>CM036252.1:18440705-19040705 GCA_020698575.1 Bostrychus sinensis
TGTCAGAGTCTGTGTGAGAGGAGTCTTCGGGGAGCATCAACTTGATCTATATTTGTTCACAAGTACTGGCTCCTCTTTCTCTCACTGCCATCTGATATCAGCCGGAGTGCACTAATTGCCATGAAAATAGGCATGTAGTAAAGTGCTGGCCCGCTCTTGTCTTTCTGCACAACATTCATCTGTCAGTGTTTAACGCTACAGCTTCTCACACTGTTAACATTGCTGCTGCCACGACTGGGCCTGAAGTCAGATCCCACTAGATTTAAAGCATGTGCCAAACTGTATCACTTCTTTATTTTATTGTATACCCTGCTGAATATTGTATGGCTTTTTAGGGCTTGGTTTGAAGTTTTTTGCCCAGAGGTGGAAAGTGACTTGATAAAATGTAAATGTATTTTTGACTAAAGTGGCAAAGTGGGTGGTAAAATTAATAATGGTGTCAGTAGTAGCTGTAGCAAAAGCAGCAGTTGTAGTTTTAGTAGTAGGAGCACAAGTAGTAGTAGTAGTAGCGTTAGTATTTATTTATTTTTTTACTTTTTGTAGTATATTTACCACTGTTTAAGTAATGTTCACATAATCAAGTAAAAGTATTAAGACTACAATATCCATCCATCCATCTTCTACCACTTATCAGGGACCGGGTCACGGAGGCAGCAGTCTAAGCAAAGATGCTCAGATTTTCCTCTCCACAGACACTTCCTCCAGCTCTATCAGGGGAACCCCAAGGTGTTCCCAGGCCAGCCGAGAGACATAGTCCCTCCAGCCTGTCCTAGGTCTCCCTCCTCCCGGTGGGACATGCCCCAAACACCTCTGGAGGGAGGCGTCAAAAAGGCATCTGGAACAAATGCCCGAGCCACCTCAGCTGACTCAATGTGGAGGAGCAGCGGCTCTACTTCAAACAAGACCCAGAGGTACTTAAACCCTCCACTTGAGGCAGGATCTCTCCTCCGACCTGGAGAGGGCAAGCCACCCATTTTCAGTGGAGATCCATGGCCCTGGACTTGGAGGTGCTGATTCTCATCCCAGCCGCTTCACACTCAGCTGCAAACCGCCCCAGTGCACACTGAAGGTCCTGGTTTGAGCCAGGACCGTAATATTTAAGTTGTAGTAATAGTAGCAATGGCAGTCACAGTAATAGTAATGTTGGTAGTGGTAGCAGTTGTAGTACTAGTAGTACTAGTAGCTGTCATAGTACTCGTAATAGCAGTAAAGTGGTTCTATAAACTGTAATGTTTTTGTTGAGTATTTTTTAACTCTCCTTAAGTAATGTTTATCAAAAGCAACAGTGCCTATGTTGTCCCTATATATAAGTATTTTATTTTTGGGTAGTGGCAGTAGTAATAATAGTAGCAGTGGTAGTTGAATCAGTTGTTTTAATACCAGGAGCAATAGTAGAGGTAATAGTAGTGGTAGCAGCTGTAAGCAATATAGGTTCTGTTAAAAAAAAAAAAAAGCCTCTCAATATCTTTTTATATCGACTCAAAATTCATTTACAGTAACATTACTTTTACTTGAATTTTGAGTACTTTGTCCAGCTCTCCTTTTGCCTCTGTTCAAAGTCCCAGTCCCAGAGAAATGCAGGCTGACACCGTCTTTTGTAACAGAAGAGAAATGTGCACAATTGATTTTTGGGTCTCTGTCCCGATCACAGTCACAAGCACCCTCACTTATCACCATTATGCTAATAGCGATTGCTATTACCATAATGATATGCCATTGTAAATAATGAAAGAATGAATACATGTGATTTTAATGAATGTTTCTCTCACTCTGTGTCTTCTTCACTCTTTTATTTGGAGGTTGCCACACAAAAGACCAGCGTAGTATGGCTTCAGAGCTGCCAAAGCTGTGATTAAAGATGCTGTATAGATGTAAACAGCTTTTCATTTCTCATTTTACTGCTCCTGCCTCCTGTTTTCTCTGGGTCACCGTGAGATTAATGTCTGGAGACAGTGTGTTCATTAGAAAAAACACACTGTCACCACTCTTCTCTTTGGGTGAAATAATAGTTGATGTGCATTTCCACCTGCTCTGAACACAGCAGGACTGCACTGACAGACTGCACGACTTCTGTCTGACAGTGGTACCAAGAAAACAATACACAATAGAAGTAGTAAATAATACACACAATTTTTTATTTGAACCAGTGAAATAAATCCACTTTTATAACCTAATTCATTGATATAGGTGTGTGTTTAAAGGACACTCGCATAATGGTGTTGCGACAATGGAAATGTATAAGAGTAGCAGCTCCCTAATCTGTTTGCATAGGATTTCCAGTGTCCCGCTGGGTCTATGATGAAATACAAACACTGCTACGCTAAAGCTAAAAGTAGAAGCTAAATAAAAGATGACACTGCTAACACTTCTGTCCTCTCCTTCTCTCTCTCAGGTTACTCCCTCCTCAAAGATTGTGGGTGACCTGGCGCAGTTCATGGTGCAGAACGACTTGACCAGAGCGGAGGTGGAGGAGAGAGCAGATGAGTTGTCTTTCCCTCTGTCTGTGGTGGAGTTCCTGCAGGGATACATTGGAATACCGCATGGAGGATTCCCTGAGCCATTCAGATCCAAGGTACTGTCTGGGGCCTGGGAAATGCAGTATCGTCAGCAGTAAAGGTGGCAGATCTAGTTTATGTGTCAGTTTAATGACCATTGTCCAGGGTGCACGCCTCTGGCCCATAGTTGCAGGGACAGGCTCCAGCCAATAGATAAAAGTATTGAAATATAAAAAAATACTTTCACAAAACAACATTACACAGTTATACTTCAGAGGTACATTATAAACTATCCACACAGGTGATAAAAAGTGTTTGATGCATGTAAATGTATTCACAGTTTGCACACAGCACATTCTAAAGGGCAAATGGGAAATAGTGCATGTTCTGCAGAAAGCTTTCTACATCTTTTTAAAAACAGTCCACAGAACATAAAATACATATTTTTTACATATTGCAATACACATTGGACTAGTGCAGGTACTAGTATATACACCAGTCGGGCATAACATTATGACCACCTGCCTAATATGCTGCCCCATATTCTGCAAACTGTGATACATCGTGTATCCTGACACCTTTCTATCAGAACCAGCATTACCTTCTTCAGCAATTTGAGCTTCTTGAGATTGGACCACACAAGCCAGCTATCACCTGTTCACCACCTTTGGCCCACTTTTGATAGATACTACTGACCACTGCAGACTATTAACACCCCAAAAGAGTTGCTATGACACAATCGTTAAGCCATTACAGTTTGGCCTTGTCAAATTCACTCAAATCCTGACGGTTGGGCATTTTTCCTCAACATCAACTTTGAGGACAAAAATGTTCACTTGGTGCCTAAAATATTCCACGCACTAACAGATGCCATGTTGAAGACATAATCTGTGTTGTTCACTTCAGCTGTCAGTGATGATAATGTTATGCCTAAACAGTGTATACATACAGATTGTGTGGTTCCTTATATCAGTTGCCAGTCCTCATGAGGACACTAAACATAGTGAAGAATAGCGTGATATTGCTCTGGTTGCTCTTTCCCCCCTCATCATCCTTTCTTCAGGTCGATGGAGACTCTTAAGTGCACCAGTGGCCAGCAACATATAGCCTCTATGGAAGTCATATTTTTCTCATTGCCCCTGCGCATCGTTCTGTCAGTGTAGCAGTAGTAGAGTGTTATAGAAAACAGAGCTGATGGTAGCTGACCTAAAAGGTTTCCCCCCTGTGGTCACATGACTGCTCCACTGGCCCTGAGCAGTCTGGGCTGAGACCTTTCCACTGATTACATCACCTCACATCAGAAAACCATGGCCCAACTGAAATTTTGAAGCTAGGACTTAATTAAAAACAGTCATCTTTTTTGATCAACATTATTTGACGTGGCAGCTCTTTTGTCAGTTTAATGTCTGATTTGATCTCGTTGAAGGGCTAATAATAACGTGTTGTGTAGGGTTTTCATACAGTTTTTGGCTCTTGTGCGAGCACAGCCTGTCAACCTTTCTTATCAGTTTGTCCTCTCTCCCAGTCTCCTTGTAGTGATGTTCACACTGTCTAGATTATATGATCAGCTGTTTGTCATTTTTGGCATTAGTGTCCCGACAGTCCTGGCCCTGGCAATCACAGTGATTCTTTTTGTTTTGACATCCACAATGCCAGCCTTCTCTTGCTGCTACTGCTCTATTAGAGGTCCAGTGCGTCAGTCTATTTTCTATAGCAGTGGTTCTCAAACTTATCTCACTAAGAACCACCACAGAAAGTCTCTCCTAGTACCACTAAAATAAGCCTAAATCTTAACTAAGCCAGGTCAAAACTGAACAATAAAATAGAGGAAATCACAGAAAAAATGCATTACTAAATAAAAACAAAACAGGGACTATGCCAGAGCTAAGACCAGGACTATACTGTGCCTAAACCCAGACTAAACCAAGAATATATTCAGGATTCATTACAGGACTAAACCAGAACTAGACCAAAAGTGGTAGACTTAGGGAAAATATTATTTTATTCTTCAGTGTATCTCTGAATTGCATTGGGCTGAGGATGTCCCAGAAACTATGGCCCTGAGGCAGAGTAGACCCAGGGCTACACCTGGGTTGTGCCAGAACCAATGATTAATCCAGGACTAGGACCAGACTTACTGTGAGACTAAATTGTGACAGAACCTGGACTAAACCCAGACTTCGTGCACTAAATCCTCTACTTTACTTAACTAAATCCAGCACTAAATTGAGAACTAAATCTAGCTGTAAATTATGTCTGTTCTAAAATTTAAACCAGGACTAAATCCAAGACTAATTCCAAAACCAAACCCAGGACTAAATCTAGGACTAAATCCAGGATGCAATAATTAATTCCAGGAATATACCAAGAATAAATCCAAATTTGAACCAGGAGTAAATCCAGGTCTAAACCAAGAGTAACTCCTGGACTAATTGACTAAATAAGGACTAATTCCAGTACTCCAGTATCTAGGACCAACTCCAGGACTATACAAGGACTAAACCAGGACTAAACTGTGCCTGAACCAGGACTATGTTATAGTCTTCAAATGTAGGCCCGACCAGAGTAAGACAGGGATAAAACTGTCTCCAAGTCAAACTAAATCAGGACGTGAGCAGCAAAAGCCTCCTGAGGACCATGTACAATAAATCCTTATCCTGTCCATCTGTGCTTTCATTTGCAGTTAAGCTAAAGGACACACTCGATCCCTCTGTGTTTTTCCATGATGATCAGCCATTGTGTAGCATTCAAAATTAATGAGCAGTGCGACAGAGCGGAGGCCTCCATCAGAGAGCCCTCATCAGACACAGCCAGCAGTTACCCCTACAGCCAAAAGTCTCACTATTCCTCTGAGTCCGCTTCACAAATTATGCTTCATGACGACAATGACAGCGGACAATGCATACACAAGACCAAGATACCAAGAGAGGACTTTTTCATGCAGTTTACAAAGGAAAGGCATCGTTTCTCCATCCCCTGCCACATTTATGGTTCAGCTTGGGTCAGATTCACTCCGCATTGTTAAAGTTCCAGTCTGCAGGTTGGAAGTAAGGTGTCAAATATGGCTCCACGGGGAAGAAAACATGGGATTTACGATACCTATGTGGACTGTTGTGATACAATATAGCCAGAGATAAATGACTACTGGGGGCGTGAATTGGCAAGAACCAGGCACTACGATACATAGCATGATTTGTCATAATACAACGATATATTACCTTTTTTAACAATATATTTTTAGAACATCAACAAAATTTTATGGAATACACTTTAGTAAATATGCAAAAATGTATGTACGGCACTTATACAAACAAGTTGCTTTTACCCAATAAGCAACTAAACTAAACATTCTTTGGCTAAATTCACAAAACATACAGATGTTTTTGATACTAAAATAATGCGATATATACAGAGGAAATAATAGTTTCTTACACTCCTAATGACATACATATTTTACATAGTAAAAGTTAAGTTGCAAAGGACTTTTAACGGTCAAAACTATAGGGTTACAACAAAACCAAAACAACCAGGGCTAAACCAAGAACATAACTGTAGGTCTAAAATTACCAGGACTAAACACAGACTAGTTACTAACAATGGCATTGCATAATTATTTGAAGTAGCAAAAACTCAAAGTCATTACATGATTCATAAGTCCATAATATTATTGCAGTGCAGACAGTTATTTGCAATATGGATATCACAGTGATGGTAAATTTGCAATATCTTGTGCAGCCCTAGTGTCATATTAAGATTTTATTGTTGTGAAAACGGAGTCACAAAAAACTCTTCGCATTTTGATGTAGTTGTTTGTTTATGCTTCTGGCTGGGCATAGCTTCACTTGATGTTTCTTTTAGGGCAAATAAAGCTAACATGTTATGATTGCCTGCAACCCAAACTCTAACTGTATCTTGCATGCAATCCAGTGAGAGGCCTGTAAGAGAGCAAGGTTGTTTTTGTATGCAAGGCAGCTGTAATGTTTCTTTAATGGAGCTCTGATGCTATTAATTAGTTATTAAGAGGCTTTACCTTCAGCAGATCACATGGTGGGAATGCATGCAGTTCACTTACTGCTGTGAAAGGTGTGACTGAGGAGTCTCTTATCTAAGGTGATTCAGGTGTAGTGTTTGTCAGTGCGTTTATATGTAGATAGAGAAAAGAGATTACTGCTCTTAGGTTGGAGAGGCGTTCAGCAGCACTCAGTAAGCAAGCAGAACATATTTTTGGTCTTATTGTAGATTATAAACTGGACATTTTGTAATTTTATGTTAAATAGTTTTGGGTCTTAAAGAGTGCCACTAGATAGCCTGCGTACCACCAGTGGGACCATTACCATAATATGACAACCGCTGGTCTACCATGTGGCAAACATGTATAAGTGAAAGCTTAGGTTGTTATGCATTTCTTTTGCAGTTACTAAGCGTTAGGAGTACATTGCCGGCGTGATTGAATGTTGTTGTGTCTTTGTGCAGTTGTAGTAAAAAAAAAAACGTTTCACTTGGAGAGATGCTTACAACTGACAGAGAGGCTTTTAAGCTTTGTCAGTTTTACAACCGTTTAAGATAAATAAATAAAAAAGACACATCTTATTAATGCTTTTTCATGGAAAGTTCCTGCAGTGATTTCAGATTGTATTCCTGATGTTTTACTTAAAAAACAATCAGAAAAGGGATATTTCCTTGCCAGAATTTTGTTTTCATGGTCCCAAGTACGAGGAGCTGCAGGCTGCAGACTCTCACATCACTCCCCTGCAGTTCCCAGTTTGTCCACATGTGCTGCCCTTCAGTAAGCCGTATAGAGGGCACTCTTCACTTTGTAAATGTTTAAATGTGATAGAATTACTCCTATTTAAAACCTTTTAATGTCTGACAAAAGAGATTGGTGCACATTTTTTTGATACAGTGAATTTATAATGAGCTGGGCATGGTCCAGTTGTATTGTTACCATTATTGTCTGAGTTCGAATGGCTCCTAAATGCATTAAGCGTTATTATAAATAAATACTGATTCTTTTATATGTTGTTTATAAGAACATGTTTTCATGTTTGAAGCAATCAGATACCTTCATTTAGCATGTTTGATTTTCTTATGTCAAAAAAGTCAACATTTTTATCTCTTTTTTGTGCTTTTTGTGTATTCTAGGCTGTGGGGTGTTCAAATAGTACAGCAAACAAAAGTAATTATCATTTGTTCAAATAGGTAAAGTTGTCCTGAACAAAATGATTTATATTCTTGTTTCTCACTTTCAAAGGTGAGATATGAGGATAGATTCAAAAACACTGAAAAACTGCAAAAATAGGCTTAGACCTTTAAGGGCTAAGTGTGAGCTTTGGTATTTATAAATGAAAGAATGATTATGTAGTAAATTAGTCAACTTTATTAGCATTTAGCACTGCTGGTAAACACAGGCCACTTAATTGCACCATTAGCCTGAGCAGAGCTGGAATTCAGTGGTCTCTTGAGCATGTAAAATCTAACAAAGTGAGAATACCAGCTGTGAGGGCGATGAGCAGTCCAAGTCCCAGTCAGCTCTGCGTGTACACATATCGTGTGAAAGTAGACAATGGACAGTGCCAAGGAGAAAATCCCAAATCTGATTATTAATATTCCACAATAGTCTGTTGTAGAAAGGAAAAGAAATTGAGGCGCTGTGGTAGGAAGCGAGTGGGAGTGTGTTGACTATTCTGAAGAAGCAGCGAGCAAATAACCTTGAAGGAAGAGTTTGTCTTTCCTCCATTTGTTAATACAGGCGCAGTCACTATCTGTCTGCGTCTCTCACTTAAACAATCAAGCCGTCGAGGTGTAAGACATCCTCTGAGGACGCCATGTAAATGAGCCTGTCTCTGCCACACACATACAAATGAGAGGGCTATCTTTGAACTACTGTTAGCACTGTGACTAATGGCATTGCAGTGGCGCACACAAAGTTCTGCACGCATACACAGAGAGACCAGGAAGATCATTACAATGGCACACAAGACACACACGCGTGCACTAAAGGCCGTACATTATTAATGATAACACTATAAAATGTAGATGAAGTGGTTACAGATAATGGTGCCGCTTTACAGTAAGCCTGCCTGTAGGCTGTCTGAATGTCTTGTTTTAAGTTATTAATATGAGATTATTAGATAGAAAATAGGGTATAGATCATTAATATGTGATTATAGCGCTGGGTTTGTTCACTCTATACTCTATAGGCGTCTATAAGAGACAGAGCTTCCATCTTTTTATCAGATTTTTTTTCCATTAGGGATTGTGGGTAACAGGAGCCTATCCCAGCAAATGTGGGCCCCTGCACAAGACTGTACTAAGACCAAGATCAGTCTTAGTCAAACCACACTGCCAGACACAATGGTAGTAGGTCCAAACTGCTGAGGGTGTCCCAGTCTGTGTGAAATTGTACAGTCTCCCAGAATCTGTCACATTTGAATATTTTTATCACTAGTTTTGATAAGACACTTTTTGCTGTGACGCATAGACTTACTTTCCAAAAGAAACAAAGAAAGTCCTAAGTGCATACTATAGATGTGTACAATAAGTTTACATAAAATAAAGAAGGGCTAATGCCATAGATTAGCTCAGGTTGTGATGCTTTTAGCTTTAATCCTCAACGACATAAACACAAACAGAGCTAGCATAAAAGCTTTTCAATTAACTTGGTGCACTATAGAGTCATCTGCTGATGTTGTGCATGGTTCAAAAGGCCAACTATATCAAGATTCCTACTGAACCCTCCTTTTATCTGAGTACAGACTGACAGTAAATGTACCTTCTTATACTGGCAATATATCTTGAATAAAAATTATTAACTGCGTTAAATGAACTGTGTGTACACTTTGTGAGAGGCAGAGACAAGTGCGAGGGCAGAGAAAGTGTCAGATCATGAGGTGGAGTGAACAGCAGCCTCCGCTTTGTGCTTTGTTCAAGAAGGCTCTGTGTCTCTGCAGCAGAACAAAGGTGTGTGACAACAACCACTGCAGTGAGCTGTGATGGGCCATCACTGTTGTAAAGGGGAGATGAGGGAGAGGGGTACAGGGGGAAGGAAAGAGCCGCAGATTTTGGCATATCTCCTGTTTAAATGCAAGCTTGATAAATAACTTGGAGGAAGATTTGGTTAGTTTGTTAGTTTACTAGCCTGATAGTGAGATTAATTCAACAACTAATGGTCAGATTTTGTTGAAATTTTACTCCCAATGTCAGTATATGAACATATGTACAACTCCACACAGGCCCCACATGGTCTGGGAATCAAACCTGGGACCTTGTTGCTGTGAGGCGAAAGTGCTAACCACTTTGCCACCACCATACACTAGTATAACATGTCTGTCTGTTTAGCTTCTTGTGGGTCTGCTGCACTTTCAAACTAAATCACTGAGTCTGTTGTCTAACTGGTGTGTCTTCTTAATTGTCCCACACAGGTGCTAAAATCTCTGCCCCGCATTGAGGGACGTCCCGGGGCCTCTTTGCCTCCCCTGGACTTCAAGGCTCTGGAGGAGGGACTCAAAGCGGCGCACAGTGATGAGATTACACCTGAGGATGTGATGTCCGCAGCCATGTATCCTAAAGTCTTTCAGGAGTTCAAGGAGTTCACCTGTGAGTTTTGTTCCGAACACTTGTTGTCCTAGTTACGGTTGTTAAATCTAGCCTAAATCTAACCTGTGTGTCTCTGTGCAGCCGTCTTTGGCCCTGTGGACTGTCTCAGCACCAGACTCTTCCTGGACGGTCCCAAAATCGCAGAGGAGTTTGAGGTAAATCAAGTTAACAAAATCTCTGCATTGGCTCCCTGCCTGTTTCCAAATTGATTTTAAAATACTGTTATTTGTTTTTAAGTGCCTTAATGGCCCTGCCCTGTGTTATCTGTCTGACCTGCTTGAGCCATACTCTCCCTCACACACTCTCAGGTCGGCAGATCAGGTTTCACTTGTAGTTCCTAAGTCTAAGAGTAAATTTAGAGGGGACCTTGCCTTTTCTGTTGCAGCCCCCAGATTGTTGAATGAGCTACCTTTTGCACATGAGGCATCACTTTTTGTTTTTAAATTCCGTCTTAAAATGCATTTTTTTCTCTTTGGCTTTTAACTCAGTTTGAGGTTTTTGACTTTTACCGTTTTATCATAGTTTTTATTGTTTTACTGTATTGTGTCTATAATTATTTTATATTTTTATGTTTTTATTTCTTTGTTGTGTACAGCACTTTGGCCAACCTTGTTGTTTCAAAGGGGCTTTATAATAATAAAGTAGATTTGTATTTTGGAATTTTAAATTGTATAAAGATATTAAAAAATAATGGTCAGATTTGGATGCAACGTCAGTAATGGGCCAAGAAAGCAATGATTAGTTTTTGGTGTGTATCCAGAAGTTGCTTTTTTTGTATCAGTGGATTTGCCTCTGAACCAGAATCTCTTGTTTTGAGTCCAGGTCTGGTTTACTTTTCCAATTTAGTGTTCTGGGGTGAGGTCAGTGCTCTCCAAGTGCACCCTTCCTGGATGGTCCCAGAATTGCTGAGGATTAAATCTTTCGCTATTAACAAATTGTCTGACTAACAAGGCAAATGAATCATGCTAAGCGGCGAGCGAAATATTCCTAATCCAGTTAGTGGTAATAGATGGTCCTCGTTGGTGCAGCGGAGTAATTGTGTTTGGAGGAGACATTGTGGTGTGTGACTGGAGATGGCTGTGTTTGATGTAGTTTGCTGCGGCAGTGAAGTGCTGATAACGCAGTGGGGAGGCAGCAGATATTAACTCTCTATCAAGGGAAGCACAAACAGCATTTCTGATCCCCGCGGACATCAGATTGGCCTTCCCAAAGATTAATTTTGTCCTGTGATGTTTTACAGCGACACTGGCAGGAGTCGTCCGAGTCCCCGCCTCACACCAAAATGTAACCTGCTGCTTTTGTTTTCGCTGCGACAGGGAGGCAGATAAGCACAGAAGAACATTAGGATATAGTCGGCAAAAAGTGTGATAGATATGATGGGCTGGACGACTAGGTTTTCTTGCCGTGAAATCACATTTGAAAGATTCTTGGAAAGTGAACAAAACCCAAACAATTTTCCATAATAGGCTCATTCACTTTCCTCTTGTTGACAAAAATAGTGATTAATAAAAGCTTCACTTCAAAATAGTCTTGAATTATTGACAGACTTGGGCAAACATTAGAAACAGACACAAAATGTTTACAGTAAAATAAAATCGAGGTATCAGATAGTTGGTTTAAGATGGCTGATTTGATGGTCAGTTTTTTCCTTCTGGAATCGCCACAGCAAATCATCTGCTTCCCAGAGCACAAATGACTTTTATGCCAGATGCCCTTCCTGGCGCCACCCTCTCTATTTATTTCTTAGTCTTGGGTACACTGGCTTGTGACACTTTGCTGAGCTATTTAGGTAAAATTACTAATGGTTCAAGGATGTGTGGATTCAGAACATCATATCAGTTCATTTCCTTTTTTTTTTTTTTTTACTGAATTCTGCAGCATTACGACATGGAGCCAGTTTGGTCTGTTTGTAACTTAACTCAAAATGTTACAAGTGAGTTCTTATGAAACTTGTAAGGAAGGTCACAAATGGGGAAAGGTACAAATGAGTTTTTAGTGTGGCTCCTGATCAATGCGTGGATACAGGTAATGCCTTGGCAGTGGTCCAAGCTCTAGTGATTCCCTATTTACAACTCTTGTTCAGTAACCCCTGCCAGTTTGTTCACATAATCCCAACATATTTGTAAATAAAACATGCATTATTTACTATTTAAAAATGCAAATTACTTTTTTGTTTGTGCAGGAGTTACCGGCTCCAGATAGGTCACTGATTAGCCTTAACACTAATTTTTATAAATTTTTAGAAAATCACACAAAAAAGGCTAAAACTTACGTTCTTCCTCTTAAGAACTGGGCTACAGATTATGGGAATTATGAGAGAATTATTTCCCACAATGCAATGAGAAAACGATGGATCTGGTGGTGATTTTTTTTTTTTTTGTGTGTGTATTTTTTAGCCTCTGACTGACAGGCTTACGGAGGAATTAACATGATTTAACATTTCTGTATTGCACTGGCAGCAGAGTAAAAATAAGTTATTTTAATGTAAGTCAATGGGACCAAAAAGGGGTTCAAGATGAAGAATGTGAGTTTTTTGCCCAGACAGCTGAAAAAAAATGTTCACTGAAATTGACACTGAGTGACACTGAAATTCTAAAATTAATTTATTAATGAACATTTTTGTCAAATATCATAACCCTAGCTTAAGAAATGCCAAAATGAGAGCAAAAAATACATTTGAAAAGCCCTAAATGGGAGCCAGAAGGGCTGAGGATTAATTGATAGGACAGAGGATAGACGGAAATTAGGGAGAGAGTGGGCAGACGAGTCCAGAGTCTTACTCACAACGCCGAGGCAGGCTGTAGATGCCCTGTATATGCACTACAGCTCTACCACTGAGTGGCACACCCTATATCACTTTCCATAGTCACTTAATAATTAACCAGTCCATTCCTTATAACTGTTGTGATTGGATAATAAAATGCTTTTAACAGTCTATGCAATGTATAAAAATTGCATGCTGACGTGAAAAAAGTCCATTACATCTGGCACTTGTTAAAATACCTGTTTCTAAGTCCCTCATAATTGATAACGCCGTGTTCTAGCAGCATTGGTTTAATTATCATTCTGACCCACATCATTTATCATAAATCATTTCTACGCTGCATATCTTTCCTTTCATTCAAAACATTTCCCCTCCATTTTCTCTTTGGGCATAACATACATTTAAATGATGGTGGCCAAAGGCATCTATGTTTAATTACTGCTTCATTTCACCGCTGCAAAATGGCTGCACACTGGTGTTAATTGATTTTTTTTATTACGAGCTCTATTCTTTTGCTTCTGTTATCATCGACCAATCAGGAGTAGAGTAGATTGTTCTGGTGTTGTATTGACCCTAGACTTTTCAGAGCTGGGGGTGCGTGCATTGTTTAATGTATTAGTCTATTAGTGGACCCACCTTTGGACCACCAGCGTCTTGACAAGAATAAATGTTAAGAGATGATGAGAGAGCTGGTGGCTTTAGCGCTCAACTCAAGAAGGCGTCCATTTTGTGAGGTTAGTTTCAAAGCTGGATTACACACCATATTCTCAAGCAGTTGCTCAATTTACTTCCTGGGTACATTTTCTAAAACATTACTTATACTGTTTAAAATATCTAAATAACTTCTTCCACCTCTGAGAACTTCATTATCTGCCTTTCTTGGTTTTAACAATAATATTAAAAACAACCTTCATTTATCATCTCAAGTACTTCATGCTGGCCAGCAAGTAATTAGTTCAATACTTTAGCTTGATTACGACTAATAAACATTTTGTTCTTTATCTTCTGCATATTGATAGTAATTGATATACTCTATATTGTCCAGTGTCTGCCCCGCCTAGACCCATAGTTGCTGGGATAGGCTCCAGCCACATGCCACACATTTTTTTGCTCAAATCTTCCTTGCCTCACTCCAGGAGGTTATGTTTTTGACCAGTTTGTTGGATGGTTGTTAGTCTATCAGCCAGATTTTTCAAAAAGTAGGTGTAATTTTGATTAACTTCTTGGAAAGAGCAGTAATGATTCAAGAAAGAAATTATTAATTTTTGGTGTGGAACTAGAGCTGGATTGAGAAAATACAGCTAAAGATACCAGCTCCAGCCACAGAGGGTCTGCGTATGAGCAAGTGACTAGCATTAGTTGGATTCTTTACCACTGTGAGATATAGGCTAGAGCGGGGGTCTCCAACTTGTAGCTCGCAAGCTACCAGTAGCTCTCAACCACTTTCCAAGTAGCTCCCCAAAGGCTTAATTAATCCTACATAAGATTGATTAGTCAAATTTTATTTTGCATTTGGGATACTAACTTGTGTATGTATCCAATCAAATTCATAGTGCTCGCCCCCTTTGTGCATAAAAGGGTTATTTGCCAGTTGTCAATCAAAATCTAAACTACTTTGCTCAATAAGTCAGCTGTGATATAGGATCAGCAGCAAACACAACCACAGTGTGTGCGTACAGTGTGTACCCTACTGCAGCTTACCTTGGATAAGCTCCAGTACTTGTGAACTATAACAGCAATAAGCGGAAGAAGATGAATAAATGAATAAAGATAGCTCTCTCCCATTTTCATGTCACAGAAGTAGCTCTCAGGGGAAAAAAGGTTGGAGACCCCTGGGATAGAGCATTTACTCCTGAACTAGAAGAGCTGTGGTTTGAGTCCTGGGCCCTGTATTTATACCATTGCGCTGGTGGAAGTCTGCGCTCCTCTCCACCTCTGAGTGCTTCTAGTTTGCTAATGTTTTCTGAGAGATGCAGTGTCTGGATGACTAATGCACAGGAGGATGTTGACATAGCAGCTGACATTTACTTAGCATGAGTGTCCGAATACAGCAGTTGTGGTGGTGGGACGTGCAAGTTAAATATGTGGACAACAGGCTGACCACAGGCACAGTAAGTGTCAGCGAGTGCTCATTTAGTCAAACATATCTCAAGAAAACAACCGGTGTGAGCGGAGCAGGAAGGCAGTGTGGGCGGAGCAGTGTCACGACCACCATGGAGCTAATTAATAGGTGCTCACAAGCACATTTTATTTTTGCATTCATGCAAATCAGTGCGCTGATTGCTTTGTGGCGTTCCTTTGAGCGCTGCAGCGTTATTGAGGAGTCAGACTTGATGACAAAAGACAAAGAGGGATCAATGTGGTATCAATATGATGGCAATAATGCACCGGGAGTTAGTCTTCAGTGTGTTCAAGCGTAAATGTAGGGGCCATTTGATCTCATGCTGCTCTTGTGGACACTTAAGAAAACTTTCTTCTCTCTTGGGGTTTTAAAAGGTTCTAAAACGTGCACTGCTATTCCAAAGGTGACCAAGAAAATATAAACAAAAATATAACTTATCCCCTTTAAGGCCTTGATATTGACACTGACAAAGTGACAAAGACATCAGGAATACCCTTTTTTAAAGAAAGTGAGGAAAAGCCTTTGACTTTGTGCTGCTGATAAGTTGGTGTTCTGTTTATAGGAGATGACATCTCAGTATTAGCTTCAGCGTGGTACAAGTTGAAACAGAAGCTGATGGCGACGCGTTGGCAGCCAGTGGTTTGGGCACACAGTGAAATCTGCCTGTAAATACTGTGAAGCAGGAAATCCATCCGAGCGTCCGACACATCCTCAGCCCGACATTGTTGATGTTGTCGACATGGATACGGAGGCTTCCACTGTAATCATTTGCCATTGTTTAGCACTTGTATTCAAGCCTGCTGAAAATCCACAACAAGAGCCTGATCAGAGCCAACAGCCATCATGTCTCTGACTACAAATAGATCATTAGTGAAAGTGTGCCTTCGTCCACATGGAGACAGCTTGGCGTTTTCAGTTATTCACACATTCAGACACACAATCTGACCTTAAGGCTGGTGACTCACTCAGCTGTTAGTCACGGCTCAAACACACACACACACACACACACACAGCTGTCTCAGAGCTAACTCACACAGGTAGAGTGACCCACTCCCATGATTTGTTTTAGCCAATCATAGCAGCAACTCATATGATGGAGGTAAACAACAAACCGCTATAAGTTTACGTAGAGCCATGGGACAGAGCATTTCCAGATTGTTGGGAAAAAAACAGGGTCAGCAAACAGGATTACTCAAACAAGCATGAGTCAAACTAAATACTACTCCAGGTTTGTTTTTGAGGTGCAAACAACAATATGACAAAAAACTTGATTTAGCAGAATAGAGGACCTTTTAAATCAACCTCCTCCCCTTAAGTACTCAGTGCTGTTGATGCACAGTGTACCACTCAGAAATATATCTGCACTGTTATTTTCAATCAGCCTAATGAATACACAGTGCTGTTATGGCCTTTGTTGTTCATTTACCATCTTATTTAACATGGAGCTCTCGGCCAACAACAACAGCAGCAAGAAGAGGAGAAGCTGATTAAAAGTGAAGGCAGTGATTTAAGCCCACTGTGGGGAGAGCAGACTTAAACAGTGGAGTGTGTAGGAGTGGACTGTGTTTCATCTTACCACAGTAACTTATCCTTGTGCTGTCATTCCCAACCTATAGGGGTCGCCAAAGCTTCATAGTGGAGCCAGGGATGAATAACATATATTGTGATTATGATATGTGATTATTAATTTGATTTGATGAATATAATTTGAGGAGATGTATAGGATTACATTTTAGTTTGAGTATCAAGTTGAGTCAAGGTTTCAGACAGACTAGCTGAATAGACTACACTCTTATACTTATCATAGTTATTGACTATGTTGTAGTAATAAAGATTGGTGTGCTAGTAATTATGTTTACTGCTAAATCTGGTGTTAATAACAAAGTAAGAGTAATACCCTTTGTCTATGTAAAAGGAGAAGATGATGCCTCAGCAGGAGTAGCTGGCTACAGGGAGGTTACAGAAGGGTTCCTTTGAAGTCAAAGGAAATAGCGAAGGAGTATTAAAAAAAAACAAACAGAGCCTTGGCTCAGAGAGAGAAGTTTCCTTTGTTAAAGTGCTAACAAGAAAGAAGATATAAAGAGGATAAATCAAAGCTCATGAGGCATGGACTGTTAATTGTTTTGTTATTAAATGTTACAATTTCAAGATGTACTAATTCAAATCAGAAACGAGCTGTGCTATGCTTCACTAAGAACCTGCATTAAACTACAAACATTCTTTTCAATTCTCCTGTCATCTTTTGGTACAATGGCTGTAAAAAGCTAGGAACATTGAGTACATTACCACAGCTCTGGTTGGTCATTACAGTTTTGTCCACTACACATATGTCCACAGGGCTTCTTTTCCTAGCCTTTAAAACCTACCTGATCAATAACAATAGCCAGGATTCATTAGAGGTAAGCCACCATTTAACTGGCTGGACTGATATTATATCTGCTACTAGACGGGTCGCCCTAGTCAGCATAACAACAGGGGAATCTGGACAGAAGCCAGGAACCAAGGTGGTTAGGATCAGCCGATCACCTCAGCCACAGCTTAAGTAGTGCTTATAGACCAAGGTTCCCATTAGACTGGGAGCTGATAAACACTGGGATCTAACAAGAGGGGAAAGGTAACTGTTAAAAAACTCTAGCAGAGCACACAGTTAGCTGTAGCCAGTAGCTTCTGAGTGACAGAAGAAAATTAAAATTCAGAAGCCATAAAGTTAAACAAATGGAAAAATGTACTTTGTGACCGACGAGATGAGAGATTTTGGCAGAGGCGTGAGCTACATGAAGAAGTACGGGGGGGGGGGGCAGCCCAGCAGGATTGGGAGAAAGAACAACATGGTCTGCTCTGTCTTTGTCTTTGTCTCTGCAGCATTTTTGCAGGTGGCAGGCGCAGCTCCACGGTTTACAGTTCATACTCGGGGCTTTTTATATCCGGCCGTCTGCCTCTGCCTCCTCGCACTGTCATCCTGTCCGGACCACTGCCAGTTCTTACCTCATGTCAGAAATGCTAAGTCTCATAGAGCTGTGCATTCATGGCTTGTTTACTTTGGGGAGGCCACTGGAGCATACTAAAGCCTTCACCAACAAACAGGCTGCATTCAAAATCACACTGTACAGATTTAACAGCTGCTGCAGGACAAACATACAGCTGCTCATTGATTACAAGGACAACAGAATTTAATTGAAGTATTTGTGTATAGGGCTACTACAACTACTACAGTTACCTCTTCTTCAACTATTACCATTACTTCTACTGCTGTTGCTGCTACTACTACTAATGTTACTGTAACCAATATTATTGCTGCTACCACTGTAACTACTACTACTAGTGCTATTTCTAATACTACTACTACTTCTATTACCTCTACAACTACCTCTACTAATACTAATATTACCACTACTACTACTTCTACTAATACTATTACTACTACCTCTGTTAATGCTGCTACCAGTGCTACTGTAACTAGTACTAGTGCTATTACTATTTTATCACTACTGCTACTGCTGCTGCCACTACCACTGCTAATATAACTATTACAACTACCTCTGCTACTATTAGTGCTACTACTACTAGTCCTATTACTGTTACCACCACATCTGCTACTGCTGCTTCTACTACTACGTCTACTAATAGTGCTACTTCTACCACTGCAACTGTAACTACTAATATAACTACCACTACCTCAACTACTACTGCAACACTACGATTATCATTCACTTTGTCACTTTATTTATTTTATTTATTTATTTAACCTTTATTTAACCAGATAGGTCGATTGAGAACCAATATTTATTTAGTATTAAGTATATTTTTAAACGGTAAGAAAAGAAAACCTTTTATTTGTCTCACTGTGGGGAAACTGCATAAAGTGGACGTGCTTAGATGTACTCAGAAAGTAGTAAAAGTATCTTCACTTTCTACTCCTGGTCACTGTTGAACAGGAAGAACAGTGCAGCAGAGCCAGTCTTGCACCACTGACTTTACTTTCTAATTTCACCATGGCTTGGCAATCTGTTTTTTCTCAGTGTAGCCAGACTTGAGACTTAGTCATCCATATATTCATTTAAATTTCTGACATAATCTCATTTCTCTGCTCTTGTGTGTTTTTTTTATGTCAGGTGGAGCTGGAGAGAGGCAAGATCCTGCACATCAAGGCCCTGGCTCTGGGAGACCTGAACAAGGCCGGACAGAGGGAGGTCTTCTTCGAGCTCAACGGCCAGCTCCGGTCTGTGCTGGTCAAGGACACTGTCGCCATGAAGGTACTGCAGTAGTAGTAGTAGTACTCAAAGAGGATTATGGGAGCGTGCATGTAGGAATGTGTTGATGTGTAAAGGCTCTTCCAGATAGGATGTGGTGGACACTGTGAGCTGCTATAAAGCTGGGGACACACTAGAGGATTATTAGCCTGACTCAGGGTTCTGGGGGCGTGGCCCGATTTTAGGATGGGATGGTGGTAAAACTATTGTAAACAGGAGACTACTTCCAGTGTGACGCTAGCTGTCTGTACATTAAATCCACTACTCTTTTTCTCTGTCACTTTACCACATTTTAGCAACTTATCATACAACACAATTTTAACTTGTTTTTAATGAAATCTAAACTACCAATGCAATGTTTTGTTATTGGAAGCGAAAGCCATACGGTGCAAAACCAGAAACAGCTGTTGCTAATATACGCTAGGCTTTTTTTTCGCAAAAAGTTGGCACAACTTCACTTGTCCTCTCTCTGAATACAACTGTTTATAACAAGGACAAGTACATGTCTGAATAAAAATAACAGTTTCCTTTTTATTTTTTCTGTATGTTTGTCTCCGCTTTTTTGACACAATAAAATTGTTCCTCCAAACGGTGAGTCCTGTGAGCGGTTTTAGGATTAAAAATGGTTTGAAATTCTTATGTCTGTGGCCTTTGGTCTGTGATCCAGAGTTTTAAATTCAGTGGTGATTAAATTCTTCTAGTGTGTCTGCAGCTTTAGTCCCATTCATGTGCATGAGTCAGTGTGGTGCAGGAGCGCAAGATCCTAATAGCGCACTGCCATATTGTAATGTCAGCCACATACAGTAAATCACAAAGAAGTGACTAAATAAATAAATCTTTAACAACTAATTATTTGAAAGTTAGCCTGATAGTGTTTTTGGTTTTACTCCCATCGCACTGCGCCAAACTCTGGACAGTCGCAACCCTCACCACGTCTGAAAGAGCCGTAAGTGATTTGACAGAGTAGTCCTTGAAATGTCTTTGTCTTTCTTCGCAGGAAATGAAATTCCATCCCAAGGCTCAGAAATCCATTAAGGGTCAAGTGGGGGCACCAATGCCTGGAAAAGTCCTGGAGGTCAAAGTGGAAGTTGGAGCTAAGGTCAGTCACCGTAAAACAATTACACACCTTTCCACTTTAACAACTGTCACTATTACAAACACGGACTGACATTTACTCTTTTGCTCACTGGCCACCATGGCTAGTTTTTGTCAAAAGTTAGCCAATTAGTGTTTTTGCTAGCCACAATTTAATACGTTTTTTGTGTACATTTTACAATATACAATAATGTTTAAGAAATGTGATTTTTGGTTATATGTATGGACAGGGATTTATCAAATATTAAAAAAGGGTTTACCTATAGGCAGAATAAATTGTATTTCTGTGTTTGTCATGTTATTTTGTATAAATTTGTATTTTTTTTCTTTCTTCAATCATGGTGAATTACAGTGAAGCAGAGCAACAGAAATGCAGCCCTAACCTCTAAAGTTAAGATATGATTATGCATAAAATTCAACAGGCCAGTGGTTTTTTACTTTGTTACTGTTCACCTCTGCAAATAAAAATGAGTTAGGACCGAGCAATGAAACAGACTGTGTTACATTTGAATTCCCCAGTCAACAAAAAAGCATTGATTTTATTTGTTATATTTATTTGTTGTTGCCAAAAAGGTCAAGGCACTAAAACATCTTTTGTGGCTCTTGTTAACTTTGTCGCTCAGTTGAATTCTGTTTTTAACACTGTGATACTGATTTGTGTCTGTCGTCCTAAAGGTGGAGAAGGGTCAGCCGCTGTGTGTCCTCTCAGCTATGAAGATGGAGACCGTGGTGAACTCGCCTGTGTCCGGGACGGTCAAGGCTGTCCACGTGACTTCGGACTCCTCTCTGGAGGGGGACGACCTGATAATGGAGATTGAGGAGTAAAGCTAGCCACAGGACAGGAGAAGAGGGTGGGGTAGTAGCAATGGGTGTTAGACAATCTGGGTGTGGGTGGGCCAAGACGGGACAGAGACAAGAGCAGAAACTAGCAGTAAAGTCTTAATTATTTACACATGTATTGATGGAAGTGCTACGGGACATTCTGGTTTCATGCACAAGTCTGAAAAAGATTGGACAATGTGTAAAATGTAAAAAAAAAAAAAAAAATTCTGTGGTTTCCAAATCTCATAAAAATTCCGATATAAACATATATTTTAACTTTTCATTAAAAAAAGTAGCTCAATTTGAATCTAATGGCAGCAACATTTCTCACAAAGGTTGGGACAGGGCAACAAAAGGTTGTAAAAGTAAGTGATATGAATAAAAACAGCTGGAGGAGCATTTTGCATCTAATTAGGTTAATAAAATATAACATTTCTGTAAAATGTGTGGCTATAAAATGCTTGTGACCTTCATTCCCTCAAGCAGCACTTTTTTTGTTGTCCCTGTCCCAATCTTTCAGACATGTGTTGCAGCTAACAAATTCATAACGAGCTCATGAAATGGTAAAAATCTCAGTTTCAGCACCTTTGCCTTTTTTTTGCCTTTTTTTTTTAAATTATGACTAAAATAGGGTCATTGGCGAACCATTGTGTTCTGTTATTATTTACATTTTACACAATGTTCCAACTTTTTTTGAAATTGGGATGGCAGTAAACTTTGCAGTGAGATACTTGGGGCCAAGTGCTGTACCTGGAGCTACTGTCTGTGAATTTGTGAAACATCTAATTGTGATTACATTCCAGTACTAAATGTTAGATGTACTAGAATAGACAATGTTCATCTCTACAATGTTATTACAGCTACTAATGCACCGTTTACATGTGGATGCTCTTTATGTTGCCTTTGTCATTATAACCAGGACGGGAAAATGGATGGAAATTGTACATTTGCATTGTAGGTATGCACAGTTTAGACAACAAGCAAAATATAATAATTTTTCATAGAGTTTTAGTTTTTTAGTGCAGACACCTTTACAAATCTCTGACATTTGTCACAATGCATTCTGGGAATGTCTAAACAGTGCTAAAAGTTAGACTCACTATTTTCTTTGGGGAAAGTGAAGAGTCAGAAAAGAGACATTAAGATGCTTTGTCCCAATTGTTGTTTTAAAGCTATGCATTAAAAATTGTTCATAACACAAGCACAACACATGTATTATAATGTAATGACACTGCCAAAACCTGATTTAAATGCACGTCCTTCCCTAATGCACTAATCACATCCCAAAATCTTAAATTAAAATGCACAAGATGGTAACACTTTAGAACAACTCACCACTATTTAGAATAATTATGTAATTAACAATGAAAAGACATGTTATAGATACTGAATCAACACTTTTTACATCTCCAATCTAATTTCCTTTTCTGGGCCCGCCTGCCTCCTAGCATTCAGTGATTTACAAATTGATTTTGCATAACACCGGATGCCCTTCCTGTGACCTCTTCATTTATCCAGGCTTGGGACCGACACATAGAAGGCAATGGCTTGTGACGCCCTGTGGCCAGATTAATGTTAATGATGTACTTCTTTGTAAATAATAAATGGACTTAACTAATGCTTTATAGTGTGTAGTTATTGTTAAGTGTTACCAACATTCCTCTGTGTGTGGTCACATGGTCTGAGAGTATCTTTGCCTCTTTAATCTGCTGTAGAAAATGCCACAGATTACCAAATGGTCTCTCGTGGATTTCAGTGCTAGGTGTAAATGGGATTACATGGTGCTCTAATGTCATGCGGTCTTATTTTCGGAGGCTCCACTCATTAATTTATGAATGAATTAATCCTCAGCCAAATGATGTGAAATTAGCTGGACTAATGAGAGACTCTGGGGACTTCCAGCACTGTTTTCTCTGAGAAAATGATTTTAAACATCTGAGTGAATGGAAAAACATTAAAAAAAATCATGTCTATATCAGGCTTTTACGAAAGTATTAGAGCAACCTATAAACTTTTTAGCCTTGCCTTGATTTGTACAAAGTTATTGCTGCGAGTGCAATCTCAAAACAACAGTGGTAGCGAAAAAGTATTCAAGCTAACGCTGCCCTTGACTGTTCCCTAGATCAAAAGAAAAGTCAAATGCACTGCACCATGGTGTGTCTCCATAGAAACCCAGTATCCAAAGTATTTGCCTATAGCGTTTTTGTAACTGCATTATATTTTACCATACAAAATAGTCTCTTCACTTTGCAAACAGAAAATCACAAAAGTGGTACTAGGCCAATCTTGGACTTCCAGTTACAACAGAATAATAAAAGAAATTGAGAGAGACGCTCAAATGTAGTCAGTGTAAAAATTAAAATACAACTGAACTGCATCGTATAAATCCATTTTTATTGTGTCGAAACTGAGCCGTATAATAGTTTTTGATTGTAGGCAGGTCATAGTAACAAAAGTTTGTCTTAACCAAGGTTTACCAAGCCTGACTTAACTAAACCTGACCTAAATAAACCTGAATTAAGCCAGCCTACAGACAATCTTGGACTTGTGCGTGACTGGACTGATTCCTGTATCTTCGCTCCAAGATCTCAGAGAGAGTCCCGCTTTTGAACTGTGCATCAATATTAAGAAGCTACGCCACAGTTAATTACAAACCTGGTGCCTCTCCGCTCCCTCGCACCAGCCCTCTGCCTAAATCAATCCCGGTGTAAAATACTTAAAGAGATGGAGATAAAATGTGGGAAGGACTGCACAAATGAGTATTTTTGACAAGACTGTTGCACAATAATGTAACTGCTGTTCCTTTATCGTCCTTTACATCGTGGCCCCTCCTCTTGAAAAGTCAATTTGCACATTTAAGACGATGGCACCAATCCATGCAATAATAGAATGTGTGTTTGTGTGTGTTAGCCAACTATGATACTAACTATGCTCAAGACTATGTAATACTGTTGAATGTCTGGGGAGATAAATAAATTGGTTAAAGTGTACACCGCTTGAAAATGTTATTTGTCTGAGAAAGTGGGATATAGTGGAGCGATCTGGAGATGAACTGCTGCAGAGAGTATAAAAATGGGGTTTGTGACATTTATCTTTTCTTTGTATTGCTTTCCTTTGAGTGTTTTTATGAAACTAACTCAACTGTTTATGAGCTCACTTTGCCAGGCCTGACTGCCTGCTGAGTCAAATTGTCTCCATTGAACTGATGTCAAAATGTTAAGTTTTCTTCTTTTCTAATTGCTGCTTAATCTTCATTTTGTCTGATCTATTTGAATTTGCTAATTCTTAGTTTACATTAATTATTACAAATACCATTACTTGTCTTAGACTGTGAGTTGGAGCATATGGTAAAGGGAAACAGTAATATTGACAATGTTAAATGTTGGCATTATGTCTGTATTTACAAATAAAATAATTATAAATCAATTTTTGGACATTGTGTTTAAAATGATTTATGAAAGACAAAAAAGACACAAAAACACTGCAAGCCTGACTTAAACCTGACATAACTAAAGACTTTTTAAATGATTTTTATTCAAGCCTGACTTAAATAAACCAAACTTTATTTTCGTTTTTTTTTTATATTATAAATAAATGAATAAATATTTTCAATAACATCTTAAAATATATATAAATAAAGTCTGGTTTAGTTAAGTCATGCTTATTTAGGTCAGTCTTAAGCAGGGGTGGACTGATAATCTGGCATACCGGGGTCTGATTCCCCCGCCGGCCCGCGCTCTTACCGCACAAACGATCTGTGCTGCGGCCCGGTTACGTCATCAGCTCTAAGGGCGACAGACTGCTACGTCATCATGATGCGCGGTTTGTTTACAAGACGAGCGAGCCGCTAACCCTTTTAAAACATTTTTTAAAACCAGGTGGAAAACGTGAGACCAGCAGCATGAAGAATCTGTGTGATTTTGATTCTGCTTTGAGTGTCGTTCGTGAGACGCGGTCTTCTGTCACAGGTTTTGGAATAAGCCACATACGAGGAGCAGCGAAGGCACCGCAGACGATGAGAGAGGATTCAAAACTACTGCTACTGTCTGTTCTCTTCTTCCTAAAGGTGAGCACAAGGGAGTGGCGTTGCTGCGAGTGTTGATAATGGAGTTTATTTACTTTTTACTGAGATAAAAACAGTTGCGGGGAAGTGTAGCACAGCAGGTAAGCAGCCAGGGAGAACATACATAAATTAGTAGTCGGTTGTGCTCCAGTTATTATGAGTGGCCTGTCTAAGCCAAAAATTCCCGGCCTGTTTTTTTGTCCCAGAACAGCCCTGGTCTTAAGCCTAAATTAAGTAAGCCTAACTTTAGTAATCCTGACTTAGCAAAGCCTGACATAATTAAACCAGACTTTTTTATTATTTCATTCATGTTAAAAATAAATCTAAATAAATAAAAATACATACAAATAAATAAAGTCTGGTTTAGTTAAGTCAGACTTTATGTTGGGCTTACTTAAACCTGAATTAGGTATGCCTGACTTAACAAAGCCCAACTTAACTAAGCCTGACTTAAATAAGCCAAGCCTTACTGCAACTAAACCAGGCTTTTAATACACAAACAATTTAGCCTTGCCCTGATTTCGACAAAGTTCTTGTTGAGCCCTGTGTACAATGTAAAGTAAAACAACAAATCTCATAAAACCACGTTTTATTTTTTCATTTAAGAATAACTTAGCTAAGTCTGATCTAAGAAAGCCCAACTTCACAAAACCTGACTTCACCAATCCTGATTGAATTTACTAAGCCTTTCTAAAAAAGCCACTCTTTATTGAAACTAAACTACTCAAACCATTTGATTAAGCCTAACTGAAGTAAACCCAACTTAACAAAACCTGACCTAATTAAGCCCAACTAATCAAGCCTGATATTTTAAAAAGCCAAGCATTATTGAAAGTAAACTACTCATAATAAGAAACTAGACTTGAATAACCCTGACTTCAGTAAGCCCAGCTTAACAGAGACTGATTTAAGTAAGTCTGACTTAAATAAGCCAGGCTTTTTTGTAAACTAAACCACACACTAATGGCTGCATGATGAGCCAACTGTCAGCTGACTTGAGTGACAGCTCTGTGACTACACACTCGACACTACACACTCAGTTCTCAATAAGTTAGGACACTGTGTAAAATGTAAAAAACACCTAACACAATAATGGGTGAATCTTATGAAATCATATTTTATTCACAACATAACATCAGGTTTAGAAACAGAAATTTTACCATTATTTAAAAATATTAGTTATTTTTGATTGCAGCAACACGTCTCAAAAAAATTGGCTTGAGCGGTCTTAAATAAGCCCAACTTTTTAAAGAACAACTTAAGTAAACCTGACTTAAGTAAAGCTTGCTAGTAACCCTGACAATAGACAATAAACAACATATCAGATGATGAAACAAAGACATTTTATTGTTTAATGAAAAATAATACAATAGTTCGTTTTGATGGCAGTAACACATCTCCAAAAAGTCTGGTTTAACATAAGTAAGTTAAAAACCCTTGACTCAACTAAACCTGAGCAAACAAGATCTGACTTAATTTGCAAAATGCACTTGGCTATCTGGATGCGTTCAAGGATTTGCTTTGTTTGGCGCTACACAAACAACTTAATTCCTGTGCAGCTGATGTGGATGTGTGCTGACGCCCCGCTGTCTTTAAACAGGTCCCGTGGTTCTGATTAAGGACTGATTAACCACACTAAATCAATCTACTCTGTCGCTCAACTGGCACTATTGATCATCCGCCACTTCGCCTCTTGGCTGGGAAATCTGAGGGTTGAAGTGAGCCACTAGTTGACATTTTCAACAATTAAGACCTCCAACTCATGCACATCTAGCAGGTAAAGTAAGTGCCATAGCTGTGCAGAAAAGTCAACCCACCAGAGAAAAATAGGCCAATGTCGAGCATGATGACCCAATTGTCAGCTGACTTGAGTGACAGCGCTGATTAATCACAACATAATCAAATTTGCATAGAGACGTGGAGGGTAACAGTCTGCCTGCTTCGACCTTGACTGCTTCAATAAAGGCGTCTGTCACTAAAAGCTCTACTGCTACACCACTGCCAAGTCTGGATTTAATTCACAAAACATACATCACTTGTACGCTCCAGCAATGTCATAGAAAAATTCACTGTAACTGTTTTACACAGTTTGATGAATGGCTGCCAAATTTAGTTCTATACCTAAAAATATTCACGTTCGATTATGATCTGATGTGACGTGACGATTTCTCAGTGGCCTCCTGTGGCTTTGTAAGGCCCACAAGCTGTGTGTGATGATTAAACACAAATGACCAGGCTCTCTCTTAATAAAGACTCTGGAGGTGTCTGTGGTCTGTTACACCACGATGAGCACACGTTGTTTCTACAGCAACAGATGTACACGAAGAACTTTGATATGTTGTAAAAATACAGTCAAAAGGTTTTGCACAGTAAACAAAGAATGCTAAATCCACTGTGATGATCCAGACCTAGGGCTAATCCCTAAAAACAGTTAAATTATGCTCATGTCTTTGACATATGAACTGAGCCAGGCTTACAGTCAAATTAATCCAGGCCTACTGTAGAAATAATTCAGGCTTACTTTATAACTAAATAAGACTTTTACTAAGACTAAACTTTACTTTATAAATAACCAGGCTTACAGTAGGATTAAACCAGGCTTACAGTAGAACTAATCCAGGCCAAAAGTACAATTAAACCAGGGTTATACTAGAATTAAACCAGGCTTAAAGTAGAACTAAATCAGACTCAGAGTAGAACTAAACCAGGGTTACAGTAGAACTAAATCAGGCTTACAGTAGAACTAAACCAGCCTCACAGTAGAACTAAACCAGGGTTACAGTAGAACTAAACCAGGGTTACAGTAGAACTAAACCAGGCTTACAGTAGAACTAAACCAGGGTTATACTATAATTCAACCAGCCTCATGGTAGACCCATAAACTGGGCTTACAGTAGAACTAATCTGGGCTTTCTTTAGAACTAAACCAGGTTTCCTGTAGCACTAAACCAGGCTTACTTTAGCCTGGTTCTCTCTGCCTCTCCATTTGCTCCCTGTTATGTCCTGTGTAAGGATTACTTGTGGAGATCTTTCTGCAGCATCCACCTGTGTCCACATAGAAATGTCCCTGGTAGCGTGTTGAGGGGCATACAGCCTGGTCAAGTTTGGTTATAATAGTTTTGACAAAGAAAAGACAAGAGTATAAGCTATGTTTCAGCTTTCAGACATTATTTCCCAGAAATGCAGTCCATCACAAAGCCACAGGCGTGCTCACGAGTGATGAGTTAGCAATCCACACATCAATTAACTGGATGGATCGATGGCACACTCTGACCACACTGACAAATCCAATTTCTAATGAATGCATCAAGCGCTGGCCAGTAGCTAGTCACGACATGGATGGCTTCCTGTTGCTCCACTTCCAGTCAATCCCTGTCACGGCCTTTGAAGCTGCAGCAGTGACAGCCAGCGCATGTCCGTGTGCCCGTCCCGCTTTGTGGAAGGACTCGCTGGTGTCACGAAACACTGCTCCTGAGCACAGGTGTCAGACACAACACAAGCTTGTGATGTGCCAGAGTTGTCCCTGTGTTTGAGCTCAACAACAACAAGCCTTTAACAAGAGTGCAGGATTTTGTGTGCCATGTTTGCCAGTCTCAGTGTGACCTGCTCGAATCAAAGCGGTAAGGAAGAGCAGTCAGACGGCGAGCAAACAGAAGTGATACCGACAGGAATTAAGGAATTAGGAGTCCAGACAGAGGAGTATCAAAGAGGAAGTGATAAATCTGGTTTGTTCTGGTGAGACTGACACTGAGATAATCATTAGATGTCTTCATGTGCACCTCTACCTCCCCACCTTAGAATAATAAGTGCTGTTACCATGACAACATAGTCTGGACCAAAGGGACACACTCGATTGGCTGCTTTTCTTGCCCTCTGTCCGGTAGATACAGTATGTCTGGAGGAAAGATGTTGTTAAAGTGAAGTATGTTAAATGTTAAAGTGAAGTATGCACATACAGAAGTCAGCAAAGGAGAAACAAGAAGTAATCAAAACCTGTACTCATAATATTACTTCAAACCTATTACTTGAGTGGTGGTGTTTAATGGACTTATCTAAATTTAATTATGCCTCTGGAAATCACTATCAGAAAGTCCAACCTGTGGCACATTTCATCTTAATCAGGATGGGATCAGACCTCAGGACACTTGCTTTATTTAAAAACACTGCTCTGTTATCTGCAGCGGACACGACTCACAGCCAAAAACTACACAAAAGAGATCAATGCAGCCACAGCTAGGTCTGGGACGCACACACGAGTGAG
Source organism: Bostrychus sinensis (assembly GCA_020698575.1). Lineage (NCBI taxonomy): Eukaryota > Metazoa > Chordata > Actinopteri > Gobiiformes > Eleotridae > Bostrychus > Bostrychus sinensis. The sequence goes on from CM036252.1 coordinate 18,470,174, forward strand.
ACGTCAGAATAAAGTCTCTGACTATTGTTACTTTGTTGTTCTTGTGGGTAATCCACTCATATACTAGAACAAAACCAGACTCACTATGGAGCTAAATAAGTCTTATACTAGGACTAAACAAGGCTTATTTTTTTAACTAAACCAGACTTACAGTAGAGCTAATCCAATCTTTTACTTGGGCTAAACTAGACTGATACTAGGACAAAACCATACTTCAGAATTAATCCAGGCTTACTTCACAAGTAAACCAGATAGTCTGAAGGCTTATTTCAGAACTAAAATAGCTTATTGTAGAAATAAATCAGGCTTACTTTAGAACTAAACCAGAGTCACAGTAGAGCTAAACTAGTCTTATACTTAGGCTAGACTTACTTAAGAACTAAACCAGATCCATAGTCTGAAGGTATTGCAGTAGAACAAAATCAGGCTTACTTTTGAAATAAACCAGGCTTACTTAAAACTAAACCAGGCATACTTTAGAACTAAATCAGACTTATAGTAGAGCTAAACCAGAATTACTTTGGAAATAGACCAGGCTTACTTTAGAACTAAACTAGGTTTACTTTAGAACTAAACCAGGGTATAGTGAAGCTAATCCAGTCTTGTACTAGAGCTGTGCAATTAATTGAAATTTCATCACAATTACAATTTTGGCTTCCAAAAAATACAAAAACTATATAATTAAGAAAAAAAAATTCAATTGTGTTCCTTGTTCTTATACTAGGACTAAACCAGGCTTACTTTAGAACCAAACCAGGCTTACAGCAGAACTAGACCAGTCTTACTGTATAACTAAATTAGACTTACAGAAGAGCTAGCCCAGTCTTATACTAGGACTAAACCAGGCTTACATTAGAACTAAACTGGGCTTACTGTAGAGCTAAACCAGGCTCACTAAACCAGGCTTACTCCCGAACTAAACCAGTTCTACTGTATAACTAAACCAGACTTACAGAAAAGCTATCAGGACTAAACGAGGCTTACTGTTGAACTAAACTGGGCTTATGTTAGAACTAAACTCGGCTTACTGTAAAACTAAACCAGGCTCACTTTAGAAATAATCCAGGCTTACTGTAGAATTAAACCATGCTCACTCTAGAACTAAACCATGCTCACTCTAGAACTACACCAGCCTCACTCTAGAACTAAGCCATGCTCACTCTAGAACTAAACCACGCTCACTCTAGAACTAAACCATGCTCACTTTAGAACTAAACCATGCTCACTCTAGAACTGCACCAGCCTCACTCTAGAACTAAACCATGCTCACTCTAGAACTACACCAGCCTCACTCTAGAACTAAACCATGCTCACTTTAGAACTACACCAGCCTCACTCTAGAACTAAACCATGCTCACTTTAGAACTAAACCATGCTCACTCTAGAACTACACCAGCCTCACTTTAGAACTAAACCATGCTCACTCTAGAACTACACCAGCCTCATTCTAGAACTAAACCATGCTCACTCTAGAACTACACCAGCCTCACTCTAGAACTAAACCATGCTCACTTTAGAACTAAACCAGCCTCACTCTAGAACTAAACGATGCTCACTTTAGAACTACACCAGCCTCACTCTAGAACTAAACCATGCTCACTCTAGAACTACACCAGCCTCACTCTAGAACTAAACCATGCTCACTCTAGAACTACATCAGCCTCACTCTAGAACTAAACCATGCTCACTCTAGAACTACACCAGCCTCACTCTAGAACTACACCAGCCTCACTCTAGAACTACACCAGCCTCACTCTAGAACTAAACCATGCTCACTTTAGAACTAAACCATGCTCACTCTAGAACTACACCAGCCTCACTCTAGAACTAAACCATGCTCACTTTAGAACTACACCAGCCTCACTCTAGAACTACACCAGCCTCACTTTAGAACTAAACCAGCCTCACTCTAGAACTAAACCATGCTCACTTTAGAACTACACCAGCCTCACTCTAGAACTACACCAGCCTCACTTTAGAACTAAACCATGCTCACTTTAGAACTACACCAGCCTCACTTTAGAACTACACCTGCCTCACTTTAGAACTACACCAGCCTCACTCTAGAACTACACCAGCCTCACTTTAGAACTACACCTGCCTCACTTTAGAACTACACCAGCCTCACTCTAGAACTACACCAGCCTCACTTTAGAACTAAACCGGACTTACTGTAGAACTAAACCGGACTTACTGTAGAACTAAACCGGACTTACTGTAGAATTAAATTAGGTTCACTTTAGAACTAAACCAGGTTCACTTTTGAACTAAACCAGGCTTTCTAAAGCACACCCCTGTTACACACATTGATCCTTGCAGCCAGAGGAAGCTAACACACAGCAACACTTCAGAATAAAAGCCTGGCGTGTCTTTGATGATGTTACTGTGTGTGTAAGGCACACATCAGAACCACAATGAAAGACATCAACAGTCAGGCTTTAGGTGTCAGTCCTTACAATAGACGCACAAGTCCCTTTTTCATCACCGTCTTTTCATCCAGACATTTAACAAAAGGCTGTTTCAGAGCGCCACAATGTAAAGAGGACTCAAATCTAAAAAAAAATAAACACTTTCTACAGATATAGTCACATTTTTAGCTGCAGCTGCTCAAAAGACGATGGTGGAGAAAACCCGGCGAAATCAACAGCTCAAGTAGAAGCAGGTGAGGCTGAGAGGAGCGGAGAGGACTACAAATTACAACACTCCATCACACAACCGCTCCAAGATGGCATCATGAGCCTCTCAGATCAGTATATGCATATGTAGCCCGGTGACACTCGGAGCACTGCAGACTGTTATATAAGAGCTGAGGGAAAAGCTTTTTGTTCTAGCATCTCTGCACCTTGCCGTTATAAAGGTAACACAAAATCAATATTACCTTGGAAAAAGTAGTCAATGACTATCCACTCAGCACTCAGATTTATCAAGTCAATTTATGTCTAATAGTTTTTTACAAATGGCAGGTTTATAGGTGTACATTAGCTGCCCAGAGGGGAAGGTGCTGCTACTGTGAAGGCAAAGAAGTGGTAATTTAATTTAACACTAGCTCCCATTAGCAACAACAACATCGACAACACCTAGACCACAGTTAAAGATAAATGGAAAAAAAAAAAATCCTCCTGTGCAAGTAATAGAAAACACCTCATTAACAACTTCCTGAGAGGTAGACAAACACACTTCTAACTTTTAACACATACATTATTATTCAAATATGCACAGTTTATCACAAAATTACTGTTATGAACACTTTAACATCATTGTTTTATCAAGGAAACTGCATTGAGACCAAAAAACTAAACAAAAAAACAAAACAAAAAACATATTTTCCTAATTCGGGCTCTGGTTTAGCCTTAGCCTGAACTATAAGATCTTACAAGGGCTTACCTGGTTAAATAAAGGTTAAATTTAAAAAGGTTTGAGTCCAGGTCTGGGCACTATATTGTTTCCATTGCAAGATGAGACCAGTGCCTTGGCAGAGGTCTACGCTCTATGAGTGCTTATAGATATTTATATTTATATTTTTCTTCTTTTTTTTTTCTTTTTTGCAATTTGAAACACATTTCTTTGTTCTGAAAATGCTTCCTCAGACTTTTGCGCCATGCAGTTGCATCACATATCACATCTAATATTGTGCAGCCTTATTTGCAACATTAGCTTCACCAGTCCTATTATCTGAATGAATGCTTACAGTTCGCTCAAATGAATGCAGTGCAATAGTGTTTTGAAAGTTGGCAGAAGCACAGGTTTGTCCCAGGTTACATGGAAAGCGCTGACTCCGAGCTTTAGTCTTGAGTGGCAGGAGAACCAGACAGACTCTTGCACACACAGCGCAGGGACCACTCTGGCTTTAAGGGGGGTCCCAGGGTCAGAAACATAGCTAAGGGCCAAAACGTGAAGAGCTTTGGAGTAAAAGGCAGAGATGTGTTGCCAGTGTTGGGAGGTAACACACAAGGACAGACCTGAAAAAGAGAAGGGCAGAAAAATGTCTGGCTTTTTTTTTTTTTTTTTTCTCTGTAGTACACAACAGATGGTGCAAGTCTTAAATCTGAGGGTCAAGACGCCCAAAAGCTTAGAGCAACGAAAACACAACAGGAGCCTGAGAGTTAGCTTCTACTCTATTCAACATTTAATATAAAATTCTGCAGTGAAGAATATGCAACCAAACAAACACTGTATTTCAAAATGGCTAAAAAATATTATAGGCTACTTGACCTGGTAGAGTGTGTGCACATACCACATACATGAGAGGAGCAACCCAGGTTTGAATCCGTCTTGGGTCAGTTTGCTCAATGGTATTTTCCTTTATCTCAAAAAGTCTCAAAAATATAATTAAAACATTACAAAGTAATTCAAAGTTTTAACTTGGTGCATTCAAGTGACTCAGGTGTTTAGCAGTAGTAGTGCTATGTGCTAATGCAGGCTTTCTTTGGGCCTAAACCTGGCTCAAATAGAGCTAATTCAGTCTTTTACAAGGATTAAACCAGTCTCATTGTAGAACTAAGTCAGGCTCTTACTTTAGAACTAAAGCAAACTCACAGTAACCTAAACCAGTAGGAATAAATGAGGCTTATTGCAGAACTAAACCAGGCTTTTCCTAAAATTAAACCAGCCTCACACTAGAACTAAATCTGGCTTACTGAAGAACTGCACCAGGCTTACTTTGGAACTAAACCAGGCTCGTAGTAGAACTAAACTAGGCTAACAGTAGAAGTAAACAAGGCTTACATAGGAGAATTAAATCAGGCTTACAGTAACACTAAATCAGTATTACACTAAGACTAAATCAGCTTACTTTAGAACTAACCCAGGCTCGCAGTAGAAGTTAACCAGGCTTAATTTAGAACTAACCCAGGGTTGCAGTACAACTAAACCAGTCTTACTTTAGAACAAAGCCAAATTTGTACTTGGACTAAATTAGGCTCACAGCAGAAGTAATCCAGGATAGCAGGAGACCTGAACCAGGCTTACATTAAAACTAATCAAGGCTTACATCCAAAACAGTCTTATACTAGAACTAAACTAGGGTTACTTTAAAACAAAAACAGGCTCATACTTGAAGCCATGCTTTTGCTGGGACTAAACTAATCCTCTACTAGGATTACATAAGGCTTACGGGACAATAATTCAGTCTTATATGAAAAGTAAACCAAGGTTACTTTAGAATTTAACAAGGCTTACTTTAGAACAAAGCAAACTTATACTAGAACTAAACTATTAGGTTTACAATAAAAGTAATTCAGCCTTATACTAGAACTGAACCAGGGTTGTAGTAGAAATAAACCAGACTTACAGAGAAGCTATCCCAGTCCTATACTAAGACTAAACCAGGCTTACTGTTGACCTAAACCAGGCTCACTTTAGAACTAAACTGGGCTTACTGTAGAACTAAACCAGGCTCACTTTAGAAATAAAGTGACAGGCCTATAGCAGAACTAAACCAGCCTTATACAAAAACTAACCCAGGGTCACAGCAGAACTAAACCAGGTTTACTGCAGAAACCAGCCAGGTTTATAGTAGAGCTAATTCATATGTAAATGAAAAATGCATATAAATGTCTCTAAATCACTTACTGTCCAGACTGCATGTTGTTCTTTGTGTTTACTGTGTGATTGTGAATGGGGTGAAAGCTCTGGTCCAGGGTCAGAGTTGAGGTCATTTGCCGCTGGGTAATGGCCCAGAGAGAAATTGCTCTCAAACATAACCCTGCTGTTTGCACTTAACTACGTGCACTAGGCAGGATCACTAACTAAATGCGTGTTTGTTGTGGGCTCACATGCGTCTAATTACCCACGCACTCAGGACACAGGGACGCTCGTGTACCAGCGATGACTGTGGTGAAATTAAACTCTCTCATTAGGCTAACCTCGCGACCCTGCAAATACAGCAGCATGAACAAGAGCCGGAGTCATGCGTCATAGTGCCAACATCACGGTGTGATCATGTCACACTAATGAAATAATCCACAGGCAGAAGGAAGGAAGTGGCTCTCTCCTGCAGACTGTGTGAAGAGGCAACAAAGACTTACTTACTGACGACTGTACTCAAGTAAAAGTACTGCTACTGCTCCAAAAAAAGAGTACTGATTCTAAAGTTGACTCTAGAACAAGTACTACTACTATTAGAACTACTACTACTGCTACTTCTTCAGGTTTTTCCTGTTAAGGCCTCCATATACCAAGGCGACGATCGCCCGTCTGAAGCCGTCTTAATGGTTCTTCCACGTCGCTCATTCCCGTCCTTTTGATATGTATGCGCCATCCCGTCGCTCCAGGACATTTCTGCCACTACTACTACTACTATTACTACTCCTGTTACTACTACTACTACTACTACTACTACTATTACTAAAACTACTACTACTAACTACTAGTGTTACTACCACTACTTTTCCTGTTACTACTTCTACTACTACTAGTACTACTACTCTGGCTATACCTGCAATTTCCATTACAACAACTACAACTACTTCTACTGCTGCTGCTACTACTACTACTACTACTACTACTACTATAACTACTATTCCTGCTACACCTGCTATCTCCGTTACTATGACTACTACTACTGCTGGTATTACTACTACTATTGTATCTAGTTACCTATCCATGCATTCTCTCAACATAAAGCATTGCATTTTATTCTTTAACTATATCCCAAGTCTAAAGCATGTACCAGACTGAGTAACAATACTCTGAAACAACAAAAGACCAAAATCCACTGTAGATTCTGTCGACATGTGTCTGTGTGTGACCTCTGTCTCCGCTCCCACTCATGAACAAGTTAGTCATCACTCAGACATTTTTTACTGAATTTTGGAGTTTGGACTTTGTAAAAAGACGACATCGGCTCTTGGGGACCTTTACAGAATAATAATAAGAAAAAGATCTTAGAAAAACCAACTGAATTTTAATATGAATCTGTGAAACAATCAGACATTAGGACTTCATCTAGGCTATATATATTTATGGTTTTAATCTGCTGGCACACTCCAATAAGAGACGTTCCCATTGGCTGTTAAATAATGGCTGCCAGGGGAAGTTAGAGAACGTTACACAGAAACCGTTCTAATAATATAAACAAATATTGGAAAAAAGGGAAGCAAAGTAAAAACTGACAATGCAAGCACCAGATATGATGTTTAACAAGGCAGATAGGCGGTGGGCTGAAGCCGTCTATCTGCTTTTGTTATCGAAAATATTGATCTCCATTGAGGGAGGACACAGAATTTCACATATAGAAAGGGTATATTATCCTCAGTTATATTATGATTGTCGCCACTTGAAAATCTTGCACATTTTTACAAACGCAATACATTTAGCTCATTATTTCATCAGGCAAACGCTGCGGCCGATTACACTTCATGAATCAATAGTACGCTCAGATTTTGACGACTGACCAATCAGATGCGCCCTAACCCAGGTGTTCCAGACAGAAGCAGGATCACGTGACTACAGGGACAAGTCTCTCCGTGCAGTATAATAGTATGACATTCTTTGTTCTAATCTCCTCTTTTTCCTCACAGCGATTGCATGCTTAAATGATTTTGCTTCGCACGTCGCTACCACAGGACTGTAAAGAAATACAAGTCATTAAGCCTATATCGTTAGCTATAGAGCAGGTCGCCAGGATACTAACAGTTGAATAGGTTTGGAATTGAATTTCTAAATAAAGAGCCACCTTACATGACGTGCGATTGTAAAAGTTACAATTATCAACGCTCTAATAGCTTTATAATACAGTATAGACCGTTTAATATCAGAATTTGTCATAATCTCTCTCTGTCTTTCTTTCTTTACAGATACAGAAGTTAAACAGGAGTTCATTCAGGAGACATTCTCCACTTTTCTGAGCTCTTTTTTTAATCTTGATTAAATGTGCTCATACTGTCTTGTAGCAGTCTATACCTCTACTACACTCATTTAGGCTGTGTTTTTGCATCTGAAGTGTCAATATACATTACCAGTTTAATCGAGTGAAATTCTCACCATTCACTGGGTGAAGTTATACCCAGCTGTAAAGCTCACAAAAGCATATGGCTATCAAGTTAATGAATAGCTCTAAAATTACAATTAGATGATACATTTTGCTAAAAATGAATGAACTCAAATGTCTTAGGCTTTATTGCTAACTCTATAACCATGGATGTAAAACTAAACCAGAGGTTTGGTGACAGCCGCTCATCTTCTCTCATAAAAGCGCAGGTGGGCGGGGTTTAGTGCCGGTGCTCCAGCAGCAGGTAGTTTCTGAGCGTGTGATTGGCTGATAACCGATAGCTGCCCACTGTATTCGCCTTGGAAAAGTGTTACAGAAAATATGCAGATTTACAAAAACATGCAAGAAGTATGACAGGCGACTATTTTGATTCCTTGAAAACTGTAGCTGTTGTTAGAAAAAAAAAATGGGTCCTCCCTCGATATGGATCTATCAAATGCACAGTAGAGCCCTTGGCCCACCGCTTAAGAGATAATTTGCCATTTGCATCTAAAGCTAAATTCAGCACCTGTAAGCTTCACATTTTGGTTTGATGCCATAAATGAGTATTTTGAAGTGGCAAATTGGTTTAGTTTTACATGTGTTAATAAAATAAAAGCAAAAAGTAGCTAGTTGTTGGTGAGTGGTGGGGTTGGAAACACTGCAGGTAACAGATTTTGTTATAACATCACCCAGGACAGCATTATTAAAACCGGGTAGCTCAGTCTATTGTAACATTTTCTCCTTCGGTGTAATAGTTACTGAAGGATGTTTGGTGCAGGTCGTGTCAAGCTTGTCTAGAGCTGATTAAATGTTAAAAGGTGATTTTCTCAAGGCTGAAAGCTTAGGCTGGAAATATTGCCTCTGACTACATATTCATACTGACACTTATCCTTTCCTCAAACAGATACATGACTGGATTAATTAAGACCTGATGAGTCTGGCAGTTTTTTCATCACCAAAACTATAAGATAAGAGAATGACAAATGTTTACCAAATATCCAAAAGTGAAGCAAGTGCATTTTACTAAATGACTAAATCAACTTTATACAAACAGCAGTCACCAATAACAGTAGAAAGCTTAAAAGGACAATAGACTCGACTAGACACTATAGCTCCCTTTTGTGCTTTTCTGGAGAAACTTGCCACCTCAAAATACCTAAAAGTTAAGTTTGGAGCTTACTTTCAAATTCTAGCTCTTAGTTTAGCTGATGAAGAAACAAGAAACCTTCAGAGAGCACAGACCTCTGCCAAGACAACATGATAATTACTAAGTAACCATTTGTTTTTTCACAGACCTCTAGTATCATAGCGGGAGCTTGGCCTGAGAACGATTGGTTGAAGATTGAGGGTCTTGTTGCTAACATACAACATACAACACTCCATCTCACTCTGGTTCAGAATCCTGTAAAACAGTTGTTCCCAAAGTGGGGTCCGGGGTCCCCTGGTGGGCCACGAAGGAACTCCAAGGTTAAACCTTAACTACCTGATCCATTTTGCAATAAATTCTAAAGATGCAATTTTTTCAGTCATCAGTACAGCCTATATGAAGCCATTTGAGGAAAAAAAAACCTCTTTTAACTTATCTGGGCCATATGCTACAGTGGGGGAATTTTGCCAAGGGACGCAAATGTGTAGCCAATCACTGGCTCGGAAAAAAGTGAAGTTCCTCCCACTCGGATCAGGGACACATTTATAGATAGAGCCCAAGCGCGTGCACAGTTGTATACGGAAGCAATGGCAACTGCTAACCCAGGTGACAAGATATCTATTCCAGCCCTAACTACTACAGCTCACACAGCAAAACAGCCCAAAAAAAGAAAACCAGAGACAGAGAAGACAGAAGTAAAGTGTTTATCAAACATGAGAAGAAATAAAATGCGAGTAAATATCAGCGACGCATTCAGAAGGAGAAAGCTTCGAGATCACATTGGTCTAAAACTGGATGCAGAGCTAGCTTTTTTACTTCTTGACAGGTAAGAAATGGTAAAATCTTGATAGAATGTAGTAGCTAGTAATTGGTTTATGTGCATTATATGCACAGAGTGTACATGAGAAGTGTAGGAGGAGTCAGGGAAGAGGGAGTGGGGCAAACTGTAAAGTTGCAGTACTTTATTCTCGCCACTAGGATTCAAGATCGGATAGTTTAGCTTTAAGTATATAAAAAGAAATTTAGTTTGAAATGAGTTATAACTAAGTACCTATTTAAAATATTACTTTGAAGTAATTTTAGTCATCAGTCTGTGTTTCTGATATGTTTTTTATAGAAATCTATAGGGAAAAACATGACAGACTTTTGAATATAGTAAAGTTTTCAGACAATCAGACTTTGGAACAATCTTGTATTTGGGAAAACATTACCAGATCTAGACTGTTATGAATCTACAATCAAAAACGTTTTTAAAATATTAATTAAAATCCAACCATTACTGTTCTGAGTTATCTTGCTAACAGTAACACATTTTGCTTCATTTTTCTTCATATTTTTATTTTGTGAGCTGTCTCTGCGTTTGCAGACGTAGCCAGTTTCTCTGAATTATCATATTTGTGCATTTTAAACCAATGTGAGCTTGATAATGAAGCTTAAAAGCAGTTCAACTTTATGAATTCAACTCAACTTTATCCTATTATAATATAAGTTGATTAAACAGATGGTCCCTGCTACTGTAAGTTAGTAAGTAATTAATCATTTGCATACTTTTACTTTAAGATTAATCATTACAGACATCACCATTTAACAGTAGATATGTTACTACTGAACTTTTTACTTCTCTTAAACAATTTGAGCAAGGCAGACTGTACAAAAGCTCTGTCTGTCTGTGAGAAGAGTGACACTGTGTTTATGGGAAATGATGGGCCAATCAAAGTCTTTATTCACTGGGTCTGTCAGGTTCAAATACAGCCAAAGACGTATCTTAATAACTCATGAAACTCAGACAGAGAAAACTCATCCTGTAAATGCAACAGCTGTCAAACCCAGACATAAGCAGAGCGAGAGGCCACGAGACCTCAGGGCACTGAAGAAAACAAACCAGACATGGATTCAAGTCTGTGTTAGGAGATTGTACACATCAGCTACAGCAGTGATTATCAAACTTTTCACAACAAGTACCAGCTAAGAAAAGATTTTTCAAAGTTTTTCAAAGTACCACCTTTAATAAGTAAGTATGAGTAAAACTGGGATAACAAAAACTAAAACTGGGACTAAACTGTGAGTAAATCAGGTCTAAACTGGGAATAAACCAGATTTTAATCACCTTTCTTGATTGTTGTTTCAGTAAGGGCACAGTAAAATCTACTGCAACTGCTACTACTAATACTAATACTACTACTAATACTAATACTACTACTAATAGTAACACTGCTATAGCCACAATTACAACAACAACTACTACTACTAATACCAACACTGCTATAGCCAGAATTACTACAAGTCCTACTATAGCTACTACTACTACTACTACTACTACTACTACTACTACTACTACTACTACTACTACTACTACTACTGCTACTGCTACTGCTGCTGCTGCTGCTGCTGCTGCTGCTGCTGCTGCTGCTGCTGCCACAATTACAACAAGTACTACGACTACTACTACTACTACTACTACTACTACTACTACTCTTACTACTACTACTAGTACTAACACTGCTAAAGTCACAATTACAACTACTACTACAAGTACTACTACTACTACTACAATTTACCAAAACTGCTATAACCAGAATTACTAGAAGTACTACTACAGCTGCTACTACTATTAAACAGTTCTATAGCCACAATTGCACAATTACTACTACTACTTCTGCTACTCCTGCTGTCTCCACGAAGGCGACTACTACTATCGCTACTACTCCTGCCACTACTACTATAATTGCCACTATTACTACTTCTGTTACTACCACTGCTACTTCTACTACTGCTTCTACAATCTACTACAATTAGTACTACTCCTGCCATGACTTCAATTACTACTTCAACTACTATCGCCACTACTACTACAACTACTACCACTATTCTCACTGCATTTCCTGCTATCTCCATAACTACGATTACTACTACATGTGTCCTACAGCTACAGCAGTGAAACAGAATAATACAATGTTTTCCCAGGAGCAATAGCACACCCACACTACACACTACTTCATAATTTTGTGCTGTCTTTGTACTTCTTTCTCACAAACTATAAAACCACCTCATTTAAGAGACTTCCATTAAAATACATCAAAAACGTCCATTTTCTACAACACAATCGAACCAAGTAGGTGAGCAGCAAACACACATCAATACTGAAGTAGTGCTATTTGACTGCTACTGTACCTCAGGGAGTCGGCCACTTTGTCCAAAACAAAACAAACACTGCGCTAATGCTAACGAATTATTGAAGTGCTCTTTCTCTCCACACGCCGCGCTACTCTGCTGCTCCTCTGAGGAATTGACTGAAATATGTCACCAGTGCAGAACAAGACACAAAATGGACTCACTACTGGAGCCCGGTAATAGTTTCTCGGCATGGCGGCTGACTTGATCTCTCTGTCCGCCTGTAAACATCACTTCATATTTGTTATGTACTTTTGGGATCTGTGGAGGCTGTGTGTGCGAGGGTGGCTTGATGAGAGGCAGAGGGGGACCACGATGACCACAGTCCCAAGCCCGGATAAATGGAGAGGGTAGGGCATCCAGTGTAAAAACCTATGACAAGACTAAGGCGGCAGATGATTTACTGTGGCGACTCCAGAAGGGAAGCCAAAAGGAATGAGAGTGAAGTTTAGTTAAGTAGAAAGTACTGACTACTACTAGTACTATCATTACTATTACTACTATTGCACTTGCTATTGCTACTACTACAGATGCTGCTACCACCAGATGTCTACTACTGTTTTCACTATTACTATTGTTACTACCCTCTTGCCACTGAGGTCAGAAAATACATCCTTTTTTCAGTATAATTAAGTGACTAAAATATCTGTATGTATTTTTCCTGAAAAATACATTTGTGTACAATTATGTTTTTTAATATGCTAAAAACTAAAACATCAACTTAAAAGCAAAAGTAGCCCACCACTGATGATAATGTGTCTCGTCTTAAGACCCAGTTTTATTCTCTGGCTTTTAACTCAGTGTGAATTGTGTGGTCCTGTGTCTTTTATATTGTTTTGTTTTTTATTTACCTCATTGTTTTTATGCTTTTTATGTTATTTTATTGTGTTGCTCTTATTTGGTTTTACTGATTCTTATTAGTTTTATGAGGACTAGTGGAGCTAAATAGAGTAATTTATTGTCATTTATTGTTTATGTGCAGCACAGGAAACTGTCTTGTTTGTAAAATGTGCTATACAAATAAAGTAGATTTGGATTTGGCTAATGTGGAATTTTGTGTCCTCAGAAAGGACACAATGTGGACTTGCCAACTGGAGCCCAATAATAGTTTCTCGACACAGCAGGTCTAAATCAGGTTTAAATAGAAATAAACTAGGTCTAAACCAGGACAAACCCAGGACTAAACGAAGACTGGACCAGGATTAAAACCAAGACTTATAGTTTTGCTTGGTCAGCTTGATTTCTCTGTGCACCAGCAAAGATCACATCATGTTGGTACTATTCTTTTGGGATCTGGGAAGGCTGTGTGGGAGTGTGGCTTGATGAGAGGCAGAGTGGACCACAATGGGAAAAGGTGAGAGATGAAGTATGTGATTTATGACCATTACAAATACATAGGTCAGTGGGAGAGAGGAGGAGGGAGAGGGCTCCCCCTGTGGCCACACTTACTGCAAAGGAGTATCTGAGTGTATTTAATAATGCAGTCCTTCCTCAGAAACCTCTCAGCGTTGGTTACATTAGCCTCACACCTTCAGTCTAAACCAAACTTTCTCTGTCCTCAGATGTCCTCTGCTCAAACCAACATCCATTCTCACATCCCAGAGTCATCCCAGAGTCATCCCAGAGTCATCCCAGAGTCTTCCCAGAATATCCATACAGTACAGTTACTTTATATAGTATAGTCAACAAGAAAAAACTGTTATTTTTTTAATTGGACAGGCAAATCTACTACTACTAGTACTGCTGATGTCCCTACTACTGCTACTACTCTCACCAGTACTACCACTACTGCTACTACACCTATCTTCACTACTATGACCACTGCCACTACTGCTATCCTTACTACTACAGTTACTTCTACTACTATTACTTCTGCTGCTACCGCACCTTGTACACCTACCATTACTGCTTCTACTGCTGCTACTTATACTACTCCTATCACCACTTCTACTACCTCTGTACTGTTACTAATACTACCACCCCTACTATTACTACTGCTCCTACTGCTAGTACTACTATTACTACTACATTCACCACCACTACTGCTACAGCTACTAAAGCCGAGGAGGTCTATTTGTGAGGTGAAAAATGTGCCAAAACATAACCCTAACCCCATACTTAAGTAAAAGTAAAATTTCCTCCTCAAAAATGTACTCAAGGAAGGTATGGGTAGTATCTATAGAGAGTTATACCAGATACCTTCTACAGTAATAACCTTTTCAATGACAAACTGGAGCTCTGAGACCTTTTATATACATTTTGCTGAATTACTTGAGTGATCTGTATCCAATTACTTTCTACCTCTGATGTCCAATTACAGTTACTCACAAAGGTTATTTATGAATACCATAAACTAGTAGCACGATGCTCTATGCTCTACACATAATTCTGCAATGACTTCTTTTATTTGACCCTACCTTGCAGCAGCTAACATGGATTTTCTCGCACATACTATATGATATTCACAACGGCAGGCATAAAGCAGTGCAGCTGTAAATGTCAAACTCTCAGCAAATTTGACTGAAACTACAAATAAGAAGGCAGTGTGCTGGAAATTTGTTGTTTTCCAATATTTAGTGTTAATTTTCTGAGGTGAAAATGATTGGTTGGGGAGTCTAGGCCCATCTAAAAATGTCAGGTTTTGTCCATAAGGGAAAAGTAGTATTTCTTATGATATTTCTTAAGATATGGGAGTATCAGAAGTATGTATGACAACATGGCTTTACACGGGATTTACTTTGACTAATCTTCTCTTGCCACCGATTTGCTCCATGCCAAAGGTGGAGGAATACTACAAAACTGTTTTGAAGTATAAGTACTGTTATCTCAAAATATTTTAACTCAAATAGAGGTATTGTAAAACTATTCAACCCTATAGTTATAGTTATACCACTACCATTATTGCTGATACTACCATCCATTGCTACTTCTAACCCTACTACTGTTACCACTATTTCTATATGTTCAGGGTTTGATATTAACACTAGCCAATCGGCCAAATGCAGGTAGATTTTCATTTTGGCAATAACACAATTGTATACCATAAGACATAAACAAAAACCTAACTAATTAAATTATGCCTAGTAAAACCCTTGACTGGCTAGCAACTTTTGACAAACACTAGCCACAGTAGCCAGTGAGCAAAAAATTAAATGTCCAGCGCTGTATATATTGCGCTTTCAAGGCCCAAGCGTCTTAAAGCTCTTTACACGTAGTCATTTAGTCCATTAGTCATTCACTCCACAGTCACACTCTGGTGGTGAGTGACCTCTGTAACCACAGCTGTCCTGGGGCAGACTGACCGACACATGAAACCAAACCGAGCACACATTCATACACCATTCATGCGCATTCATACACCAGGAGCCAGGTTAGGTGAAGTGTCTTGCTCAAGGACAAAACAGCAGTATGTGATGTGGGTAGCAGGGGTCAAAGCACCAAACTTCTGGTTAGAGGGCTACTGCTGCCCAAGTTCAGAAGTCAAATACAACTTTGCCATCAAGGTCAAAATATACTTTGACTAACTTAGACATTTCACTTTTCACTTCACATTTTTTTCATCTCATGTTTTTCAATGTACTACACACAGGGTACTTAGTAAATTATTTGAGTAAAGTGTCTGGTAGCACTGCTCAGCTTTGGGACTATCTAGAGTACAACAGCACAGTGCAAAACTTCATTCATTTTGACTACATTTACTTGGGGACTGGGCTTATCTTCTCCTGCCACCAGTTTGGTTTGTGCCAAAACTTCAAATACAACTTCTGCAGCATAAGAGGTGCTCTCCTGTGGTGCCGGTGCCAACAAGGCAGGTCACCAGAGCCCAGATAAGTGCTGTAAATGTTGAAACCCATCCGTCTGGAAAAGAAATAAAAATCTAGTCCTTTTACAGTCACAGTGTTAGAGAATATAAGATCCACCTACTCAGTCCAGGCCGGCCCTATGGAGTAGTCAGATCCATGTATCTCATTGAGGCCAGTGAAGTGCTGTTGGAACAGGAGCAGCCTCTGTGGGCCCGCTGAGCACCAGTGATACTAAAGCTACTATTAAAGTAAATCTGTCGCTGGGATCCTTCCTGGACATGGATACTTAAACGGTCTAAACCCCTGACCCAGACACTGACCTCAAAGTCTCTTGGCATGAGGCCCGCCTCACGTTCAGATCAGCCACACTTGGCGTTTGTCCAGCCCCTGCATGTCAGAGCTGCTGTGGTTGGCAGAATTTAATCCTGTAAAAAAAGAAAAAGAAAATACAAATCAGATACTTCAATCACTGTTAGATTAGCATTATGGAAGAATGAACTGACAACACTTTAGTTGGGACGTCTGGGTATAAGAATAGCATTTTAGAAAGGCAGACTTCAGGTCTTTGAGAAGCACTGCATTAAAAACAGACAGACAGCTGTACTAGAAATCACTGCAGGGATCAGGAACACTTATGGCTTCACCTTTGCATGGATTTGAGCATTTCTGCCAGTGGGTTCTTTCCTGGACATGAGTGCTTTCAGACAGTTTAAGCCCTGTCTAACCTTCATTAAACCATACAGCCTCTCTTGGCATTTGTCCAGCAGCCTTGCACTTCCACACTCACACAAAACAAGCAGGTAGATGTAGTGTAAAATAATTCATTTTTTCCCCTGGCAGCTTCTATCAGTCTACGTCTGTATCGATTACAATTTATTTCAGAAAAAAAAAATCTTATCTGGATGGATTCAAATGCCAAGCTTTCACTCAAGGTTGTACTATGGATCCACTAACTGATTACACCATAGAAGTATTTATTTCAGCCTGTCATCATTTTGGAGAGACGTGAGCGCACCTTTCAGTACACACTGTTATCCTCTGCATCGAGCCTGTTTGAACAGCTTGTGTATCGTGTGAAGGTCCACTGGCTGTCGAAGCATTCACAGCCGCTCAGAGCCTAAAACAAAACAACAAAGTCAAAACACGCAAGGAAAAAATGCATAAATATACAAACAGTTATATAACATTATGGTTTAGGATAAGATAAAACAGGTTCTGACTAGAATCATATACAAAAGGACTGCTATGCTAACCAATAACATTTAATCAAAGATAGAAGAAGTACTTCAAATCTATATACTGTTACTTCTAAATACTTTTAGGTAGAAGTAAAACACAATTGTTACTTGAGGTAAAGTAAAAACGTATTTAGTGTTAAGTTTACTTACTGTATGTAAACTCAATACTAAAATTACTACTACTACTACCATGGCTTCTATTATTATTACTACCATGGTTACTACTATTATTACTATTACTGCCATGGCTTCTACTATTACTACAACTACCATGGCTACTACTATTATTACTACTACTACCATGGTTACTACTATTATTACTACTACCATGGCTTCTACTATTATTACTACTACTACCATGGTTACTACTATTATTACTACTACCATGGCTTCTAGTACAGTGATACTTCTGCAGCTGCTATGACTACTGTTACTAACCCCTTTGCCACCAATTTAAAAGTATTCTAAAAAGTACTTCATTTAAAGCATTTTTCCCTCACAAATTTCTCCAGTAAAAGTAAAACTACTACTACTAATATACTTAGACAGTACATATTATATTAAACGCACTTAAGAAAATTACTTGCATAACAATAAAATTTCCACCACTGAATATGATCTGGATTTACATTATCATAACAGGGAATCCCCCTCCTTGTGCCAGTCCCAAGCCCTAATAAACTGAGAGGGTTGTATCAGGAGGGGCATCTGGCAGGGGCGTAACATCAGGCAGTGCAGCCAGTGCAGCTGCACTGGGGCCCAGGACATGAGGGGGCCCCATTGAGAGTCCGGTTTTGGTGGGTTATGTTCAAATATAAAAAATGTATGATATGCATAATCCCTTCAACATTTTTACTTAATGCTAACAAAGTTTAATAATGAACAAATATAATCTTATTTTCTGTGGCAGTGACAGTGATATTTTAAGAAAGTATTCGTCAACTTTAAGAAAGTACAGTACACTTTTTGTAACTTAAAAGTATGATATTTGGACAGATAGACTTCCCGAATGTGATTCATAACTTTAGGGCCCATTCTGAAAACCTACACAGGGGCCCCTCATTACCACCTTACACCACTGGCATCTGGCATAAAGCCTATTGATGATTTGTTGTGGCGACCCTAAAAGGTAAAAGCCAAAATGAAAGACGAGATCATGAGTAAACGACTGTACAAATGGACAAATTTTGAGTGAAAGGCACACGTTTGCAGTTTTACTCAGCGTTCTCTCAGTGTCTGTCGCCCGCCTGTGTTTTGGCACTTTTTCCTTCACCCTAGTTTTGCACTGGGGCCTCCCGTCATCGAGTCACTCCGACCCTTGATAAATGAGATGCAGGCGGGTTTAGGGCAGCTTTCCCTCTCCTGACAGGCAGCTTGTTACAGTTGTCAGCCGGCTGAGGTAGTTTGACACCTGTAATCTGGGCCTTTCAGACAGGGCTCATACTGACCAGCCAAGCACGAAGAGGAAAAGTGCAAAATTGACTCCCTCCACCACACTGGCTTGTGTAAAAGTGGGTCCTCCAACACACAACCCCTTTTTGACAAACAGCTGTGGGCCATATGCATCCATTATTAACAAAACACCAACACTTAAGTAGGTTTCAATCCATCTTTTTGATGTCTGAAAAGGTAAAGTTAGATTGACAACTCAATTACGGCAAACCTGGCTGCTTTTCCTCACATCGTCCTCGAGTATTTTTGTACACATTTCTTTGGTCATTCTTAAAAATCTGCCAATGAATTTAGACAATACTTTAAACTCATAATGCATACCACATCTATACCTGACTCAAGAGCCATCAGAAAGTTGTCCCTGCCTTTTCTTCTCTTGAGTGTCTAAAGTGTTCTTGAGCCCATCAGCCTCCCGCTGTGCTGTGCTGCTTTAGATTGAGGGGCAGCAACACTCTCCTTTGGGCTTTGAATAAGAGGAGCACAAGGGTATGTATGGTTTAGTGAGGTCCCAGTCAGGCACTCAAGTGTACTTAAAGCTGTTAAGACTAACTCACTAGTGCGTGTCCAGCAGTGTAAGGCTCCACAATATACTCCACAATATATGCCCCGGTTTAGCCCTAGTTTTGTCCTGATATAGTCTTGATTTAGTCTTGGTTTAGTCCTGGTTTAGATCTTGTTTTGCCCTTGTTTGTTCCTGGTTTAATCCTGGTGTAGCTATGGTTTTGTCATATTTAGTGATTTTTCCCTATAGTTTTAGTCCTGATTTAGGTTTTGTTAAGTTTTGTAAGATTTTGATCCAGTTTTGACACTTATATTTCGGCTTAAACTGAATTGTCCAGAAGGTTTTCCAAGTATCACCACTCATTGTGTATCATTATTACTATATTCAACATAGTTATCACATATCACAATGTTTTTTTTGTTTTGTTTTTTATATATTGTGCAGCCCAGCAGTACAGTATGTAAAAGCCTTATATACCCAGCCAATTATCTGCAAAGTTAAAATGAGTTTCATGAGCCGTTCTTCTCTGCGTGTGACTCTGGACGTGTGCTATTAGGCCGTCTGTCGCTGTGTGTGGGTATGTAGCATTAATGCACTCAGTAATGAAAGGGGACAGTCCTCTGTTGCCGTGGTAATGGAGCACTGGAGCGTTGCCAAGTCAACAGATGGAACATAACTGTGTCACTGTATTGTAGTGGAAACAATACAGTTAAAATATGTTTTACCTTAAAAGTATTTGAATCAATTGCCACAAATGTAAACAGAAAAAAAGTACTAAGTGTAAAGTTTAGTTAATACTACTACCATTGCTACAACTACTGCCACTACTACAGCTGCTACCACTCTTACCACTAATACTATTACTGTTACAACAACTATTACCATTACTACTGTTACTACCCACTTTGCCACCAAGGTCAAACTATACTCATATAAGAAATTCAGAAAAAAAATGTTTGTAATTAAAAGGGACAGTTCTCTAAAAAGTACTTACGGCAACTTACAAAACAAATACTACGACTACTACCACTGCTACAGCTACTACTAGAGCTGCTACCACTTTTAATACTACTACTACTACTACTACTACAACTACTACTACTACTACTAGGCTACAGCTGTAACAGTAGTAATGGTTATAGTGGTACAGTGGGTAGTACTACTGTTACTACCCACTTTGCCACCAGGATTAAAATAGACTTGTACTTTTTTAATGAAATCTTAGGAAAAAAAATCAAAGTTAAAGTGTAAACTTTTAAATGCATAGAATCAATTAAAGGGATGAGTCCTCTGAAAAATAGTTACTGCAACTAGTACAACTACTATTACCATTGCTGTGACTACTACAGCTGCCACCACTCTTCTACTACTACTACCAGTACTACTTGTGTTACCACTCTTTCTACTGTTACAACCCACTATGCCACCAAGGCAATATAAGAAATTCTTTAAAAAGAAACTAGTAAGCTTTTAAAAGAATGCTTTTAAAATGTATACAGCATTATTGTGCTCTGTAATAAATGGGCATAGTCCTCTGTAAAGTAAGTATACTTGTACTAAGAAATGTTAAAAAAAAAAACGCTAACATTTTAATTAAGTACAGTTTTGAGTTTTAAAAAGTATGTAGCCTTAAAGACTGCTAATGATTAATGACTCATTGCTATGAATACTACTGCTAATAATGCTCATATTTGAGTAAAAGTATTCTTTACTCTTAACAATGTACTGACTTAAAAGGAAAAGTGTGTTTTTAAAATGTATGTAGCATTAATACTTTTTGTAATGAAAGGGGACAGTCTTCTGTTGCCGTGGTAATGGAGCAGTGGAGCGTTGCTGCATCGACTGATGGAACAGAACCATGACACTGTATCGCCGTGGAAACGCACGCAGCAGACAGGCGTGTGTTTGGGTTTGGGGGGGAGATGGACAGACAGTCTGAGAAAGGCCAAGTACCAGCTGTAGAGACGGAGGAGATGTGTGAGACAAGTGGACAGGTGCACACATCAAAATAAAGGTGTGCATGTCTGATGGATGGTCCTGTCTGTGGATGTGAACATGGAGGGGGGTGGTGTGATGGATCTGACGTCCCCTGAAGAGTGACACAGTCAGAGGGAGAGATGGAGACGCAACCGAGGAAGGGTCCTGTGACACACGGAGAGATCTAGAGCTGCACCTTTTGGAAGAACCTGTGATATGTAATAACTATGTTGGATTTTAGTTGGATTTTATCTGGAATATACTTTTTTACACAATAACTACAATTACATTTACTTGTCAAAGCTGGATCAGAATTGAAACTAAAAACCAGAGCTAAACCAGGATTAAACAGAACTAAACCAGAGCTAAATCTGGTTTAAACCAGAACTAAATCAGAGCTAAATCATGTCTAAACCAAGACTAAATTGAGGCTAAACCAAGATTAGGACTATACCAGGGCTAAACAATGACTAAACCTGGGTTAAAACAGGACTGAACCAGGACTGTACCAGGACTGTACCAGGACTGTACCAGGACTGTACCAGGACTGAACCAGGACTGTACCAGGACTGAACCAGGACTGTACCAGGACTGTACCAGGACTGTACCAGGACTGTACCAAGGCTAAGTCAGGACTAAACCAAGTTTATCCAATTTGTTTGCCAATGTTTTGATGTGTCTGTGTAGGGCCGAAAAAGTTATTTAAGAGATCTTTTGTACTGAAGCCCAAAGAGTAATAATATTAACATTTATACCACATGTGCAGATAAAGTAGACTGTTGCTACTCGGCCTACATTTTTTTAAATGCCTGTTCAAAGTAGATGGTGACTTTTATGATGAGTTTTTTTTTTTTTTTTTTTTACCTTTGGAGGGTTGAACCTATTTTCGCTATTTTTAGGCCTATGTTATTTAAGGTTACCCTGATATATCACTTTAAAAACATAATAATGTTATTTATGACTAGAGTTTTGTTTATGTTTTTAAAGTGAAAATCTCGAAGTCCAAATGTCTCCTCATGTGTCTATAATGTGTCCTGTTCCCTGCTGAGGCTGCTGCTCTCTGTTCCTCCTCTCGCTGCTTCCTTCTCATTATTATCACCATCAAAACTAAGTTATGGGAAGTAAATATACATTTTTTTTTTCTTGTAAAAAAGCATCTGTGATGGTAAAGGGCTGTCTGTAAACACTCTGTGTTCCTGTTTTATTCTGTTCCATTTCATGAAACCACAGAATGGATGGTTAAAGCAGTATAATGGCTTACTGTGAACTTTATTGAACACATGAACAAAACTGTATTACAAGTGCCGCAGCACTCAAATCAGTCCCCCTGGGAAGATATGTAACCAACAATACTCTTGTTACAGTTCCTGTCAATAGAGTGTTAATTAGCCATTTATTTAATCAGCTCATTTATATCTTCAGTGGATTTAGCGGTTCATATCTCAGTGATCCCTGGACATATCCACATGAGACAAAGATTGTCTGAAAGCTCAAGGTCTCCACTTGTCTCTCTGCTCTCCCTGCTCTCCCCTGTTCGTCCAGTGCACAGACACATGATGACATCTCACTGTGCGTCTCACACAGCTGCATTAAACAGCAGTGCTGATGTGCTGAATGAGCAAGAGAGCAACTTGGATCAAACCAAAATTAGGAGCATGGGAGATCTATCAAAAATATTACGTCTTAGCAAGTTGTCAGTGGCTGTTTGGGATTTTTTTCATCATGCTCAACGACAAACTTTAGGCTTTTAAAAAGGTTTTTGGCCCAGGCTACTTAAAAAGATCAGGGGCTTTTGAAAAAACATCTAGGGTTCGAGCCTCAAAAGCCACCTTCCTGCTCCGCCAATGGTCTAAACTAGAATTAAACTATGTCTAATTGAAGGCGATAATAGGACAATATTTCTGTAAATCTTTGTCAGATGCAGGACCATAATACTGCTATATATTTTGTCTCTTGTGATATGCATACTGGATTTGTTGATGGTGCAGTAAGGATAAATGTCATATATATTGTACAGCTGTAGATCAAACACATGACTGTGCTGCTGCGGCAATGGGACAGACTGTGATGATAAGCAGTGTATAGACAGCAGCTTAATAAAGAAGTTGATGGAGAAGTAATGGGAGATAGAAGAGGTCATAACAGTCAATAAAAGAGAAATATACCCACAATGCTTTTGTGAGACTCAGATGATTTTCTAATAACCTTGCAGACGTCGCTCTGAATGTAGTGAGTCCTCTTCTCCGACGGATGTGGAGCCCTGTCAGTCAGAGACACAGGGTCAAATTTCATGTGTTTGCACAGGCGAGGACAACACACAACAACAGTGGGATATTTCAGTCTTCAGACGCAAACACTACACACATCTATAATGCATGTGTATTCTGATGTTTCTTCTGCCTGACTAAATTCTTCAGTTTTTCATTTTTTTCTGTATCAAGGACTTTTTATGCATGCATTTATCGCAGTATAAAAACTAAACAATTAGTAAAAGACTAAGCAATTTTTTTGCCACATATCTAGCGGGTTAAAAACTTTGCTTTATTTTATTAAACTAAGCTGTATCAATATCTAGATATAGAAACTGGGATCACAAAAAGGATCACATAATGTTAAAATAAAAAAATCCTGCAAGCACTTTCTTTTTGTTGCTTATTTTAGAAAAGACACCTTGTTTGTCAAATTCAGTTGCAGTAAACACTGTTCTGATGAATGAATAAAATGTATTTTATAAAATGTTGTTCCTGTAGTGGTGTACTAGAATAAAAGTATTTTTTTAAATATTGTTAAAATATTTGAATATTTAATATTGTTAAAAAATATGCACTATATCGTCTTTGTTACCTTATTACATACTGATATACAGTATAGTGTATCATAAGGCTTATATATAATGATACGTTTCATAAAGACTTTGCTAATACACAGCGCTACTGTCTGGACTAACAAAATTTTCAAAATTTTAAAGGTCCCGTTTTGCTAAATCAACTTTTTTGATCTTTTAACCACATTATAATGTTGTCTCCTCCTCAAAAACATACCTGGAGTAGTGTTGTTTTAAGTTTCTTTTAGTCAGCAAAGACTTTGTCCTTCTGATGAAGGCTACTGGAAGTAGCCAATACTAGTAAAGCAGGTAAACAAACACTCATATCTGAGTAAAAGAAACTTTAAACAGTTCTTAACTTAAGAAGACAGTATGAATTTTCACAAAAGAATACCTAGAGTAGTATTTTGTTTCATTCACGCTTTTTTGAGTAATCCTTTTAAGTCCGTCCCCTTCTCAAAAGCTGAAAACTCTCAGTCTCACTGCTCTACACCTGAAACCAGGAAGTGCTCCTGTGTGTGTAAAGCCTGCTAAAGATAATTTCATTGTTTAAATAGCCATGCTAAATAGCCATTTTATGCTCTGTCCATTCCCCACTGTTGCCAGCAGGGGGCGACAGACACCTAATCCAAGTGTTCTCTGTAAAGTCAAAGTATCAGCTCCCAAAAAGTACCATTTCCATACATATACATTATTTTAAATTGTAAAATATAAAATACAAATCTAAAGGTGTCCAAAACTATTTCAGAAAACCTGCAAAAAGCATAATATAGGACCTATAAAAAAGACTGCTGGTAGCACAAAAAAACATTTCTGATCTTTCAAAAAGCTTCCCACATTTGTCAAAACAACCCAGGAAGTATTTATAAAATATTCAGCAATTATTTTCTCAAGCTGTGCAACATAAAGTGAAGTGGCACTGACAGATCAGACCAAGTCTAAGGCAAACATATGGAGGAACGGAGTCTCAACAGGAAATCATCGAAATCCAAAAATTTCCAACAGTGCACACAGCTGGCGGGTTAAATCAAAGTGGAGTGGTGGGTCGAAGTCCGGCTCATAACACATGCTGCAGACCAGTGCGCGCCCGTCACGAGTGGATTACTGAGCCCCGGGGCGTGGCTGTGTGTGAGGAGATATAGGAGTGATGGAGAGGCTGTATGTGTCAGCATAGAGCCGCCTTTACATGTGAGGAGCCGCTGTGCGTGTAATAGTACATGTGTGAGTGTGCAGGCTACATACTTTTGATGTTGAAGGCTGAGCGCATGTGTCTCTCTGAAGGACATGTATCTAATCCTGCGTGCCTCACTTCAAATACTACAGTACTGCATACCTGCTCTGGGGATCAACATGGGCTTCTGTTAAAATGCCTCATACTCAAAATCATCACCTATATTAAAGTTTGTTACATTTTCAAGGCATAGCAGCCAGGAAAGCACATAAAAGATGCTTGAAGGAGGAGTATTCAGAGACTGCAGACCTCAACTTGTGTAAAGGTATCTAGTTTCTTCCCAACACTGCAAGACATTGTTGTAATCCGACCATTACTTTTTGATTTACAGACCTAAAGTTATGGCTGTTACAGAAGCAGAAGTAATAAGCTTTTTTTCTGTTTAATGTTATTGTAAATGTTCCGAGTACATGTCTATCCTCACAGAAACAAACAGCTGGATCTCATTGTCTGCATCATTAACCCATATCCCACATTATCTCCACACATGAGATTTTACTGTACCTCCACTGACAGTTCTACACCCTTTCATCAAAATTACACGCTGCAATCTGTGCGGTGTGCATAAAACATCCCACCCATGTACATTACACAAGCAGATCAGCACATGAGAAGCCTTAACAGGACCATCTGGTACACCGTTAGTTTAATGCTCTCGGTTTAGGAGCTGGAAGTAACGTGAGACAGCGTGGGAGGACGCGCTTAAGGAATGACTCACTCATATATCTACTGTACGTTCACAATGTCCAGTGTCTTTGCTGTATACATCCTTTATAATCTGTGCTATGGGCGCTGCATTTAATTCATTACCTCTACCAAAAAAGTTATGTTTTCGACAGAGTTGGTTGGTTTGTTTATTTGTTTGTCTTTTAGCAAGTTAACTCAAAAAGTAGTGTTGGTAAAATGTCAGTAATGGCCCAAAGAAGAAAGTGTTTCTCTCTAAAAATAATACAAGTAAATATAAAAAAGATGTTAGGTCAAATTTTTACTTGAGTTAAAGATCTGGAGTATGTGCTTTCAAAAATACTTAGGTTTTCAAAGTACTTAAAAAAAAACACATACACAATGTATTTCAAATAAATGCAGTCAAGAATTTGTGTATAATGTCTACTACATTCAAGACACAAATTGCCAAAAATATGAATAATATACATTTTATATCATTTTAGTGAGGAAATGTGGGGAGGGACTTATAAAACCATAATAGATAAGATTGTTCTGCAGCAATAAGGCTGGGTATTGTGATCATATTAATCCATTATTTTTAAATTGGTTTATTATAGAATTATGCAAATAATGTTCAAAGCAAAACCATTATATCATTTTTCAGGCTTTTTGAAATAATTTCTGACACCTTCGCATTAGTATTTCACATTTTATAACTTAAAATAATGTATATGTGTGGAAAATGTCTTCTTTTGGAGAGCTGTTACTTTGACTTTGCAGAGAACACTTGAATTAGGTGTCTGTTGCCCCCTGCTGACAACGATGGGGAATGGACAGAGCATAAAATGGCTATTTAGTATGGCTGTTAGCATCATAGTGCTAACAGGTAGATAAATGAGCTGACGGCTTCATAGTTTAAGCTCTGAAATGATCAGAATGAGTCCGGTGACGCTGTGTTGGCTTCAGAAACGCACAGGAGAACTTCCTGGTTTCACGAGGGCGGGCTCAGGAAACAGGATTACTTAAACAAGGGTGAATTAAACAAAATATTACTCCTGGTTTGATTTAAAGGTGGAAATTACATTATAATATGGTTAAAAGTGCAAAAAAGTCAAGTTAGGCTGGAGGACCTTTAAAGAAATATGAATACAAGCAAAAACAACACAAAAAGAGCAACAAACAGAAAAGAAAATTGCAGCCATCACACATTAACATTAACCCTATTTTAAAACAAAACGGGTCACTAATTAGATCTCCCTGTACCAGTTTCTAACTGAAATAAATCTGCAAAACCTTTTAATCGTTTAATGGTATCTGACTTAGCAGAGGCCAAACAAAATCATTCTCAGGCACTGAACAAAATATTGCACCATCCCAAAGAAGCCGTTGAGTGCTCCATTTCTAGAGAACAGGGGCACAGAGGTGAACTCTTCCACTAAAGTGTACTTCACGCATTTAAGCTTTTAGCCATTGCACTACACAATAAGAGCCTGTTTAATACACACTGAAGCTGCTAATAACTGGACAGTACACATAGACCATTCCTCCAAAGAGTACAATTTTGTCAAAGTAAAACTGATCTTTAGCGGTAAAAACTCCCCTCGAGTCATCTCCTAAGTGCCAGATGTCAGCAGAGGTATATATTTCAGATAGCTGTCTCTATTGTTGCGCAGTGTTGCACCAGCATAATTGAATATTACTGTGTCAATTATTCATCAGCTTAGAACATTGTTTTTGTGCACCTCTGTCTTACAAAGTCACAACATTATGAATTGTTTGAGCCATACAGAACAGTGAAAGAATTTCAGTCAAATATACAGGCTATAATTGATATTGAGGAAGTTTCTGAGCTTTTTTAGACTACTGCAGTTTTCTGTGAACTAGCAGCACATTATTAGTATGAATCTTGTAGTGCATGTGTGATTAAAAAAAAAGTTCAATCTCGTCTACATCTGAAGTACAGCTTATCAAAAGGCTGAGGCGTCTGAAGCAGCATGGGGCACACAGCTGTAACACGAGCAGCATGAGGCGTTATTTCCAATTGACGACTTTTTTTAAGACACTTAAAGCAGTGGTTCTCAACTGATCTGACTTCAGGACCCATCGTCACGCTATAATGTCTAGCTGCAACACAAATAAAACAAATACTGAGGAAAATTAAGAGATGTCTCAGGAAAATTAAAAGATTTTCAGAAAAATTAAAAGGTACTAAGGAAAATTAAGAGATATTTAAGGAAAATGAAAAGATATTGAGGAAAATTAAGAGATATTTCAGAAAAATTAAAAGATTTTCAGAAAAATTAAGAGATATTTAAAGAAAATTAAAAGATAGTGAGGTAAATGAAGAGATATTTCAGAAAAATGTTATGTCAACCTTAGGTATAACAGTAACGTTATAGAAGTGGATTTTTTTTGCTCCAGTTGAGTTTCTTTTATATTACCTTATTCTATTCTATATGTCCCACACTGCCACCTACTGTTAACAAGTGTAAACTGATGATTTATTTTAAAAAATTAAACTTTCTTTTTTGGCCCTGGCAAAGGCCCATGATCCACTGAAAACAGTTCTGCGACCCACTTTTGGCTCCCAACCCACCAGTTGAGAACCATTGACTTAAACCATAATACATTAGGCCTGAGAGGATCAGAGAGGCAGCTTCGAACTGGGAATCCTTTAGTCCAGGGGTAAATGCTCTACCCATAGAACCACCAAGCTTTTATACCCCACAATGGTAAAGAATCCACTAAAGCTAGTCATTTGTTCCTACTGTCCTTCTGGAGTTAATATATTTGGCCTAATCACACAATGATCATCAAAATCCAACTATTACTTTTTGAGTTATCTTGCTAACAGATAAACCAGCCAATGCCAGAAAAAACACAACTCCCATGGCAGAAGTAATGATTAGATGAATTTAGCACAGACTACAAACCTGAAGTGAGAGGAATTATTTCCGTTTGACAGCTTTTTCAGGTCACTTACCTTCCATACAGGTCACCAGGATACATTAGGCCCGTGTGGATCAGAGGGGCCTCAGGAGTGAGATGTTAGCTGCTGTTGGTTTGGCTCCCTGTGGACTCGGCCCCTAGAGGCTAAACACTGCACAACCACACAGAGAGGACACGCAAGAGCAAGGTTTCTTATAATGAACACAATTAAATACATGGATCTGCTAACTAGGGCTGCAATAAATTGCATAGGAAATTAATACTGAAATATTAAAATATATGTAATACTTGTAATATGGTCACAATACAATATATATATCACAATAAATCACAATAATAACAGAGATAATATTTGCATTTTTTATATATTTTTGGCTACTATATGCACTAAATTTGATTAAATACAGTCAGTTTTATCAAATAAACAAGACAGTGAGTACTGCAACTATATTTATTAAACATATTTTCCAAAATAACAAAAAAACAAAACAAACAAACATAAACATAACAAAATTACATATTAAAAAAATACAATACTTGGTATACAAAATACAATATTTTATTATTTAAAAAAAAACACCATGGCTAAAATGTGCCCCTGTCAAAAAAAAAAAAAAAAAAAAAAAAAAAAAAAAGATACAGCCACTTCTGATATCAACATACAGCAGTAGAGCTCAATTAAGTGAAATATTTTTTTCCCAATAGGTATTTTCTTACAACTCTGTCAAAATAAGTGTGTGTCTGCAGCCTTACATCAAATCATGTTATTACCATAAAGACTCTTCATTAAGCTAGTTTAGTCTTTAGTAGTTTTTTGGAGGGTCAGCCCTATGTTCCTCGATACCTACTTTCCCCAGCTCCTTTGTTTCCTAGAACCTATGTTTCCCCCAGAACATTAAAGTTAGATGTTATGGTTAGAGAACATCAGGACCTACCAGAATGTGCAAGTACCCAATGTCCAGTACTTAACAAAGGTAATGGGGCACATAGGTACCTTTGTTTGTTCCCCCAGTACTTACTAATGATCATATTATTACAGCAAAATTAAACATACTTATCACATATCGCACGTCTTTCTAGTATTGTGCAGTCCTACTTCTAACCTTGTTTCTTCTCTTTTGTGTGGTGTTTTGTTCAGAATTTGTTGCAGAATTCTCTCTCTCTCTCTCTCTCTCTCTCTCTCTCTCTCTCTCTCTCTCTCCCCTCAGGTGCAGATGTAGCTCGTTTAGTTAATTACTGTCATTTCCGCTTGGTTAGTGCTCACGGAGCTCCTGCAAACACCCAACACACACAGGGCTGCAGTTCCACACTCCACACTCTAATGGACACTATCTGAACATATGACACACATGTTCATCGTTTATACATGCTCCACAAAACCATCCACGCACACACGAGTGAGCTAAGGTGAAAGGTCCTTCCTTAAATCTGGCACACTATGCAGGATTTGAATTTAGTTGATTGAATTTCTAGAATGTAACTATAGCTCTGGTTTAGTGCTGGTTTAGCCCTTTATTCTGCGTTTATTCTTGGTTTAGCTCAAGTTTAGCTCTGTTTTAGGAGTGGATTAGACCTAGTGGATTAGACCTAGTGTAGCCCTGGATGGTTTAGTCCTGGTTTAGCCCTGGTTTAGTCTTGGTATAATGCTGGTGTAGTGCTGGTTTAGTCCCAGTTTAGTCCTGATTAAGCCCTGTTTTAGTCTGAGTTAAGTTCTGTTTTGGTCTTGTTATAGACCTACTTTAGTTTTGTGTAGCCCGTGTTTAGTCTTAGTTTAGTCTTGGTTTAGGCCTGGTTTAGTCCTGTTTTAACCCTGGTTTAATGTTGGTTTAGCCCTTGTATAGACTTTATTAGCCCTGGTTTAGCTCTGTTTTCCTTGGTTTAGTCCTGGTTTAGCCTTGGTTTGGTTTAGCCCTGGTTAACCCTGGTTTAGTCCGGGTTTAGCCCTGGTTCAGACCTGGTTTAGCCCTGGTTTAGCTCTGGTTTAGCTCTGGATTGGTTTATCCCTGGTTTATCCCTGTTTCAGCTATGGTTTAGTCCTGTTTTAGCCCAGATTTGGTTTAGCCCTGGTTAACCCTGGTTTAGTCCGGGTTTAGCCCTGGTTCAGACCTGGTTTAGCCATGGTTTATCCCTGTTTTAGCCATGGTTTAGCCCCTGGTTTGGTTTAACCCTGTTTCAGCCATGGTTTAGTCCTTGTTTAGCCTTTGATTAGACCTAGTTTAGCCCTGTTTTAGTTCTGATTTAGTCTATGCTTTGATTTTGACTATTAAATAAATACAAAGACTTAAACTAAACCTGACAAAAATAGGTATTCAGATATCACCAGTTCTATTGTTTTCATGTTAATAAACTAATCACATATCCCATGTCTTTATGGTGCAGCCTGAAGTCTATGGCTACAGTGTTCTGCAGTACAATCACGCCAGAGATGTGAGATTTTCCAATTTTGAATTGAAATGCTGAGACGCCGCATGAGAACACAGAGTTATGTGCACTTCTCCACGGGGCAGTATGGAGGTGTTTTCACTTGCAAATGGGCTGAGTGGGAGGCTGCTCGTACAGAAGACAGAAGAAGTGAGCGGAGACACGGTGCAGTTTTTGGGGAGGACATTTTACAGACAGCGGAGGTAAATCATGAGAGGTTGTCCTGCTTGATCTTGCGCCTCCATGCATGGTTTACACAGCCGCAGATACTTCTCAGCTCCACTCATCACTCTTCAGAAAGTGTCAAAAGCCAAGCGTACACAAAGAAATGCCCTTCAGTGTCTAAGCCAAGGTGACACATGTCTGCTCCCTGTACAGCTATCCATCTTCTCATCTGTCTCCACTCACCTCTGTCCTGCTCTCTCTCGGCCGTTTAGCATTCAGCTCTTCTACTAAGCAATATCTCCAAATCCCCATGAATCAACACGACTGTCTTGTGCAATAACAGTCTGGCACAAAACGCCTCCACAAAGGGGATGCACCACTAGGCTACCTCCTTCACATCTTATTAAAATAATGAAACACAACTGTATACAACACGCATCTGCAGTAAGCACTCATAAATCTGTCTGAAGCTCATTTATTCATCTTATCCCGCTTGTTCTTTTTGGGGATCATAGGCTGGAGTCTATCCCAGCAACAATGGGCTTGGGGCAGGGTAGGCCCTAGACAATTACCATTTACTCTCAGGGCAGAAACTGTGAGACACACACTGACAGATGACTGTTCACTCTCATATTAATTCACTATGAGCAACTTACATCAATTTAACCATTTTAAGTTTATAAGTTTATACCGTATGCATACATTCATATCAGTGGCTTACTTTTGTATTGCATTTCAACCTCCAACCACTAGTTGGCAGCACACCACAAAAAGTATTGATAAAAATGGTACAGAATCCAATAAAACACTCCTGGATCTAAACAGTGATCTGGATCCACACCAAAATCTTTTTGTCCTTGGCCCATGAAAATTTCCTAATAAAAATAAAACATTCATTCTGTATTCATAATAGCAGTCCTAGCATTTTTCACACCTCACCAGATGATCACCAACTTTTTCAAGATGTACCAGACTAGGCTGCATTTAACACTAATGAAAAACCCCAAGCAGGCAGCAGCAGCTATATGTGAGTCAATTTACTGTTATTCTGTGCAGTGCCATTACAAATGCATCTAAAGAGCCTACTTGTGTAGCATTGTGCTTTAGAAATAAGAAAAAAATAGTGTTCCATTTTCTGCACTTCAACAAAAGCAACAACAACAACATCTTGCAAATCTCGAGCTCACTGTTTGCTCAGCTCAAATGTGGACACTGTTCAACTTGTACTCACTGTTATAATTAATAATTACAATGTATTTAATAAAAGTTACAGTATCATGATATATTCATCTATATTATATTGTGACACTTATATAATGCCTGCCAATACACAGCCCTAATGATTACTGAATAAATTACCTGAGACATTTGAAAAACATATCCAGTTCATGTGACTGTACCATTAGCCAGCAGCTCAGATCTCTCTCGTGCATGTAAATGCAACAAAGTGAGAAATCTTTCTGTGAGGGCTTAATCAAGCCATAAGCATAGTCCGAATATGTTCTGCATGTAAAAATACTGTTATGACTCATTTTCTTTGAGCTTGTGAGATACAGAGGTATTTGTTCTGACTTCCTCTGGAGATAACACGCATTTGATATTCATCCCGAGTATCTCCAGATCATCAGACATCAGAGCTTTGAGTCCAATTAGATCAAAAAGTCTCTCAGGCTGTGTCTTAAAAGTTGTTATCTTGACTTCATTTCACCCACCTGAATAGATAATCAAATCAATTAATACTGCGGGCATAGCTTTAGCAGAACAAGGTGGCGGACCTTGACAACAAAAGGGCAGCTTATTTTTTAGTCTTTGTTTGAGGCTACAGTGAATTAAAATCCATTCGGCTAACTTTGGAAAGGGATACTTTTTAGATCAGAAAGAAAATTATGTCTTATGTCTTATTATGCTCTTCTAGTTCAGGGGTAAATTCTCTTTCCATGAAGGTCCGGGCTGCACAGACAAAGCAGGTGGGGGAGGGGCAGGTGTGGCAGAGCAGAGCACACCTGAGTTCACTCAGAGCTGAGGCTCCTCTCTCAGACAGAGGCAGCAGCAGTGACCTGAACTCTTACCTCAGGAATAACCTGACAGATACTCACTACTGCTGCAGACAGACTTCTGCTTCTGACCTTTTATTTATTTATGTGATAAATGTGTAACTATTGCAGAGGATAAAAATACAAAATCTCCATGTGCTGTCCTATTCTGCATATGTTTAACTATCAGGGGAGACCAGGGATGGTTGTAACACTTTTTGCTTCAGCTCCTGTAACTCACTGAATTTTTGAGCTACGCTTCTCAAACTTTGATACAAAATACACAGATTTGTTGGCTACAAATGCCACCTATTCAAATGTGGGTTAGGGTCAAATACACGGTGGTCCTGTCTTACCACCTACCCCACTGCTGGGGAGAGTTGTAACAGTCAGGAACAGAACCAAAAACAGAGGCCACCGCATAAAACATGCTTCAGAACTGGTATATTTGGGAAAAAAGAACAATCCAGGGCAGAGTAAGTCTCTCTCTGTGAAATGTGAAATGAAATATATTTGGGTCTGACATATCTATAATTTAGTTTTATGTATAAAAACAGAGCCAGTGTGCAATATTTGTGAGTATATTCTTGATAAGAATTACATTGTTGACAAATGAGGGTTAGTAGTTCTGGAGTTGACTTGGCCGTCTCTTTGACCTCATTAGATGCTTTTTAAAAAACATCAGCAGCAGAGCTCATTTAATCTTTGTTTTCCACTGCCTGGGCCAGCTGGATAATGATTAAAAACAATCAGGTTTTATGTTTTTTTTAAGGGGATGGTTGTAACACCGTGAAAATCTTTCTTACAACCCACTCCACCCCTCTCTGCTGATCTTTATCACTGTATCAATAAAGTTGGGTATGAATTGATGATATTGATGATTACATTATCATTATTGGGTATGAAGCGAACATCTGGTTAGAGAAAACTTACAAAAGAAACTGATGTTCGAAATAAA
Organism: Bostrychus sinensis; assembly: GCA_020698575.1. NCBI lineage: Eukaryota > Metazoa > Chordata > Actinopteri > Gobiiformes > Eleotridae > Bostrychus > Bostrychus sinensis. The sequence goes on from CM036252.1 coordinate 18,504,683, forward strand.
TGTCTAAAGGTAAACGATGGACAAACAGAGGTTGTGGATACAGCTTCACATGTGGTTTGTGTAGGAAACATTATCATCTCACAGCAGAGAAGTTCATGAGTATATATATATATATATATATATATATATATATATATAGTGCAGTCAAGTGTCTCCAGTGGTGCTGTGGTGAAGGGCAGTGTCTGTCAGAGTAACTGTGATGGAGAGATGGATCCAGCTGTTCCAGCTGCAGCGAGCAGGAGACTGGAGCTCTGCTCCTGATAAAAAGACAGGATACAACATTGTTACACCAACTACAAAGTGTCTACAAGAAAAGTTATTGTACCAACGGAAGCTTGTGGTACTGTTGACGTTACATCTGACTTACTTCATTTACATTGAGCCCCTCGGAGTGCTCCCACAGCTCAGGCTGAAGTATTATCTCAAACAGAACACCTTCCACCAGCTGCTCAGATGGAAGGTCTCCTGTCCACTTCTCCAGGTCTACTACAGTGCTGTTTATGAGCATTAAAAAACATCATGTAACTGTAGTGAGAGTATTTCATCACAGACACGCAGTACACAGGCTACGCACTGGATATTTGTCCCTCAGTGGATCCATAGAGAGGTGTCTCTGGAGAATGTAGGCCTCACTTTTCTGAGTAAGACAGATCACAGATGTGATTAAACAAAGCAATATTTACCTTTTATAGGGAGCAGCCCCAAATATCCATAACAAAATAACTTAGCAGTAACACAATACAGGAAACTGTGAGCTATAACAAACACATCTGACTGTAAGTTTTATTTGTATATTACCTGCCATGTGAGGACTTGAACACTGGACTCCACATATTCCAGACAGTAAACTAACCTCTGAACCACTGTGGAAGCTTACTGGCTTAGGTAACACACCGTGTTTATGTGCAGCTATACTGGCACGTAAAGTTCTGCATGTGTAAAGCTACGACTGTAGACGGCTAACTTTTAGCTGTCAACAAACAGCCTAAACCCACTCATAACCATCATTCATTTATTATGTGGAGAGAGCAGATCTCCAGACCATGTTCTTACTACAGACAAACACTACACCTACTGTTCCTCCCAAAACATAGGCTATAACTCACCTGTATAACAGCGAGGTCAGGACTCACCTGTATAACAGCGAGGGCAGGACTCACCTGTATAACAGCGAGGTCAGGACTCACCTGTATAACAGCGAGGGCAGGACTCACCTGTATAACAGCGAGGTCAGGACTCACCTGTATAACAGCGAGGGCAGGACTCACCTGTATAACAGCGAGGTCAGGACTCACCTGTATAACAGCGAGGTCAGGACTCACCTGTATAACAGCGAGGGCAGGACTCACCTGTATAACAGCGAGGTCAGGACTCACCTGTATAACAGCGAGGGCAGGACTCACCTGTATAACAGCGAGGTCAGGACTCACCTGTATAACAGCGAGGGCAGGACTCACCTGTATAACAGCCAGGGCAGGACTCACCTGTATAACAGCCAGGGCAGGACTCACCTGTATAACAGCGAGGTCAGGACTCACCTGTATAACAGCGAGGTCAGGACTCACCTGTATAACAGCGAGGTCAGGACTCACCTGTATAACAGCCAGGGCAGGACTCACCTGTATAACAGCGAGGTCAGGACTCACCTGTATAACAGCGAGGGCAGGACTCACCTGTATAACAGCGAGGTCAGGACTCACCTGTATAACAGCGAGGTCAGGACTCACCTGTATAACAGCGAGGTCAGGACTCACCTGTATAACAGCGAGGGCAGGACTCACCTGTATAACAGCGAGGGCAGGACTCACCTGTATAACAGCCAGGGCAGGACTCACCTGTATAACAGCCAGGGCAGGACTCACCTGTATAACAGCGAGGTCAGGACTCACCTGTATAACAGCGAGGTCAGGACTCACCTGTATAACAGCGAGGTCAGGACTCACCTGTATAACAGCCAGGGCAGGACTCACCTGTATAACAGCGAGGTCAGGACTCACCTGTATAACAGCGAGGGCAGGACTCACCTGTATAACAGCGAGGTCAGGACTCACCTGTATAACAGCGAGGGCAGGACTCACCTGTATAACAGCGAGGGCAGGACTCACCTGTATAACAGCGAGGGCAGGACTCACCTGTATAACAGCGAGGTCAGGACTCACCTGTATAACAGCGAGGGCAGGACTCACCTGTATAACAGCGAGGTCAGGACTCACCTGTATAACAGCGAGGGCAGGACTCACCTGTATAACAGCGAGGTCAGGACTCACCTGTATAACAGCGAGGGCAGGACTCACCTGTATAACAGCGAGGTCAGGACTCACCTGTATAACAGCGAGGTCAGGACTCACCTGTATAACAGCGAGGGCAGGACTCACCTGTATAACAGCGAGGTCAGGACTCACCTGTATAACAGCGAGGGCAGGACTCACCTGTATAACAGCGAGGTCAGGACTCACCTGTATAACAGCGAGGGCAGGACTCACCTGTATAACAGCGAGGGCAGGACTCACCTGTATAACAGCCAGGGCAGGACTCACCTGTATAACAGCCAGGGCAGGACTCACCTGTATAACAGCGAGGTCAGGACTCACCTGTATAACAGCGAGGTCAGGACTCACCTGTATAACAGCCAGGGCAGGACTCACCTGTATAACAGCGAGGTCAGGACTCACCTGTATAACAGCGAGGGCAGGACTCACCTGTATAACAGCGAGGTCAGGACTCACCTGTATAACAGCGAGGTCAGGACTCACCTGTATAACAGCGAGGTCAGGACTCACCTGTATAACAGCGAGGGCAGGACTCACCTGTATAACAGCGAGGGCAGGACTCACCTGTATAACAGCGAGGGCAGGACTCACCTGTATAACAGCCAGGGCAGGACTCACCTGTATAACAGCCAGGGCAGGACTCACCTGTATAACAGCGAGGTCAGGACTCACCTGTATAACAGCGAGGTCAGGACTCACCTGTATAACAGCGAGGTCAGGACTCACCTGTATAACAGCCAGGGCAGGACTCACCTGTATAACAGCGAGGTCAGGACTCACCTGTATAACAGCGAGGGCAGGACTCACCTGTATAACAGCGAGGTCAGGACTCACCTGTATAACAGCGAGGTCAGGACTCACCTGTATAACAGCGAGGTCAGGACTCACCTGTATAACAGCGAGGGCAGGACTCACCTGTATAACAGCGAGGGCAGGACTCACCTGTATAACAGCCAGGGCAGGACTCACCTGTATAACAGCCAGGGCAGGACTCACCTGTATAACAGCGAGGTCAGGACTCACCTGTATCACAGCGAGGTCAGGACTCACCTGTATAACAGCGAGGTCAGGACTCACCTGTATAACAGCCAGGGCAGGACTCACCTGTATAACAGCGAGGTCAGGACTCACCTGTATAACAGCGAGGTCAGGACTCACCTGTATAACAGCGAGGGCAGGACTCACCTGTATAACAGCCAGGGCAGGACTCACCTGTATAACAGCGAGGTCAGGACTCACCTGTATAACAGCCAGGGCAGGACTCACCTGTATAACAGCGAGGTCAGGACTCACCTGTATAACAGCGAGGTCAGGACTCACCTGTATAACAGCGAGGTCAGGACTCACCTGTATAACAGCCAGGGCAGGACTCACCTGTATAACAGCGAGGTCAGGACTCACCTGTATAACAGCGAGGGCAGGACTCACCTGTATAACAGCGAGGTCAGGACTCACCTGTATAACAGCGAGGTCAGGACTCACCTGTATAACAGCGAGGTCAGGACTCACCTGTATAACAGCGAGGGCAGGACTCACCTGTATAACAGCGAGGGCAGGACTCACCTGTATAACAGCCAGGGCAGGACTCACCTGTATAACAGCCAGGGCAGGACTCACCTGTATAACAGCGAGGTCAGGACTCACCTGTATAACAGCGAGGTCAGGACTCACCTGTATAACAGCGAGGTCAGGACTCACCTGTATAACAGCCAGGGCAGGACTCACCTGTATAACAGCGAGGTCAGGACTCACCTGTATAACAGCGAGGGCAGGACTCACCTGTATAACAGCGAGGTCAGGACTCACCTGTATAACAGCGAGGTCAGGACTCACCTGTATAACAGCGAGGTCAGGACTCACCTGTATAACAGCGAGGTCAGGACTCACCTGTATCACAGCGAGGTCAGGACTCACCTGTATAACAGCGAGGTCAGGACTCACCTGTATAACAGCGAGGTCAGGACTCACCTGTATCACAGCGAGGTCAGGACTCACCTGTATAACAGCGAGGTCAGGACTCACCTGTATAACAGCGAGGTCAGGACTCACCTGTATAACAGCGAGGTCTTTGCTGTCAGCGTGGCTGTGTTTACCTTCCATCTCCACGCCCGTCAACCACGCTCCTTGAGCACAAAGGCTACAGGGGGGTCTTTATTTTTATCTTTATTAAAAAGATATTATAATATCTTTTTAATAAAATAATTTTATGCACTTGTCATATTGTCAATAAAGTTATTTTAAAACACTTTAAAAGCATTTTAATATATTTTCTGCATAATCTTAAAGGTTAGAGTTTTCCAAAATCTTACAAACTGAACTCAAAATGGTCCACACCAAAATCTTTTTGCCTTTGACCTATGAAAATTTCATAACAAAATAAAAAAAACAAAATCCTGTTTTTGTGAGGGCGCACTTAGCATTTTTCACACCTCACTAGAAGCTCACCAACTAACTTTCAGGAATTTTTAACAAGCACCCTTTTTAGATCTGAAATAAAATGACCAAGATAATATTCTCCACATGTGCCTGGCTCTGCTGCATTTCCCGCTAATGAAAAACCCCAAGCAGCCAGCAGCAGCTATGTGTGTGACTCAATTTACGATTTACTCTGTGCAGTGCCATTACAACTGAATCTAAAGAGCCCACTTGTGTAGCATTGTGCTTTAGAAAATAAGGGGGAAAAAAAATACGGTGTTCCCTTTTCTGCATCACTGATTGGCCAAAGCGGCACATCCTTTGCTCCTTGATGACTCCTCTATTTGCTATGCTTGAATACTAATGCATTCAGTGTAAATTGCCAAGTGTCATATCAATCACAGAAATACAAGCAAACAGAGCAAATATAATAATTACAAAAGACTGCTGCTCCAACAACCTGACAATAATCATTCAGACAGTGACTCCCTGCCGTTCCTCCAATCCACTAGCACTGATTGTATTTTAACAGAGTCTAGCAAAAGGGGGGTATTTTTTTTTTAGACATTCAGAAAGTGAAGCCAACACTGCAGTCTTCACATCGATTTGAGGCTGACGAAAGGCTGAGCAAAATAAAATGATAAAATAAAGTGAAAGAAGCTAAGTAACACAACAAAAATACCAAGCATTTGTCATATCTCTATTTTTACTGCACACGACTTTTGCTGAAGAAAGTTACCCCCTGCCGCTGCGCAGACGAACATTAGCATCTCACTCAACAAGTCTCACATTAAGTACAATGATCAGTTCGCTTCATATGCTAAACAGGGATTAAAGTCATACACGTACTGCTTTGTGGTACTCATGTATATATAAACAATATATACAGCTGGTGCTTTTAACAACTGTGAGATGACATATGTATCAGTTAGTGTGTGAAGACCAACTAGACCAACAAAGTAAGTCATTTATTAACATTTTTTGAGGAAAGAAAATGTATTTTTTGGTACATTTTGTAAAACATATTTTTACTTTTACTTCAGTGTATTTTTGAGGAACAAATGTTACTTTTATACTAGAAGCAGCTGAGTATGTGCTTGTAAATGGTACTGCAGACTACATCAAAACAATGGTCTCGTGGGCGCCTGTCGCAGTGTGTTTTTTTTAGCTCTGCTGTTAGCTGTGTCTACAACTGCTGCATGTACAGCTCTTTCTGCTTTCAGCGATGCAAGGGTTTTACAAAAAAAAACAACCACCAAAAAACTGTAAACATAAACAACTTGGCCATTATGTAAAATATTTCTTTGTGAATAAAGCAGCTATGCCATAGTTATCAGTAAAACTAATATTTGATTAAAACATGTTTACCTCATATCTGGAGTTGCATATGAGTGTTTGTTATTAAGTATTAAAAAATATACTGCTCATAGCACCTTTAAGTCTCTAAATGAGTAAATGTATCATCTGACTTTGGTGGTGAAGTGGTCACATGCTTCCTTTTCAATACAGGTTAGGGTTTAGTAGTAGTAGTATTAGTTTTTATCTTGGTGTTGGAAGAAATTCTTCACAATACTAGTAAAATAAACCTTCAGTACTTTCTTTTAACGTTTACTCAGGTTTAGCTGAGTACTTTTGTAGTGCTATCTATAATCCTGTCAAGTTCAGCTACTGGCTTACCTTAAAACCTCCTCCAGATATTTGAGTCCTCTCCAGTGATGTCTCTTTGAACCACGTACCAGGCTGAGTGTCCACAGCAGGGCATTACACAGGCATCAGATTTCCCCCTGATAAAAAGATAAAAGTCAACTCAATTGTGCACAAAATGAAAAGTGACTTTGAGAGGTGAAAAATCATCTTGTACAGAATTTATAGCCGTTCCCAGGCTGTTTTCGTGTGCCAAGGGCTGCCAGTCTCACTGCCGCAGTGGAGGTAATGCCAAGAGAAACAGGCATTTAATCTGCACTGTCTCCAATTAGGTCTTCAGCCTCAATAAAATCAACCTCATGCACCTCATGCTGCTCTGATAAACATGCAATTTGTCAAGAAACCCTGCCTGGAAAGGGTACTGAAGCAGAACTAAACCAGGCTTACTTTAGCACTAAACCAGGCTTATGGTAGAACTAAACCAGGCTTACTTAAGAACTAAACCAGGCTTACTTTAGCACTAAACCAGGCTTACTTTAGCACTAAACCAGGCTTACTTAAGAACTAAACCAGGCTTACTTCAGAACCAAACCAGGCTTACTATAGAACTAAGCCAGGCTAACTGTAGAACTAAACTAGGCTTACTTTAGAACCAAACCAGACTTAGGTATTTTAGCATTTAACCAGAACTTAACCAGGTTTACTTAAGTGCTAAACTGGGCTTAATGTACAACTAAAGCAGGCTTACTTTAGAACTAAATGAGGCTTACGGTAGAACTAAATCAGACTTACTTTAGAACCAAACAAGGCTTACTTTTGAACTAAACCAGGTATAATATAGAATCAAACCAGGCCTACTGTAGAACTAAACCAGGCTAACTGTAGAACTAAACTAGGCTTACTTTAGAACCAAACCAGGCTTGCAGTGGAACTTTACCAGACTTACATACTTTAGCATTTAACCAGAACTAAACCAGGCTTAATGTACAACTAAACCAGGCTCACTTAGACCTAAATCAGGTATACTTAAGAACTAAACTAGGCTTCCAGTTGAACTGCACAGTATTATACAAGGCAAGGGCTAAACCAGGCTTAATATAGAACTAAACCCAGGCTTACTTTATGATGAAATCAGGCTTATAGTGGCTCTAAACCAGGATTAGAGTAGAACTAAATTAGGCTCACAGTAGAACTAAACCAAGCATATCTTACTGAGTGTATTACCAATATATCACATTTTAGATTGATAGTACAGAGTAGAATGTCCTTCACAAGTGCTCCTTTCATATCAAAATGCATGGCTTCCACATCCACTCGATGATAACAAGGAGGGGAAATGTAAAGATCTGACACATGAGTACTTGTGGACCTCTCAGAGACGACCTTACAGAGGTTGCACCAGTTCAACGCGCTCATCTAAGGATTATCTGAGATTATGTTTCCCACAGTAGACGTGAAGGAGTATGAATCATTTCTGAAGTACAAGTATAGTATATGAATGTATGCATGACCGCCCTGTTCCTGCTTGCCTATAAGCTCAATTACATGTACTGTGTCATGGCCTTAGTGACTCTTAAAATATTGATATACTGTAAAATGGACATACAGTGCCACTCTGTACATAAAGGCAGTACCTATGCACAAGGTAAACATGCTATACCAGTGATTGTTCCATTTTTTACACAAAGTACTTTCAGAAAATATTTGGCTTTCAGAGTACCATCTTTAAAGAAATAAAACTAACCTTAATCTACACAGGTCTAAACCAAAGGACAAAGTAGGGATCATCTTCTACACAGACAAATTACCAAATAAGAACAGAACTAAACCAGGTTTATACCAGGTCTACCAGGTCTAAATTAGGGCTAAACCAAGACTAAACCAAGTCCATGAGTAAATGCAGGACTAATCCAGGTCTATACCAAGTCTAAACTAGAGCTAAAACAAAACTAAAAAAATTATTTAAGGAGTAAGGCAAGACTAACCTAGGTCTATACAAGGTCTAAACTAGGGCTAAATCCAGGCCTAAACTAAGACAAAGCCAAGACTAAACCATGATTAAAGGACAAATTCAGGACCAAACTAGGGCTAAAACACAACTAAACCAAACTAAACCATGATCAAAGGACTAAAGCTGGACTAAACCAGGTCTAAACTAGGGCTAAACCAGGCCTAAACCAGATTAAACAGGTCTAAACCAGTACTAACCAGGACAAAAAACAGGAGTACATGAACTGCACAAGACACCTGACTGGAAGCGTGCACCAGTGGGACCTGTACCTCAGACTGAGAACCACTGCACTCTCTGTACTCTGACACACAGGCCTTTAGACTGACCTACAGATACAACACTTGTGACGGATTACAGTAAAGAAAGGCAGCAGTGTATCAGATGTGATTTGATGACATTTAGCCTCTGCGTCGGCTGCCACCTGCCTCCCTCTGCCCTCCAGCTGAGGTTGGCTATCCCTGCCATTTTATAGTCCTTTTATGGCCTTAACTGCATATTCTATGATCTCCTTGTCTTTTACTAAAAAGCAATGTAGTACATGGAAAAGGTTCTCTTCAAGGAAAATACCTTACAAACCCAACTATTTGATTTTTATTCTCAAAAGGCACTGCAAGAGAAAAGAAGCTGAGAATTTTTACACATATTATCTTCTATTGGTGTAAATTCGACTCTTCTCTGTAACCTCAGTGATGCTGTAGGTAGCAACCATTCAAAAACAAGTCACCCATACAGTTAATAGGCCATTAAAACTGAAGATAAATGTGCAGAGCAAATAGAGCAAAATACAGTAAGTAGCTGAAGGATAAGCATGGTGTTAACTATGGCAGATTGAAAACAGCGCCAACCAGGGGTCAGGAGTTCAGCTGCAGAGACCAACACTTACTGATACTTCTGCATTCTGAATTAAAATGAAAATATGTACAGCAAATGTGGCTACAGCTCAAAGCAATATGTCCAGCTGGTAACGCTTTATGGTGAGAAGAGTACAGACAAGCGCTGCGGCGGCACAGCTCAGTTGGTAGAGCTGCAGCGCATGTTACAAGGCAACTACAGCCTGCCTCGGCGTCATGGGTTTGAGTCTGGACAGTTTGCCGAATATTTCTACTCATTCTCTCTCTGATTTTCTACAGTTTTGTCCTATAAATAAAAAAATTTCCAAAAAATATCTAAAAACTAAAATCAAAATGGTTCAGACAAAATAATACTTTAGTGTGCAGAGCCGTCACAATAGGGTTGGCAAGGAAGGCAAATGCTTAGGGCCCAGAGCTGAAAGGGAGCCTCTTAGGACAATCTTTTTTAATTGCAGGGTCATTTGACATAAAATTACAATCCAGCCACAAGGGGCCACAAGGCAGTGTACTCTTTGTGTCTGTCCCAAGCCCGGAAAAAAGGAGAGGGTTATTTTGGGAAAGGAGTCCGACTTAAAATAGATGCCAAATCAATATCAGGAGGTTTGCAATGGTGACCCAGGAAAGAAAAAGCAAAGACATAAAAAATACAACATATTATTAAGGGAAATGTACAAGTAAGAAATAAAAAGATGTGTAAAAGGAAAATCTGTCCCTAGCATAAGCACTAGCTACTCCAAACTGAGTTAATTTTAAGATTACACAAGTGTTGCTCTACACCTAAAACACTTCAGTTTGTAAATCAGTGGTCAAATTGATTCATTTTTAAATTCTAATACAGCAATATTATTTCCCTATTAGATGCTTTTAATGGCTACTTTATAAATGAGGACTGACACAGTAATCCATCATCTGTCGGGTGAAGTCAGGTAAAATGAGCCACATAAGTTTGGAGTGGCAGAGCTCCTTTATTTCTAGTAATATAGTCAGTCACTGTAAATGAATGAACATAATGGCCACAACATCACATGATGTGTTTAAACTGTTCTGATTGGTCTGAGGTTGATGAGGTGGGCGGGGCAATGGCTTGTTTGGACAGTGGGACCATAAATTAAATGCTGAGTGCAGTGGCATAAAGGAATATGACTCAACTGTTATAAGGCTGAAATGGTTTTCTGTAATGAATGTAGTAAAGAAAGTTCTGTATTAATAACTGCGAGTGTGTGTCCTTAACCAGAAAAACATGCTTTTAGTAAAATCAAAAATATTTTTACCTCTCAAAAAGTAATTTTATTGGCAGGCCCAATCAAGCTTAATGTACACTTTAAGCTAAAATGGTCCACCCGTTTTTAGGCAATTTATCACAAAATATTTACATTTTTTACAACAATATGAACATTTCTTAATAGAAACAGTGAAAATACATTAATTTTAAACTAATTAGTGACATATTCATGCTGCAAAGATGTTTGTAGCACCATATGCCCACACACACAGGTTCAGACAAATGTAGGCTCTTCACGCATACACAAAAGGATTGATTGTATAATAAATGTATTCAAAATATATTTAATTTATTACACTTAATATTTAATGAATTTAGGTGGATAGAGGTGAAATTTACAAAATGTCAAGGCTTGAAAGAAGTTCAATCCGAGGCTTGAGAATGAAGGGCGCTGCACATAAATAATATAATAAAAATGTGTCAGGTTGTAGAAAAGCAAATGCCCACTTCTTGTAAGAACATCAAATGTCCTTAGAGCAACCACACACTGCAGTTCAGAGGTGGGAGTGTGAAGTATTTAAGAGTAATCAATGGCTCATGCCCCCAAAAACATGTGCAGAAATCACTCATAATGTTGGTAAAAGAGATGAGCCAGAGAAGATTCCCACTCACAGTAAAAGAAGTGGAGTTAGGATGAGTCAGGACACTATAGTTAGGCACTAAGTTACAAATAAATAATAAACATTTTCCTGATGATCAATGTGCCAGATTTAGTCACTGGATCAATTTACCTGACTTCACCCTAACTTGAACATTAGCTTTCTGTTAACTAGCAGTGCACTTCGGTCAATATAATGGAACTAATACACTGATTACCTAGGCCTGGAAAAAATCAAAATGTATAGCTTTATCTGTCATCAGCCTGTTATTAAAATATCATTATGCTATTTCTATCAAGGCAAAGGCTACATAATTTTGAATGATAATAATCACTGGTTACACAACGGAGAATTTGATGAGCTATATTCTCACACTGTTAGACTCTTGGGCTATGAAAGTAAAAGTCCGCCTTAAAGTGTGTTGTCGGTCGGTCTGTGTTTACCTCCCTTTGTCCGTGGGCCCGCCTATATATGTCTGCATACCTTTCTAATTGTGTGCAAAAGGAAGACGACATCCACCCAGCCTTCTCTGTTGTCCCCAGTCTGCACTTCTCTCTACCTGGGTGCAGTAATGAGGCTCTGGTATCTCGGCAACACCGGGAATTAAAGCCAAAAATGTCTTGGTATTCATGTGTTATCTGTCTCATATTGTGTATAACGAAGGCAGCGATGGAGTCTGGTGGTTGTATGTAAATATAATGAAGTGACAATATTTCTTCAGTGTTCGGGTTATTATATACAGGTTTATGTAGTTTTTTTATAATAGATGTGTGAGTGTTTTGTCTAGATGTGAGCATAAAGACTTGTATTATCAGCACATGAGAGCGCGCAAAGAGACGCTGTGCATTGTGGTAAAATGCACAGAAAAGAATAAAGGAGGTTATGTTGTTGCCAGTGATAGTTTGTTTGCGAGATAACTCAGAAAGTAATGGTTGAATTGTTGACATTTTTAGCAAAGTTCTGTTATGGGCCAAGGAAGAGGAAGAAGAAATCATGTTTTTTGTGTGGCTATCCCAGAAGATACTAACTCCAGCCACAAGGGGTCAGAACAAATGATTTGTTGGAGTAGATTCTTTACCATTGTGTGATATAAAGGCTTTGTAACTGTGTGTGAAATAATTTCTGTTCTCTGCATTTGACCCATCCTTTAGTGGTGCTGGGACATCCTGTCAAAAGCAGTGGATGACCGCAGTGCAGAAAACCCACCCAGACACAGAGGGAACATGCACACTCCACACATAAAGGCCCGTCTGTCTGCTCTGGGAATCAAACCCGGGACCATCCTGCTGTGAGGTGACAGTGCTAGTCAGTGTTCAGATACTGAATTTTGGTTATCATTAACTGTGAGTCCTACCACAATTAAAATAAATAAATGCTTGAATATTTATAACTGTAACATACCAGATGGTTAAAAAAGTGATACAGACAATTATAACAAAGGACATTGCAATAAATCCTGCTCTATTTTTGTAATATATCTCAAAAAACATAAGTTTACAAAGTTTCAACTAATAATGTAATAATCCTAAAAGCCAAAAGAACATTGCCATATTTTGGAGAAAGACCAGCAGGCCTAACTTGGTGCACAAGACAAAACAAATGCTCATGTTTTTTTTTTTTGTTAAAATAGATTACTTGTAGTAGGAAAGGGAAGTCAGCAATGTTTGAAGAAGTATGGGGTACATTTAAAGATTCTGTGAAAAAAAAAAAAAACTTAACAGATGATAATGTGAACTAACACTATAATGGTGAACTGTTAACCTGTAAACCTTGTTGTTCTTTCTTTTTATTATAACAATTGTATTTGAATTGTAACAGTGCTGTGTCTGGGAGACTGAGTGGTGTTTGTTTGCTGCTTTGTTTTTCCATGTACTCTTTTACATACACAAAGCTGAGATACATTTTTGATGGATGATTGTTTGTAATTTCATAAATTCAATTGCAAGTACATTGTTAAAAAAATACAAATAAATACATAAATGCTTAAAATATTTCACTCTGTGTGCCCTAAATCTATTTAATATATGTGTGTTTCACTTGAACTACTGCAATCATTGTACCTTTCCTCAGTATTTATTGAGGTACACCTGTATATGTTGTGAGATAGGGCCAATGCTTAGGCAGAGGTCTGTGTTCTCCAGGTGAGATTGTATTAAATGATGAGCAATGATGATAAAAAGGATAGAACAGACACAGGAGTAAGAAGAAGGGCTGAAAAGGAGCATATGTTATTTGCGAGAGGAGAAAGAGAATAAAATAGGGGCAAGGGGAATGGGATAGGGTGAGACCTAACACCAGCAGCTGAAACAAAGAACATATGGTACGATCCGGAAATGTGAGGAAAACAGAGACGCAGAGAGAGTGGCACCACCGGCAGAAGTGGGGAGAGAATGAGCTCCGCTGCGAGCTAGTCTGGCTGCATGCTCATAACACATTATGGCTATTATTAGATGGAGCGGTAGAGGTAGACTGGAGGAGAGCAGGGGATTGTGGGAGGAGGAGAAAGGAGAGGTGTGGAAACAGCACACAAGAATGAGGATGAGACGAATTGCATGAACGCCTGCTTGTGCAAAATCCTAAAAAAAGGCAGTGATATAAAAAGCAGGGCATATGGAAGCTGCAGATCATAGCAGTTATGATTTTTATGATTCATACTATACTTTGGCAGGAGTGACACTTTCACTGATTGGTTGTGACTCCTTAGAGCAACTACACTCAAAATACTACTTCATATCCTCTCTCGTTTTGGCTTTTCCTTCAGCAGCAAACCATCTGCCTCCAAGCATTCTGTGATTTGTATATTAATTTGCCGATGTTCTGGGACTAATACAAGGAGTACGCTGGCTTGTGACGTCCTATGGCTGAATAAAAAAATACTGCTTCTACTACAGAATATCGACAACCTTTTTTTTCTAAACAACATAAGTTACAGAGCAATAGATCTATCTAGAATTGCAGCTGTAAACAAGAAAGAGACTTTTTTTTTTGGCAACACTAGCTTTTCAGAAAAACAAATTAATCACTACAAACTGTCACCCAGCACACAGTATTTTTACACTTTTCTACAAATATAAATGCAAAATGATTTCATGAAAAAAAGTTATTCTGAATTTTAATAGACAGCTGCATGTGTTTTTTTGTTTTTTTTTAAATGGTGGAGTTATGAATAATACTTATTTATTGTCATTGTCATTGTGTTGCTCTAATTTGTTTTTACTGGTTCTCATTATTTTAATGGGGGCCAGTGGAGCCAAATAGATTTAATAGAATAAATGTATTGTTATTTATTGTTTTATGTGCAGCACTTTGGAAACTGTTTTGTTTGTAAAATATGCTATTCAAATGAAGTGAATTTGGATTTAAATGAATTGGCAGAAAACCACCCACGGGACATGGCCTAAGAAATTGGGATAAACACTGTGACCTAAAAAATCTATGCTTTTTAATAACCCAGAGTATGCTATTTAGATTTTGGACAAAGGCAATCAAGTATAATGAGTAATAACATTGTATTTGAACATAATATCAATGAGTCATGGTCTGTGGTCAGAGGGGTCACAAGCAATAAGAGCAAACCAGGTAAAGCAAAGTTTAAGAACATTAATGAGACATAAGAGCACAGACCTTCACTGGCCCTGTCCCACAATAGTAAAGATATAGTGCCCAGATCTGGACTCAAATTGGAGATAAAGGGATAAACGCTCTATCTGTTAAGCTACAAAAGCCTTAGTAAAGAATACACAAAAAACTGGTTCAGAAATCCAAATAGTAATAATAATTTCTTTATTGCCCCCCCTTGTGGACTGTTTATATAGTAACCCCTTTGTGGTTAGTATCTTTAACCCTATCTCTCAATGGTACGGAATCTTTTAAAACATTTCTGAACTCATTTCCTCCTTGACCCATTACTGACCTAACAATGTCTTCAAAATCCAACTATTACTATTTTATAACCAGCAAACAAACATTTTCTTGGTGGAAGTATAATAATCTTAATTACGTTAAACCAAATTAAACCAAATAGGACCAAAATTAACAAGCACGTTTTTTTATTTATTTTTTTTTTATTGTCATGTCTGGGCTACTGTAATGCACTTTATACTGGAATCACCTCAAACGCACTTTCTCGCTTACTTTTAGTTCAGAACTTTGTGACACAGCTTTTAACAGAAACCAAAAAGCACAAACATATCACCCCCATCCTGGCCTCCCTGCACTGGCCTTCTGTTAGATTCAGAATTGATTTTAAGTTTTTATTGTTTGTTTTTAAAGCCTTGAATGTACTGGACCCACAGTACATCACGGACCTCATAATAATTTACACACCATCGCGTTCACTGAGGTCCGAGGGCCAGCTCCAGCTCATGGTTCCTAGGACGAGACTTAAAACTAGCAGGGACCGGGCCTTCTCTGTGGTTGGCCCCAGACTGTGGAACACTCTGACCCTCTGTGTTTGTAAAATGTGCTATAGAAAATAAAGCGGATTGGATTGGAACCTAATAAAACTGTATAAAAAACATGTTATTGTCGCAAACTGGTGTAGTTTTTGTGCCGGCCCCAAACCTGGATAAATGGAGAGGGCTGCCTCAGGAAGGGCATCAGTGTGTGACTGATTGGACGCAGAAGACTGTTATGTTAGTTTGTATCGAGGTAGTATTGAACATAACTAGACCATTAGAGTAAACATGAAGTAGCATACTGCGGCAGAAGGACAAAGCGATCATCGTGTGACTTCAGAGCGAGCTTAAACATGTCCACTTGTGTCACTTCAGATTTGTTATGTATTCCTCACACTTTTCCCTCTGTTTTTTCAACTGCGCGCCCTGCATTCGTTTCCTCCTTCTTCCCTTTTCACCTCATCCTTCGCTCCACTGGCTGCTGCCTCACTCAGCAAGGCGCTCCACAGCAGGCTGCCACTGACTGTGAGTGTGTGTGTGTGTGGTTATATGTACAGTTCTCCATCCTGGCCTATTTCTCCTCACTATTGCAGTGGTTCTCAAACTGTGGGACGGGTAGCACTGGTGGTACGCTGGCTTCTCCTGGTGGTACTCAGCAGTCTTTAGTCAGTCCTGGTTTAGACCTGGTTTAGAAATGGTTTAGTCCTGAATTATAGCCTACCTGGTTTAGTTCTGGTTAAGATCTAGTTTAGTCCTGGTTTAAATCTGGTTTAGATGTGGTTTAATCTTGGTTTAGTCCTGGATTAGACCCGGATTGTATCTGGTTTAGACTTGGTTTAGACCTGGTTTAGTCTTGGTTTAGTCTTGGTTTAGTCTTGGTTTAGTCTTGGTTTAGACCTGGTTTAGTCCTAGATTATACCTGGTTTAGACTTGATTTAGTCTTGGTTTGGTCCTTTATTAGACCTGGATTATACCTGGTTTAGTCTTGGTTTGGTCCTGGTTTAGTCCTGGTTTAGTTTTGGTTTGGTCCTGGTTTAGTCCTGGTTTAGTCTTGGTTTGGTCCTGGTTTAGTCCTGGTTTGGTCTTGGTTTGGTCCTTGTTTAGTCCTGGTGTAGTCCTGGTTTAGACCTGGTTTAGCCCTTTTTTAATCCTGGTTTAGATTTGGTTGCATCCTAGATTAGTCTTGGTTTAGTCCTGGTTTAGTCTTGGTTTAGCCCTGGTTGAGTCCTGGTTTAGTCTTGGTTTAGTCTTGGTTTAGACCTGGTTTAGTCTTGGATTAGACCCGGATTGTATCTGGTTTAGACCTGGTTTAGTCTTGGTTTGGTCCTTGTTTAGTTCTGGTTTAGTCTTGGCTTAGTCTTGGTTTAGCTCTGGTTTAGCTCTGGTTTAGCTCTGGTTTAGCCCTCATATAATCCTGGTTTAGATTCAGTTGCATCCTGGATTATTCCTGCTTTAGTCTTGGTTTAGTCCTGGTTTTGACCTGGTTTAGTCCTGGATTAGACCTGGTTAAGTCCTTGACAGGCGGCACTACATCTTTATTATTGCGAAATAGGTCCAATGCCTTAGAGGAGGTCTGCAGTCTCTGGGCACTTCTAGTTTCTCTGTACAATAGCTAATGTAGAAATGTGAACAGAAGCCAAAACAACAAAAGCAGGTCATTCTTGAGAGACCTGCAGCGCTGTCCTCAGCCTCCCACTCGGCGAGATGTAAAAGAATTAATTCCTATTTTCATCCAAAGCCCCCGACTGTACATAGCAGAAATATACTCCAATTTCTGAAATGTGTAAGTGGCAGCTCTGACACAGGATACAGCTGGTGAGATCCTGACATGTTCACACTCACAAGCTCAAGTGTGAAAGATCCGGGGTTTAATTTTACCAATTATGAACAAGCTTCACTCAAATAAACTTTTTCCAAATGTCGGCTAATCCGCTTTGTCTTCGGGGTATTTCTGAGAGAATCAAGGGCTGTAGCCTTGATGTGGAGCTCTGCTGGGCTTTGGTTGGCTTTTGTCTGAGTCAGAATGAGAGCCCTGTGGATCTACTGCCCCACCTAGTGGCCAAAGCAGTTATAAACCAAAAATAGTAGAAATATTAAGCCAGTGGAGTGTGTGTGCTTGTAATCAGAAGGTCTTAGTTTAAGCCAGGGGACAGGAGTAGTAATAGTAGTAGCAGCAGTAGTAGTAGTAGTAGTAGTAGTAGTAGTAGTTGTTGTTGTAGTAGGAACAATAGTAGTAGTAGTAGTAGTAGTAGTAGTAGTGGCAATAGTAGTGGTAGTAGTAGCAGCAGCAGTAGCAAAAGTAGTAGTAGTAGTAATGGTACTAGTAGTAGTAGTAGTAGCAATAGCAACAGTAGTAGTGGTACTAGTAGTGGTAGTAATAGCAGTAGCAGTGGCAAAAGTAGTAGTAGCAATATTAGCATTACTACTAGTAGAAGTAATATTGTAGTAGTAGGCATAGGATTAGCATTCGTGGTAGTAAGAGTATTATTAGTATTAGTAGTAAGAGTAGTGATGGTAGTTGTTGCAGTATTATATCATTTGTGTTAGCAACAGTATTATTAGTTGTAGTAGTAATAGTAGTAGTAATAGTTGTTGTAGCATTAATAATAGAAACAATATTATTAGTTGCAGTAATAATAGTAGCAGTGAAAGTAGTTGTAGTATTAATGGTAGAAACAGTATAGCTATAGTAATAGCAGCAGTAGTAGTAGTAATAGTAGTAATAGCATGAGGTACTTTCTACTGAGAACGCAAAACGAGCTTAAACTCTCTCTCTTCAATCCCTCCAGTATAGTTTACACATCTGTCTGTTTCCAGGGCGTTTTTCCCACTTAGGCTGTTGCTCCAGGAGAAGGCGCTGGGCAAACAGCCGCAGGTGCAGCCAGGAGCCAGGACAGGAGCCGGGGCCAGTCAGAAACAACAAAGGGCCCCATCCGCAGCAACAGCACGGAGCATCAGAGGCAGAGTCAACACAGGCAGACGATAGATGGAGAGGAAACACACACACACTCACACTCACAGACACACACTCATATATCAGTCCCAGAACAGCAAACACAAGCACAAAGTGGCATCTTCTGCCATATTGTGCTATATTGGACAGCAGCGAGACAATAGATGCTCTGTTTTCCCGGCGGCAGAAGGAAGACTGTGATCCCACGCAAATCAAAAGGCGTCGTTCGAGTTGAGTTTTTGCAGGTAAAAAGAACAGACAGCCAGGGATTAGAAAGCTCTGCGAGAAGGGTCTATGATGAAATATAAAGTGACAACATTTAAACTAATAATGAGTAAGCAATTATGATTTCCTTTACTGACTCTACTAATGACTGGAAATTGGCCCTGTCTTGCAATAGTACAGAATATTTTAAAAAGTACTGGATCCAGATGATGTTTCAGATCCTCACTAAAATGTACAAAAGTACTCGCTTTCAAATGTACTTGTGAGTAAAAAAGTAAAAGTATTTTGCATAGTTTCAAGAACTAATGAATGTGTTAAATGTGACGGATTTTGCTGAAAAAACTGTGCTGAAAACTAAAAGTTCCCAGTGGAATAGGTGATGTTTACTGCATCTTTTATACTGCATCTGCAATAATGAAACAGTAAAACTAAGGATTTTACACCAAACTAAAAATACTTTTTACTTTAAACTAATTCAAAAATGTAGTGGAGTAAAACTAAAAGTACCCCTTGTAAATTTAAGTACAGATAAATGGAAATTGTACTTAAGTAACATAATACGTAGTACTTTTACTTTGTTACATTCCATCACTGGTTCTCTTGCTTACAAACCAACAATAATACTAATAGAAGCATTTGCAGTAGTATAAGTAGTAGTAGTAGTAGTAGTAGTAGTAGTAGTAGTAGTAGTAGTGATAGTGGTGGCACTAGGTACTTTCTATTTTACACATTTTACACTACAGCAATTTAGTTTTATTTTATTTAGGTGCTACTTATGGGAAGCGTCAGTATAGTTTTTTATAGATATAATATATTTTAGGTGAAACATATTTAATGGCTGTGTGTTACGTTGATAGATTTATTTTTAAGATGTGTTTTGGTTTTTCACTGCCTCTGATTCTGCACCAAGAAGTCAGTTGATTCAGAAAAAAAGGGGGACACTTCACAGCAGGGTTACAACTCTTTTTAAGGAACCCTATTTCTTGGACCATGAGGCATTTTTCCATGATGTTTCTAGCGCTGTTGACATTTTAGGACAGCATCTTCTCACTAATGATGACATATTTTACCCCCCCCAACAAATGTTTTATTCCCTATTTTATCACTCAATGTTAAGGTTTAGCCATCATCTTGAATAACTGTTGGGCAGGACTGTATATTTAAACTTCACACCATAAACTACAGCAGCCTCTGAGGGACAAAAGCCAGCACAGCAAAGCCTAAATTCAGACTCGAACAACATAATAAGTTTACAGTGGGAAAATGCTGCTTAGTCTTTAAATCCAGGAGAGTTTTAATGGATTCTATACAATTTTGAGACACAGACCGAAGATACTAACTGCTAACTAACAAAGATACTAAAATGTAAGGGTTAGGGTTCAGTATAAAGAGCATGTACCCCTGAACTACAGGAGCTTCAAGTTTGAGTCCAGGTTTGGGCAATATATCTCTACCATTGTGAGATAGGGCCAGTGCCTTTGCAGAGATCTAGGCTCCCTGAGTGGTTCTATTTTTTTTTGCAACTGTGTGTATTTTTGTACATTAGTACAACTTTCTAAGCTTATAGCCTTCTTTTTTTTAGGTATTTATTTGTAACAAGACAAGATACACAAACAGAACAACAACAACACAACACAACAGACACAACAAAGATAATAATAATAAAGAAAAATGAAAATAAAACATATACAAACAGAACAAACTTACAAGTGTGAAGTCTTTTAGCTGTAACTGTATGGTTTTAAGGATGGCTATATATTTAGAAAGTATTACATACTTCCCATTTTTTATTCAATCTACTTAACCTATTATTGTTAGTTGCCATCATTTTTTTCTATGGCAGATTGTTGGTAAAGTTTATTTTTGAAAAGATGCAAACAAAGGTCTGCCTTGCATTGACTTTTAAATATGAAAATCTTCCCTAACAGATTCATTTTCCAGAAATCCTAAAACAATATTTATGGGATTGATGTCAATAAAAAATGTAAATATAGTCAGCCATTTCTGGACAGTAGCCCAAAATTTTGACACAGAAGGACAAAAGTACAGAGCCTTCTTAAAGGGTCCACATTGTGCTTTCTTCAGGCTTTCTGAAATAGGTTTGGACACCTTTGCATTAGGATTTCACATTTTCATAATTTAAAATAATGTATATGTATGGAAAATGTCTTCTTTTGGGAAGCTGTTACTTTGACTTTGCAGAGAACGCTTGGATTATGTGTCAGTGGCGCCCTCTGTTGGCAATGGTGGGGAATAGACTGAGAATAACATTAGCACAGATAATAGAAACATGACGCCGACAGATAAATGAGTACATAAAGCCATGAGACTGAGTGGTTTCAAATCTTCAAACATGCATGAATGAAACAAAATACTTCTCCAGGTGTGTTTTTGAGGTGGAAACAACATTAAATCATGGTCAAAACTTGGTTAAAAAATAGGAGACCTTAAAAAACCAAAGACTTTTGCACTGGACTCTACTTCCTGGTTGCATATGGGGAAATAATGGCCAAGTGCATCTAGGATATTTAGTTGGCATCACACTGCCTTTTTAACAAAAAAACTATGATGCCCTCTAGTGTCCAATTTAAAGCTAATTTTTAGACCAGACAGAGTAGCCCCAAGGCCTTAAAAGTATTAAATCATATGGGCAGGTATTAAATTTTGTTCATCTAGGTTTTAAATTATCAAATTGGGACATTCAAGTCAAGTCAAGTTTTTCAGTGTTGTACTTGTCAAAAAGATATTTTAAATCAATACTTTGTAAGTGACAACAGAGAAGTCTGTCTTTTTTGCAAGTTGGATGGGAATTTGGCAACTAATTCTATCAATTTACAAATTTCTTAGTCATTTATTTATTTTGTATTTTTTTGAAAGCTAAGTCTGCTGTTTATATGGGGTGTGTAATGTTGCAGCAATATTTGTTCCAAAAAACATTCCCACAATACAATAAATGCTGTTACCGATAAAATTTATGATTTCATTCTGAGATTTTTAATGCAGAACTGGAGTTATTTCACCTTTATTAGACTTTTAAAATAAAACCAATTAGTTTCAGGGAATACTATTGATATTTTATTGGTGTAAATTTCATGCAGATTATTGTTCTTTTGCTGGCGAAAATCTTGGCATTAAATTTTATTCCAAGTGGCATTAAAACGGTCTTAAATTTCACAAGACAAAATCTGGAGCTACCCTGCTAGAAATACATTGTTTTGGCTTGCTATTGAAGGAAATGTAACTTGAATTCCTGATGCATTTATCTTTGCTGTTCATTGATCGATTTCTCATGACTATAAACAAGATGCAGAGTGAGTTTCCTGTTTGATTATTTATAAAAAAACAAGATGAAAATGCGAAAAGCTCGAAGGCTGTCTCTTGGGAAGCCAAACTCTCCTTGCAGCCCTTTTACATAAATAGGGCAAAGTAAAGCTTTTGTTGTGGAGACTTTTGTTGTTATTGTAAGTTTTGAATCACACAGTATAAAAGGTAATGGCTTACTTTAAATGCAGAAGTGTTGTTCAAGCTCCTGCAGCACTCTTCCCTCTGTAGACATTTTCAATCTTTTCCAAACTGGCACAAAAGCCCTTGAAAAGATACAAGAATGGCAGACGATTTTAAAAAGTGATGGTTGCTATTTCAGACATCACAAACATTTGAAGCTATTTGAAATACCTTGGCCTGAAAGTGGTACATCGTTCCTGCATATTGTCACATGATTGATGAAAAGTAATAACTGAAAAATGTCTAAACTGTAGAGACAAGGCCACTGCGGATGGCTCACTATTGGTTTGTACTTATCACTTTATAAATATGTGAAGAAGGAGAAGTCGCTACAGGATTTTATTATGCAGTACGCGGATTTAATAAAAGAAACAAGGTAGACTACACACCTTCTGCAGTAGTACTAGCCACATATGATCAGGGATGGAAAGTAACTAGATACAGTTACTCTATTTTTAAAATCTCTAAATAAGTTAAAGTAGTTCAGAGTTTGAGTAGGTAGTAATAGTAATAGCAGTGAAAGTAGTAGTATTATGTACTTTCTGTTCTACAAAGTAAATTTTGCACTTAATACATTTTTTTTTTTTTCAGTTAGAAGTTTTGTACTGTTGCTTCTACTCGAGTAATATTATTTTGAAGTAAATGTTTTGAGTACAGTGGTAGCAGTAATATTGTCAGCAGTAGTAGTAATAGTAGCAGTGGAAGTGGTGTTAGTAATAGCAATATTGTACTAGTAGTAGTAGCATTAAATACACAAGTAAACCTTACACTCAGTACATTTTAACTTTTACTTTACTTAGAAACTGGTTCAGTACTTTTACTTCAACTTGATTCATTTCACAGTAATAGTATTTTTACGTGAGTACTTCTTTTATCCTTGGATATGATTGAATTACAAAATCCCACAAGTCTGTTGTATACCAAGCATTTTGACTTTATTTGTTGATAATTAATTGTCATCATCATAGCCAGGATTAGCAACAACGCTACTGCCACAAGCTTATCTCCTCTCAAATACATGAGCCGGTGACAACAGCCTTGATCCTGTGTGATACTGACAATCTCATTATCGTTACATAGTATTTAGCTTAAATATTGAGAACGTTTTGCTCAAAAAGGTGCTTTAAACAGAGAAGCCCATTCCTGGCTTTTACACATCACTGTGTAAGACAATAATGTTCCATTACATGTGACATTATTGTTGTTTGATCCATAGAGGCTGCATGTACAGAACATCTACACTGTGAGAACAAGGCATTGGTTTGATGGCTCAAGTGAAATCCAGAAACATTTGTGACCGATAAGAAAAATATATTATACACCGATCAGCCGTAACATTATGACCACTGACAGGTGAAGTGACAGATTATCTCTTTATCATGGCAATTATTAGTGGGCGGAAGATATCAGGAAGTATGAAAGCATTTTGTCCTCAGAGCTGATGAGTTAGAAGCAGAAAAAATTGGCAAGCGTAATGCAGGGTTCATTTACCAAGAATTTTCGATGACTTTTCCAAAACTTTTGACTAAATTTAGAGATTGGTTACTTTTTCCTGCAGTGAGAACATTTACTATATTCCAGCTGGCGCAGGTTTAACTAGCAGTGGCACAATGTTACTCAGACTGTTAAAATTTCCAAAACTTTACACCAAAACCTTTTCAGGACCTGAAAATTGCATTTTAAAATTCAAGGACTATTCCAGGTTTTCCATGACTGTATGAATTATTTGAGGAAGTTTGACAAGGGCTCAACTGTGACGACCGGGTCGATCTCCAAACCTGCAGCTCTTGTGGGGTGTTCTTGGGCTGCAGAGGTCAGTGTCTATTAAAAGTGGTCCAAGCAGGGAACAGTGGCGACAGGTGATGTATGTGGAGTGTGAAGGCTGGCCCGTCTGGTCCAAGCTACTGCTCAGATAGCTGAAAAAGTTAAAGCTGGCTCTGATATAAAGGGGTCAGGACACACAGTGCATTGCGGTTTGTTGTGTATGGGGGTGCATATGAGGCAGGTGGTCATAATGTTATGCTTGATCGGTGTCGCGTTCACATTTAAAAGAGATGCTTAGATATGAGGTTTCCAACTGACCATAAACTATAGAAAATTAGAAGGGTTACAATAAGTCACCTTTTGTTGTAGCCAATAGTACACTGACTATAAAACTAAAGAACAAATGCAGCTGGACTTCAGATGACTCAAGTCAAACCAATTGATGATGGTTTTTTTACAGTGTTTGGCATGACTACTCAACCCATCCAATGACCGCAAGAGAGACAGTACTGACAACAATACATCGGTCATATTGTTTTGTTAACAGTGTCAAGTATGAGCAAGAAAACAGCCAAGTGATGCTGAGTAAAAAGTCTCCGGGGAAACTGTTTCTGATGTACAAAACAAAGATGGTGATCAGAAAGTGGTTCCTCCGCAGTGGTTTCAGTGGAGTTTGTGTGGAATAGAGCAGCAAAGCCAGACGATGAGCTAAGCAGGAAACTCAAGGCTCATTTAATCCCAAATTACAGTGAGGCCACTTCATTTGGCGAGCCCTCTTTGTGATAAGCTTAGCAAATAATAAAATTGGTTCCAGGTAGAAAGCTTAGAGAGATAGGGCCTATATTGCGCTGCGAGACATTCGGGCACAAATAGGAATAAATGTGGAGGCGTTCAGATCAAACTTCATCTGATCTGTACACTGCACACTGGAACTTTTAACTTTGCAGGCGTCAGTTTTACCCTGACAGACTATTACCATTACATAGAATAAGGCTATGCTGCCCCCTAGTGCACAACATTATATTTCAACTTCAACTAAAAAAAAACTAAAGATTAAACCCTGGATCCAATCCACGTTGAGTTGTTTAAACATTTGTTGCCAACTTTTTTCATATTTCATTAAGTTCCCAGTCCGTCAATAAAATAATTTGGTTTGTTCCTGAGTAATTGCAGTTTAATATTACGTCAGAGGCCACTACCGCAAGCCCAACTGCTACAAGTTATAAAGATTGCCATCTCATTAGCAAAATAAGAACTTTTTTTGTCTGTTTTGTAATGTAAATCAATATAATGTTAGTAAAATGAGTAACAAAGCGTGAGTGGCACAGGAATGCAGCATCAAACTCAAAATCCTGAGAACTAAAGTTGGCAACGTCGGACGCAAAAGGCAACATTTCATGCTTCCAGCGCGTTTGAGCGATTATGATCATTGATATAACTCTCTAGTCTAAAATAAGCTCTCGGTATTGGTTCTGCTGCTAACTCTGTAGTGACTAAACATGCAAAAGCACATATGTGTAATAGTGTAAGACATCATGGGCATGTAGTTCTCTTGGCACACCTGAAGCAGCTGAAGACACACGACATCATGAGACAATCAAACGATAAAACAATGCAAATAAATAAAACGTAGTACTGTGCAAAAGTCTTTAAGAAAGGCTTTGAACAAAGAAAGATGTGTCAATGTACAAAAATACACTAAATTACAAAAAAAAAGGCAAAACTAGAAGCACCTGGAGAGCAAGAACCACTGTCAAGGCACTGGTCCTATCTCGCAATGGTAAAGATTTAGTGCCCAGACCTGGACTCGCACTCGAATATCTTTTAATGCTTACAAGATCTCACAAAAATAAAGAATCTACTAAAATGAATCTTGTGTTCTTGAAGTGAGTGAAGTTTGGAGCCACACCCGAATGAATCATTTTGTCCTTGGCCCATTAATGACCTTTCCTGAAACTCTGCACTTTTAGTTAACAGCATTTTTCACGCCTCACTAAAACCTTTGCACAGTACTGCATGTGGTATATTAAACAGGGATTTTACAAGTCCCTTAAGACGCGTGTAAACATAAAAGTCAGATAAAATACAAGTGGAAAATTACAGAAAATTACAGGTTTTGGTCGTCAGATTTTAGGAGTTCAATCTTTGCGATGAAAAATAAAAAGAAACGAAAGCAAATGCAAAGCTTGTTCGGTGATTTAGCCAAAAAGACACTGACTGAGACAATTTAGCCACAAGTCCAGACTGAGATGAAGAGTAATAGCTGTAAAAATAAGTCTTTGTATCTCACATTTGTACTCCTTTGCTTTCAAGGCATCTTCCTTCCTTCCGCCTCTTCGAGAAACACTTGTCCTTGTTGTGGTTTCTGTCTCTTTCCATTCACTAATTATTTTGTCCTTTTTTTCCTTGTGCCGAGTTCTGCTTCCACCAACGCTACTGACGCTAAGGTCAACAAGTTAGTATCTGTGTACGGGAACATATGCCATTATGTGTGTCCTGTACAACAAAGTGGGTCATTGTCCTGTTCTACTTTTCTTTGTGGAGAGTTGCATTTCTGGAGCGTCCCCCCCGTTTCTGCTGAATCCAGGTTAGCTGCATGTTGTTTGGAGGCGCCACTCGCTGTGCTTTTCAATGTAGTAAAGATATGAGAACGAGGGAGACACTTCCAGCAGGGTTAAGTGGCTAAGTTGTCTTTTGTTGAGCAATGCCATTTCCTGTGATGCAGACCGAAAATCTGTAAAATGTACGGTAAAATACAGACAATTTTACAGTAAAAATTACAGCTACAGATGCCAGAATTTTACTGTAAAAATACTGTGAACATGAAACTTTTACAGTAAAATACAGTAAAAACCGATTCTGAAGTTGAGACCATGAGCAAAGTCAACATAGTGGAGATAGGGGTGCAGACTTTATTTATCTAAAGGTCCTATATTATGCTTTTTTCAGGCTTTTTGTAATAGTTTTAGACACCTTTGCATTAGTATTTCATATTTTATAAGTTAAAATAATGTATATGTATGGAAAACGTCTTCTTTTGAAGAGCTGCTGCTTTGACTTTGCAGAGAACACTTAGATTAGGTGTCTGTTGTCACCTGCTGGCTACATGGGGGATTGAACAGTGAATAAAATGGCTAATTAGCACGGCTATTAGCAGCATTATGCAAACAGATCCCATAAATGAGGTGACGGCAATTTAAGTGCTGAAATTATCAGAATGAGTCCAGGAGAACGGTGCATGGGCTTTAGAAACACACAGGAACATTTCCTTTCACTTCCAAAAGAGGCAACATCAGCAAACAGTGTTACTCAAACATACATGAATCAAATAAAATACTACTCCATGTATGTTTTGAGGTGCAAGCAACATTAGAACATGGTTAAAGGATAAAAAAACACTGATTTAGCATAAGAGGGGACCTTTGAGATATATATTTTTTGGGGTGGGTGGGTGGGTGGGGTGTTTCTTTCATATTTAGATATTATTTTACATCGCAGACAGTGTAGATTATCCTTTAGAACTGTGAAGACATTTACAGATGAGAAAATATTGTAAATACAAAACAAAACATTAAATTAAATGAAGACTGCACACCTATTTCCGTACCTTATGGTCTTGTTTTTACTGTATTTTAATGGATAAATGATGTAATTAACTGCAGACAGTTTTATACTTTCACTATATTTTTACTGTAGAATTTACACATTTTGTTTTTAACAGCGTACATGCGCCGAAGCTCAGCTGATGGTTTTTCTCTCTTAGTGTTATTATCATCACAGTAAGATGTTGGGAAAAGACCGTCGCTGCTGGTTGGCCAACACTTCATGTTCTCGTGCTCGTCTTAATGCGTCTGCTCATCTCGAGTCCTCCCCTTGGACTAATGGCCATCACATTTGCTACATCGCACTGCTAAGATTAGCTCCTGCACTGCACCTACAATAAGTGGCATGCACTCAATGCCAGCTAAGGTTAGACTACAGTAAGGCAATGTTTCAGAGAGCACTGGTTCTTGTTAGCAGGTGAAGAGGAGGTAGTGGTTCAGCCCTGACTGTTTTTGAATCTACTGCAGGCATTTTATTGATCACTACTGTACCGTGGAGGTATGCACAGAGTCATCAGAAATTTCATTGCTTCTCCGAGGATGTTTGATGGACAGCTAACGTGGGGAGCTTTTTTCTCATGCAGTCCACCATAGGACACAAATGAGTTTAAATGATTATCCTAATGTGTTGTTTTCTGCCTCAAGAGAAGTTAATATTTTGGTTTAAAGTATGTCAACTACTGCAAAACTAGAGGCATATACAGTAAAAAACATACTATACAGCAGCCTGTGTTAGCAACCTCTCGATCCATTTTTGTTATCGTCTTTGTTACAATATTGTGTAATAAATTAATATATAGCATCATGATAGGCATTGTATCGCCTGGACATTCATAGTTATAACAGTAATAAGTGCTTCATGTCCAATGGATCAAATATTTATACATGTGGTGGTGGTGTATAAGCAAAAAAATGTCAGAGATGTTAAATGTGAAGTGATCTGAAATGAAATCCGACCCTGCATTCTGCATGTTCACCAACACAGTGGCGTAACAGATATCTTGCACTCTGAAAGCAGGAAGAGAAGGGAGGAGCTGAAGAGAGAAGCTAAAATGAAAAAATAGGGAGAGATATTAATTAATACATTGCACTGTCTGGTGTTTTGGGGGAATATTTTGATATCTTTAACTCTAGTTTTCAGGTAAGAGGCAGAGCAAATGTATAAAAATGTCACTCAATAAAAGCTCCTTATGGTATTGATATAGAGCAGCGGGGAGGGTAATGGCGAAGTGAGCAGCGAGGCAAACAGAGGAGTGCAGTCGATAGTCCTATACTGCAGACATTTACTGTACAAATGTCATCGGGAAATGTATAAGACAATGAAAATGTTGTGTTTAAACAGCATATCAGAGGATTGCTAGACACAGGCTGCTAATATATCCACCTCTTCTTTTTTTGGCAAATTGGCTCTGTATCTTTTGTCATTTGAAATAATCTCATTACTGTAAGATCCAACTTGTCCTATTGTCCATAACAGTAACTTTTGACTGCTCCGTCCACTGACTGGCTCACATACAGTCGTTGTCCCGTCTGTTGTAGCACATTCAAAGCCCTTTTCAGATAAAATATTTACATCTAATAATCTGTTCACTCTTTTGTCAGCCCCAAGCTGAGATAAATAGAAAGGGTTGCATTATTTTTGTCAAATTTATCTCTATAAAACCTTATTGTTTTGCTGTAGCTTGTGACGTGTGAAATATTCAACAGGGCTCAAAAACAGTGCATTTTCTAACATAACTTTTTTTTGTTCCCCCGGAACTCTCATGACAGTTTGCCTCTTACTGTATCCTGAGCTTCAAACCAGACTTGGATCACTTGGTCCCACTCTGCAGCGTGGATTACCACTGCTCTTCTAGCTGCTCTATTTAACATGGTTGCTCCTCCTACTACCCACCTTCTTGCATAGATTTATCTAGGACCAGACGTTCCCCAAGTGCTAGTCTTATTTTTCCTTATCCATCCCTTTTATCTGCATTGCTCACATTTCTGAATCCACAGACTTCATGAACAATGTCTGCAACCACTTCTGTCCCTCGCTGTGAACCATTCTCATCCACCTCTGAAGTGCTTCCAATGCCATTTACACCATCGCCACATCTTTTCTCATCCTTACAGTCAACACATCCTCGCTTAAGATGATTTCCTTAAACCTTTTCTTTCCTATCTCACTGATGTGCCATTTATTTATTCAGTCAGTCTGCTGCGCTGCACTCCTCGTATCGTCTTCATCTTTGTTCGCTTATGCACACTTGCTATCTGATCCCTGCTTCCGTCTCTCACTTGGACTCGCTCTCTTTGGCTGTGTCTGTGCTCTCACATGTCGTCTCCAGCGTGGCAGCTCTCCTCTCCGTGTATAATCAGAACGGGGAAGAAAAATGCCTCTTGGTAAGACGGGGGTCGCTCCCTGTCCCCGTCCCGTCTGTCTGAAACCCCTAAACTGTCCTGCTCTGCCTCCTCATCTCTGTCCTGTCCCGGCCTGGCTCTGTCCTCTCTCATCCTCACCTCTTCCTCCTGCTGCTCTTCCTCTTCCTCATCGTCCCCCTCTCCCTCCAGGACTCCTCTGGTCTCCTCATTGTCCTGCCTCGACCCTAACCCTAAAAACCCTCCTCCCCCTCCTCCTCCACCTCCTCCTCCTCCTCCACCCCCAACACTTCCACTTCCTGCTCCGTCCTCTCTGCTTCCAGCTAGTCCTCCACCCATGCTCCTGGAGTGGAACAGGTTGTTCTGACGCCCACTTCCCAGTCGTCCCAATGAGAAGCCGCTCCTACTGAGCACCAGCCTGCCCCCTGCGCCAGCGCCCCCCTGCCCTGTCGCTCTGATCCCTGCTACAGTGGCGTTGAGAAGAGCTGTGGTGCCCATAGGGGCCCGCAGCCTGGAGGGAAGACTGGAGCTGGACGTGGTCCTGCGACAGCGGGGGCAGCTCTGGAGGAGGTAGGCCGAGTTGAAGACCACAGGCAGAGCCAGAGTGGGTGGGTTGTTGCCCTGGCTGGGGGTGGTCCCGGGGCCAGAGATAGGGGTGGAGGCTGTGGGGTTAGTGCCCCCACTTGAGTCCAGGTCCATGAGGAGGGCCTCTGAGTAGCTGGGCACCATTTGCTGGTTACAACGAATGTGCCACTCTAGTTCTGTCATGTCCACTGTGTTGACCCGCGAGATAGCTCTGTAGCTCCTCCCGTTCAGACCGATCCCGATAGCAATACCTCCAGGGTGGATGCCGTTCTCAGTCTCAGCCCCGTCCCGTACAACTCCACCCAGTCCCCCTCCACCTCCCAAACCCCCGGAGTCCTCGTCCTCTCCGAACAGCTTCTCCACATGGTAGTGGACATAGGCTGTGCGGTACTCTGACACCACTCGCAGCGGCCAGGAGAGCAGGAACGCCGAGGCCAGCCAGAACACCCTGTGTCTGGAAAACCAGGGTGGATGAGCCGGGTCTGGGAACGCCAGGATGTGCTCTCGGAAATCCACGTTCTTCAGGTGCATCCCCTCCCGGGCCTCCATGTAGTCGTCCAACCCCTCATTCTCACCAAAGAAGCGTGCTCGCTGAAGAACAAAGAACACAATATTAGTACATTTTTACGGATTAATTTAATCTTTACATTATCAAATCTGTGCTTACCTGAGTGAGGTAGGCAGCTTCAGCACGTGCACTTGAAAAGCTGGATAAGCACAAACACTAGTTAATGAATATCTGCTATATATTAATCAGTTATTACACTTAGATCTAGGAGATGTATCAGTAACAGAATATTTCCACAAGGAACAATGACCAATGTTCAAATCTAAGGTAAAAATGTTTAAGCTCCACAAAATGAAACAATAAAAAATACAATTCAGTATGTTAAAGTATAAATAAAAACGTGATCATCAGCCTCTCATGTTTTTGTATAAATCCCATGTTGTCTTGTATCCTGACCTGAAACACTTGGTGAAGCGCAGGCGGACAGCAGGGTGCAGCTGCAGGTCCAGCAGCTCTTTGGACACGTCTTTGACTCCGTATCGAGCGTAGTCAAACTCTGAGCTGGAGGCGTGAGTGTTGACCCGCTCGTGGTAGACCTGCAGAGAGTGGGGCAGTCACAGAGAGCGAGGAAGAGGGGACAAGGACACATAGGAGTTTGGGAAGGGAGGAGTATAGTTATTTGGATTCAGTGCATGTATTTTAAATGTTTCAACATCAAAAAGCATGGTTTCTAAAGAGAATTATATTTTTCTTACTGCACACAGCTGTTTGCACACAGCCCCGCAATAATTCACTAAAGGAGAAATTAAAATGTGCATGGCAGTTATTATAAAAGCGTGCAAAATGATAAATAAAGTTGTTACAGTGTAGCAGGTAATACAGCACAAAAAGAAAAGTATATTTATGACTATATTTGAGTTATCTGAGTGTCCGTTTGCTCTCACCTGTGTGGTTGTGTATGCGTCTCCGTTGCGGTATCTGGTCACCTGTCTGGTCCTCCTCACATAGTGGTAACTAATGGCCTTCCACCAAATACATGGAGTGGCCTGTTGGAGGCGCTGCACTCGCTCATACACCTCCTGCATGGGAAAAATAAATAACACTCAAGAGTCAAAAAAGGTCCCTTCTCCAAAAAAGTACAATATGTAGAAAATAGTTAGTATAATATAATTTATATTTATCCTTTTATAATGCTTAATGGTTATTAATGGCCAAATTGGATTGTACAATTTAGGATAAGAGCTGGGTTAATGAAATTTAGTAATACCTGTGGCAGAGAAGGGAAATATTATCGAACTTTCTATGAAACGAAATGAGTTGAACTTGAATAAAAGTATTGAAATTTTCATTATAATTAAGCAGTCTGGAAACACAGTCAGTGCCTTTGGGTCTCATGCATAAAGTAAAATAAATGTGGAGGTAGACAGTGGTGACGAAAAGTGAATGATTTGTTCCTGAAAAAGCTCATAATGAGCGAAGCAGAGCAGAAGACAGAGAGATGGCCCGGGGTCAGCTCATTTCCATACTGAGCAAGTACCTCCTTCAAATACCAAATTGAAAGCACAATAACAGTGCTCTTCTTAAAACATTTAAATCAAATGCATGAAATAAAGAGGGATTTCATTATCCTTTATCTGTCCTCAACAGCAGCTTTCTGAGCTCACACTAACTTAATGCAGGTAATCATAATGTATTTTGCCTCACACAGTCTGTTTGATCAGTTTCACTAATCTTCTATAAATGAATGTATTACCTGGAACTCAGCGTGGGCCAGCATGGCGGTCTTGGAGAAGCAGTGCCAGCACTCCACCAAGTAGACCACGTAGAGCATGGCCAAGAAGGCCAGTGGGATGTAGACATATCCGCTGGAGCAGGGGCTCTCCAGGTGCAGGATGTCGCTGTAGTAGGCCGCGGAGGTGGCATCGTCGTCAGCACCCAGAGGTATAGAGGAGGATCCCAGCACAGGCACGCGGCACAGAGCACACCAGGCCAGAGTGGCAAAACATCCGTACATGAGCAGGGTCAACAGCAGGCACTTCCAGTGAGACTCCCGACACAGAGAGGAGGCCAGGGACTGCTGCACTGGCCTTTGCTGTCGGACAAGGGCACAGGGCAGACGAGTCAGTAATGCACTGGAGTATAGAAGACACTGAGATCATCTTCAGTCTGCTGCTCCTGAGCTTCTCAAGTCAGGACCTCTCTAGCATTTCTACTACTCCTGTACAACGCTACCTATTGTTCCAGTCAAAGTACAACAACCTTTTTAATTTAGGGCATGTTTACACAACGGTGGCCAGGAAGACACAACAGTCATGCCAGCTGCGATTCGCATTTACACTAAAAAGCTGAAGTGTGAAGAAAACTAAAGTAGACTGTAGTACCCGTATTTGTCCAGCAAACAACGCTGTGGGCCCCGTAAATGCTCAACACCACACACAGAGTAAACAGCAGAGAAAATCATAGTTCCGTCTGTAACTTCCCAACTACTTAAGGATCTTGTGGTTTTCTAGAGCCATTCTCATAAAATCTAATATGAACATATGAGACATAAAAGCCTCATATTTTGCGCTCATGGGTCAGCTGACATACAGCGGGTAGACAGCCAATCATTGTTCAAATTGAGGCTATTGCGTCATCATTTGGTTCTGTGTTTTTACATTTTATAGGAGAGCGGAGTGGGTCCTAGCGGCTCCCTGCTGTGAGACCAAAACACCTCCTCTGGCAATTTCAAACAATTGTGGATTCAGAAAATGGAAACCCCATCCTAGTGTAAACAAAAGGCCAAACTGCAATCAAACCTATGCAGATTAGGCCCTTTGGGAATAAACTTACAGATGTTACACTTAGTGTTTGTGACAGGTTAAACATGGATGCAGTTGTGATGGAAACAAACAAAGGCTGTAGCTGGTAGTGCCTCGGGTGTGTTTTTAATTGTGTGAATTTGTCCGTTTGGTAAACTGTGTGTTTAGGATGTGAGCTGAGGTCTGGACCAAAGGAATGCATTACTCCTTCCCAAAGCCATCAGCAGCAGCCCATCCCGGGGTAAGTGCTGCCTATTGGACACATAGACACAGTGTTACGGGACTCTCTAAGTGCACGCTCCACACTGTACATCATATTACACTGCTCTCACTGGCACACGCGTGCATTAGATAGACAGACGCCCTCTCTGCTCTGTCTCTATTCTCTGCATTGAGGCGGCTGTGTGAATTATTTAAAAGAGAACAGTGCTTCTAGACCATTCTAAGCTAAGCAACTCGGACACAATTTGGGCAAATGTCAGCAGCAGAGAGGACACAGTGGATCATGTGTGTTAAAAATAGCTGCCTTTCTTGTAAGCGATATGCAAGAACTGTGTTAAATATTGTGATAACGATAAGGGCAGCAATATTAACAAACACTAAACCAGAACCAAACAAGGACTAAACCAGGTCTAAACTAGAACTAAACCAGATGTAGACTAGGACTAAATTAGAACTAAACCAGGTCTAAACTAGAACTAAACCAGGTCTAAACTAGAACTAAACCAGGTGTAGACTAGGACTAAACTATAACTAAAGCAGGAGTAGACAAGGAATAAACCAGGTCTAAACTAAAACTACACCAGGTCTACAACAGGACTAGACCAAACTGGCACTAAACCAGGACAAGACCGGGACTAGATCAGGACTAGACTAGAACTAGACAGGGAGGAAACCAGGGTTAAACTATGTCTAAACCAGGACTCAAACAGGTCTAGACCAAAACTAAACGGTGACTAAACCAGGACAAAAACACGGACTAGACCAAGTCAAAGCCAAGACTAAACCAGGACTAGACCACATCTAAACCAGGTCTAAACCAGAATTAACCAGGACTAAATCAGAGCTAAACCAAGACTAAAAGAGGACTAGACCAGAACAAGACCTGGACTAAGTCTGGTCTAAACTAAGACTAAACCAAGACTAAGGCAGGTCTAAAAAAGTACTAGACTTGGACTAAACTAGTGTAAATCAAGACTAAACTAGGACTAAACCAGGATTAAATTTCAGACTGATCAGAGACAAGACCAAAACCTTTTAAACTTTAATTTTTTTGAAAGGCACTGTGTGAACTCTTGTCACATGGAAGACATAAATATTGCGTTATTTAGTTTTTTTGTCATATGGATATTAAGTCGTCAGTATTGTGCTAAGATATATTGTGCAGCCCTACTGTCTTGTTTTTTGTTAAAGACTTGTACAGGCAGATGACAAAAACACTTGGATGACATGGATGTCCTCTCTCTCCTTCAGTGGGCCTGTCCCGTCAGCAGATCACTCCCCTCACAAGACCCTCTCTCTCCTCTCCCTCACCGTGTCCCTGTCCAGCTCAATGCGGTAGTAATTTTCTATCCCTGAGCACATTGGGCAGCCAGTGACACACACCGCTGTCTCCCTTTCACTACGGGACATAAAGGGCAAGTGATAAATGGTGGAGTGAAGGGCACTATCACTCCAGCAGTCCATCCTCAGCCCAAAAAGATGTTGAAAAGACACACTGGCGGCTAAATATATCCCTAAAGCAAACATTATCTATGGTTTAATTCTGTAAAATAGTTTATCGTCCAATTCTCTTCCTCGTTCGATCATTTTTATGGATTCCCCTTCTCCTCCTTAGACTTCTGTCTCTACGTGGAGTGAATGCCTAACAAATCATGCGGAAAAAAAGCAGGATGATCTTGTAGGTGTTTGGAGGTGATCTGTGGGTTCCTTTAACCATTCTCATCATTCCTCGCCTCTGTCTCTGGTATTTTTCTTGGCCTGTCACATCTCGCCTTAACATTAACTTTGCCTGTGTCCTTCCATTTCCTGATGACCACCTTAAATACCTGTTCTCATTATTGAATGCACATGTCTATGAAGTTCAAGGCTTAACTAACTAATCTAACAAGTTTTGTGTTGCAAGTAATCCATTTTGAGTAGTTACATGCATTCAACTCTGCAAACTTATAAAGGTGCGCAAACATTTGTTTAATTTAATTTCATACACCAAATATTGCTACACTAAAAACTGTTGTTAAGAAAACACCCTAGAACTCAGATGTCATTAAAAAATGAACGACATACCTCTGTGATCTTTTTTCATGAAGACAGAATACATTATTTTGCAACCTCAGAGGGGTGCCCAAACTTTTACATATGACTGTACATATCAGTACATTTGAGAGTAACATATGTAACTGATTAAATGAGAGTAATAAAAGAAATATAATGTAAAGAATAATAAGTGATATGATGTCAAAATAAATTTTCCAATACAATCCACTTCAAAAACAACTTCTTTGGCCAATTGCCTACCTTACCTGAAAATGTAATCAAAATCTGACCAATACATTTGAGTTATTTTCCTAACAGACTAACAAAGCACGTCTCTAGAGGAGTGATGTGTGAAGAAAGACAGAACACATGAACTTTTTATGAATGCAAGAAGCAAACGTGTTATTTCAAAGACATTTTCAGTGACAGACTGTGCTTCTCTCTGGGGATCTTCACTGACAAAATCCATCTTTAACTTCCTTCTCTCCCTTTGGTCTAATGTTGTCCTGTCCTTTTGCGCAAACTTTCTCAAGATAAATGTAGCCAAAAAGGGAAACACTAACAATAAAACTCAACGCACAAGTGTGAAATCAGACCAGCTCCCACCAGCTTCTTATCTGCCCAGAAGTGAGTCATTTCTGAACGTCTCATCATAGGAAGAGCCATTAAAAGAGGAGAGCTTTTCTGGCTCAGGGCGTGCATTACAGCTGAACACATTATCCAACATGTTACGAGTTATGACGAGGTCTTCTTTCCAAATTATTTCTAACCATCGAATGAGATTCACTGAGTTTAGAAACAGCCATATTATTAGGCACACCTGTTTTAATGCTTCAATATTCAACACACTGCACACCAGCAACTCACTGGCATACAGATATGGTCAGGGCAAAGCTACTGAGGCTTAAACTTCAGACTTGAGACCTGGGCTTGAAATGGGAATTTTTTAGTTTAGGAGTAAATGCTCTGTTCACTGAGCTACAGCATCTACTATGTCTCATATCTGGTTTTATTTTAACATACAAATTTCTAATTTCGATATTTCTGATATTATCGATCAATAGTTCATGTGTATCATTATTCACTTCCTAGAAAACTATACGATACGATACAAAGTCATGTGTATCAATGCAGTTGTATCATAGGTAAAAAAAAAAAATGGATAGACTGATACAGTTACTGTATCGTTACTCATCTACTCAGTGTGGTAAAGAAGCCACTAAAACTATCTTGGGCCCTATTTTGCAATAATACAGAATCCTTAAAAACTGGATCCAGATGGTTTTCAAACCGTTACAGATCAGAGCAACATTTTTTTCCTTGGCCAATTGCTGATCTTTCCTTTCCGGAACATTTATTATATTATTATTTATTATTATAAAATTTATTATTTTTAATAACCTTTTAAGAGACGAACTAGCAACCCAACCAACCCATCAATGCAGGCAAAAACATAACCTCCTGGGCAGAGATAATGGGAAAATGTATGTTTGTAATGTATTTTTTATTTTGTAATTTAGCCAACAAAGCAGTTATATAAGTTTGTACTGAAAGTCACAAAGCCCTTATCTGACAAACTGGGTATCAAAACGGAGAAGAAACGTGTATAACTTTCAGTGTGGCATGGTTGTTGGTGCCAGACCGGCTCGTGTATTTGAGAAACTGCTGATCTACTGGGATTTTTATACTCAACAATGAATTTACAGAGAAAGATCCAAAAAGAGAAAGGATCTTGTGGCTGAAAATGCCTAGTTGATGCCAGAGGTCAAAGAAGAATGACCCAGACTGGTTTAAGATGATACAGTAACCGTCTGGCACCAACAACAATGCCACGCTCAAAGTCACCCTCTTCATTGACTTCAGCATGTTTGTCTAATGCATGTTTGAATGCCTAAATGTTACTGCCACATGGTTTGTGGATTAGATAACTACATTGCTTAGAAGCTATAGACCAGACTTGGGACTGGCACAAAAAATACGCTGGCTTGTGATCCTCTGTGACTGGATAGGATGGTGACATTTCAATCAGCACCTCAGCCCTTCTTTCTGCCTCTCCAGAAACCAATTAAAATGTTAAGTGAGTGATAACGGATTACTTTGGCGCTTAGACCAGTTCATTTTCTCTGTAACAATTAAATAAGTACATTTAATGAGTGAAGAGGAGTTAGGATAAATGAGATTATGGGATGTCATTAAGAAAAGGCAGTCACTACAACGGTCAGATACTGGTACATGTCCTGCGTTTTACTCGCTCAGTATTGAAGAGGCTTTAGGGGCTGAATTGTTACGTCTACAGCAGCTGGTCCCAGCACAGTATCACAGTTTGTCTCCAAAGTGCCATAAATTTAAATGGCCTCATCAAAGTAAAGTTAGCACACGCTGCGCCCACTCTCTCAAAGTCACTCCAGGACAGAAAATCTGAAGGAATAAGGAGCTTAGGATGCTCCGTCAGTGAAATGGTGCTTCAGGCAAAGGGAGCATTTGTTTATAATGTTCTGAAAGGTGAGTTTTGCAATAATAGAAACATTACTCTGCCTTTGGCCAAAAACATATTTTTAGATCGCTACATTTGCAGAAGCTAAGTTTGTTTCTGGTATATGTTTGTGTCCTAAGCATTTGGGGAGTGCAGACCACCAAGAAGGCAATGGCTTGTTCTTGCAATGGCAAAGATGCGCAGACCTGGACTTGAAACAGGGATCTTCTAGTTAAAGAGTAAATGCTCCATCCACAAATCCTCTTTTGGCTTTTCCTTTGGGAGGTGGCCACAGCAAATCCTCTGCCTCCATGTGTGCAGTGATTCTCATACTGATTTGGCATTAGGTGTCATGCTGAATGCCCTTATTGACGCACCACTCTTCATTTATCCAGGCTTAGGACAGATGAATGAAGTACACTGGCTTATTGTTAGCCCTGGTGGACAAATAATTTGTTCTTTTAGCAACTCCATGTGGCTAGAGTGAGTATCTTTGGCCCTATCTTGCAATGATAAAGGATGCTTAAACATTTCTGGACTGGGACAAGGTTTAGGTCCACTCCAAAAACTATTATTTTTTCTTGGGCCCATTGCTTACCTTTCATAAAAATGTCATCCAACTAATGCATTTTAGTTACCTTGCTAACAGACTAACAAACCAAAATATCAATGATGAGGTAATAAACTTAAGCTATAGAAAGCCTTTATCCATGTTTGTAAAGCAATCTGTGTTGTAATTTAGCCAACAAAGCAGCTAGATATATTTGTATTGTAAGTCACACAGCCCTAGCCTGGTCCATATTTCAGTCTCAGACCTTATTAATGTCTGCTGTCAGCCAGGCCCAGAAGAAAAAGAAAAATGTTCTTTTACCAAACATTTATCTCTGAAATCCAACATTTGCTCACCAAAGCCATGTGATTTCTACTAATGGCTCTTTGTAATGTAATAGAAAATGTGTTTTTCTTTCTCCCACAGTAGTTGCTGTACTGATTCAGCTGGCTAGGTGTGACTGGAGTGTCTATAATTAGCACTCGGAGCATGTGGGTGGCAAATGAAGTGAAGAGAGAAGAGTGCAGTGAATGCCCGCAATACACGGAAAAAAAAAAAAAAAACAGTTGTGGATGCCATTCATTTGACAGGTATCCATTAAACATGTCACCGCAGTTATTCATTAGCACTTGGAGCATGAAATGCCTTAGTAAACATCCACGTGGGTAAATTCGTGTTTACTCACTAACAAAAAGTGGGCTGTTTGAAATGAACACCTTACTAAGCCACTTTACGTTGGTGTAAAGTGTCGCCAGTCTGTTTTTGGAAATACTGGAATCAGCAAATTGAAATTGACACCGGCCTCGTGGGACAGAAGATAATAAACTCACCGAGATATGAGTGTGCAAATGTTGGAGAATGGGAGCGTCAAGGAGACAGGGTAAGGAGGGTTTGGCTTCATGATGAGAGGCAGGAAGGAAACCAGGAGGGTAGGAAGGATCAGAGTGAGAAATGAAAGCACATGCAGACTGGGTTGTATTACACGACGCTAGACATGAGCAAACTACAGCAGTGTTGACCTAAGACCATTCCATGCACTTAACTCTACAATATTATGTTCGTAAGTACTTGAAATATCTGCTGTGATTGCAATTAGTCCTTTAGATGGGTCCTAAAGGCTAGTATATCATCCATGGTAAAGATATAGTAAAAACGTGACCTGCTAGTTCAGGGGTAAATGCTTGCAAAGCCCTTGATTATTTCTTGCTTTACTGACCCCTTGTGTATTTTTGTCCATATGTCACAATAGCACAGAATCATTGAAACAATTTCTTTTATCCAGACGGTGATTGAAACCACATTTCTCCTTACTGCCCTTTCCTAATATTTGTATGAAAATCTGACTACTGAGAAATCTTGCTAGCAAACCATCTGATGATCCAGGGCAGAACTAGACTATAACTCGTAAAGAAACTGACGGAGACTGGCCACTATAATAAATAAATCTACTACTAGGAATAAAAAATAAATCTATTTTACATTTGACAATTTACTAATCCAGCCATAGGGGGTTGCAGTCCAGTGTACTCTTTGTGGTGGTCCCAAGTCCCGATAAATGGAAATGGTTGTGTAAGGAAGTGCATTTGGCATAAAACCAAATCAATGAAATCACTGCAAAGTAGGAGGCACAAGATTTACTGTGACACTTGAAAAGGAAAAACAGAAGATGAAGAGCACATACCTCAACTAAGGCATTGGTAAAATCTTGCAATGGTAAAGATATAGCGCCCAGATATGGGCACAAACTCTCAGATCTTCTAGATCAGAGGTAAATGCTCCATGCATTAAAAGCAAAGCCTTGATTTCTCAATAAAACTAATCATGTGTCACTTTATTGACCCCTTGTGGATGGGGTTAATATCTTTGGCTTTATCTCCAGATCGTGTTTTGTCCACGTATTTGTGCTTATCTGAAAATGGAGTCAAAAAAACAAAAAACAAAACTGACCATTTAGACCTCTTGCTAACAGACTACCAAACCCAGAAACCTAGACTATTGTCGGCAAAAACATAAACTTCTTGGTGGAGAGTAGCAAGGTGGAAAGAAACAGAAATATGAGGATGTAAAAATGAGGATTTGCTGATTCAGTGTGGGCAAAACATCCTCAGATTGGGTGTGAAATATTAATAACGAAGCCTTTCCTTCCTAATCTAGCTCAACAATAGAAGAGAATAGAGTGTTATATTGCAAACAGACAGTGGCGGTGATGCTTTCTTTGCACTCACTGGAGATTGGCAATAAACAAATAAACAATTACAAATTTATAAATGAGGCCACAGTCTGGTCATTTGTTGTTGGTTTTTTTTTGGGTGGACATATTGCACACATGTTTCCATCACATGTGCTGCTGACAGCTCGGGTGTACTCTAGGGAAAAAGGGCAAATCATGTTAAGTGGTGCAATTATGAATGGCAGCAAGTATGGAGCAAGCTCTAGTCCACATCCTGAGTTAACCATGGTTATTTTCTGCCTGTTACTAGTTGATTTACATAATCTTTTGCAATACAAATCTCAAGTCTCCTCAGCAGCCCCTGTGCCCTTTTCATAATAAATAAATGATGGCGCCACTCACATGCTAAAGGTGCGTGTGATGAGAGCAGCAGGAGGGTGGATTAAACCATTATTATAGCAGTAAGAGCCCTCCACAAAACACTCAGCAAGTCTATTTCCTTTCTATTGGTGAACAGTTAATGTAAGCTAATCCTGGAGCAAAACAACACATGCTACACATTTTGAAAGGAAAAAAAAGATGTCAGGCAGGTGCTTTTAGAGGTTGCTGCTGTGTTTAAAACATATAATTCCACAATCGTCTTGGGAGAAATTTAGAAAGTCCTACCCTGTCTTGAAACACTCGAGTCTCGTGTTTTGGTCAAGGTCCTGAGTGTCCTTGCACGCTGAGAAGGCAAGGCTAGTGAAAACGTGACTATGTTTTGACAGCCCAGTCTCGAGCCTGGCAGACGAGGCACTTTGCTGCATTTGGAAATTCACAGAGATGGCTGGTTGTTAAAGAAAACACTAACACGACCACAAGTGTAGAACAAAACAACACTAAAAGGACTATTTTTGTCACCAGTGTATGGTGCTGTGGCTTACGCGCTCAGTCCAAGTGGAACACCTGAAATTAATTAGACTGGAGAAAATGTCCTTCCTACCTGCTCTCGTCCTGACCCTTCCTCCAAAATGGGCTCTTCTGCGGCGGCCGTCTCCTCCTCCGTCTGCATCTTTCCCGTTGCCACTCCTTCCTCTCCGAGAACCGGGCTCTGGCAGCTCCCTCCCCGGTAGTGTCCGAAGGCAGGGACCTCCCCGGCGGAGCAGCGAGCTCGGTCACCCCATCCGCCGCAAGTCGCTATCCGATTTCACCATGGCGGGGCCTGCGGCAAACAAGCCTCGTCCTGTCTGGATTCAGCGGCTCCCGTGTTTTTCCTCGGCCTCTCCGCGCGCTCACTGTTTGTTTTTAAGCCGCTCCATCGCACTCTTGCCCCGCAAAACCAAACGACCATCCACCGTCGATGCCCCTCGTCTCCCCGCTTCACACCGTGTCCATCGCCTCAGCTCCGGATGCTGGGAGCGTGCGCAGGTGCACGTGCGCTCGCGTGCCCGACAGCGCGAGGAAGGAAACCCAGACAACTGACGTAAACACACGTTTAACTGTGAGATATTGACAAAACACACGAGGCTGTAGCGACAAATGTAAAGCAACAAACAAGGCTGGATATACTCTAATTTTTATCATTCAACTTTATTTGGCTTTGGGTGCAGTTAGTCCCCTACTGACGTCACATACCAACGTCACTCGAGCACGCGCACAGACACGACTCTTCCCGTTCATATTCATACAGTAGATATGATGTGACTGAGAAACAGCAGGGCTGCCAACAGCCGTAACAGTAAAAACTCTACATTTGAACATAGATATTTTATTTTTGTTGTTAGGCTGCTCCAATGCTTTGAAAAATTATTGAACATAAAATCTGAAGATCCCTCAAAGACTGAGTCTGTTTTTTAAATCTCCTGAAATGTACAAACAAGAGTATTTATTAAAATGTGAACAAATATATCATTATACATTTGAACATGATGTGTGTTCTGTAGCATAGTGACCAATAATTACTTTTATTTGCTCCAAAAGTTACCTTTTGTTTGTTCAGAGAGTTTAGATGTCCTGGAGCCTTTTTTGCTGTGTCCACTGTGTTCCTTTAACCAGATGTCATATAGCCTTTCCGAAAGGATGGGTGAATTCAATTAAGGGTGATAAAATGCATGTTTCCCACTTAAGGGTTTGGCGAGCAGTAAAGGCAATTTCATTAACACCATCTGTCACCAGTTTTAGATATTGTTATTTGCTGTAACCAGGATTATCATCTAATTACAAAGCTTATGTGGAAATTTGTGCTCAGATTTGAAATGGAATATATCAACATGCAAACAATTTTATTTGTTAGTTAGTAAACAATGCTTTAGGAGCAAAAAGGATATTGGCAGTGACAGGCAGGTAGAGGATCTCTGTTTCAGTGTGGATGGCGATATCCTGGGAGAGGGATTTTTT
Source organism: Bostrychus sinensis (assembly GCA_020698575.1). Classification (NCBI taxonomy): domain Eukaryota; kingdom Metazoa; phylum Chordata; class Actinopteri; order Gobiiformes; family Eleotridae; genus Bostrychus; species Bostrychus sinensis. Next base: position 18,548,280 of record CM036252.1, read on the forward strand.
GGTCTCTGCTTCTCCAGCTTGGACGGCATACAAGGCAAGCAACTGAACTTGTAGCTCAACATGCAAACCTGCAGCCACCTAAAGAAGGAAATTAAATGGGAATGATCAAAATATCTGCATGCTAATTTAACAATGTAGAATGTATATAAAAGGAGAAAGGAGCATTTAATGAAAGCTTACAGGCCCAGGATTGTAAATAACGCGAAGACCTGATGATGCCGGAGGCTGTTTTACATTGAACCTTACAAAAAAGAAGGAAATCATAATTGATGGTTGTTTTCTTTGTGATAAAGTATTCCCTGTCAGATCTAATATGTGTCCACTCACCTGCACGTGTCCACACCCACATTTTTCATGACCACAGTAACGGAGGAAGTTGTTCCCTCCTGCACTGGACCAAAGTCTACTCTGGGCGGATGAAGATGAAAGCCCCTCATTATAAAAGCTGGATTTGTGAGTGAAATGGTGCGACACTTTCTCCTCACTGGTTCTTCTACAGACAGAAACTGAAAAGATAAATAAATAAATGATAAGGTAGTGAAGATTACAAGAAGTACGTAGGTTTAAATGTGTGCTCTACCTGGTGATTGGGGACACTACTGGGTTTAGAAGTCTTGATACAAGTTGGTAGTCTGATTTTTGACTTTCTGGGCTGGCCAGTCACGTCGACATTAACAGCTTTGCTTGGCACAGATGTTTTCAAATGTCTTTCAGCTAGAAAAAACACATACATCTTAGCCTATCCTCTGCATCCTCTTCTCTCACACCAACTAACTTCATGTCCTCTTTTACTGCATCCATACATTCAGGCAGCTGGCAACTTTAACCTCAGCACATCCTACCCATGTATTCTCTATCCCTTCTCTGTTTGTGTACGTCATTAAAATAGGGCAGACAATATATATTTGCTAGCTTGTTTGTGCTAAAAATAGGAATTCAGACCATGCCCTTCACAGTTTTCTGATGGATTATAAGTAGTGGTCTGAGGTTAATTATCTTCTTGCAGTGAAAGCAATTATTCAGTCCAGAACAAACCGAGAGTCCGAGGTGGAGAGGCACTGGGACTTTTAGCAGCCACCCGTTCTCCTGGGTGGCTAAAATACAAAACCACAATACAAAAACAGTAGAGTTTATTATACATGCTTGGTTCAAATTAAACTGCAAATGTAAAAAAAAGAAAGTGCGTGTGTGTTTACCTTGTTGATTGAGAAGCTGTTGGCTTTGTGGGTCTTGGGGCTGCAATCAGAGACATAGAACATGTATTAACTAAATTTGAACTAGGAACAAAGCATGCACCAATTTAAATATTCATTTTATTACTACATGTATACTCACATGGCAATAATTTAGACCTCTCTCTTCTGTCTTGTACTTCAGTATTGTGTGAGACTGGAGAGACTGTGCTCTTCACATTTGACAGTTCTGGATATAGCAGACTCTGGTGCACACATAACACAATAAGTCTATGACTAACTGCTGAATCCACCAAAGACAAAGACATAAAAAACATGGTGACCTTTCGACTTGTGTGTAACCTTTAATAATATGACAAGAACATATACCTCATACAGAGAAAGATTCTCTAAATGAAAATAAGGAACAACTGTATTTTTTCTCAAAGCCTCTCTGCATGCCTTCTCTTCACACAGCTCCTGTCTGAAAAAAAAGAAAGCAAAGTGAGCTATTCCTTGTTTAAAATTACCGTTTTACAGCAATACTTGCAATACAATAGCATACTGGCAAGCTAATGGTTGTTTTTTTACCTATACTGCGCAAGCCTTCCAGTCCATTTTGAATCTTTTCTGATGGCAAAACTAAACAGTAATGGAAAAAAAAATCCATTAACATTTTCTAAACACAAAACTTTTCATTTTTTCACATTAATTCTGACCATTACCTCTCAGTAGCAGGTGTACTTGTGTCATCTGAAGCATCTGATTCGACTGCTGCTCCAACCCTTTGCATGTACAGGCTGCATATATCTACAATTTAGACGAAGACTGAATTATGTACGCAATTTGGTCAACTGAAATTTATGGTAAATGCAAGCCATCACTCACCAGAAATCCTCTTTTCACTGTTGTGTGAAAAATTTTCTTCCTCTGCAAAAGACTATAAAACTCATTTTATTTGAGTAAAGTATATCATTATAATGTTATCTGAAGATATTTATAAATGTTGCTTTGTGCATACTCACCAGTACTAGATTCAGCAGATCACTGGCATTTTCACTCTCCTTTCCAGAGCGAGGGTCTTTAATCTTCATCTGTTCTGAACGCTGCTCCTTTTCCATTAAACTTTCAACGTATTCCTAAAGTCAACCATAATACACTTAACACTGTTACTGTTGGCTTTTTGCCAGATTGATTTTTGCCATACACCAATCAGGCATAACATTATGACCACTACCTACATGCATCACGTGTCGAGGATTCACCATTGTTCCTTCCTTGGACCATTTTTGATAGATACTGACACCTGCAGACCAGGAATGCCAAGTTTTTTTACCAGAGAAAAGAGCAAAATTTTGTGCTTTTCAGGCTGAGATAAAGCAATTTTGAATGTTTCCTATGAACTGATGCCAAAACTACTACCGTATTTTCCGCACTATAAGGCACATTGCACCTTCAATGAATGGCCTATTTTATAACTGTTTTCATATATAGGGCGCACCGCATTATAAGGCGCATCCACTAGATGGCGCTGCGCTAAAGGGAATGTCAATAAAACAGTCAGAAAAGTCAGTCAGTCAAACTTTATTAATAGAATACAAACCAGCGTTCTTACAACTCCCTCGTTGAAAACAATGTATTTCCAACTCCATTTGTCACAGTTCAAAGCTACATGAACAGCGTTCGACCGCTCAGTTTTCTGTCCCCTCAATGTCGCAACTCTTCTACTGAGATGGAGCAAAGGCCACGCCTCCTTGTTCTTTTGCGGCATGATCCATAAACACGCCTATGGCACACATGAACAGCTGAGACTGGAATTCCCCTTTATCGTTTTTACCACTGTCACTTCGGCGACGCCCCCTGAATATGGTAGCCATAATTAACCAACATTGATCCATATATAAGGCGCATCGGATTATAAGGCGCACTGTCGGTTTTTGAGAAAATTAAAGGCTTTTAGGTGCGCCTTATAGTGTGGAAAATACGTTATAAGATGGTTGAGGATGCACTGAGCTGCTTCTCCTGACGTCCTAAATCATCTTAAGGCCAAATCTCACAAATCTGTAGCAGGACTGCCACAATGGCCTCTAATGAATTGACAGTGAGAACAGATAAAGATGTTTTTTTTTTTTGTTTTTTTTGAGAAAACTGATAAGGCTATCTCAATCAAACTCTCTGTGGAAGTAGAGCTTGTGGAAAGCTACAGAATGCATTTTGATTTTTTTGTTCTATGAGGTTCAATGCCAGAGAGATGAAAAAAATTATTTTGAGCTTTTCAGGCTGAGATAAAATTATTTTGGATGTTTCCTATCAACTGCAATGCAAAAGTCGGCCCAATATACTGTACATGTATATTACACTTTCCTATTTTTTCTGCTTCTAACACATTACCTCTGAGGACAAAATGTTCCCTTGCTGCCAAATATATCCCTCCCACTAAAAGGTGCCACTATGCCACTAATCTGTGTTGTCCACTTCACCTGTCAGTAGTCATAATGTTTTGCCTGATTGGGGTATACAAAAATAAGTTGTTGTTATTACCTTTAGTTGTGAGTCCAAAGTGTTTTTTAGTGGTGATGTGAATGGTCGGTGCTGGCGCAACTCCCTCATCTCCAGCACTTTAGGGCAGCTCCTCACAGCTTGAATTTGTGTGACAGAACCACCAGACCTGGGAGTAAATGTCAGAGACCGGCCCAGATTTGTGCCAAAAAGAGGACCGGGAGTCGGCTTCTAAATTGAGACAAATATAGGACAACAAGTGTCAAGCAATTGGCTCCAGGTGCGTGTGTATTTTCTGTGTATTTGGTCACCTGTGCTTCTGCTCTGGGGAAGTCATGCCAGCTGCGGTTTCTGAGGTTTGGAGGAGTGATGTCTGGCTTTTGTTTCGCTAACAGCCACTGTGACCACACGCTCTCATGGCAGGGCTTCAGGATGGTAATGCCAAACTCATCTGGGATAGTGACAAATTACCTCCATAAATAATGTCAGTGTTTCCCACATGTGAATATAATGTGCAAGTTACTACTACAGCCATTGTATTTTTTATTTTTTGCGTATTTTAAGCGATATACCCTGTGTGTCTGGCATTGGTTCCTTCATGATTGCAACAGTAGGATCTGAGTATGCCTGGAAGAGCAGCTCCTCCACCATCTGAGAGTGTAGCAGTTCAGTTCCTGAGCCGTTCTCATGCACAATAAAAAGCCTGGAAAACATAATATATTCATTATATTAGTCAAGTCAGTGGTTTTCAAATGGTGGGTCAGTGATTCAAAAGTGGGTTGCAGGGAGGTTCATTATGTTCATCTTACTTGAAGCCTCATTTTGTTTTAATTACATGATATGGTGAAAGTGATTTTACCAAACATGTCCCATAAAAATCTATTCAAATATGTGAAATTTGTGAAAAGTGGGTTACAATAAAATTATAGTATAATATAATTGGGTCCCACAAGCAGACCAGTTCAGAACCACTGTTTTAAGTCATATCTATTGCTTCACAGGATCACCTTGGGCCATGTTCATTGTGTTTTCCAGTGCTCCTAGCTATTTCTCTGTCTTCCTCATCCTCCTTTCCAAGTTTCCTTGAAGCAGGACTTAGGTTTAGTACAGATATTGTCCCATCTTCCATCACCTGCACCAAGAAAACCAAAGAAATTAGACAGAGGTCAGAAACTGCTCTCTGAAACAGTGTTTCGTAGTCTAATTTGCTGTATTTGTTAGAAGCACAAACAAGCTGACACAACCCATCCCTGTGTCCCCAAGCTGCCTGTCTGAATCCTTAAATAGAAGCCCAGTTTTCAACTGATAAGGGATGGGTCATCAGTATGCAAGCACATGTGCTTCCCCAGCAAGTGTTTTCCAAAATATATTATAGTTTCATGTTTGCAACATAAAAAATAAAATACAAACCCAATGTTGAAAGAGTTGGGATAATGTGTAATTTGTAAAAAAAAAAAAAAAAAAACACAAAAAAACAAATGTTATGGTTTGCAAATCTCATCAAACTATATATTATTCACAATAGACCATAATAATAGACCTGATATTTTATCATTTCATGGAGTAAAAAAGCAATTTTTTCATCTGATGACAGCAACATGTGTAGCAGCAACAGAACGCCAAATTAAATGGTTAACTGGCAACATTTCAACTGGATACAATATGAGAATTTTAGAACGAGAGCATCTCTAACATTAGTATTGAATGATATATTGTTGAAGGTCTATTGTGAATAGGTTGCAGTTTTATGCAATTTGCATATAATTGTTTTCTGTTTTTATTTCCATTTGAAACATTGTTCCAAATTTTTGGGACTTGGGTTAGTAAAACAGAGTAAAATATTGCTTTAACCCCGCTACCCTCTATCATTATATCTACATTATTCTGTCTCCTTCTATTGTAAAGATGTTTTATGATGTCCGTATTTCTTCATGGTCCCATTACTTGTGTGAGATAATGCTGATCTCTCACTCTGGGCACAGTAAATTTTAATATTAGCCGACCTGAAAGTGATTCCCATCAGGATCCGTGAAGTCACAGGCCACGCTGTCTGAGTGACTCATAGTGTAGCATCCAGTCTGGTTTATGGGGGTTTCTCCTTTAGGGCTGGGAGTATCAAGCGGATCAGAACTATACACACATTTCCCATCACTATGGATCTGGAGTAAGCCCGCAGTTGGTGGAAACACCTATAATAAAAGGAAGTGGTGATAGTATTAAACCCTTAAAGCACTATTAGTGTTGGAACCTCAGTATACAGCAATCAGGCATAACATTACAACCTGGCCCATACTCAACAAATGGTGATGCACTGTGTATTCTGACAGCTTTCTATCAGAACCAGTATCAACTTCAGCAATTAGGACCTACAGTAGCTCATCTTTTGGATTGGACCACACAGGCCAACTTTTTACTCCAATGTGCATCACCTGTCACCGCTTCACAGCTGTTTCTTCCTTACACCACTTTTGATAGATACTGACCACTGCAGACCAGTCTTGGAGGCTCCAGCATCCTGGCCGTCATCCAGCAATCACAGTTTGGAACTCGCTCAACTTGGCCATTTATCCCTCTTTTCTTCTAACACATCAACTTTGACAAAATGTTCACTTACTGCCTAATACTATATCCTACAGCAGCATCATCGGCAGGTGCATAAAATTAAATAAAAAATGAATCTGTATCACACATTGACTTTAAAACAACTGGTGTATTACCTTTGTACATAATAAATACTTTTACCAATTGATATCTTGTAATAAAGTTTAAAATAAAATAGGGTGGCAACTAACGATTATTTTGATAATCGATTAATCCCTTGAATGTTTTGATTAATCGGATAGTGAAGCGTGTGTGGTTTAAGTGATTAAAAACTTGAGGTATTTTATAGTTCCCAATAAAAAAAAAAAAAAAATTCTACCACAAATCTCTTAAAAAATTACAAAATTTTAATTTTGTAAAATGGTTCGTCTGACGAAGCTACAGCTAAGTCATTGAGGACGTTTGGATAGAGCATATACACAAAGATATTTTCAATCAAAAATACAAACTGTACATTGTTTTTACCGTATTTTCCGGACTATAGAGCGCACCTGAATATAAGCTGCACCCACTAAGTTTTTAAAAAATTAAATTAAAATTTACACATGTAAGCCGCACCGGACTATAAGCCGCCGATACCCAGGTTGAGAAATTAGATATTTAGCGGATACACACTGCAAGCGAATCCGCTCCGCTGAACTGCGCCACGCACTCTGCAGTAAATACGCAGCCGTTCTAGTGAATGAGACCGTTTCCACAGCCTCCGCAGTTCTGCGGCGCCGGTCCGGCCGTGCTCCGCCCTGCGCCACAGATACGCAGCCAGTCTATTTTCTTCTACGCCGTTCGACGGCGGACTCCGTTCAGATCAACCTCCACAACTCAGATCACACATAATGTTACTCCGTACGAACGTTTTTGATTAGAATATTTACATTTGATCAATATTTCTCATATTATCTTTGATATAGTCCGTCTTAGAAGGCAGTTTACGTACTACAGAATTTATGTCGGATATGATTAAACATTTATTACCCTCGTATTGCTTTTTCATGCTCAGCTACTTCCCCGTTAGAAAGGAAACCCCCGTGAAATGAAAGTGAAGTAAACTCCAAAGCAATCTCATATTAAACTATTGTTTTCTGTAATTCAGCTTCTAAATAAATAGTTGTTTTGGACTTTTTTAATGGCTTTTATGGCACAAACTCATACTTCTCGCGCATGCTCTTCCCGAGCTGCTCAGGGCTCCGCACCCTGGCGCAGCGGAGACGGATCCAGTAGGCGAGGGTCTGCGCTGTTGTTCGGTGGCGGCCCGCAGTGCAGCGGATACGCATGCACGCTGAAGAAAAATCCATAGAAAAGCCACATCTTTGTATAAGCCGCATGGTTCAAAGCGTGGGAAAAAAGTAGCGGCTTATAGTCCGGAAAATACGGTAACTGTTTTTGTTGCTTTACTGCTCTCTCTTGGTAATAAACCCTCCTCTCCAAGCACATGGCATGTTTCTGAGTCTATGAATACCTCAGTTAACGATTACACGATTACTAAATTAGTTGATGATTATTTCAGTAATCAACTATAATCAATTAATCCAATTAGTTGTTGCAGCCCTAAACAAAACAAGGTAAGTGTTTAACATGTAAAAATATGATATGCCATTGTCTTGTAAACAGATAATATCTTGTAAAAACATGATAATTTTGATACCTATAAAATGTATTTTTATTCAACTGGCAGCAATACGCTTCCATAATATCCCACCCACAAAGACATGCTATGATGAGGAGATAATCTGTGTGATTCTGTGGTTAAAATGCTATGTCTGATCGCTGTATATTCAATACTTCATGAGCCACATACCTGATACGCCCCTTTGTTGTTCCCAGTGATGACAGTACCATCTGCTAGGAAGATATGAGCCATACGCCGATCTGGGTACATGACCACAGTGACGCATCCTTCCTTTTCCACCAGAAACACTCTTTCTTTAATTGGCACACACTCATTTTCACTTTTGCTACTCTTTCTACTCCCAGTCACACTCTCCTCTTCACTGCTTTCATAAACAGTAGTAGTGGTCTCCCGCTCCCTTCCTTCATTTCCAAACTCCATATAAGTGGTGTTATTGGCGGTAGTCTCTCCTCCACTGTTCTCATCATGGCTCTCTGCACAGCGTGTGGCACAGATACACTCAATGGAGCCACATACACATTCAGCAGAGGATGACTTAAGGGTCGTACTCTCAGGCCGTTCTCCTGCAAATGTATCAGACACATACAATCTGAAATTGGTATTTGTAGTGCTTATAACTTGTAGCTCTTATGTAGAATTATAGTGTTGAGAGGCAAAGGCTGGCAGAATGGTAACACTTCAGACCACTTTTATGCAGATTTACATGACGAGAATTAAACATTGATAACAACATTTACACATTTTATTTAAATTATAATTAACTGGTTACTAATCCTTAAATTATACTTAACTAATGCTAAATAGTGTGTTATTGTGTTATCAGTCTTTTTCTAAGAGCACTTTTTAAAACCCACTTTTATAGACTGCCCTATCTTTGCTTTATTTCAGCTCAGATCCTATCAGATCCTATCATTTAAAAGACTCACAACAAAAACTTGAATTCAGTATAAGCTTTTTTTTGCATCTAATGTCTACTATTACTACCTCTCTTTGCTTGTTGTTAGGCACACTGCAAACCCTGCAAAAAAGGGTAGTTTGTATGCATTTCACCTCTGTGCATGGGCAGAGCGTCTTCGTAGAGACTAGTGATCCTTGTCCCATCTGCATGCTCCACAGTGATCGATCCATTCGGGTTCTGGACAGACACCACTCGATCCTCCCTGGTCAGCATCACCTGAGGTTATGAAATCAAGGTTGACTTTACTTAAGAGCCTGTTTGAATGTACATGGTTTTGTTGAAGTAAAAAGCCACAACTGTGAGATAAATTTGCCTCATGAGTCATTGGGTCTGTGGCTTTAAAAACCAGAAGTGGGGGAGTGGGTAAGCGTTTGTGAGTAGTCCCAACAGTGCAAATACGGGCTCCAGATGGCGTCGTTGTTGACCAAAATCCTCTCTCTGTTTCTCCATTATGTGGTGCGGTTTGCTCTGCGTAGACAATCACATTGACATTGAGGTATGTCACTGAGTCCAAATTACTGTCATAGCAATGAATCTCATTTTCATCTCTTTTTATCTGTCGCCAAAGTCTAACCTTCTCTGTCATCCCCAGTTACTTGAGCTGTATCTTCTGTCCCAGAGACAGGCTCCCAGACAGGACCAGAATCCTGACTGAAACTTACTGATCCATCTGCAAACAGCACCTAGAATAAAGATACAGCTTTTGAATTACTTAAGGCTACCTATTTTATTTTATTTTATTCTGAAAAGTCTGGGTAGATGATATTCAGCTATTCAGTGTGTGTGGTTATGTACACCTCAGTGGACCCATCTTTCATGTTGCGGACTACAGCTCCCTGACTTGTGATCAGACGAGACACTTCTTTGGACAGAGAGGCATCAGGAATCGCCCCCACATCCCCTTTTCCATGCCACTGGAAGCTCTGTCTGACCAACATACCCAGCTCCTCTGACGGTACTCCTGACATAGAAAAAGAATAAATGTCTGTCCTAGCAAACAACTTTAAGTGGCAAGGACGCTGTAATTGAATAGTTAATCTCAGTCTACAGGGCATGAGCATGCACTGACCTTGTGTATCCTCGCATAGCAACTGCAGCAGGAGACCACTGGGGAGAGATAGGCTGAGGCTGTTAAACGGGCAAGAAGAGGGCATTACCCCAACTTCATGCACCTGCAAGTGTACAAAGACATGAGAATTTATACATGTTTTATTAATTAAAGTGTATTTTATGTCACTCTGTTACTCCATAAAGTCAGAGAGGCCAGATTTAGATGCTTTAGACAGAGGAGGAACAGGAAATACATTGTTAGAATGAATTATGTGGTTAGAGCATTTTTTCCTATTTTATATTTTGTGTGAGTGTGTAAGACCTGAGACTCTGGTGGTTCAGTTGGACTAGATGGATGCTGTGGTTTGTTGTTTAGTAAATCAGCCTGTGTTTCCTTAGAGTCCTGATTTTCCAAGTTAGGTGAAGCAGTCTCTGGGAGTTGAGCTGGTGTCTCTTGGAGATTCTCTGGAAAATCACACCAAATATACAAGCTGCTAATATTGCTTATAGTGAAATCTTTATCCATTCAAATTTACTGACTATATTTTTAAATGCTGTACCTATGTGTTGTCCTGTTGGGCCATAGAAACTGTAAGAGAGGCGGATCCCATTGTCCAACACAGCCGTGAGAGAGCCCTGCTTCACTTTGGTTATTCGTGCAGACACTGACATAGAAAAAGGAGACTGGCAGACGTGCTATTTTTGTAGAACAAGGTCACTTTAAAAGGCATTCAGTGTTGGGTACAGAAGTGATAGGAGACATTTACCTTTATTTTTCTCTTCGTTTATACTGGATTTGTTGGGTGATTGTATAGGATGCCCTGACAGCTCTTCCACAGTGCGGTTAATATGCATGTAAAAAGTATGACCATCCTTTTTAACTGCGACTTTCATTAGACTGGACCCTAGAGTTAAACAGAATAATTAACTGTTTCTCGGAGTAGATATTATTTGTGATGCTTGAACCTTTCTTACCTTCAACATAGCTTGCCGTTTCTACAATGATGCATCCACCATCTGAAGGGTAGAGGCACTGAAGATTACCTGATACATGGATCAGCTTCCCATCCATATTGTAGCCTATAAATCCCTGCACATACAAAAACAAGTTACTTTGCGCTGACCTACAAAACTACAACTAAGCAAATATGCATTACTAAATCCCATCTTACTTTGAAATCTTCCTCTGCTTGCCTGGGTTCCTTGTTTTCGTCCACTTTAATGGATTCTGTGAGAGTCTTAGCTGAACTTGCTGTGTCCGCCCTGCTCTTCTTAGCACTTTGCGGGACGTTGTTTTGACCTTTCTTGCTGTCTTTTCCAGCAGTGTCCTCCCTGGCCTGTTTGCCTTTCTGTGCAGGTTCTTTCTTGGCTTTCTTGGCCAATTCCTCTTCTTTTAGTTGCTCCTGCTCCAGCTTCCATGCCTGTAACAATACATGTACTGTAAGTTACATGCAGCCAGTAAAAATGTACCACTGTTTTTTGGCTTGGTACTGACTTTGAGGGATTCTTTTCTGATTACTGGCTCCAACTCTGGCTCCTTCTCTGCTGGAGTTGCAGCTATGTCCTCCACTAAAGAATAAGTCATAGTTGAAATAGTTGTTGAAATACTAATTTGAATAAAATGCAATTTAAGTTTGGTTGGGTTCAAAGTAATACCCTCTGGGGTCTCAACAGGAGTGACATTTTGTTGACTTTTCATTGCTTCCCTTTTAGACTCCTCCTCCTTTGTCCAATCAGGAATTTTATCTGCAACATTTTCCAGATATTTTCTAATACAAAACAAGGGGAAAAATTCGTAAGAAAATATGTCAGGAGAGATTGGTACACAAAGAAAAAAAAATGGTGCTAAATTCTCACCTAAACTTGATGTTAGTGTGAAGAGCTACATCCCAGGACTCTGTGAACTGGCGATGCGTATTCATAGGATTGTGGCAATAAATGTATAGTATGTTTTTATTACTTCCTCTAAAAGTGTCCAAGCATTTGTACTGTTCTGAGGCTACCTGAAGGACCTACACAAAAATATTCACAATTTATTTTAAAATGTGATAATAATACATTCTAAAATAAATAATATAACAAAAAAATGAAAAATTATCCTGTTACCTGTGGAAATGTGGTAGCACTGTGTTGTTCAGTGTAGTGCCAGTCAAACAGAGATCTCTGTCTGTAACTCTGAATGTCAGATAACTCCAGATGAATACAAACTTCCTTATTGACCTTCATTTCAATGGCAAATAAAGGCAAAGTTATAATTCTATGCATAAAATTGGTCAATTTAAAACTGTCAACCAAAATGTACCTCTGTATTACCAGGATCTTCGGTGAGAAATGCTGGACCTAGATGGAGAAAGACGTAACATAAAGCAAAGATGTGTCTCAATACATTTTAAAATATGACATTTGTTTTTTAAGTCTGTTGCCTTCTCAAGTTTCTTCTTTGTTTGTTGTCATCATTAGGTTCTCTCAAACATACATCTGTGACTGTTCATTAGCATTAAGTTAATTACACTGCAGACCTTTGTTCTGATGATGCCACAGTTGTTGTTTAGCAAAAGACAGGGGGTCGTCCCAGGGAATTGTGGTTGGTGTGAGTGGTGCTGATCCTAATGAGTCCAGTGTTTCTGTGGGTTTCTGTAGCGCTCCCCTACTGTCCAGTTTGGTCAGGGGCATACTCTCAAACACACTCTGGTGGAACAAATGCTCCACCTCTGGCCATGATACTACATCTGTGGGACAATGCATCATTAAGTTTGGGAAGTCAGGGGACTTGACTGGGTTATGTTTAAAAAGGTTAAGACAGAAATATGCCATGACAACCATTAGTGCAGTAGTATTGTAGCTGCTGTTTGATGGCCATCCAGCAGGAGGCATTTCTCTGCTGAGCTACAGACTGGATCAGGTCACACACTGGAGACATCTTCAGCATGTTCCTCTCTACCTCCACAGGATCAAACTCCTCCACAGCCTCAAGAAAAAACACATATAAGTCCATGCCAGTAGTTTGAAAAAAATAAATAAATATCCTTTATGGAAATATTAAACAAATAAAAGTTACATGGCTGTTTCTCAGGCGTAACGCTCTTTCATCATGGTGTCTGACAACTTGAGGGTCCCCAGACTTCTTCTTATCGCTTCCAAACTTTCTCAAAAGGCTCTAAGAAAGAAATATAGAAAAACAAAATATTGGGAGTCAACTTTTGTGCAGTGAGGGTTAATTTGACAAGACATCTCTAACGTGACTATACCACCATCTGGTGGACATATTTCTAAGTGTCATTCTACCACAGTCTTCCACTGTACAAAAATACATTTTTGGAGGCTTAATGCACAAAAAAAACATGCATCTGTATGTTCTCCTTTTTTAAATTAACCAGTATTTAAACAACTAATTTGCAATTTTTCAAGAAATAAGCCATTGATTTTACTGCTCCAAACCCTTCAGACCCCTCCCCCTCTAGCCCTGTGGTTTGAAACGGTGGTTACCCCTCCCACTCTATATCCCCCGCTCAGCTCACTGGCTGTAGTTAGTGTCCTTCTGCTGTGAAAACATCACTCCTGTCTATTAGTAGCACTGCTGCTCTGTGATCGTGTGTCTAGTCCAGCCCCCTGACATTCCAGGAAGTGTGGTCTGCGCGTGTGCGGACAGACCACGCAGAGAAAAAGGGATATGTGCATTGGCCGGGAATCGAACCCGGGCCTCCCGCGTGGCAGGCGAGAATTCTACCACTGAACCACCAATGCTACATATGTGCTACATTACCATTTTACCCATAATTCCTTGCTGCATGGGGTACATAGCTCTTACCTTCTTATCTTCCTTAGAATGTACCATAGAAAGCAAACCGTTTAATAAACGGCTCCTTTCATTTTCTACGTGAACTAGAGGAAGAAATCCTTGGAGCATGCAGCTGACCAACTGTTGGTCTAAGTATGGACCATTGTTTCCTCTGGGTTCTTCTGCCTCATCAGAAAGAACAGGGACAGACAGGTCTGAAGAGAAGACAACCTAAAAACACAAATATACAGATAAAGAGGTCTGTTGTTTAACAAATGAACTGACAACATGAAACTAAATATATACACACACAGACCTGCTCTAGCATGCAGTGCAACATGAGGGGCACAGAGCATGCTTCAGGAGGAACCATGTCTAATAGTTTATTATATTGGGACATGTCCACATCTGTAGAGAGAACTTTGGTTTCTGCTCACAAAGAAAACATTTGATAACACAAAGGCACCATTAAACAATAAGAAAAAGATTAAGAAAAAACTATATTTTTGTATTATATTGTCTTGTGTTTTGTCTGATTTCACCTTGTGTTGGTAGGCTTTCTTCGTGCACAGGCTTCTTTTTAGAGCGTGGGAGAGGAGTGCACACCACTGGCTAAATAAAAGTGGTAGTTGTACCTTTAATATAAAGCCCAGAATCTAAAATGTTTGATTTTTTTAATTATCTGTATTAAATGTATTAAAGGTGTACCTCTGCAGGCTGTGGGTCTGATGCTCTAAGTTTTGGCACATCAATGATTTTGATGTTGTCTAGATAGTGCTGATGCTGTCTTCTCCAGTCCAATGTGTCATAAATGAGACAGGCTATGCCTTCAAAGATACTTGTTCCAAATGTTAGCTGTACAGAGATACAAAAAACAGTATTTATTAAAACAAGCAAAAGAATTTAACAGGAAAATACACACTGAGCTCACCATAGCCTCTGGGTCTTGTATGTTAATAGAAGGGAGAGTTACAGTGTAGTTCATCTCAGCCACATCATGGAGCTTTGATTCTGGAGGTCCACTGTCCAAATGAGGACGAAGACCTGACCAAAAGTGCTCTAACCTCTTGGCCTGGGCAGCTAGTCTCGTCATGCAATCGTCGTCTAGCTCTGAAATGAGAAAAATACAGATAATTTAAAACTGATATTATTTCCTTTGCCTTTTATCAGAGTATGTAGAAATGAATTAATTTTAAAGATTTATACAAAAACTAATACTTTACCTGTATCCTTATTGGCAGGTGTGTTGTCAATATCCTTGTTGCTCTCAGCATTGTGTTCTCCTTGTTGCCCCTTAGTTTGATGTAACAATTTAATTACATTGGATACTTGTATCCCTATGGAATCAAGTGCTCCAAACAAATGAGGATGGTAAAATCCTAGCATCAGTATGTAGTGCTGGGGACCATCATCTGGCTCATCATCTTCAGCCACAAACACAAAACAAGAAGTAACTTACTACTAAAAAGGTAAGATTTTCACAGTACACTGATTGACAAATATTAAACTTCTAGTCATAATTGTGACCATAAGTTGTTACCAATGTAGTCTGGTGGGTCAACTTCATCTCTGCGCTTTAGCTTGGTCTTTTTCTCCAGGACAGGAGAAGGTGGCTTTCCCTTTTTGTCCTTACCACCCCCCTTCTCTTTCCCAGCAGAGCGAGAACCGTCTGCCTTCTCCTCCACAGGTTTAACCTTAAAAAGAGAAAATGACTCCTCTAAAATGTCCTCTGCTTTCAAATTATATGTACAGTTTTTTAAATGACTTGCCTGCTCTGCTTGCCTCCTCTGCAGGTCGTTGATTTTGATCTGAAGCAACTGAAATTTCACAAGTTTAGCCAGAAGATTGACAGGAATCTCTTCCCCTGCATCAAGCAGGACCTTTGCTGGCTCTGTAACCTATACACAAAACCACAACCACAAAAAAATACTAATGAAATGTCATTTTTCAGTGGCAGCGTCATTAAGTGGCGCTTACCTCAGAAAACATGGGGACATTGTCACGTTTCCTATTTTTGGGGTTTCCAAATTCATGGATCTGTAATATTTGTAATAGTAAAAATATTAGCAACAACCTTACACAACATAACATATGTATGGGTAAACAACAAATAATACCATTCTACAGACACAGGGTCAAAAAAAATTTGTATCTTACACTATGGCAGAGCTATTTTGAAAAAATATCTAATTACTTGCGATTTTTTTGACAGAAATTGCAGTTGCGATGAGATTTGCGATATATTTTCTAAAATCAATGTACAATTCACAGTTTACATTTTAAAAATGGGATGGAGCATTGACATTTGAGAGAAAATGTAAATATTCATTGCTGAACTAATATAAGGAATCACAGGCCCCCCATACAGATCATGTCTGTAGAGGTCTAAACTACAGCTGCAGCAAGATTTATACACATTAAGACCCTGTGGAGATAGGATATTTTGTTCTCTGCAGTGGACATTAAATCATATAGATAACTGCAGCCTTTGTGATTTGCTTATTGCGACAGTTAAAATTGCAATTTTGATTTGATTTCGATTAATTGTGCAGCCCTATCTTACAACCAAAAGTATACACAACTAAGCCTACCTTTGCTTGGGTGTCATCCCAGGTCAGTATTGTAAAAAGTTTGCGCAAAGGTTTCTGTACAGCTACAGCGAGAGCCTGGATCAGTTCTTCATCCTCTGGACTCGCCTCAACCACCAGAGACACACACGCCTTCCATGAATCCTGGAATAAACAAGATCAGATATTTTTAATAATACATATATAAATGAGGAACTCTATCTACCACGCTTTTTGTAAGAGTTCCATCAAACATAAGCAGGAAACAAAAACACCAAATAAAATACGCATGTTCAACAAAATTAATCAACTCAAAAGTGCAATTTAGAGTTTTCACCAGTAGAGGTCGTCATTTCCAAATGGAGCGAGGACTTGTTTCATTAACGTTACAACAATTTAAAGGAAAATGAATGCATTCAGCTTCTTAAAACAAGTTTATTGTCTTTGCTACATCTTCCATAAATCATATAACGTTATACTAAAAAGTGCATGTTATTAAAATGCGTTTCATCTGTTTATAGCAACCACTTTCAATTGTAATATATACACACAGAAATCAGACTAATAAGATCTTACTGGCCCGTGTACAAAGTATAATTAATTTACGACCCCTTATTATAGTTATACAAACAATTTTTAGGGTTACAAACCATTTAGCTATGTCTATGCTAACATGTTAAAGTTGAGTGGTTAGCTAAGCGGGCTAAAAAGCTTATTGCCAGAACAACTGGGGAAAAAAACAACTAATGTATATAACGTTACATAGTAATAATCGTAAATGTGATTAAGGACATATGAGTTAACTCTCGTAAATCTGTATAAGCCTAATGTTAAGTTTAAGTAACAAACCTCCTCAAACACTTCTTTAGTCAGAGCAGCCTCCCAGTTCTTGTTGCCTGCGGGCGTATCAGTTTTTTTGCCCGAGCCCTTTGCTGGCTTTGGCGCCATTGTTGCACTTTTATAACATTTTATTTTTTTAAATCGCTGATATTTTAAAATCTCATCAGCACAAAGGAAATAAGCCTTGTCCTGAGAGTCGTGAAAGCTGCACAGCCTCGGTTTGTGCAGCGTCGCTCTGGCAACAGCAGGACACAAATGGACCATCCAGGAAGCAACTGCGATAAAATAAAACAAATATTTATTTAGTTATAATTTATTACGTTTATTGAGGTCAGTGTATCATATTAAAATAAATTATACTAACCTAATAATTAAATTCGTATTGGCTGCCACAAAGTAGTTCCGCTTCACGTCTGAAATAAAAAGGATTCTCCACAAGATGGCACTATCCACTAGTCTAATAATTCAGAAATTAAAGCGCTTTAGTACCCCCATTAAGCAACCCCATATAACTTTATCACTCTGATGTCAGCTGCATCTTCGTCTCAGTATTATATAAGACTAGAAAAGGCATGTAGGCCTGCGAAATGATAATACTGTTTTTATATATGAAACCGTATTCCCTGTGTTGTGTCTTGGAACCATCAACCTGATTTTGAGGCTATGGTTTATCTGTAAGCTAAAAATCAGTGCAAATTTAAGAAGAAACAACATTTACAAAGAAGAAGAAAGGATATGTGGCTTACTTTGAACTTTTATTTACTTAAGCAAATATTCTGGGACTGTATTAGATCTTCATAATATCAGTGCCTAAAAGGGGTGAACACAGTTGAATACTGTACACACTGAAAATATAATGATGTTCAATACAACATGAAGAGGGTCGTACACTCCACCTCCCACGCTCACTCAGACAATTAGATTAGCTACCGCTTTTCAAATGAATCATAATTTGTAATCCTCTTTTTAATGGAGCTTGTGTTTATTCCAAAAGAAAGTTGTTTCATGTTTTGCAACACAGCTGCAAATGACCTACTTATTTATTTATATTTTATTCAAGAGGAGCCATTATTTGCAGGAGTTTTACCCAGTGGAGCACATTCTGAGTTCCCCACAAAAGGCCAATAGGAGTGTGGCACCACAGCTAGTCAGAGATGCCAGAGAAATCCACATCTGAAGCCAGCAGCGTCCTACCAAGGTCATCCCGAGTGAGAGAAACGCTGTAGGGAGGGACACTAGTAACACTGCTGCTGCATATAGCATAGCAACGTCTCAAAATACCTCTTATTTTAAGGATTACACTACTGCTATTAAACACGTGCATGTGACTGAGATATTTTCTTACAGCTGGTTTTAAAAGTATCTCCTAATGTGTTCAGATTTATACTCTAACAGAGGGTGCTCAAAATCCAGTGGTGCCAAGTCACTAAATTAATATTCTTTTTCTCATGCTTTCCTTTCTTTCACATATAATACAGCTTATAGCAAAGCCATTGTCCAGGGTGTACTCCACCTACGGCCCATAGTTGCTGAATTAGGCTCCAGTCACCTGCGACCTCAACAGGAACAAGCAGAGAAGATAAAATGTACTTTTGCAAAGTTGCTTTTTTTTTTTTTTTTTACCTAGGATGCATAATGTGTTGTAATTGTATTTGTGGTAACAGTGGTACTACTGAACATAGTAGCAGTAGTATAGTAGTAGTAGGAGAAGTAGTTAATTTGGTAGCAGTGGCATTTGTAGCTCTACTAGTAATGATAGTTGCATCTGTCCAAATCTTATGTAATACTAAATAAACAAGTACATGTAAATGAGATTTATAGCTTATAAAATGGTAGTAAAATGCCACACAGTGTGCTTGGAAAGACTCCTGTGCTTTAACTCATTCTGTTCCAGTGAGGTATTTGTATACATGTGTGGCATCTATTTTCAATCGAGCACCAATGTGACTATTATGAAATATCAACCATTAAAATCATGTTATGCCAGTCTACCCCACTCTGCTTTGATATCCACAATTTCTGATATGGATTTTGATGTTGTAGTTTGGGTTTACGGCAGGCAGGAGAAAAAAATGCTCTTGACAGATAATTTTGAAATCTGTGAGTAGGATCATGTTATTAACTACAAAGAATATAATCGTGTTTACTTCTGTTGTAAACAAACACAGATAGACAAATTAGGATCATAGATGTCCTGACCCGAAGTGGCATTTGGGCACTCTATCAGAGTTCATCAGATTTCCTTGTTCCCAGAATAAGGTTGATTCCCAGGTCAAGTGGAAAACATGGAGACAGTTGATAAGGACTAGTCACTTGGTAAACATCTGTAGTTTATCATCTGACTGCTGCAAAAAAAGAATGCAATTTGATAAGAGTGATGGATGTTGCAGCTGTTGGGAGAAATATTGTCTAAATAATGTAAGTACAGGAGCTTAAACCACACTCTGGACTCACATAAGGGTGAATCATGTTGACACTAAGGCTCTCAAGTACCACCAGTAGATTCATGATCTTTGGCAAACTGGTCGACAAGCCTGGGTCATCTCAGATTCTTCACAGTATTTTTCCATGTCAAGGTACAGTATTACAAGTTGTGACCTTTTAGGAAGATAATGAAATATATGCTCTAAGCTGCAAGTGTTAAATGCTAAGAAATATCTGTATTTAGTAGTATCTGGTTACATTTAGACAAGGGAAAGTCAGGTGAGGTAGTGACATGCCACCAAGTAAACCAGTTCTGCTTTGTCCCTTCAGAAAGTGATGCATTTTGCACAAGATCATGTGCCTCGGCCATTCACCCTACTGTAACTGTGTCAGTCTGTTGCTTGTGGATGAATGACGTGACTGTGCAGCCGGTGACAGAACAGTCACCTCTCTGAGCAGGACAGCCCATCAGTTTAGACCAACAGTGTACTTCAAATAAAGTACTGTATTTGATTTTGAGTTGCAATAAATCACGTGGTTATTTGTTCAGCTAATGAAAAATTACTATGGAGACATGTTCATTAAAGACAAGTGAGAAATGCCACACAAACTATATAGCTTCACACTCAGCTCACCCCTGACTCTCAAAAGGTCATCTTTGTTATAAGGAGAGGATTTGTGCATTGAAAAAGGAATAGCGTCGATCTGATACTTTTTTCAGGTATTTCACTTCCACAAAGTGTAGAGCAGTAGAGTGCATCACTGTGCACTGTATAGGTATAGTATCCACCATGGCTCTGAAATATAAATATGCTTTCTGAATGAGCACTGATGATTGAATGAAGCACTGATGACTGAAGGTAGGGTTTACATATTTTATTGTCTGGCAGACAAAAACTTTCCTGTCAAAAAGTTTGCAAAATTGGGAAGATACCAAAACCACAAATAACCTGAACATCCAATGGAAGTTTCCATAAAACCTTGTTTCACATCCTGGTCAACAATTTTAATGGTCTAAAAAGGCCCTAATGAAAAGATAATCGGGTATAAAAATGGTAAAAGAGTTAGACTCTACACAAAGGTAATCTCAGAGGAGAAAGTGTTTCTATGAAATTTAAGGCATCCACATTTCCCACACAATAACAGCAGTGCCCAAGACATTCAAGGACAGGTCTAGAAACACTCTTGGCCCTAAATACAGCTACATATGGCCCCAACGACTGCTTCAACATCAGTAGATTTAACAGGTGTGCTTTTACATTAACATATCTAAAACACTCATCTACAAAGTGGCTAGTGTTTTTAAAGTGTACCCACTATATGCAAATCTCTCCCAAACACAAACACGGTTTTACATTCAATGGCAAAATGTACCAGTTAAAATTGTGCAGACAATCAAAAGTCAATACATTCTGCTGACATTAATGCACTTTCACCAAACCCAGAAATGTCAGGCTTATGCTAGCACAAGCTTTACTTTATAGCCCCAGAACCACACTGAATATGAAGGAACTGAGCAGCTGAAAGTATACACTGACAAACCACACTGTACAAAAACACTGTAGAAAATGTGACACTAATGTGTCATTGAGAACTGGGTGGAATAAGTGCACACAAAAACAAGATATTGGCCCTATTCATCCCACAGTTTAGCACTCTTCAACCACGGTACCAGCCGAGGAGGAGTACAGTTTCTTTTTCACTAGTCTGAAACCAGGACTCAGTTTCAGTGCGTGCCTAAACTTTGGGGCGAAACATGTTCCCATGAAGAGGAAGTCCCGCAGGCTCGGCCAGGCCGTGCCATCCTGCTTGAACACTAGAGTCAGCTCAAATGTGGGCACCACTGTGGCATCATACACAATGCGATCCAGCCGCTTGCAGCCTTTGTCCAGTTCCAGATGGATGTAGAGGACACAGCCCCGAAGCCCACAGGGCTCACAGGAGGCGAGTCGAAGGACTTCGCGGGCTATTCTTCTCGTGAGCCGCTCCGGGACAAGGACAGACGAACAGTGGAGCGTAGTCTTTTTGGCATGAGACAAACAGTTCTCAAACATCTTGGCCAGCTGTTGACAGGCCTTGTCCCCCGCCACATCTGCAGTCCTCTCTGGCTCCCCCAGGCAGTGGTCCCAGAAGTCAAGCTCTGGACAAAGGACATTACAGTTTAGTGGGCTGTCTCAAAACCTTACAATTTCATCATAATTATTCAAATGAATTTTAGAGTACATCATTTTGTGACCAAAAAAATATTACTACCACTTCTTACTAACAGTCATTGATCACCCTGAAAGATGAAATTCCGTTATTAAAACATGCCACTTTATTAATCTAAATGGAATCCAAAATAAATCCAAGTCCATTACAGTTCTGTAGAGTTAGCCACCTCCAAACTGCTGCTGTGCAGAGGCTCGAGAGATGACTTCATCCCGTGTTGACTTGTGCCTCTCCGCCCGCCCCTCCCTCCTGCGCTGCTGCATGCACCACAGACACAAACCAAACACACCACTGGAAATATCCAGCAGCACAAAAACTAATAAAGTACAGACAAATTTCACCTTTCTCAATGCACGCCTGGTCGTAGCGCCGTTCAACCAGTTCAGAGATGCACTCGCCGTTTTTGGTCTTTAACGTGCTTGTGGCGACCATGGTGGCAGTCTTTTTTCTCAGCAGCAACTTGCTTTTTTTTCTGTTTTTAACAAAGCTGCCTGTGGATAAAGTAGCGGTGTTAGCGTCAGCAGCGATCCGAGCGAAATTCAAAAGAGGCAGGTGGCTAATCAGGAGCTAGTCCATCACTAAACCACTTCATGAGCAAAACAACTTTCACTTCTGCTCACGCCCCCGACACAGTGAAGTTGCAAATACCAGGCATTTGTATACGAAATACACTTACCTTAAATATTATTTAGTGCAAAATACTTTAGACGGTTTTCCATAAATACAAGTACACACACTCGTTACCTCCTCCACAGACAGATACAGAGACACACAAACCCTCGCCCCACACTGGACTTCACAGATCATTTATACGCTCGTGCCTCTCAGCTGACCAGAGGGTTGGACCAATCCGCGCGCCGCTCCGCCGGGACCCGAGCTCGCCTCTGATTGGCTGCGCGAAAGCTTTAAATTAAATAATTGACCAATTCTGGGCGAGCAGCCGCGTGTTGCTACATCTACAAGGTAAATCTGTGACAGCGGTTTGTCCAATAACCTTTGATATCTGGTTAGGAAAAAAAAAAAAAAAAAGATATTGGTAATAGAAAAACAAGTAACTGTTCCTTCTTTTATATATTTTGATGAAATAAGGTCAGTTTGCATGTGGGTCAGTGTTACTAGCAACAATGTAATTTTATCATATTTCATATTTATTTTGTTTTGTTTTAATGATATGAAAAAAGTTAGGAAAGATAAATTGCAATATTTAACAGAAGTCTCCATCTATTGTTTTCCAAAAATGTTGGTACACTGTCTCTGTCTAGTGACACATGGAGCATCTCTGAGATTTTGTTTTAAGATCCAAAACTATTTAACATAACATTACAGTACAATAATGTCCTACACTGTAAAAAAAGTCAAGTCAACAGGATCCCTCAAGACTTTTGAGTTTGGGGGCCAACTCAAAATCTCAAGCTTTCAACAACAAATATGTTTTGTTCACCTAACTTTATCTTCATACATCTTAAAACTTAAAAAGTTTTACTCACTATTATTATTTTTTAAACTCATCTTACAGCCAACTTATTATCCATTGTTCAGAAAAAGTATTATTTTTTTAACTAAATATACAAAATTTCACAAAAGAATAATACTTTTTTTCTGAACAATGGATAGTGAGTTGGTTGTTAAAAACTTAAATTTGAAAGTTTTTAGACATATGAACGTCAAATTAGGTGAACAAAAAATATTCATTGTTGAAAACTTGAGATTTTGAGTTGGCCCCAAAACTGAAATATCTTGAAGGATCCTGTTATGTTTTTGAGTTTCTGCAGAGCTCTATCCATGTTTATCTCCCTAACCTGCCTCATCCTACTGCGGTGTATAATGTTAGTACGTGACATGTTCATCGTTCAAATGTTGATGTTTTTCACGTTTGCAACATGAAGCTTAGTGAAGTAAATCTCCAGAAACCAGAGGTGGAAGACAAAGTAATTAAATCTATAATCAAGTAAAAATACTGTTACTAAACCACTTAACAGATTTATTACACAAATAGAAGCAAAAAAACAACAACTCACTAACATAAGCTCTCAACAGACATTTTGCTCCATGCAGTAACCCAATCTCGTCCCCTCTTACCCCCAGCAGCACGGCCCGATGAGAGAAACAGGATCCAGGGAAGGAGAGAGAGATTTTCTCCACTGACATGGGCCAAAGCAGATACTGTATCCTTCCCACAGTCACACGCTCGGGCTGCGAGTACCACTGTTATCGAGGTAAACCAGAATACTACAGTACTAATGACCTCAGAGGCATAATGCTGCTTTGGAAAATGTAGAAAGAGTAGCATTATATGTCACATGAGTACTTATTATCAAGGAAAAGTACTGCAAAATAGTATTAATCAAGTAGAAGTAGTCAACAAAAAATATTCAGATTGCTACTATAACTACTGTTACTGCTACTATTACTACTGCTAGTAATATTACTACTACTGCTACTACCACCTTGCCACTAAGGTAAAAAAAAATACACATTTGGTCACTGTATTTTTTAGAAGTCAGTAATGGGTCAAAGAAGTAATAATTGTTTTGATCAAAGATACAACCTCCAGCCAGCAGGGGTCAGTAAAGAAAGCACTAATTAGTTTTAGTAGATTCCTTAGCAGTGTAATATGATGATTTGTGTGTGTATTTGTTTACTATTGTGTGATATGATGAATGACATATACTCACCAGCCACGTTTATGCTTCTTAATGCAAATATCCTTACAACAAATTACAGAAATTAAACTTGTTAATGAAGAAAAATGATTGATTTTTTCCTTTATTAATTGCATTTATAAGTATGATGGTGTATAATATGGCCAGTGAGTATAACAGCACCACCACAAATGCATTTTAATATTAACACAAATAAAGAGCATAACAATATAATTTCTATACATGAGAATCTAAGAATATAGTTACTTCTCATTATTCCACTCAGCTGAACTCCTGACTTCCTCAAATAAACTCCAAAAGTGAATCTTTTAAAATGTGCTGAACAAATATTTGATGTGTGCTGGTGGGTGGGCCTCTGCAGTACTCTGACCTGTTTCTGAGCACCACACACAGTATATGCACAGTATATAGAGTGTATATAGCAGATGTATGGTATAGCTTTAATTAGGTCTTGACCTACATTATGTGTCACTTGCCTCCTGTCTTTATGAGTCAGATAAGAACTTTTAGACCCAGGAGCACACATTTGACTCCTCTCATAAAAATTTAACGAGCAATGTTAAACATCAAAGGACAAATGTACTCATTCTGTAGACTTTGTATGTGACTGCTGCAGTATTGTATACTTCAGATAAATTTAATTTAATAAAATATTAAATGTTTAATAAAAAATTAAAAAATAAATTTTAATAAAAAATATATTTTTTTGTGAAACAGCACACCTAGCATCTACTACAAGTACTTCTTGCTAACGCTTCTTGTACTACTACTACAACTACAGATGCTACTTTTACTACTACTCCTACTATTACTACTACTATTACTTATTACTACTACTATTCCTGCTACTACTACAGCTACTACTTCCGCTACTACTTCTACTACTACTATGGATACCACTACAGTTACTACTTCTGCTACTACAGCTACTACTACTTCTACTGCTACTACAACTACTGCTACTACTACAGCTACTACTTCTGCTACTACAACAACTACTACATCTACTACTACTTCTACTGCTACTACTACTACTACTACTACTACTGCTACTACTGCTACTACAGCTACTACTACTCCTTCTGCCACTACTACAGCTACGACTTCTGTTACTATTATTACTTCTACTGCTACTACGGCTACCACAACAGTTACTAATTCTGCTACTACTACTATTACTACTATGGATACCACTACAACTACTACTACTACTCCTGCTACTACTTCTGTTACTACTACTACTACTACTAATACTAATACTATTAATACTACTACTACAGCCAGGCCTGCTGACCGCTTGCTGGCCCCATTATAATAAAAAAATCTAAGAATGGGAACAATTTCTGGGACCCTTTGACCCTGAGGCCTGGGGCAACAGACCCCTTTATGTGAGTTAAACATTTCCCATCAAAATCTACCCAAGTAAAAGTATGTTTTAGAAAGTGTGTACAGTAAATTACTTGAGTGTCTGGTTACTTCCCAGCCCTTGTGTGCTACTGCAGCTGTCACAGCTCTGACAGACCTCAGAGATGTTAATGCCTCATTGGCAGGGCTGCAGACGTTTCACATACATGTTAGAGTAAATCCTAAGGCTGACATTTTGATGATGCCCGTTTGTCTACTACTACTACTACTTGAAGTCTTTTGTGACTAAAAAAGCATGGACAAGCCCAGAATTTGAAACCCTTTGACCTTCTACTGCTGAGTGTAAATCAAGTCGTCCATATTCTGCTGGTGAACTCTCTTCTTCTGCCAAGTCTCCTGAATGAAGCAGAAGATAAAACGTGTTGTGGTTCATGTTACTAATCCACAGCTCTTCAGATGACCCTCCTGTTGTGCTCCATCTGGGACGTCCGGTATGTGGCTGGCCCCGGTCTAAAGGGCGGCCCGACACTCAGCTGGTCCAATGCCCATACATCTGCCATGAAATTTAACAACGGGAGACTTCTGCTGACTCACACCTTTTGAGCAGACGACAGACAGCAGAGACAGCAGAGAGTAAAGTGCATGTGCATGAGGATTACCTTGCAGAGCGTTTCTGCAGATGACACACATACAGCCTGAAACGTGCAAAGTGCAAAAAGACAAGTATGGGAATGGTTTAGTACAAGTTATATATCTTTGCACTTCAGATGATGTCCTAATTACTGATTTTAATTTGAGTTAGTATTTTATTACTGGCTTAGCTTGTATTATATTGTATATTCATGGGTCTTTGTTGGAGATTTTATGTATTTTTGCACTTGGAACTTCAAAAAGGTGCTATAAAGATTATTATTATATTATTATTACACCAACCTGCAAACATATTAAACTAAATTGCACAAAGAAACCTTATGCCTTAGGAAAAACACCATCAGAATTATGAGCTTGAGTATATTACTGGTTTATAACACAATACTCATAATAAAACCTTAAAATAACTTTGTACTAAATCTTCACTGTCCATTAAACTTTTAACTTTTCCATTCCGGGGTCATCTTCCTCGCTTAGGTTTTATGCCAGATGTCCTTCCTGACACTGCCATCTCCCACAAAAATGTTGACCAACAGCTATCAGTTCAACCTTTACACCAATGGATTTATTTCTCTGCCAGTGGTGGAAAGTAAGTAAGTAAGTATACTTTTAGACAAGTAACTTACTTAATAAAATACACTTTTGTGGTATATTTGAAAGAGACATACTTTTACTTCTACTTGAAAGTCTACAAAAGTATTTTAGGCCCAAGGAATAGTTCTAGTAAGCAGTATTTGTAGCAGTAGTTGTAACAATAGTAGTAGTAGAAGTAGTAACATTAGCAGAAATATTAATAGAAGTAGTAATATTAGTAGAAGTATTAATAGCAGTAGTAATATTAGTAGAGGTAGTAATTGCAGTAGTAATATTAGTAGTTGCTAGACTTTTGAAAACTAACAGAAGTACTTTCCAAAAAAACTTTTTTTTTTATAGAAGTACTTAGATACTTTACTTAAGTACAATTTTCACACATCTGTACTTTACTTGAGTAAATTTTACAAGGGCTACTTTTACTTTTACTTCACTACATTTTAGAGCAAGTATCTGTACTTTTTACTCCACTACATTCCTGAGTTGTTTTGAAGTACAAAGTATTTTGAGTTTTGCTTTAAAAATGTGTTATTGTCATGTTCTCATTGTAGACACACAGTACTTAAATATAACAGATGCAGTAAAGTAGTACTGCTTTAGAAACATCAGAATAATAAAGACAGAGACCTCAGTCAGATTCAGTTTGTTCTACTGCAGCAGTTTGTTCATTTCATCTGGAATCAGCAAAATCCCTCACATTTAACACATTCATGAGTCTGTGTAAAATACTTTTACTTTTTTACTTGCACGTACAAAATGTAAGTACTTTTACTTTTACTTAAGAAGATTTTTTAAGGTGATACTTTAACTTTTACATGAGTAAATTTTTGCTCCTTTATCTGTACTTTTACTTAAGTAAAGAAATAGAGTACTTCCTCCACCACTTCAGATTTGAAGTACTTCTTCCACCTCAGTTTCCTTTGAAAGTCTGCTCAGTTTTGGATCATGACTGTCCCTTTAGT
The DNA here is from genome assembly GCA_020698575.1 of Bostrychus sinensis. Classification (NCBI taxonomy): domain Eukaryota; kingdom Metazoa; phylum Chordata; class Actinopteri; order Gobiiformes; family Eleotridae; genus Bostrychus; species Bostrychus sinensis. Next base: position 18,576,239 of record CM036252.1, read on the forward strand.
AAAAAGTAGGTTACATATTTATAATGCTGGCTAATGTAAAGCTCTATACAGGCAGTAATACTGGGGTTACCATGGGTCTTGCAGCTGGTGGGACAGTATTTGTGCTTGTGCGGGGCCCAGTGCCAGCCCGCGCACGGCCCCAGCCCCAGGACTTTGGCCGTGTCACTGCAGTTTGTCAGTGCAGGTCTCATTTTACAGCTAGCACTTCTTCATAACTTCAAAACAACTTCAAACAACACTTTACTTCACTGAGAAAATAGTTCAGTGACAGTGTTTTGTTGGTTTGTTATGGATGGCGAATAGTAGGTCAAAGGCAGAGTCATTCTTTTACGCAACCAGTTAATATCTCACGCCGCTGCGAGGTCACTCATCAGACTGCTCTGTAATAAACACTTACCTGCTTATGCCTGAGGTTTGGAGTTGACTTTGTGCGCCCTCTAGCGGTGAACGCCGATATTGACCTTGTTTGTGAGGTTTTGTTTTTATTGCAAAATCTATGACCAACAGCAGACAGGCAGGCAGGGGTGTACATTTTAGCTACGGTGGTCCTGAGGTGCAACATCAAAATTGTTTTTGTAGAAAAATAAAATAGCTATAGATTAAAAAAAATCTTCTTCACCTTAAAAATAAACCCATCGTTTCAATAATAATAATAAAAAAATATGAAAAATTGAAATAACTGTCATTGAAATAACATTGTTTTTGTCCAACCACAAGAAAAAAAAAAAAAAAAAAAAAAAAAATCAGTAGAGGAAGATTTTTAAATGTGTTGACTCAAAAATGAAACCTGCCTCTAAAAATTAAAGAGTCGATTAAAACAAAGCCATGTCTCATTTTAAAAAAAGCTTCTTTAAAACTGAAATCACAAAAATAAACTAAAAATAAAAAAGCGCTCCTCAAAATAAAAAAGTATGTCATAAAAAAAATGTGTTTAAAAACTAAGACTTTTTAAAGACTATTTAAACACAGTTCATCAATAAATAAAAACACACAGTTTCCCAATTCTTCTAAATTTAAAATGGTTCAGCTAATGTGGCACTTTTAAGTAATTTTTTTTTTTTTTTTTTTTTGAGTCTTTTATTAAGAAGCTATTTAAAAATTGAGACATGGCTTTATATTATTGGACTCTTCTTAATTTTTAGAGGCAGGTTTAATTTTTGAAGCAACACATTTAAAAATCGTTCTCTGCTTTTATTTTTCTAGTGGACAAAAACTATTTTTGATGATGCTACTTTTTTAATATAGACATTTATTTAATTTTATTGTAGGCTATTATAGAACCTGTAAGCTGAGTTTTAGCAGCCTTAAATGTAAGTGGCTATGTGATTCTACAGTTTCGAAGAATATACAGTATCAATTTTAACCATACTGACAAAATCCACATAATGTTCAATACACTTTGCCGAACCATTTTTCTCCTTCAGTTCTCTTCTCTCTCTTTACTTTAAAACATGTGATTACAGAGTGTATGCAGAAATCCTGAGGTCAATTTCAAGACTTTTTTAAAGCTTTTTGAAGACCTTCTCAAAATATTTTAAGACGTCATTGCCACTTCAAGAAAACAGTAAACAGTTGTACTTTGCTGATCAGGTCACGCAAGTCTGAGCATGCACATCCTTGTTTTTAATAGATGTGGGAAGGAAAATGAATCCATTAATGCACACTTTTTGCAGTCAAACTCTCTTTGGCAAAACTTTAATGCCTTAGAAAATTGCATTTAAGACTTTTAAATAATTTTAAAGAGCCTTAATTTACCCAAAATTGATTTATAAACTTTTAATACTTTTTAAACCTCTGCGGACATCCTGGATTATCATTTAGAAATAAAGTCACTGTAGTCACCATAGTCCTGCTCACACTACTGATAGCTACAAATATAACAACATAAAAAGCTCCATAATATAATAAATGACATCTGTACAATGTTTAATATTTTATCTAGTGCTATATGTTTTTTTTTTTTTTTTTTTTTTGTTTGTTTGTTTGTTTGTTGCTTTCTTGTCTTCCAGCTCCTCTAAATCTCTAATTGGTTACCAAAATATACAAATGATTATTTACATATTTCAAACATAAAGGGTGTCTTTTAAACTATAGCTGTGAAGCAATAATGATGAAGGTGTTTGTTCGTTATCATCATTAATGTTTTAAAAATCAACAGTAAATAGCTTACCATAAATTGCTGTTATTAAAAATATTTTGGTGTTAGTGTCACACAGAGTTTTCAGTTCCTTGACCCCAGACCGGGTCTAAGTTTAAGCAGACATCCCTCTCTCCCCAGGCACTTCCTCTCCCAGGGTAATACAATGACAATAAGGAAATCCACAAAACAAAAAACTTTAGACTGACAAAATATACTGGACGCAACATGAACTCACTCACAGACAATACAAAACAAAGTCAATTTTAAAAACGTGACATGAACAGTGATTTATTACATCCATTACATTTGTTCGGAGGTGATGCTGTACAAATAGCTTGGAGCTCTGTAGTGTACATTACCAAGGCCATAAGAAATATTTTCAGTTCAGCCTAAAGTCTTGTCATCTTATTTATTTCACTGCTTTATAAAAAAGATTCTCACATAAAAAAAAAAAAAAACTGTAAAATTAAAAACATAGACATCAGAGACTCCTAAATGTGTCCAGGCCTTGAGTGAGTGGGCAGCGTCACTGAGTCGTCCTCTGGCTCCAGACTCCAGCTTTATCTGGCAGCAGCTGGAAAAAAGACACACACCAGTAGAGGGCGCTCATGAGTGCACACTAAAGGACGTCTGTGTGAGTAATGCAAATGTAAATGTTTAAGGTTATTTTTTGGGAGACTTTCACAAACCAAAGTAAAACTTGGATTTGTATTTTTTGAAGTTTGACAATGTTATGTAAATTTCAGTTTTTTTTCTTCACCAAACTTCATATTTAGTCATGTATTTGTGGTACATAAGCAGAAGTCACAAACAAATAGTGCGATTGAACTCCATTATGACATTTCCAGGTTCCACCATCCGACCAAAAAGGATGTGAATGCGCACAAATCGTGTGCACCCTCGGAGAAAACTACCACTCAAATTGTCAAACATGCACTTGAAAGCAGCATGAAGCCTCAGAAAGGCCAAGCCAGATAATACAGGCTTTCTGAAACAGAAAACTTTGATGAGGGAACAACATTATAACACGGTAGAAAGCAAAAAACAAAAGAAACATAGATTTTGCATAATATAGCCACTTAAAGGTAATGTTACTTGATCTAAAATGGTGTGTGTTTTATGCACACATCCTTTATCTGATTGGTTGTATGTTTTAGTTTAAGTTGCATTTGTTCAGTGCCTGTATATTATGTAGCCTATATATTTCAATTTTTTTCAGATTGTTAATGCTGTATGTCTATCCAATTGCATTTAGATGTATTTTAAACATTGTCCATTTGTTCCAACCTTGAATTGGGACATTATTTGTATATAACAAAAATGTATTTCAATGTGCTTTTTACCATAATATGTTTGAGCTCAGATAAGAATAATAAAAATATGCAATCCCATAGTTTGTAATAACATAAACTCCTAAGCAGGATTCCTTAAACATGATGGCATTTCCCTCGCAGGCCTGACCGAGGAAGGAAGGCCTCCACTTTTATTTATGAGTGAGTCTGTGAGGTGAACGGGTGCGGTGTGTACAAATCACATATGACACACGTTGTGGATGTTTTCACCTCAACAACACACCAACACAGAGTCCAGGCCGCGCTGACATTTACAGGCTGCACAATGGCCAGTGTGCAGAATAATCAGTGTTTATGTTAGGAAGTCCCTATCTTTCAGGCCGGACTGCTTATTCGAGGGCGGGCTGGACTCAATCACAGGAAACACCTTCAGGCTACACGGCAAAATCCCATCAGCCCTTACTGTACAATGAGATATTAAAAGCCTGCTTACTTCCCTGGAATAATTGGTTGCCCACTTGAGCAAGAACGCAAAAACAGAAGCAACGTGGAAGGAACAAAACTGCAGAAGCTAAAAAGGTGGACCGCTACCTTACATTATATTTGAATACTTTGATAATTTGCTTTAAAGCAGCACAGTTTAACTTTTGCTCTGTGTCACGGCCCGTCTCTGGTTGATAAGTCTCCAGAAACCTAAATAAAACCAAAAAAAAACCTCAATACTGAAAATCATCTGCCTCCTAATGTGAAATGATTCACAGGCCCTCTCCTTTTATCTGGGCCTGGGACTGGCACAAGGGGTACAAAGGCTAGTGACCCCATGTGGCTGGTTGGATTTCCTTTTCTTTTACTAACATGTAGATTCGGTTTTCACACATAAATACTTTAGCTATAATTTTGACCTTATTTAACCAAATACACCAAAATGTACCTCTTACATATTGATTAAGTGCCTAGGTTTGTAACTACCTTACTTCAATTAGTTCCCTTAGATAAAAGTACATAAAAAAAGATACCACTACAATGTATTCTTAAATCAGCCTCCCTCCCTCTGAGTCTGACAACTATTCCAGGCCAGTGTTTGTTAAAGCATGGAAAGGAAATAGGAAATAGAGGAGAATGCAGCTCACCGTTCTCCTCTGTGCCCGATGACTTCACCCCCAGCAGCATGACTCCATCTTTGGTGCTCTCGGGCCTGCTCTGGAACGAGGCGCTGGAGGAACATCAAGAGATACAGGTTATCATCACCGCAGTCACACATACTGTACTCCTCTGAGATGAAACGCTGTCAGACTTACTTCTCTGTTCCAGTGTCAACGGCGTCTGTAAAGAAAGAAGACATCGTAAAATTAATATCAGTGTAAAGTTGACCCAGAAATCCCATAGGAATAAGAGAGTTTGTCCGTGTTACTGGTGTGTACCTGTGTGATCGGCGACCTTCTTGCACTTGAATCTGAAGACAATGAAGACAGCAGCAGCCACCAGGAGGACGGGTAACACAATCCACCACAACCTCTTATCTGCAACATCATGAAAAACACACTACCACTTACTGTTAATCTGACATTTAACCATGACACAAAATATTAGTTTCATATAAAGATGTTACCTGACTTGTGTGGTGCAGGGTTGTCAGGGAGAGGATGGGAACCTTGTAAAAGATCATTATATCAATACCACCGCAGGAAAAAGTATTTGGTTTTCTGAGTACCTAAAATGTGCCAAAATCAGGACTAACCCAGGTCTAAAGCATAGATTTAAACAGTGATTTGATTTTAAGCATGACTATACCAGGTCTAAACTGGGCCTAAACCAGGACTAAACTGACAAGGACTAAACTTCTGTTAAAAAGGGCTGCACACAGGACTTAATCCAGGACTGAACTGGGCTGACACCAGAACTAAACCAGAACTAAACATGCTTTGAACAACTAGGATAAAAACATTTAATGGTTTTCAACTTCAGAAATCCCAGATACTCCTGAGCACCACTAGAAAGAGCCTGCGTACTGCCAGTGGTACCTGCACCACAGTTTGAGAACCACTGTATTTGTGAAATAACTTACCAGGTGCACCTTGCCCAACTGTTGTTTCTTTTTGGTAATTTCAGTCTTGTTTAGTGGTGTTTCTGTCAGTGGCCCTTATTGTCTGGGTCCTAATTACTCAGAATTTGCATTTTGTGTGTGTGTGTGTGTGTGTGTGCCTTGTTTTTATCAAACTGAGTTTGTTTTTATTATCATTATTGTAATAATAATATTCCTGATTTTTATCTGACTCATTATTTAACAGTGAAAATTTTATAAGCTGGTTTTAAAAAATCTTTACACCCAGGGTGACATCTCTAGTGAGCAAACTAGTAATTTTAGCATACATATTTATTAGTATACCACCTTTAATACCTTTGTTTTTTGTTTATGTCTAAAAAGTGTATTCAACTATGAAAAGAAAAAGAAAGGCCATGTATCTGTTATAACGAATATTTTAAATAAAGTCAAATTATGTTTTTAAAGTACTTTTTTTGAACTTTACTTTCTGAGTACATTTTCTAAAGCATTGTATTTTTGACCTTGTTGACAAGTGGGTAGCACTAGTGATAGTAGCAGTAGTAGCAGTAATAGTAGCGGTAGTAGTAGTAGTAAAAGTAGTAGTAATAACAGTGTATGTAGCAGTACAGAGTAGCTCCAGGTTTTGTCTTGTGAAATTTAAGACAGTTTTAAGACTTTTTAATGCCACTTAGAATTAAGTTTAATGCCCAGGATCACCAGCAAAAGAATAATAATCTGTATGAATTTTGCAATAATTAAATATTCATACTACTCTGACACTCAGGCGTTTTATTTTAATGCCTAACACAGAGGAAATAACAGTTCAGCATTAAAACATCTTAGAACAGAATCATACATTTCAGTGATAAAGGTTCTTCACTAAGTGTATTGTGATGATACTTTTGTATTATGCAGCCCATAGAAAAAGTAGACATGTAACTAAAGCTTTCAAAAACTTACAAACTAAAGGCACATTCAAGTGTGTTTTTGACAGTTTTTAAATGATTTATGATAGAATTGAATGCCTAAATCCAACCCACAAATAAGACATACAGAAGTGTACTTGTCTGTTATTAGTTATGATGTAATTCTTCAAAATGTTCAGTATTTTTTTTTTACAAATACAAAGCTTCTAGTTAGGGCTGAACATTAATGTTACTACTCATTGCACATTGATTTGTGTGATTAATTTGTTAAATGTCAAAATTTTTAAGACAATATTCACAGATCTATAAATGTTACCAACAACACTGAAAAGACCTATTTTTAAATTTCAGACCAAGATGAACAGAATTTAATACCTGACCATAATATTTAATACTTTTAAGGCCTTGATTTGGACCACATCAAATTTAAAAACTTTTTAATACTTTTCTGGGGCTACCCTGCAGTAGTAGCAGTAGTAGTAGCAGTATTAATAGTACTAGTGGCTGTGGTCGTAATAGTAGTTGTAGTCATAACAGTAGAAGTGACAGTAGCAGTAGAACTACTAATAGTCGTAGTAATCGCAGCATATATAATGTAATATAATAGCAGTAGTACCAGTGGCCGTGACTGTAACTGTAGTAGTAGTTATAATAGGGCTTCATAAGGTTTCTTGTTTTTTCCCACAGGTGGGTTTTTTAGGAGTTTTTCCTTACCAAGAAGGAGGGTCTAAGGACAGGGATGTCCTGGGTCTGTTTAGTTTAGTGTAGTTATTAGTTGTGATGTTGATTGTGTGTTAAGTCTAACTGTGTGTTTATGTTTGATTAACTGTTTGTAAAGCCCTTTGAGGTGACTTTTGTTGTGATACTGGGCTATATAAATACAATTGAATTGAACTGAATAGTAGTAGTAGTAATAGTAGGAGTAGTAGTAGTAGTAGTAGTAGTAGTGGTAGTGTGGCTTATTCTTCTCACCTTGGTTTTGGACTGTCTTTGTTTCTGATTGGTTTCCTGGTGGATTGCTGGGTTGGACTGGATTATTTGTAGCATTTGGCTGTGTCGTCGCATTTATAACTACAAAACAGAGTAAACACGTGACCCAGCGAACAATAAATGTATTCAAATACAATAGAAACCAACTTCTTACTTTCATGGTCCACTGTGACAGTTGTTTTTTGGGGGGCTTCTCTTTTGAGAGGTTTTGTTGTTACAGCCGCTACAAGAGTAGGGTTCGCTTTTAAAAACATAAGAAAAACATAAAAAGTCATATAACACCTCTCTTAGTCCAATTCATTACTGTTTCCTCTTTGACTTACCACTGTCATTGGCTTTGGTTGCTTCTTGTGAAACACTGGGAGTAATGTTAGCTGCAGTAGTTGCTTGTGTGGTGGCCTGTGTTTCTAAAAAAAAAAAAAAAAGTTGGACAAAATGAGCCAATAGAGAAAGCTGTTCAAAGGTTTTTTTTCCCCTATACAATATAAGCACATTAATCACCTGGCCCTATCTCGAGATCTTAAAGACCTAGTGGACAGACATGAACTCAAGCCAGGAATCTTCTAAGCTCTGTCCCATGACTGTCTTTCTTAATGGGCTACACACTAATCTGTCACTAAATATAAAGAACATTTTAAAAAAAGTAAAATTATGTCAACAAAGTGTGTATAATAGAAATTATATTGGAAATCATTAATTCAAGAATAGTGTTTACCTAGAACAGAGTCAGGTGTACCTGAAAATGTAAAAGTCATATATTTTAATTGTATTGAAATGATAAAATATAAAGTGGTGTTTTTTTTTGAGTACATTTTCTAAAGCATAGTATTTTTAACCTTGTTGGTAAGTGGGTAGCACTAGTAGTGACAGTAGCAGTAGTAGTAGTAGTAGTAGTAGTAGTAGTAATAGTAGTAGTAATAACAGTGTATGTAAGACCGTTTTAAGACTTTTTAATGCCACTTAGAATTAGGTTTAATGCCCAGGATCACCATTAAAAGAACAATAATCTGTATGAATTTTGCAATAATTAAATATTCATACTACTCTGACACTCAGGTGTTTTATTTTAAAGCCTAACACAGAGGAAATAACAGTTCAGCATTAAAACATCTTAGAACAGAATCATACATTTCAGTGATAAAGGTTCTTCACTAAGTGTATTGTGATGATACTTTTGTATTATGCAGCCCATAGAAAAAGTAGACCTGTAACAAAAGTAACATCAATCACCTGGCCCTATCTCGAGATCTTAGAGACAGTGGACAGACATGGATTCGACCCAGGGATCTTTTAAGCTCTATCCCATGAACCTCACTCTGTCACTTTTAATGGGTTACACCATAAAGTAATCATTTGTTTCTTTACTTTACTGACCCCTTGTGGTTGGGATGTGTATATAATATATTCAAAAAGGTTCACATGATTGACTCTAATGTTTATTAAAGGTGCAATATGTCCCATTTTGCAAAGTATAACAGAAGAAGAAAAGGAACCATTGGAGCCTGTTGGTCAAAGTGGTTTCCAATGCAATATAAGCACCTGGCCCTATCTCGCAATGGTAAAAATATAGTGCCCAGACCCTGATTTAAAGTAGAGATCTACTAGTTCAAGAGTAAATGCTCTATCAATCGAGCAGCTTCTCTTTGTTTATGGACAACAGCACTCCCTATAGGCAGGAGAACAGAGCACCAGAAGCAGCCAAAACATTTCATGTTTACTGTTGTCTGTGAAGACTCTCAGTCACCCAGACTAACTGACTCACTACAAAATGTTTAAAAAGAAGTCATCTGGACTTGGTTTTCAAAGTTGAGGATGTTTCACCTTCATCCAAGAGGCTTTCTCACTTCTGAATTAAAGTGGTAAGAGAGTTTTTTTAAGAGAGCTTTTATGCTCCAGAGGGGGTTGGGGGTTATATTACCTGACTTGAGTGGCACTTTGTGGTCAGTGCCAGATTGGGGACCTTTTAAAAGATCATTATATCAATACCACCGCAGGAAAAAGTATTTGGTTTTCTGAGTACCTAAAATGTGCCAAAATCAGGACAAACCCAGGTCTAAAGCATAGATTTAAACAGTGATTTGATTTTAAGCATGACTATACCAGGTCTAAACTGGGCCTAAACCAGGACTAAACTGACAAGGACTAAACTTCTGTTAAAAAGGGCTGCACACAGGACTTAATCCAGGACTGAACTGGGCTGACACCAGAACTAAACCAGAACTAAACATGCTTTGAACAACTAGGATAAAAACATTTAATGGTTTTCAACTTTAGAAATCCCAGATACTCCTGAGCACCACTAGAAAGAGCCTGCGTACCGCCAGTGGTACCTGTACCACAGTTTGAGAACCACTATATTTGGGAAATAACTTACCTACAGCTTGCGCTCCATTTTCTTTGGTCATTTCAGTCGTGTTTAGCGCTGCCTCTAATGAGCAAACAGCAGTAATTTTAGCATTCATATTTAGTAGTATACCACCTTTAATACTTTATTTTTTGTTTTATATGTCTTAAAATTTTATTCTTCAACTATGAAAAGAAAAAGTAAAGCCATATAAGAAGAACATTTAATAAAGTCAAATTATGTCAACAAAGTGTGTATAATAGAAATTATATTGGAAATCATTAATTCAAGAACAGTGTTTACCTAGAACAGGGTCAGGTGTACCTGAAAATATAAAAGTCATATATTTTAATTGTATTGAAATGAAAAATTATATAGTGGTGTTTTTTTTTCAGTACATTTTCAAAGTGCATTTTTTAACTCTATTTTCTGAGCACATTTTCTAAAGCATTATATTTTTGACCTTGTTGGTAAGTGGGTAGCACTAGTAGTGACAGTAGCAGTAATAGTGGTAATAGTAGTAAAAGTAGTAGTACTTTAAGTTTACTTTACTTTACTGACCCCTTGTGGTTGGGATGTGTAAACAGAAAGGTCCACATGATTGACTCTAATGTTTATTAAAGGTACAATATGTATAACAAGAAGAAAAGGAACCATTGGAGCCTGTTGGTCAAAGTGGTTTCCAATGCAATATAAGCACCTGGCCCTATCTCGTAAAAATGGTAGTGGTAAAAATATAGTGCCCAGACCTTGATTCAAAGTAGAGATCTACTAGTTCAAGAGTAAATGCTCTATCAATTGAGCATCTTAACTTAATCTAGGACTTAACTGGGCCTACACCAGAAGTAAACCAGGACTAAACTGTCACTAAACTGAACCTAAACCAGGACTGAAATGGGCTTAAACCAGGACTAAACATGCTTTAAACAACTAGGCTAGAAACAGGAAACAGGACAAAACCAGGATTTAACCTAGGAATAAAACAGTCTGTATTTACCAATTAATGGTTTTCAACTTAAAAAATCCCAGATACTCCTGAGCACCACTAGAAAGAGCCTGCGTACCACCAGTGTACCAGTACCACAGTTTGAGATCCACTGTAATTGGGAAATAACTTACCTGCTCTTTGCCCATCTGTTGTTTCTACAGTCTGGTTTAGCATTGTGTCTTGTGGTGATGGTGCTGTTGGTGGGACTTCTGGTGACACTGTTGAGAAAGATTCAATACAGATTCAAATTAAAGCCACAAGCGGCAATGATAGGCCAACACCACAGCAAGCCGGTGCTGGTGCCAAGTGCAGACCTTGTTACCATGTTTTCTTCTGGGGGCGCTATCGTGCCTACTGTGTCCATTATTTTTACTAAAAACCTGCCAAATGTGACATAACTCTGATGCACCATAGTATTACATAGAAGAGAATTCTCAATGGACTAAAATGGCAGAATTCAACCATGGTCATGGCAACATCCTAAAAAAGACGGCATGGGTCCCATTGAACTTTTTAATCAGGATGACATAAAGAACTGTTTTACCAAATTTCACTCATTTTCATTGAACTATTATTTTTTTCTCTCCATAGAGATTTTGTTTTAATCCCTTTGGAATAACATGATGGGTTTCAGTCATTGCCATGGCAACACCATAAAAAATATGACATGGGTCACACTGAGTTTTTTGATCAGCGTCACATAAAGTTTTTGCCAAGTTTTATACATATTTGAAAAACAAAATTTTTTACTCACCATATAAATATGTGTGCCAATCTGTAGGGGGCACTATTGTGCCAAATTTCATTATTTCTTATTTAATAGGTTTAGGCTTTGGGGGTTTATAAGTGTTTCAAATTTGAGCCAAATTGGATTTAGTATGAGTGAAGTGGAGCAAACTGTAGGTACTTTCAATGAAGTTTGCGGCTGCGAATCACAAAAACCATAAAACTTTAGTGAAGAATTTAAATAACTTTTGATGCGCCACTTCTCTAGGTGATGTAGAGCGATTTTGAAGTCATTTGGTTAAACGCCCAAGAAGTAGGTAGAAAAAGTACAACGTGTGCAAAATTGCTGACTCAGCACTTCGCAGATTTCAATCCAAGATGGCCAACTTCCAGTTTGTCAGGGGACGTGGCCAAACCAGAATTTTTTGTTAGGCTCCACCTGAGTAATGTGTATCGTGAATTTCATGTCTATGACAAACTTTACGTCAAGTCCCATTGGCGCAATAAATTTGCAGTTTTCAGGGGGCGCTGTTGCTCCATAATTGTGTTATTCTGTATGGCACCTATATTATATAAAAAAAATTCACATTCCATGAAATTTAGGCAAAATTTGGTGAGTTTTTGTAAATGTTCAGGGGTCAAATTAGCGCTCCTTTTGCAGAAGAAAAATAAAGAATAAATAAATATAAAAAAATAAATAAAGAATAATATATATATCCATTTACATGCTACCCACAAATTATATTATTTTTTGAAAGCTCTCGAGGTCCTCCATGTGACCGTGGGGTCAAATGTCATTGACTCGCACTCGTTATTGACCCGGGAGTGGGCTTCGCCCTTTGACTTCCATTCATTCTGAGTGAATGTAAGTATGTGGCTGATGTATATATGTTTGGATAGTGCTCGATGCCATGAGCGTGCAGGTGGTAAAACACTTCACACTTTGTTACCGTGCCGACACAACAGGCCCTGCACCAGTCTTGGGGCTTGGGCCTAATTAATTATCATTTCACTTCTATGGCATTACTTGTGTTGGATGGGCAACTATGGGCCTTAGGCGGGGTACTCCATGGACAGTGGCCAGTCAGTTGCAGAGACTTTACACAGACAGACAACCATTCACTCACACATTCATCCACTAGGGGCAAGTTTTGAGTCAACAATTAACACATGCAGAGAGAGACCCCACAGTAACACAGGGAGGACATGCAGACACCACTTAAAGACATCCCAAATACAGAAAAGTGCTTTAATAAACACAGAATTAAATTAGTCATTTTTGCCAGGACACTTTCAGGAACTGTCAGTAATGGGCCAAGGATCCAGATCACTAGATGTCACAGGTCTAGATCCAGGAGTGTTTTAAAGGATTCTATACCATTTTGAGATATCGACCGATACTAACCTCACTCACTAGAAAAACAAATGAATAGTTTTACAACAGTTTTTCCCAACCAGGGGTACGGGGACCCTTAGGGGTACATGAGAACCTTGCAGAGGGTACTTTAAATATTTGTTATAATTTGTTTCTGACATACAACAATACAAAATATCTGTAATCTTTTTAATTCTAAGTGTCTCATAGACAAATGAAAAGGAGGTGAAACTACATAATATTATTCAACTATATTTTTTTACATCTTTTTTTATCTAATAGCTGGATTCAGGAGTTGTTCAAATGTGTTTTTTTTTGTAGCAAATGTATTATGAGTTAATTTTTTTACTTTATTTTGAATATCAATAATAGTAAAATAAGTCAATGTAATAGGAGTTTACATTGTAATATATTTATTTTATGTTTACAATTTATATTTTTTAAAGGCAGTCATACATGTATTTATTTTGTTTGTTTTTTTACTTGAATTTTATTTTTAGAATGAATATTTCCAATAAAAAGCTCAGGGGGTACACAGGCCAAAAAAGGTTGGGAACCATTGTTTTAGAAGATTCTTTACCATTGCAAGATTGTGGCTTAATGGAAAAAGCATTTATCCCCAAACTAGAAGAATCTGAGTCCAGGTCTGGGCAATATCTTAACCATTACGAGATATGAACAATGCTTTGGCAGAGCTCGACGCTCCTCTGGTGCTTCTAGTTTAGATTTTTCTTCTTTTATTTGGAATTTTATGTATTTTTGTTCACAGATACACCTTTCTTTGTTAATAGCCTTCCTTAAAAACCTTTTGCACAGTATTGTAAATCTTAAAATACACCAATCTATCTTTGCAGACCCTTTCTGTGACAGGATCACAGGGCCCCGTTTGGAGCATTCCTGTTTGGCACCTCTTTAAAGTGCCTTGAGACAAAGACGTGCGATGGGTCCAAGTGTCAGACAGAGGATGAGAAAGGGGAGATAACATTGGTTTTGAGGTGGATATCCTCTGAGGCCGTGTGAAGCTGCATCCTGTCCCACATGTACTATTGTTGTCCTATGACCAGAGCAGTCATATTTCCTGTCTTCACTGCTCTAACATTGGTTTTCACACTATAGGACACTTAGGATTGCCATAGACATTCACTTCATCCTATTAAGTTAAAATGTTTTGCAGAGTTGTAATAAAATACTCCAGTGTATTTGTCTACGGGGCAGACCGCACCCCTGGAGATGATGCTTTCCGAATATAATTTCTACATAATTTTAGAGGGAAAATGTGACCATAGTCAAGGATGTACACTGCCTAAGGCCCATAGATGTTGCCTGGGATTGGCCTCAGCCTCTTACGCATCAATATGAAGAATAATGTTACTTTTATTTAATTTTAAGCGTCCAAAAGTGGGTAGTGTCAACTGTAGTTACATTATCAGTAGTAGTAGTAGTGGTAAAAGAAAGGATAACAGAAGTAGTGGTAGTAGTGATGATATCAGTAGTAGTAGTAAGGATAAGAGTAGCAGTAGCAGTAGAGGTAGATAATAATAGTAGTAATAATGTAATAGTAGTATGCAGTAGTAGTAGAAGTAGTTGCAGTTCCTAGTGGTAATAGTAGCAGCAGGAGTGTTAATGATAATAGAAGTAGTTGTGGTAGTAGCAGCAGTACTTTCTACTAAATTAAACTTTGTACTCAACACTTTTTACTTATTCTTCTCATGTAATTACTTTTTCTTGTGTATGTGTAATGCCAGTAACAAGGTCAGTGTTTCCGTCAGATGTTTACAGCTAACCACTTGTGTTTGCTACCAGTCTGTCCTGGGACAATAGTGTGTTGTCTGTATTAGGAGGAGGAGGAGGAGGAGGAGGAGGAGGGAGGGAGGGGGCGCTCTGGTTCCCACTTCTGTCTCCTCTCAGATCCACTATCTGACCTCAGCCGCACGGTTTAAAGTTATTTAGCTTCACAGGAAAACAAACAAAGTGGAGACCCGCCCTCTTGTTCCCTTCCTTCAAGCTAAAAGACACTGACATTTTGGGAATACAAAATTAAAATAGATTTTAACTGTTCTGCTAAACCTGCATTGTTTTTTGTTGCACTTTTTTGAATGGTGCTATTATAAAGGAATAACAATAAAGGTACACACCCTCACACACACACACACACACACACACACACACACACACACACACACACACACACACACACACACACACACACACACACACACACACACACACACACACACACACACACACACACACACACAGACACACACAACTGTGCTGTCACATCTTTCGGGGACTTTTTTTGGACATAAATGAAGTTCAAAGCAAAAAATAGGGGGTTACAAGCCAGTGTATTCTTTGTGGAGGTTCCAAGCCTGGATAAATTGAGAGAGTTGCATAAGGAAGGCCATCTGGTGTAAAAATCAAGGCCAAATCCAAATCACTGTGCATCAAGAGGGAGAGGATTCATTGTGGCGACCCCAGAAGGGAAAAGCCATAAGGAAATACAGATTCTAAATTGAATGTTTACAGAACTGTTCCCAACTGGTGGGTCAGGACCTAAAAGTGGATTATAGGGAGGTTGAATGTTATATAAATCCTACATATAGTTTTAATAAAATGAAACAATGTAAAAAGTGGTTTAAAAAACGTGATAAAATAGAATTTCCACAATCAGATTATTTGATAACCAGCTCTTGACAGAATATGTATTTTGTGCCCATAAATGACTAAATAGTAGACAGAAACATCTTATCTGACTTTAGATAAAAACGGAAATATGCTGGTGATTGCATGCCCCAGAGGGTGCACTCAAAGTGAGATACTGTTTTGAACCCCTCTCTTATCTTTTCAAAAACTAAAACAAAACTTACATGACAGCGATCACAAGCAGCAAGTCTCTACATATGGACTGCAACACTTCTGTTTCAGGACTACATACTTATAGAGAGAATTCTGATTCCTATCTACAGAACTGGATAACCAAGTAGCCATTCCTACAAAGTTTGAATAGTAAACTTACCTGGTGTAAACACATGGACAAAGGCTAGCAGAAGCAGGACAGAAACCCTGATGGTCCTCATGGTCATTTTGCAGCTCTGATCCCACGGTCTTCTCCCTCCGACTCCAACAAACCCGAGTGACCAGTGGAAAAGGTGTCCAGGCTTGGGCACTAAGCTGCTGTGGCTTTTTTTGGCACTTCCTTCAGATAAAGAAGGGGAGGAAATACACTGGCTTCCATTCCTGACGTAAGGCAGGAGGCTGCAGCGGAGAACAGTACAAGGCGGGTGGAAATCTCAGGAATCTTAAGTATACTCATTCAGATGAGTTGTCAACTTCTCTCTCTTATTTTGTAACTGTGTCAATGTTTTTCCATTTGGGATAGACAGTTAATGATTATTTTCTTTATAGGTGGGATCTACATGTCATATGTGTCTTTAAATAACTATAAATCTCTAGTTTTACTTTGGCTGTAGCATTTTATCTGCTCTCGTATGGAGTGATTCACATATTGATTTGGCATAGGTTTTAGGCTGGATGCCCTTCTTGACGCAACCATTCACATTTGTCCATGCTTGGGACTGACACAACGAGTGCATAGGCTTGTGATCCTTGTGTCTGGATTTTTAAATAGCTATGAATAAGATGTATATTTCATTGGTTCACCTGGTAGAGAAACTCCAGATACACACACCAATGTGGTTTGTGCCACCCATGTCATCCAGTCCAGGTGATACAAATATTTTTGTCTTCATATTACATACATACAGAGAAAGTAACAATGAAGGTGAATGGGTTAAAAAAAAAAAAAAAAAAAAAAAAAAAAAAAAAAGGTTGGTCCCAACATTGAACCTTGTGGTACACCTAAAACTTTCAGCATGTTAATTCCATACAAAAAAAAACTCAAGTCACGGGGCATCAAAAGCCAGTGTACTCTTTGTGCCGTACCAAGCCTGGATAAATGGAGAGGGCAGGAGACAGACTGTCCACACCTAACTTGTGTAGCATCTCCCACATAAAGTAAAATAAATTAGAAAGAAAACATATCTAGGAAGTAGAGTCTTGTGTTATGAAACAGGAAATATGCTAATCAAACATCTACACAGTGCAATCTGCTTGAGCCTACTGTCACATGCACGCACAGATGGGAAAACTGTTAAAAATGCTTGTCAAATCATCACACAGTATAATAGTTGAGTGTTATATCCCTGGAAAATTTGGCAGAGATCCAATAGACCAAGAAACCAGCAAAAATACCAACTAAAGCATGTCAATGTTTATGTAACAGTGAATAAAAATGATGTTGACTTTAATTAGTTGATTGTCTAAATAATTACCATCTTGAAATCAATTATCTGCTTAAGTTATGGCCTCTATCTTGCAGTATTTTTCAGTTAATTGTCTTGTATTTGCCAAACTCGCCTTCAGATCTCCCCTCTGAGGCTGTCTTACTGTTATTTAGCCCTCTCCAAAAACAGGATGCTGGCGTTTACTTCCTTTCATTGCAACATTGTGTGATTGGAAAGATCCAAAGACGCTCAGTGCAGTGACAAGGAAAATGGTAAAACTGTGACGCCAGTTGAATTTTTTTTAAGCTGTCTCCAATTTTGTTAAAGGGTTTTGTCATATCTCTAAGTTAACTCTGAAGAAGTAGCGGTAATAGTAGTAGTAGCAGCAGTAATAGTAGTGGTAGTAGTAGTAGCATTAGTAGTGGGTGAAATCTTGAGTTTATGTAGTAATGGTATCAGTAGTTGTAATACTAGTGGCCACAGTAGTAGCAGTACTAATATTACACAGTACTAGTATGAATAGTAATATTGGTAGTACATTTTTTTTTTTGTGCAGCTGTAAAAACAATTAGACGACTTGCTTCTACTCAAGAAGTACTTTTACTCCTTTAGAACTTCCTAATAAATAATTCCTAAGTTAACCTTGAGATGAAATGCAAAAGCTGGAGGAGTTAAACAAGTAAAATTATATAATAATTGCCAGTTAAATCCTAATGCATGTTTTGTTTTGAAAAGAAAAAAATGGCAGATCTTTGTCTCTAGTACACACAGATACTGTGTTTGCACAAACTTGGCTTCCTTCTTGTATTTTAATCAAAGGAGTTTCTCAGGTCATTGAGGAGGAAACACCTTGGACTGTGGACTTGCCAAAAACTAATTTCCTACCTACACACTTTGCAGACATTTTCAGATTGTCCAGTTATGGGAGCTGTACAAGAAAGAACAAAATATGGTTACAATGCATGCAGTACTCACACATACAAACTGAGAGATCTTTTCCTATGGCTACAGGAGGAAGAAGCACTGAAAATCTATACTCAAACTAAAGTAATGCTACGTTCAGGACGTCGCTACAAAGTCCCCCGGGCCAGGAAAAATATTTATAAACCTCATTTGTTCCCACTGCCATACAATTTTAAATAAGACTGGGTAACATTTTTACCCTAATGTATTTATTTATTGACTAGTTTATTAGATGTATTAGATGTTTTGAAGAGCATGTCAAAGAAAATTGTCTGTTTTTAAACAAAGATTTTTGAATCCTAAAAACTATTTTTGTGGCATAGTAAAATATATTATTGCTATTTCTACTGCTCTTACTAGGAGGTGCACCTGAAGTTGAGGATGTAAAAGTATGTTTTACAAAATTCTTAAAAATGTACTTAAGTAAATTATGAAGTAATTTCTTATCACTTTTGAACTAAATTGCTTAATCGGTTTATTTATGTATAAAATCCAGCCACCCAGGGTCACAAATAACTGTACTCTGTGCCGATCCTAAGCGGCAAAGACTCAGGAAGAAAAAGATTGTGCAAAAACATTGAAATGTAAACATTCAATACTTTTTTTTTAACTTCAACTCAAGTTAAAATTTTGTTAAGTACTCTTCATTGCACTTGTGTAATATTATTTTTAAAGTAACTTTTACTTGAGTACAGACTGAGTACTTTGTTCACCTTTGTATGTGGTAGGTGTCTGATAGTTCCTGTGATGTCGGAGTAAAAATCATGCCGTCAAGTAACAACAAATGCCTGAAGTATTTGGGAAGTTATATGCAGTAGATTTTATTGGACATGGTTGCAATTTAAAGGCGTTGGAGACTGCGGGACAGCCAGAGTGGCACACATACACACATAACAGGAGAAGAGGTTCATTTCAAGTTGAAATTCATGCACATTTTTATTGAACAGTTATATAAAATACTTTTTCATAGTTGCAAGTGCATGCCTCATCTGCCAACAGTTTCTGAAGTTAAATTACAAAAAGCAAGGCTTCATGTCGTGTAGTGAATTACTTGGGCACTTAAGCAGTTCTTAAAAAAGATCTAAGTATTTTTTTTGTTTAAAGTATTGAGCAGTATCAAACCTGTAACTGATATACAAAGCAGATTTCCAAATAATAACATTTTTTGTGGCACAATTACAAAACAGAACGAAAACGGTCTTATTTTAACCTGGTATATGGACACAGCTAACAGCTAATCATGCATTTTGAGATCCACATGTAACCACACAACCTCACAAGAATTGTCAAACATGCGTATTTGGACTGTGTGCACTGCCAAGCGCCTGTTAAAAATAAGGTTTCCTCATCCATCTTCAGATAATTAAATGCTTCAATTACAAAAAGAAGGCATAGAGCATCATGGTGGTCATTTAAAGTACACAGTATACATTTCCAGTATATGTTCACTAAAGCGCAGTATATTTCAAAACAGGCCTCCACAGCCAAGGTTTTCAGATCTATTTCCATCCTTTTGATTTTTATAAAACATGCATAGGCAGACACTTTATTGTATTATTTTTTTTACACAATATAGGTTCTCTATTTTTACTTTGTTCGCAATACTTAAAAAGAGAAAAATTAACACTCAGTTCCAGCAAGCCACAATAAATCTACCCCCCTCCCTTCAAAAAAAAAGAGACAAAAATAAACATATTTGCAAATGATAGATAGGTAAATGTAAATTCCAGTTATGAAACTCAAGAAAATAGGTATTCATTACCATGTTATTTAGCCATTATACAGAAAAATCAGGTCAAAGCACACACCAAAAGAACCTGAGGTAAGCAATAATATGTACAAAACCATAAAACGTTCCATTATTTGGCATTTCGACAACATTGCAACATTCTTTTTAAGACTGCCTAATTCATTTCAGAGCTATTTTATAAGAGTAGCAAAAAAAGTTATCAATAAATAGTCCTTATTTAGTTTGTACACCCTTATATGTTAAAAACATTATCTCATGTCTGTCCTTTTTAGTGCTGTATTTTGTAAACGTACAATAGTTAGTAAGAAGTTAACAACTTTCATTTTGTTGTAAATGGGTCTTTGAGGAAACAAAAGAATGAGCGTTAACATGGTACTCTCTCTCTGTCTCTGTCTGACATACTGTGAGTGGGTCAAGCCAAGGCTGACCATAACAAATGTGAACCGGCAATAACTTAAAGACTGACTAAACTAAGATTGAAGGCATATCCAAAGACTAGCGAGTGTGCCCTGATGGGAGCTCCACTGTGGGGTTTGGAGCTGGGGCGGGGCTCTGGGCCGCTCTGAGCGCCAGATCTTCACTGGATGTTGCTGCCGCTGCTGGTGCTGCCCTTGGGGTCCGTCCCATTGGTCTCTGAAGACAGGGCCTTGTTGAGGGAGTTCAGGCTGGCGTCTGAGGGCAGGGCGTCCCGGCGTGGGGGCATCCTCTCATTGATCCGGTCCAGGCCTTTGGCCTCCTCAAAGCTTGAGATCTTATGTTGTGGGGAGAAGCCCTTGATGGCTGTTGACACGTGAGAGAGAAAGGAGATGGTCATGTGTGAATTTAGTCTTAAATATGGTTTGTGACTTTGATGGAAACAGGGAGCTGCTGAGAAGCAGTTCAACTGTATTTGATCTGAATGTGCCCTTTGTGAGCTGTAGTGCTGCTGGATTATTGACCAAAACAATCAAGTAAAAAAAAACCAAAAAAAAAAAACAAACAAAAAAAAACCCAATCTGTAAAGATACAACATAACAGACCTGCCGAGACTTTTTAGGTTTACTGCCCTTTAAGGGAGACTCCAATATGGCTAATATTTAAGTAATAATATTTATGACAGTAAGATAAGTGAAGCACCAGAAATACAACTGTGTTCACAGATGTGCTAATGAGCAGCCTAAATTTAGCTGCTACTTCATTTCAACAATTCACACTAATCGTACACCTTTCAACATTTTTTAATAAATATAAAACTACAATTAATTACAAACCAGTAGAGTAAGAGAGCATTTTTCAGTCCAGCGACAAATCATTAATTAAAAGAAAATCCTGGCTTGGTCCTTGACCAAAAATCATTATAAACTGAACCCAAAGTCTGCCGACAAAGCAATGTACAGTGTAACACTGTAAAACATTAAAAAAATTAATATATAATATAAAACTATCAAACACATAACACAGTACTATATATATATTGTTCTAATAAACCAACTAGCCAAAGGGGTTGAGACCCCTCTAAGTCTACAGTGGAGCCCAGGTCTTAGGGTCGGCAGGTTTTCATAGTGCCGTGTGGATGAGAATTATGATTAAACATGTGGCTGTAAAATGGCCAGCTTTAGCTGCCTTTAAAAATTAAAATTATCATTTTATTGACTTAATGGCACAAAGCAGAACACCTGCAGACCCCTAAGGTCCATTGGGTCCAGCACATCACAGATTTAAAAAGCCAAAAAAGGGGAAAGGAGGATGAATAATCAAAAATACAATAAGACAAGGAGAGGGGGGTAACACTAGTGAAGCCCACCAAGACATTCACTTCCACAAGAGAGGACTGAGACTGAGCCCACGGACAGACACTACACTGGGTGCTAACGACTTGTGATGTCTGGAGCATGCAGCAAGAAGGGGCTCTGGAGGTCATGGAGAAATCTGACTCCAGTCATTTTCAAATGACTGGACTAAAGAGTATGAATATTAATATCACAAACTCTTCTATGGTTTTGGAGGGGAAAATGTGGGTGGGTGTGTTGCTGCATAGCACAGGTCAGACACAGGTTATTAGCAGCTCACAGAGGAACACGACACAGCAGGGCCACAGAGGATCCACATGGAGAAGCAGAGAGGTGTCCTCTATGGGGCTAAAGAGGAAGTACTGGACAAGTTTCACGTAAATAGCAGCTGGCACACCACTATTTAGCTTGCAGTTGAGGTTGTTCTTGCGCTACTGGCAATGAACATTAAATCATTTTGGGAAAAATAATGAAATTTGGTGTATTTGCTACCAATTCAAAGTCTATAATAAACTGGAGCTTATGTTACTGCAACAACAATGCACAACTGCTTCAGTCATTTCAAAGGGGAAATACCAACTAATGGTTTCATAGCAAGAGAGCTGCGTTGTGTGAGAGCAGAGCAGGAGCAACACTGTCATGTAGCCATATTATATCACAGTACAGAGCAAGGTTGTTTCATACAGAAACTGTATATTTATTTTAGCCATAGCTAAAAATCTATAGCTTTGCAAACACCAAAGATGCTAACTCCAGCCACAAGGGATGGCCTGCTCAAATGATGTACCATTTATCCAAGAACTAAAAGATCCCTGGTTTGAGTCCAGGTCTGGTCACTATATCTTTAACATTGTGAAATAAGTTCATGTTCATAAAATGCATGTAGCATTGTACAAAATAGTACATTATTTAATTTCCATTTCTGTAATAATTCCCAAACAATCTGGTCTATAGTCTAAAAGAATCAATAAGAAGCTGGTGATTGAAATAAGCATTAGTTCTGTACATCTCTTATTAAAAATAACATGACAACCTACATTTTGACACCTCCCACAATATAGGAAAGTGTGAATATTCATTTTCTCAAAATGACAGCACTTAGCTAAAATGTCAACTCTTGAAGCAGTGTCTTTTGCCTGCCCTCACTCAAAACCACAGCGTGCCTTTAGTGACTGTAAAATCTGTGCTATGAAAGCCGTTCCCCTTTAAAACAGATGTGAGCACAGGTTTCCTTCCTTAACTTACTTACTTTTGCTCTGTTAATACTAAGCCACGTATTCAGTTAGCCCAAACACCCAACACACTCTACTCAAGCACCAGCGAGATGGATGGAAAGAACCCAGCGGAGCGCCCCCTGTCTATTGCTATGGGAAGCAACAGAAGAGGGTGGCCAGACCCATTTACCTTTTTCAGCCTCAATAGCTTCAATAGTAGCTGAAGAAGAAGAAGAGGGGGGTTGCAAAACGAATGAGAGAAGTGAGCAGGAGTTCATTTTGTCCCAATGAGCAGCAAAAGACAGCCAATGCCGACAACAACAAGGTTATCTCCACACTTTTATGATGAGGATGTTAGTGAACGAGGGGGAAAGGGAGGCAAGGGAGGGTGAAAATGATCGAAATATGTTTGACTGTTGGTGCTGTGGAAAAGCCTGATACAGAAGTCAATGTGGCGGACAGAGAAACAGAGACTGAGCCACATGAAGAGACAGGAAGAACACTTCATGATGAGTTGGATGTTACACAAATAAAAGCAGTAGAGTGGGTGAATAAATCAGTTTTATGTTGTTGGTGGTGGAAATATTTTGAGCGTGTGTGGCATCCAGAACTGAAGAATGCATTAAATAGCACATAAATTATCAACTATTTTTGTGCAGGAAATAGTTAAGGTTGTTAAAATCTTGAGGTAGAAGATGGGGTGAAGGGTGAGCAGAGTCGAAAGAGAAAAAACATGACTCTACTTTTGCTTAAAAAATGTATTAATTCACCGCAAAATTCATTGCATTTTAACAATTATTATAGGTTTACAAAGACACTCTTCAGACAGTATGTCAAATGCACTCTATATAATATAAACGCTGTTTTGTACAATGGTTTTTGCACATTTTTGGTACAACTTGGCTACTTTATCTTCTAGTGTTGTAGTCTAATGTAGCACTCAGGTGGTCCTCAGAAACTCGTAAATATATAGACTTCATAGACTTCGTAGACAGCAAAAAATTTGCTGTTTAATTAATTTGTGTTTATACATGAGCTCTTCGACAAAATTTTGTTGATAACAACCTTGTTGTCTCACATATAAGTACTTCTTACTGTTAATATGCTATTTTAAGTTTAAACCAAGCTAAAGCTATATTGTTACCATTCAGCTTTTCAGTAGTGAGAAGGTATTAAATCTGAAAATTTAGCTGTGTTACACGCTAATTAATAACAGTACTGACCAATAACTCTGTTGATCTATGTAAGTAAGATCATTTTATATATCTGCATTGTGGGATATAAAATGTTGTTTAGCAGGTTTTAAGGCTGAAATAATGCTTCATAAATAGAAGATTTGCTTTTTATGAATGAAAAATGTGTAGTGATGAGACCCTGGTTGTGTCAATCCTAATTCATAATTTCAAGACAGAAGTTTAGTTTTCACTGTGAAGATCAACACATATTTTGTCACAAGTACAGATGAATTTGAATGAAGTTTAGGCTTTTACTTCATTGTTGCAGCGTCTTGTCAAAAGTAAGTTTGCACGTGTGAAATTCAACATGAGAGGGTGAATTGGACTCTCAGTCAGTGTCATGAAAAACAACAAAAATACTTGCACAACTCGATTATACCTGCAGTTTCTAGGAGAGAGGAGAAAGAAAAACACACAAGTAATATTTGAGATAAAACAGAGACATGAATGGTAGGTGTGAGGCATGTGAGAAAGGACAAGTGGACGAGGAATTTTGTTTATTTTTGGGGGACGTCTGTAGTAAATATATATATAGAAAAAATAAACTAAATATCAGGTTTAAGTAAAAGGAACTCTGACATAGCACTTTATTGGGAGCATAAGGGGAAAGTGTGTGTGTGCCCAAAAGAAGAGGATCCACGTTGAACACAGTGACAGTCTTACCATTTTCTAACTTCTCTTTGCCTCCAGACAGCACTCCGCTGGGTAACATGCCCGTGGGGGTCAGGCCCTTCAGTGTCAGGACACTCTCACTCTCCTCTCTATAGAAATATCAAACAGTGAGACTAAAGTGAGACATGAGAGAGTAAAAGAACTAGTTTTTGCCTGAAGTTTATAGACACCTTAAACAACTTTAAGGTGTCTATAAACTTCAGGCAAAAACTGGATACCATTAGTTAGGGCAGACAGTCCCATTACCTTCTTAGAAAAGTATGTCTAAAACAACTTACTATCATGGTCCACCAAAACTGATACTATCACTATAATGGCATGGGCTTCTGCCTTTGATTCTCTGATGGGCGATGTTAATTTTGGAAAGTGCGTCAGTCCAATTCCTTCTATTATGTGAATGTTTGTACTGCCCCTCATTTTCTGATTGGTAAATGCCCCTCCATATAGTACTTCCACTAAAGCTTTACTGTTTTAAATAGTGTGTGTCATACTTAGACATGCTGTGACTAGGGCTGGGTACTGTTCAGATTTTTTGACACAGTACTTAAACAATACCTGGTTTTTGATACTGGTACCTGAGCGATACTTTTTCTAATGCTAATTCATCTTCTACAATCATACAACACAATAATATTTAATAAAAGACCCATTTTTGGAGCAAAGTTCTTAGCTGTAAGTTAAACCAGTAGTTTGTATGATTTGTTATGTGTTATTTATTTGATTCATACATGCAAAGAAACAATAAAGGTACCACTAGGTATTGAAACTTGGCGAGCTACAGTCGTCCTCAGAGTGACCCTCAAAACAGTGATTCTCAACTGGTGGGTCAGGACCCAGAGGTAGGTCACACAACCATTTTCAGTGGGTCATGGGCCTTTGCCAAAAAAAAAAAAAAAGTTATGTTACTGTAAGTAGTTCAGTATTTACCACTGAAAAGGTCATCAGAGGAACAGTACATTTTGCATACTTACTAACAGAATGTAAAAGGGAATAGATCCCTCTCTGTCATCGCCACTGCTCGTTAAATGTGTTCTTTTTGTGTTTACTGTGATATTCTGACATTATTCTGTCCCAGGTTCAGTAAATTTGATCAGTTGAAATATCTCTTTTATTTGGGTCTCAGCTTGTCATTTTAGGATGATGGTGGATCCCAAAGCCAGACCAGTTGAGAACCACTGCTCTTAAAGAAACTTTAGTGGAAGTATCTTTTGATGGAAGACCAAATAAACCTTTTTAAACTTCAGAATTAATTTTTCCGCCTCCTGGAAATCAAAGTTGAATTGAACAGGACCAGAATGAATAAAACAAATTGAGACTGCTAAATTGAAATATCTATACCACAAACAGCAACTTTGATGCACTATTCTTTATACATGTAAAGGTGTAGCTCCAAAATAGACTTAAAGTATTTTGAACACTGAACTTATTGTAGGAAAGATCTAGAAATTGATTGCACATTAGATACCACGCCCCTCCTCGGCAGGACGTCCTGTGTTATGCATACCTGAGCACAGAGAATACCCTGGCCATCTTCCCAATGGCGCGGATCTTGTTGCGGATGACCTCCTTTCGGGCAGAAGCCGTGGCACCTGGAGGGGTTAGAGGTCAAACACAGTCAAACAAACTGAGATTCATAAATAACGTCCTGGGGAAGTGTCTGCCTTATCTCGGTAAAGAGCTTTCTTAACCATAATAATTAGGCAATGCAACGTTTTTTCTGGACACAATGCAATTTTTTTGTTATTAACGTTTCAAATACTGATTCACACGTCACTGCAATAAATCCCAGCATTCCTTGCGCTCATGCTATATCTGTTATGACACCGACATGTTAACCTTTATAATGTGTCTCTTATCATGTTCCGTACAATGAGCACACACTATCTCCATGTGAAGGGCTCTTCCTGTGTTGTGGGGTTTTTCCTCGAGTGGAAAGTAGAGCTTGCTTTTTAACAGAAGCAGAACAACAGAATAGAGACCCCCAGAGATGTGATGTGGAAAAATGAGTGGCGTATGAGGAATGGAAATGGCGTTGATGGAGAGAGAAAGACAGAACTGACATATGCAGTCTCAAGCCATAGTATAGGCAGAAAAACATCAAATTATCTCAAAGTTGGTAAGGCTACTTCAATTAAATGAGTTTCCTGCTCTTATTAAAAGTACAATCTGCACAATTTTCAGGATCTTTATCTCTTACAATGCACTACTAGATGCATTTTTACATTAGGAACAACAAAGACATGAATGTGGCTTCCTTAAGCTTTCTACTTGCATTTGTATTTTTTAAAGTTTTAAATATTTGTGTACACAGGAGAGACATTTTTGAGTGTTTAGAGATAAGCCAATCATTGATAGCTGACTATTACCAGACTTGTTAACATTGTCATAATAGTTCCTTCAATTTAATGAATGTTTAAGAATTGGCTTCCTTACTGACTTACTCCTTATTGATTATTATTGTTAGCTACTCCCCCGGCAAAGTTACACATTTAATGTGTTTATTATGTTGAATGATAGTAGTGAGTCCCAAGACAAATTTCCTATTGGGTACAAATTTGATCTTTACAAGGGATGTAACAATATCCAATTCTCACGGTATGGTATTATCATGATAATAATGTCACCAACGGTACCATATTTATTGCAATATTGTGTGTGTGTGTGTGTGTGTGTGTGTGTGTGTGTGTGGGGTAATTATTGTCATATTTCAAGATTAAGATTATTTAAAGTGTTTAAAGGGGCTATATTATGCAAAGTGACTTTTCTGAGCTTTCTACCATGTTATAATGTTGTGCCCTCCTCAAAAACATACCTGGAGTTTTGTTTTACTTTCATTCACATGTTTCATTAATCCTCTATTCTCTGGCATGGCTGTTCTGAGGCTTCAAGACACTCGCTCCCACTCTAGGAAGCACTGACCAACAAACAAGCTCTCTACATACAGTCTGCTCTCATTCATTTATCCAAAGAACGGTGTACAGCTATGTTTCCTAATAGTTATTTTTCATTTTGTAGTAAAATGGCATCATACAAAACGTTTAATGAAATAAAAAGCCTTTTTTCCTCTGTTTGTGGTCAAAAGACAGCAACAGAGCTGCACGCACCAGTAAAGTTCTTATTAAAAACGTTCTCTTTTAGTCAGATAACGTTTTTAAAGGTTGTAAAATGTGCGATCCTGTTCTAGAGACGACCAAGACTGGTTTAAAAATATGAATAAAAGCATAATATTGCCCCTTTAATAACAGTAATAATGTTGGCTGCACTGGAATGGAGCAAAGGATCATGGTCTATGTAGTTCACTATGTTTTTTTTACTATTACGCTGCAACAGAACAATGCATTTTAGCCTCGGGAGCTTACCACTTGATATTGTAAAAGTCCATGATGATATTGTGAGTGTTATGTGAGTGATATTACAATATTGTTACATCCCTAATTATTTACTAATTTTAACAGTTGGAGTCAAAACATTTATTTATTTATTTTTTAATTGGGCTTACAGAAGAACAAGGTGAGGTATTAAAATGTTATCTGAAAACCATAAGGCACTAAATATAATTTGACATTTTCTATCATTATATAAGTTCCAGGACATATTCGTATTTTAATACATTTCAGGGTAATTTCAATGACTGGATTCCAGGTTTTCCAGGATATGTGTGAACACTGACCATCTATAGTTTCATCATCTACGATCCAGTTTGTTCATAAATATGGATAACCTGCAGTTCAAAATTTATCACACTTTTGACATTTTGTATCTCATGCTCTTACCACCTACGATATTTTCACTGAACATCCTCCATTAAAATGCTTGGGGCTGGATCAATAGTGAGAGTTGGTTCAAGTGTTAGCAAGTGCTTTTAAAACAACTGTGTTAGTTAGACAAAGAGAGGCAGAGAGCAAGCATCGCAGCAGTGTCTAACCCTGTACATGCCACTATCCCACTACAGTCTGTACCTTTTTTAGGGGGATATATTAGCTGTCCTTCTCATGAAAACACCCCCAGAAGAGTAGAAGAAGAAGAAGAGAGAGGACAGAGAGGTCAGTGGATGGCTGCAGAATGAGAGAGGAGGCAAGAGGCAACAAAGCACCACACGAGTACAAAAGGGACAAACTTAAAAAATGGCTTGTCTGGAAAACATAGAAAAAGAGAAATTAGATGAAGCAACACCAAAGAAAGTGACCACATGAACAAGTATAGTAAGGAAGCATGTGAACGTAACAGTGTCAAATGAATAAAAACATAGCTGCAGAGGATTAAAAGTGCACAGAATAAAAACATGAGTGACAGAAATGCAGGAGGGTACAAAAAATCAAATAGAAATACAGTGGTGGACAGTAACTTGATGCTTAATACTTCTCACACACATTATGTTTCATTGTTGCGGCCCCTTTAAATTTCAGAAAATCCCACACAGACTTCCAGCAATAAAAAAAAAATGTCACTCTGTTCAAAAGACCCCCCCCCCCCAGTACATTTTGGGAGATATTTTATATTTGAGTAGATGTACTTTTTGATACACAACAAGACCAGAAGTTCAATGATTTCATACCAGGTATGGGTAATAAGTAGTAGTAGTAGCAACAGCAGCTATAGTAAGTACAGGTACTGTACTACTCTCTGAAACTCAAGGGTTTTATTATAAAAGTTTAATACAGATGAACGAACTTAAAAATTTAAAAAAATCATGAAAAAGGAATCATGAATTTAATTCATTTCTTGACTGAGTTTCTCCAATAAATATATTTTGTTATTGAGGTGACACTATTTTTTTGTAATTTTACCATAATATTTTGACAAATTTCAAGGCCTAGATAAACAAAATCTAATACCTACTGATAATGTTTAATACTTTTAAGACCTTGATTTTGACACAAACAAATGAAATACCTTTTTAATGCTTTTAAGACCTTCGGGATACCTTGTAATAGCAGTAGTAGTATTGCTGTAGATTCCATGAAAATACTTTGGTGAAGAAGCTACCCTTAAGTATTATTAGTAACAGAAGCATTAACAGTAGTAGTAGTAGAAGCAGCAGCAGCATTTGTACTCATATTATTAGTAGTAGGAGATTTTACTACACAACTTAGTCCTGGACAAGTACTTTTTAGTAATTTTGTTGACTGCTTCTACTTGAGTACTATTAACAATACTTTCACTTGAGTATGGATTTTTGGAGTACTTTATCCACCACTGTAGAAATGGCTGCAAACTCGGAGGAGTGAGAGCGGGAAGTGTGACCGTTCATCAAACTCGTGTGAATATGAAGTGATGAGAGCGCAGCTGTTGTTTTCCGGAGATTGAAATCTTTCAGTGTTTGTTTAAAAATGTTCCCCGAGACTCCGCCCCTTGGTGCTGTTTACAGGGGCGCGCCGTGTGCATCAGTTTACACAAAGAGAGGAGAGGAGTATGAGGTCATTTCCTGTTTAGCAGTGAAGGGCGAGGTTGTCTGAGGAAGCTGGTCATCTCAGTGCAGGACAGGCCTAATGCCAGGGCTTTAACTAAATAACAGGGACTATTATGTAACAAAGAATGTCTTACATTCCTTGGAAATACTTTGGTGACATTGATTAAGCTATTTTTTATGTGCAAGTCATAAAATACAAGAAAAACAAAATTAAAATGGGAGGAGAGTATGTGCTATGAAATTTTTGATAAAGGACTCCCTCTGATGGACAAAAGAGGTACTACACTGCTGGAGGGTTTGTGGTGTTTCTTACCATCCAGTTCCTCGTCAGTCGTCAGCTCATCGTTGGAACAGATGCTCAGGACGTTCACGAGCATCTCAGTCACTGGAGGAGACACAAAACAAAAAAGATCATTTAAATGTTGTCTCGCTGTAGACTGAGAGATCAAAGCAAGACCATGACTCTTCAGGCTGTATACACTAGAACAGTGGTTCCCAACCTTTTTAGTCCTGGTTTAACCTGGTTTATTTCTGGTTTTAGACTTGGTTTATTTCTTGTTGAGTTATGGTTTTAGACCTGGTTTAGTGCTGGTTTAGACCTAGTTTATTTCTGGTTTAGTCCTGGTTTAGACCCGTTTTAGACCTGGTTTAGGCCTGGTTTAGACCTAGTTTATTTCTGGTTTAGTCCTGGTTTAGACCCATTTCAGACCTGGTTTAAGCCTGGTTTGGACCTAGTTTATTTCTAGTTTAGTCCCGGTTTAGTCCAGGTTTAGTCCCTGTCTCGCCCTTCTTTAACGTCTCATCCCTCTCTATAGTCCTGGGTTAGCCAAGATTTAGGTTTATTTTAGTCTTTGAAAACTAAATATATAAAGGTACTATAATCGATCACATAACTCCATGTACCCCCTGCAATGTGCTCGCGTACCCCTAGGGGTCCCCATCCCCCTGGTTGGGAAACACTGTACTAAAAGACGAAGACAAATGTGACTAAACACATACAGGACTGTTAACCTTTCATTAAATTCTTTTACTTGCTCAGTTTTAATGGAACTTTGCTCTGATGTAAAGTGAGATTTTTACAAGGCTACAAGAATGATTTGTGCTTTCAAGCCAGATCTAAACCTTTTATCAGTGAGAAAAACAAAATATTCTTTTCAAATACATGACCAAACAACTATAATGTTTACTATATATTACTTTCTCACTATTGAAAAGAAAAGAAAAAAGCTTGACTGTTATGTTGCTGTAGATTACATTATGAATAATCTTGAGTAAAAACACAGAATAGCAAGTTTTGTATGTTGAATAGTGCATACAAACAAAGTCAGGAGGAACTGCCAGCCACTGTATAGCGTATTTTCACAGTCTCAAATCTGAAATTGCCCTCTTAAAGCTAGATATACTGGTGCTTCACAGATCACAGTTACATAAGGAAGTGTCTGTCATAACAAGTACATTTTGTGTTTAAAAGAGGGCCTAGTTTCCTTCTTTGAAAGCAATAAACAAACAAAATGGCACTGTTGCAATGATTTTCAAGATCAGCATTTGGGGGTAAAAGGTTACTCTGAGTTGTTTTAAAATTAAAGAGGGGGCAGCTGTTGTTTACATCTGCATTGTGTGAGTGCAGCACCTTTTTTCTAAAAAGTTCTACAAAATGAATCACTTGATCTAGTTTATTCTGCTACTCTGCCCAGTTTCAACAGTTCATTTATTCACTTTTTTAATAAAATGAATAATTTATCACCTCACAGTGTATCATTAAACATGTTTAAGTGCTTTGCTGGGGCTAAATTTCTTGAGGCAGGACCATTTCCATTATTGACCCATGTAGGTGAGTGCTCATCACTATTCTGCAGTAAAATCATTTGTGCACAGACTCACCTTTTTCTCCGACGAAAGGCAGAGACCAGGTAAAGACGTCCATAAAGTTGGGAAGCCAGTACGGGTGAGGCGAGCAGTTGAACTGCCGGATGTTCATGACGTTATTCTCGTACTTCAGCACCGCCGCTGAGGAGAGAAATACACCAATCAGCCATAACATTATGACCACTGACTGTGTGTGTGTGTGAATAACACACACTATCTCTTCATCATGGCACCTGTTAGGGGGTGGGATTTATTAGGCAGAAAGTGAACATTTTATCCTCAAAGTTGATGAGTTAGAAGAGGGAAAAATGGGCAGCTGTAAGGATTTGAGCGAGTTTGACAAGAGCCAACACGACTGGGTCAGAGCATCTCCAAAATTGGTCCAAGGAAGGAACAGTGGTGAACCGGTTTCAAATGATGAATGTAAAAAAAAAAAAAAAAAAAAAAAAAAAGACTACAATTACTACAACAAGTACTACTGCTATTGATACTACAACCAGTACTACTACTACTGCTTCCACTAATTCAATTGCAGTAACTACTACTACTACCGGTACTACTACCACTGCTGATGCGCTAGTTCTGCTAATACAACTAATTCTGTTACCACTACCACTACTAATAGTTGTAAAATGTTAGCTACTAATACTACTACTACTGTTTCTAGTACTACTGCTATACTACTATAGTTACTATGTTCCCAAACCTGCAATAAAGACAGGATCTTCTGGTCGTGCCATCAACATAGCCACCACGTAAAAGTATAAAAAAAAAAATCTACTCAGAAAGTACATCTTCCTAAAAAAAAAAAGTAAGTCAAAGTAAATTTTACTTTTACAGCTCCACTCCCACAGTGAATGCTACAGGACTTATTCATACCATTTTCAATCCAGCTGCACAACAACTCACCTTTCTGTCACAGATAACCCTGTATCACTCATGTTTATGCATATCATTTCACAGCATTATCCTTACCCACCTGTTGTATATAGTATATATTTACTTTTTATATGTTTACTGCTATTTTTATATTTTGTAGATTTGTAAATATGCAAATCTTGTAAATTTGTATCTATTCTATTGTATTTTATTCAAAGTATCTTATTGCTATAACTATTCTATACATAAACTACATTTTACATATGTTTTTGAAAAACTGAGCTACTGTGACCAAGCAATTTCCCTTGTGGATCAATAAAGTCTGTCTAAGTCTAAATCTAAATTGGTTGAGTAAAAGGCTAAATCTAGTCCAAAACGTACAGGGAAATGGACTCACATATGTGATCAACCATAAATCAACAGCACTTGTGTTTCCTGTTTATGAGAAACAAATCACTTTTTTGTGATTATAATTTTGCTGATGTTCTGCTCCAGCAGCCGCCTACGTCTTGTTCCCTGCTAAGCCGTTGCACCACACAGCTACACAGACCCAGTCCACTTTGTTTCACGCCTGAAGGCCAACAAACCACAAAGAGCAACACACTTTTAATTTTCATTAAAGTAGAGTTTTATTAAGCAGGCTTAGTGAACCGTTGCCTGAGGGAGACCATGTTTCCAAACATTATATCCCTATGTTTTTATGCTATGAAAGTGAACACGCTGCATAATAAAGGCTGTGTCTGCTAAGGCTCCCGGTTGGTTTTATTGTTTACCTTGGTTGGCTAATACTAATTGGCTTTGTGTGTTTTTGTGTCTATGCTATGGTGATCTTTAATTGGGCAAAACACATAAAAGTAATATGAAGTGGGAATTTTAAAGTTGAAGTGTGGACGTATCTCAAGCTGTTGCCAGTCCATCTTGCAGCTAAATTATTGCCTTTAAACTGCAAATAAAAGCCTTACTCTGACTGACAGTAATTTAAATAGGCAGGCGAACCTAAAGTGCAAATTAGGGCAATGGAAATGGATTTTTTAGACCAACAAGGATACATTCTCTTGGCCATTCTGTCTATGGCAAGTTTGTTTTTAGTTATTTTGTGTCCTAAAACAAAAGAGAACACTTGACTGCTGTAACTTATGGCACAGTTACCAAGTGAGGAATGCATTTTTCTGATTTTGTTGTTTGTAAAGTTGCCTTTGTTATTTATAAATAAGTGTACCAAGCAAGTGTACTAGCATTTAGTGCTACAAATATTTAGCTCTACTGTAAATACCCAGACGACTTCTTTCTTCTGCTTCTCCTTTTGGCTTTTCCCTTCTGGGGTCGTCACAGCAAATCATCTGCCTCTTAGTGTGTAGTGGCTTTTATATTAATGTGGGATACAGGGTTCATACACTTTTTTTTATAAAAAATTTTCCATAACTTTTACCATGGCTTTTCCAAAACTTTTGACTACATTTCCAAGACCTGAAAAATGACTTCAGCGTGTTTAAATACTATTCAGAATGTCCAGTGTGTTACATTAGAAACCTACTTTTGCTGCAATTTCATTTGTTAAATTAGGAAATGAGTCAGTTAAAGAAAAAAAAATGTTGGGGCTTATTCCAACAGAAGTACATATTCCGCCATTTTTACTTTTCATAGACTGGTGATTAAAAGATAATTATGAAGATATAAACAAATTATCTTTGCTGTTTTAAAGCATTACCAAAACCAAAAGAGCCAAAGAACAAAAAAAAAAAAAAAAAAAAAAAAATATATATATATATATATATATATATATATATATATATATATATATATATATATATATATATATATATATATATATATATAGTTCAAATAGACTGACAAAAAACTAGATATTGGTCACTTTTTCCTGCAGTGAGAACAATATACATTTCCAAAACTTTTCCAGGGCCTGGAAATTATATTTTAAAATTCCAAGACTTTTCCAGGTTTTCCATGACTATACAAAATCTTGGCATATGTTTTTTTTTTTTTTTTATGCCAGATGCCCTTCCATCTTTAATTATACAGTCTTGGGCAGTAAAACAAAAACTGACTTGTGACCCCTTGTGGCTGGATTAATTTTATTCTGTGATTACAAAATAAATGAAATCCCACTGTGATAGGTTAATCTAGCTTTGAAAATACCCAAATATACTCTATGAAATTGCTACAATAAGTGTAAGCATTGCTAATGCCCTAAATCGACTTTGGTATCACCATTAATGTACCAACGCAGTCCATGAAGTGTGGCGTCAAAGTTAACACTTGAAAAGTGCACAACCATCAAAAAGAGCTGCAGTTTGTGGAGAAAAAAAAAAATCAATGGTGAATTTTCCTGGCGTTTAGGACATTTCCTCTCTGCATTGATTATGCCCCCGGACTTTGTCATTTACAGGATTGAACACATGAATATCACCACACAAAACACATGGCTCAGCGTTTGGGCCTGAGCACTTTTCATTAGTTAACACGCAAACATCAATTACTCAAAGAGGGGAAGGGAGGCCGGGGGGATGTTTCAGAGAGGCAACGGGGCAACAGTTGGGACGGCAATAAACACTGTAATGTGAATACAGTCATTAGTAATCTTTCAACGGGCAATTTCACAAATAAGAGAGGCATGAGGGATGTGGAGAATTCAACTTAAGAGCCTTTGGAGCTTCAAATGATACACTGCAGGATGTTAGGTGCATTTGACTTTTTATGGGTTGAAACAATGCTATTGGATTAGTTATTAGTAGTGTCCTTCGGCTGTCGTATTGATTAGTTTAGTAGTGAGTACTAGGGCTGCACAATATATTGCAAAATTATCGTTATCGCAAAGTATATCGTGTCACAAGTATTCCTCATGTCAAAGCTAAGCCCAGATAAATGGAGGGCGTTGCGTCAGGAAGGTCACAAAAACCTATGAATCAATATGTGGATCACTGCACAGCACTAAGCAGATAGTTTGGTGGACCAACCAGAAGGGAAAAGCCAAAATAAAAGAATAATAATTTTCTTTAAATCTTAACATTTTAAAGTTAATAATTTTTATTTGTTATGACTTTCTGCATGGCTCAACAAGTTGAACTTAAGACTTTTCTAGATAAAAATTAAGACCTATTTCATAAGCCCCCAGTGCAAAAAAAGCTGAGTCATAAATGGGGTTGCGTCCTTTAATTGTGACTACTGACAACAGTGAGTGCCACAAAGCATTTTGTTCTTAGTAAGAAAAAAATCAGAACTCTTGTATTGGCGACAATAATATGTGTTTGAGAATTTAAGTGGGCATTTTAAAATAAGCTGTGGACGCAGGTAGTTAAATGTACACGAAATATTTACTACCTGTTTAAACATATTTAAGACCTACTACTCCGCATCTCGGTAAATTTAAGACTTTTTAAGGCCTTAAATTCAGATTTTTACTTTTAAGACTTTTATTTTTAGACTTTTTAAGACCCAGCAGAAATCCTGTTTATTATACTAATTGTTATTATTTTTAAAACGCTGCTTCAATCCAGGCAATCTACTTTTACATAATTCTTCTGTATTTTACTGATTTGTTTTGTGAGTTGTGATTGGCTGAAAGCTACACTTTCAAAAATGTCTGTTCTATGTAAACAATAGAGCAAACTCATAAAATAGAAGCAGTGAGAAGGTTTATTGATAATGTGTAATAAACATGATTTATCATTATAAGCCCTATGCTGTGTCTAAGTTGAAGGGAAGTGGAGAGAATAAATGTGCTTGCCACAATTTTGATTTATCCTTCTTATATAATGAATGATTTTAAAATGTTCCTTTGAAAAGTGCAGCCCTGTCACCTTTGATCACACGCAGTAACCATTAGTGCTTGTTACTTTTATGTGTAATTGAAGCAAATAGTCTCCAAAACAACATTCAAAAACAAAATCGCAGCTCATCTATCTACCCTGTCTTTTCTTGGAGCCACAAACAGCACGTCCTTCTTTATAATCACATGGCTGGCTGCGCTCTATAGTAACCAGCGTCCAAAACACTGACCACAACATGCCAGATTTGACCTCAGCAATGATTAAGGTGCAAAGGAAACCATGAGAGTGGCTAAACACAAATATATATAGAGACGGGAGGCTATCCTGAACATGCGGCCGGGGCAGGGTGGCCCAAATGCAGGGGGTGGGGAGGAGGGGAAAGCAGACACCGTTGGCTAGGTCACCACCACGGGGGACTTTCCTGCTCTCGGCATCTCTCAGGGTCGGGAATAGCAAAGTCATCAAACGTGGCATCCCAAGCAGCTCTAACCTCGGATCGCGACACAGATCGGGTCAGAAGACTTCCTGCTGCACGGGGCTTGCCTCAGCGCGAGTGTGGGACGCAGCAGCAAGACGTGCTAATGCTAAAGCTAAAGTAATGTGCAGGACGTCCACTCCGCAACTGCTTACATTTGCTATTTTTACACACAGCCTTCTCTGACCGTACACAATATGAGACTCTGATGGTACGACAAAAAATATCAGACCAGACAAGGACAAAACATTATTATGAGTCAAACACAAACACAATTATTCCAAACTAGCAGACCTCTCGCAATGGTAAAGATATACTCCTAAGATCTTCTAGTTCAGGGGTAAATGCTCTATCTATCTAGCCAGAAATCATTTGTTCCTTTGTTGACCCAAAACTTTAGCCCTATCTCACAAAAAATCCCTCCAAAAAATCATAAAAAAATCTACATGATCTTATTCCTTCAGGCAAGGCATTTTTCCGCTGGTTGCCTTGGTGTTTTTGTCCCTCCCAACATCTACATAAACACTTTTTACACTGCTATTTATCATTATATCATTATATATTTATATATTATATTATTTTATATTATATCATTATATATTTCCAAGATGAAAAACATTTGTGATATTTTTATATTAAATGATTGAAACTTATGAAAGACAAGCTCAAGTGATTAAAAAAGGAAGTGAAACTGCTAAAGACTATTATTAGAACATTATATATTATGTAATATTTTTTAATTTTTTTCAGGTTTAATTGCTTGTTTCAAGGGGAGGCATTGAAATTTTTCTAATTTTTCTTTGTAGTATTTTTATTGAGTTTAATATTATGTTATTTTTTTAAAGGTACTTTTAAAAATAAATGTAATATGAGTTTATATTGTTATTTTATATTTTATTTTAATGGCAAGCAGATTATTATGTATTTAATTTTGATCTTGAGTTTCACTGAAAAATGGAGGAGAATTAGCCTTTACAAAATTAGGTGTAAAATACCTTTGTGCTAATAATCACAGATGTTTTTTTTTATTACAGTTTTGAAGAAATATCAAAATATATGAGAGTGAGGGTAGTCATGATATGGCAAAAGGCCCAGGGGTACACAAGACAAAAAAAGTTGGGAACCACTGGTGTAGACAATGGACAATATATTATTAGGTGATAAAATTGTTTTCCAAGATCAAAGAAAAAAAAGCATATACTGTATATGAGTAAACTTTCGTGCCTGCTTCATCAACTCATAACACAAGAACAGGTAGTGTATAGGCTCGCTCATATCAATATCAACTATTGGAAAGTCCAGTGTGATACTGCTGTCCTCAGACCAGGTAGTGGGTGTTTCTGAGTGTGCGTTGGCGTGCACAAAAGCCATGGCAGCGTGGGCAGCCATTGCATAAACAGCACACACTGCATAAACACGCGGGAGGCACTTGATTGAACGCAGCCGCGGTGGAAAAGCCGGGAGGAAAAAGGCAGAGCGGGGGAGAAGGTCAGCTCCCCACTGTCCTCCTCAAATATGATTCCCTTTAAAGGTACGCCCGACAACCACCCTCTGCACTAAACACAACAAACGCATCAGGCTGGGAAGTCATAAACTACTACTACTGCTTTTTCTACTACTACCACTACTGCTACTACTACAACAAAAACAACAACTACTACAACTATTGCTACTGCTTTTACTACTGCTGCTACTAAACTACTACTAAAATGTCTAGTTCTACTACTGTTACTACTTCTACTGCTGCTGGGACTGCTAATACTACTAATGCTATTCCTAGTACTACCAGTACTGCTGCTACTACTACTGTTACTGCAACCTCTAGTACTACTACTGTTACTACTACTACTGCTGCTGCTGGGAAATGCTACCGTTTATGCTACAATTACTGCAACTACTACTACTCTGAATACAACACAGATACACCTCCCGCTGAGACCAAGTGACGCTGGAAGCCTGGCTGCTGTGTTGGAGTGTTTCAGTGATGTGAACAGTTTGATGGCGCAGAACTTTCTCCAACTCAACACCAACAAATCTGAAATATTTCTAATCAACCCCCACAGTCCATCTCCCGTATCCAGAACCACCTCGGCCCTCTATCCGCTAACATTACTTCCTCCGCCAGAAATCTAGGGGTAATCTTTGATTCTCATTTCACATTCCAAGATCACGCCAAAAAAAAAAAAAAAACTCAATCGTGCTTTTTCCATCTTCGCACCATCTCCAAAATTAAGAAAATTCTCACTCCCCCAGATCTCAATAAAGTGCTCAACGCTTTTATCTTCTCTGGGCTCGATTACTGAAACTCCCTCCTCTCCGGTCTGGACTATAAATCTCTCTCGCGCCTCTAACTTGTTCAGAACGCAGCAGCTTGGCTTCTCACTGGTTTTAACAGACGACAACACATCACCCGGTTTTAGCACTTTTAGCATGGTTTTACACTGGTTCCCTGTGCGTTTTAGAATTGATTTTAAAATTTTACTGAGCACTTTTAAAGCTTGTTTAGGTCTTGTCCTGAGCTACATCTCAAAGCTCTTGACTTCATACGAGCCTCCCCGCAGCCTTAGATCCTCGGGCAGGTCCCTGTTAGTTGTTCCAGGGTCGAGACTCAAAACCAAAGGTGACCGAGCTTTTTCGGTCCGAGCCCTTCGTCTCAGGAGCGACCTGCCTGAGGAGATAAGGCTGGCACCATCAGTATCATCTTTTTAAGTCACTTCTTAAAACCCAATTTTATCATCTTGCTTTTTTATAATAATTGTTGGTTTTAATTTCTATTTATTTTGTTGTTCATGTATTGTGTTTTTGTGACCCTTTTTGTTGTTTTTAGAAGTGCTATATAAACAAAGATTATTATTATATTATTATTACAACCACCAGTACTACTATAGACATTGCTACCACTACCAACATTGCTACTGCTACTACTGCTACTACTACTAATAATGCTATTGCTTCTGCTTTTACTAATACTGCTACTATATTACTGCTAAAACATCTAGTACTACTACTGCTGCTACTGAGAATGCTACTGTTTATGGTACAACTTCTACTACTCTGAAAACA
The DNA here is from genome assembly GCA_020698575.1 of Bostrychus sinensis. Taxonomy (NCBI): domain Eukaryota; kingdom Metazoa; phylum Chordata; class Actinopteri; order Gobiiformes; family Eleotridae; genus Bostrychus; species Bostrychus sinensis. The sequence goes on from CM036252.1 coordinate 18,616,434, forward strand.
ACCACCAGTACTACTATGGCCATTGCTACTACTACTACTGTTGCTAATAATATTACAACTAGGTTCCTCTTTGCCACCAAAATTAAAACTCTTTGAAACTTCAGTGTAAGTTAAAAAAAAGTAAAATTTTAGTAAATATTCCTCAATAAATATGCTTAATAAATAAATTCAAAGTATCTTGTTATTTTCTTCGACTGACAGAAAACACAAACAGAACACAAAAAATTCTGCATGTCAGCCACTAGGGGTCTCTGCTGCTCCTACGCTGGCTCCACACAGGGCTAGCTCAGGCCAGCTCCTGCTGGCATGGTAACACAGATCTGAGGAGGCCGACGCCCAGCTCATTAATTATTCATGAGGGAGTGCCTGGAGCCGGTTTCCCCGGTAACGAGGCCGGGCCGGTCAGTGGGTGGGTCAGACGGCCGCTCTGTGTGATCGGAGGGGAGATTCCCAGTGTCCTGCGCTAAGTGCTGAATGCATATCTGTCTTCAAGGTCTCATGCATCAAGTTCCACTGGTTTAGTATTCCACACCACACACTTGTGCCGTCCCGCTGCATTTAGTGCCCCTGCTACTATTTCATATGGGACATGTGCGAGTGGATCTAGAGGGATATCTCAGTACAGCTCTTTGATTCAAATGCATTTCTTCTTTATTACCCTAATGGAAAGATGCTGTAAATCAGGGTTTAAACTGAAATCTAGCTCTGAAAATATAATTAATTACTTTTGTACAGCCAAGAAACAATGCAGGGTACCTTTATAGCTCCTCAGAAATTCAATAGATTAGCAAGGTTATTGGAGTATTGTAAAGGCATGGTGTCACTAATTTACTTAATGCTCCATATAATCAACCAACCACTTAGGCATGAGACAGTCAGAGATTCTCATAAAATAAATATTATGGTATGAAGGCATCACAAGATTGCAATACAAATATAATTTACTAGATGAATGAGGGATTGGCAAATGGTGTGGTTACTATTAGAGTTGATTAAGCATTTTCTTCTCCTTTCAGCCGTTTTCTTCTGGAGTTACCACAGTGAGTCCTCTGCAACTAGTGTCATGTCCCTTTTTCACTCTTTGGTCTTCCTTTGGGCCTCTTACCTGGCATTTTTCTACCAATATATTCAGAAAGTTTTAGAAAGATGCTAGGAATAATCTTGCTTACCATGCCTAGTAGCTTTAACTTCAATACAAGTAATACATTCAGATGCAAAAAAATGCAACTTTGTTGTTTTGTCTTGTTTACTGCTGTATTAAAACTTTGTCCAACTGCACCGTGTTTACAGGGAACCCCAGTACTGACCCGTGCAAGAACAGATGGGTGGGCATCTGCAGTCCTGTGACACTTTTCTCCCTGGCGTGCGCACACACTTCGCGAGGACGGGGGGGGTGCTGGCACCTTCACCGCCTCAGCTTCCATCCTGCTATTTATTCCAATGACAGGGCCAGGAGCCAATCAAACCACTCCCTTTTTCCCCTTTCGTTTCAAACGGACACTCAAGAACCAATCGAGAACTCCTTGTGAAGTTTTAATCATTGCAGTGCCTCTTCTCTTTACAAATGTACAAGCTTTTTAGGAAAGGCTATGCACAAAAATATTTTCATAACAGGGATACAAAATGAAAAGCACTCTTAGCTAACAGCATCTTTTGATACCTCACTAAAACTTTCACAGTACTGTGTTTAAGCTCGAGTAGTCAGCTTATTACAAAACAACCAGACAGGTGTGCACAAACTTCTCTAACACTGGACTAATTAGACAAAAACGACTGCAACATCAGGGCAGAATTAGCCTTTATGCTACCCAAGCACCATAACCATAAAGGATTCAGTTGATGGCTTTCTTGGACCAGTCAATAATGGTGCAGTAGAAAACATTCCATTAATACAAAACCGCAAGCAATCTCCAAAGAGCGCCAGTGCCAACTCTCTGCCCCTCCTCCTCCTCCTAATCCACTCCACGCACTGCAGTCGCCACAAGAACCAAACAGGTCCAATAGTGAAATCTGCTAAATCACTGCTGTTGTGTTTTCATTCTGCAGTGGCTTTTTTGCCCCCCTCACCAGCGCGGCGTCAGCCATTTTTGGTCCTGAGTTTAGGCCTGATTTCTGTTCTGCTTACTACAAGTGTCCCCTAACTCAGTGTTTCCCAACCAGGGGTACGAGGACCCCTAGGCATACGTGAGTACTTTACAGGGGGGTACTTGGAATTATTTCATAATTTGATATGAAGATATCTGGGATCTTTTTATATTAAACTATTGAAACTTGTGAAAGACAAACTGAAGTGTCTCTCTGATTAAAAATTATTGATTAAAATGAGGGTGAAACTAGAAATATTATTTGAATAGGCTTACTATAAAGCTTGTATCAAAGAACTTATTAAATTTGTTTGTTTTTCATAAAAAAAATTTCTTCAATTAATTATGAGTTTTACTCTTTTAGTTGAAAAATATAGTAAAATAAGTGTTTTGTACATGTATTGTTATTTTAAGATTTAAGATTTTATTTGTATATTGAATTTAACTTTCCAAGCAAAATGCAGGACAATCAGCTTTTACAATAAAGTATAAAATGTCTTTGTATTAATGAACACAGGTGACCAGTCTATGAGCACTTTTTGAAAAATTAACACGTAATCAAGTGAGGGGGTACTTCCGGTATAGCAAAAATCTCAGGGAGTATGGAATACAAAAAAGGTTGGTAACCACTGCCCTAACTTATAACATATAATGAGTCATTGTTGAGGATTAGAGCAGTGATTGTCAAACTTTTCACTCCTCCAAAAAACACCCCTGAAAACATTGAACTTTTTAAGTACAATATTTAATGGATGAGACTAAATCTGGGCTAAACCAGATCTAAACCAGGTCTAAACTAGGACTAAATCAGGGAAAAAAACTGGAAAAAAAGAAGGCTTTATTGATCAAAAATATAAATAAGAGGGTTTACATTGGATACAAAAAGATACTACAGGGTAGCTCCAGGTTTTGTCTTGTGACATTTAAGACCTTTTTAAGGTAGCTCAGAGTGAAATTTAATGCCAGCATCGTCAATAATAGAACAATAATCTCCATGAGTTTACACTAAGGGATTATCCATACTACTCTGTGAAATTTAAGGGTTTTATTTTAAAAGTCTAATACCAATGAAAGAATTCCAGTGCTGCATTAAAAAAAAATCATGAAAAATGAATCATGTATTTCAATAATAACATTCCTTCAATAAATATATTTTGTTATTGCAATATTAACAATGTTTCAACAAATTTTAAGATCTAGATGAACAAAATTGTATACCTACTCATAATATTTAATACATTTAAGGCCTTGATTTTGGCACAATCATATTTAATACCTTGTTAATGCTTTTAAGACCTTGGGAATACCCTGCACTATTCATTTCTAAGTCAAAATATTTTACTATCTATCAACAGCATACGTTCCCCACACTGCAGTTGCTACAAAAGCCAAAGTAGTAAAAACTGCTAAATCACTGCCGTTGTGTTTTCTTTTTACCACTGCCTTTCTGCCCCCCCTCATCTGTGTGTTGGCCAGTTTTCTTTTTTCACATTGACAATGCATTAGATTTGGGCTTTGACGGACAGCGCATCAGCTCGACAAGTGGGGTAATTGATAGCTACGAGTTTGCCTGTCATCTAGTAGGAAGAGTTTTCAAGTAGAGACGCTCCTCATACACGTTTTTTCATTGGTTAATCTGGCCAACTCCCAACACTGGATTGATGGGAACCTGCTGATGCCTCCTCCCTTTGCTTTTTGAGAGATTTATGTGGCCACTCGATTGGCCATCAATCACCGGGCATGCTCAGTGGAGCTCCAGGCCCAGGACAAAAAAAAAACAAGTACAATTCATTACAGTGGCTTCGAACCCCACCCATATGAGTTATTAGAAGTGCGTTAATTGGACTAGTTAGCAGCAGGCATTCAATCTTAAGGAAAATATCTTCAGGAAAAGTCTTAAACAGGTTTTTAAGAATCAACAAAGTAAGTTGAATTAATGTAAGAAGTGTAGACCTCTGCCAAAGCGGTGGTCCTACCTCACAATAAAACATAGTTCTGGGTAACACCTAGACTTAAAACCCAAAACCCTTATATCTCACAATGGTAAAAAATATTCTAAAACTAATCCTTTGTTTTTTTTAGTGAGTGAAGTTAGTAGTATCTAGGGCTGTAGTAGACCAAAGAAATTATTAGTTGGCCAAAGTTAGCCCAGCACATTGATTAATCACCAAAATTAACTAAGAATATGTGTGGGGAATTACCAGAGTCTCATACAAAGTGACTTTACATTAATTAAACATTTAGAATAGATAGCTGTAAACTATTTTTATCTAAAAATCATCTATGCTATTTTAAATAAAATGAAAAATAATAGTTATCAAGTAAAAATTAGATTAGCTTTATGCAAAGAGTTCATTTTTTCTTCAAATTTTAGTCAACCAAGACCTCACTGACAGATTAATCAAGTAAGCGACCAGATATTAATATCATCGGCAGTATCTCATAATGGTACACAACCATTTAAAACAGCCCTGAATCTAAACAGTAACATGGATCCACACCATCAAGCTTCCTGAAAATTGGACAACAATAAAAGGTACTCTTAGTTACCAGCATTTTTCACGCCTCACTAAACCTTACCACAGTACTGCGTGTAATGGCATAATCAGAAGTGGCTGAAGCTTCGAAATGAAAAGTGACATGTTGCTCGAGGGATGCCTCTCAGCTCTAGGTTACTATTATTCTAAAGTCAAATCTTGTCACTTGAAAACAATTTAGAGAAAAATGTGGCTCATTTTGAAGCAGACAGTGACTGATGGGACAAAGGGAACACACCCTTCTCTTAGAAAAGATGAAGCAGCTGTGTGGCACAAAAATCAAACTGTTCCACTACATCCACTTCAATGACCACACAAGTAAAAAATGACTGTCAGCTCGTAGTGACTGTGGTGACAAGATTGTTTAATTTAATAGACACAAATCTGAGCGTCTAAAAAGGTTTGTGATGCAAGATATCGCTTAATAAATGGTATTAGCTGGTATACAACATACATGCTCATATCAACAAGTGATTTTAAGTGATTGTTGAAGTGCATTGTAAACAAACTTGTCTCTTTCCCCATTCCCACGTTTGTTTTTCAAAGTAAGAGTCAATTACAGATCCACTCCTCTTGTTGAAACAGCCATAGCCACTTATTGTGTAGTTTTGCCACACCTTTTCTGTTGGCTTTGATTGGCCACACACAAAATATAAACAGGAATAAAAGACACAGTCACCTCAAGATCTCACAGTGATAAAAAAGACCTGATTTCAAACGATGGCTCTTCAAGTTCAGGGGTAAAGGCTCTAACCATTGATCCACAAAGCCCTTATGTCTCACAATGGTAAATAACATGATAACTACAAGCACTTATCTCTTGTTTTTGCTGACCCCATGTGGCTGGAGTTAATATCTTTGACCCTATCTCACAATGGCGTGCTGGATACACACCAAAAACCGTTTATGTGTTCTTTGGGCTATTAATGTCACCTGGGGAGCCTGGTTCCCCTCTCGGAGCAAAGCGTTTCTCCGTTGGGATTTGGAACTGACCTATCACAGACGTTTATCTGCAGCACGTCCTAGGACCAAGGTAGAGCTAGCGACCAAGCTAACTTAATAACCTCTCTGACTTGATTAATGGCATTTATAGCTTTTCTTCGTCACCTGTTGGTTCTGCTGAAGTCTGTGTTATTGTTCAGCCCTCAGCGTGATTTTTTTCTTCGTCTTGTTGCCATTTTAACAATAGTTAAGTCCAGTTGACATGCAATGTAGCTAACAAATGCATTAAAAAAAAACTTCTTCCACAAGTCTTTGTACAACTGGCTTCTGCTGCTGTCCCCGTTCAGAAATAAGCACAGAGCTGCTCATAATACGCTGAATTGTGTTTTTTAATGGAAAAAAAAATAAAAAAATAAAAAAATAAAATTCAAGTTTGTTTGGGTCAGTGGTGCACAGCTTATGTCCCGCCCCTAATTTCTCTGATTGGTTACTCTGCCTGTCATTGTTCGCCACAGAAACTAAATGTTACCGAATGGGTACTAGACTAACTTCTTTATAAAGAATAGGAAAAGAGTTTGTCTGGCAAGCCAGGCTACCATTACTGACCTTTCCAGAAAGTTAAATTAAAATCCAACCTTTACTTTTGAGTTATTTTTAAGTTATCTTGTTTTGAGACTCCCAAACCAACAAACCAAAGTGGGCAAGACCATAAAAAAAATCCAGCATATTATAACAGGAAAGGAACCATATCACATAAAAAAAAAACCCTTAAGTATAGAACCAAGGACCCAAAAGCATAGTCTCCCCTGTGCATTATACCAACTTGACAACACTGTGGCATTTTATCACAAGACAATTGCAAAACAGCACGCACCAGTGCCATCGCTCACTCCCTCTTCCCATTTCCATTTCCTGAGGCTTGCCCACTGACACCGCCCTCATCCGAACCCAGCACTAAAGCAGATATATATATGCTCTGCTCTCCGAGGAAAACTGCTGACTCACAAGCACAAAGACAGAGGCCTATAGTGGGGTGTGGGCACTTTAGTACAGCAAGGGGGAGGCCAGTGGGAACCGAGTGAACCAGCAGCAGGCCACTTTAACTCTGACCAGCATGCATCACTCACTCCATGTGGTCAGAGAGTGTCTTGTCTGTAGACTTTCTTCTACAACCATAATTTAAGTTGGGATGCTGGGTAAAATATAAATAAACACAGAACGTAATGATCTGCAAATTCCATTATTGTTTATGTCTATTGTGAAAAAAAGAATAAGGTTTCATAGGATTTGTTGATAGTTACATTCAGTGGTTGATTTATATATTACACCGTGTACCAACTTTTTCAGACATGGAGTTGTATGATCCTGATCCAAATCAATGTTTATCTTCCTGAACAACCACATTACTGTTTTCTACATTTTTTGAAGGGATAAGAGGCAAAGCATAGATAAGACTGTATGATATTCAAGCATAAGTGTGCCTCACAAACTGTCTCTGCATACCTTTGTTGTTGTAGACGTCTAGGTAGTTGGGTGCGGAGAAGATGGTGATAAGCGATGGGAAGCCAGTGGTCTGACTCTTTCTGTACATGCGATATCTGATAAAAGGAAGAAAAAAAATGACAGAAGTTACAAACTGCCAAAATCCCAGAAGATTAAATTTTTTTTCACTCCCACTTGGACTTTATACATTTACAGGCCTGACTTTAGTTTCTGTCTAAATCTGAAAAAGTTAAAACTATTAATAATGGCTGTTTTTTTAAATCGTAAAACTGCTGTTATCATAAAAAAACAGCTATGATGTTTAATAGAATTGTAAAATATCTCAGTTTCAACACCTGCTATATGAAAAAAAAAAATGCTTTATGTCGTGCAAACCATGCCACTCTGTTTTTATCTACATTTTACACATTGTCCCAGCCTTTTTGGAGTTTATAGGTGCAAAAAGTTCAGGGTTCATACACTTTTTTTTTTTTTACCAAGAATTTTCCATGACTTTTGAAGACCTGAAGAATGATTTACACATTAATAAATAGTATTCAAAATGTCCAACGTGGTACATTAGAAACATACTTTTGCTGCAGTTTCATCTGGTAAATCTGGAAATTAGTCACATGAAAAAGAAAACAGTTGGGGCTCTACCCCCAGAAATATATTATTCCACTAATTTTACTGACTTATAGCCTATACACCACCAAATAAAAGATAATTATGCTTGGTAAGTTGGTTCAGAATGAGATATAGATTTTTTTTTCTTACTTATTCCTAGTTGCCAGAGGTTAACTAGTACTGGACGAATGTTACTCACACTGTTTAAATTTCCAAAACTTCTCTAAAACTTTTACAGCAAAATATACAATTACAAAACTTTTCATTGCATTTTAAAATTTCATGACTTCTCCGGGTTTTCCATGACTGTATGAACCCTGAAAGATACAGTTTTTCTGTATCTATAGTTGAAAAATACCCATACAGAGGTCATTTATCTGTACATAGAACAAACATTTTAACAACTAATTTGTGGCCTGCAAAAACTCCTAAGAGGCTTGCCACTGTGGCCAGTGAGCCCCTGTTTACAACACACCACCCAGAGATTCCATGCTCACACTAAACCATTGGGATATGATTAGCGTTAACGATTAGCGTCATTTCTACACTTTGTGAATTCAGGCGGGAACATTTACACGGCCTCGAGGGAGTGAATCCCAGTGTTAAGGGTGAAGCGGGCCCTTAGGTAGTCATCATCAGTCAAAGGCTTGTTGTTATGAGCCATAGTATGTGGCTGCGTTGTTGGTTGTGTCACCAAAATGGATGATAGCACACACAGTGACGGCCAGCGAGATTTATTTGCGGACCAAAGGTTTCAGGAAGTTTCCAAAGATAAATAAAAACAGTAGTGTGATTAAATGTTTGTTTAGAGCCGACTTGGGATGGCCTCCAGCATCAGGGGATGAGGAGAGGAGTCCCATGTGACTGTGCCGTGGGAGTACAATGGTAAACAACAGTGTATAGTGTACTCCCACCAACTCAACCTTTCTTAGAGGAGATCAGCCTGGCTCAACCACCCACCCTGCCCGTGTAAAACCTTCAAAAAGCTTTGTTGTTTTTCTTACTAATCCAGTGCATTTGTGAGGACATATAATGGTAAAATAAGATGTAAGATTGCAAGAAGAGGTGTCTGTACTCAAGTAAAAGTACTGTCTTCTACTACTATATAGGACTACTAGTGTCCCAAACCTGGCCAAATTGTGAGTACACATAATGGTAAAAAAAGAATGTAAGCCTATGTAAAGATGTACTCAAAATCTGTACTGAAGTAGAAGGACTGTCTACTACTGCTGCCTACTACCACTATACTACTACTGTCCCAAACCTGACTTGAACCCTCTCTCTGAATTCAAAGCCAAATCCACATTGCCACCGAGGTCAAAAAACACTATTTTGTTTTACTCATTCATTTATTTGATAGGGACAATACATAGTTCCACTATAATGTATGCAACTGTTCTGCATATAAGGTTTATACAAAGTAGCTCCAGGATTTTTTGTAACATTGACATAAATAATTGACAAATTTAAGGCCTAGATGAACAAAATTCAATACCTACACTTAAGATGTAATGTTTTTAAGGTCTTGATTTTACCAATATCAAATTTAATACCTTTTCAATACTTTTCAGACCTTGTTATATATATTCCTAATTTGCAACTCTTGTCCCTCTTATCCTCCTTTTGCTTTTCTACTAACAATACACCGCTAATTCAGGGACTTTATTGACTACAAGTACAAAGAAATCGCTCAAAAAAATCTATTCAAGTACTGTGTAAGTAAAAGTACATTTGAGAAAAGGGTGCATAGATGTGATGAGTAAGATCCTACAACTAAGATCTTTGTATGAGAGGAGTCTCTATTATAGTTATAGTTACTTACCATCTCTGCGTATATGTGTAGTAAAACATTTATGCTTACTGTCAACTTTATTTCACTTCTGGGTATAACACGACTTTCCTCAAAGTTCAAACTTCACTGGACCAGTGGGGAAGCTTTTCATTTCATACCTCGGCTCTGAATCACTCGGCTGTGTGACAGTGTAATGGGGGAAAAAAAAAAAAAAAAAAAAACCCACAGAAAAAACGCCAAAATGTCACCATACTCACCCTGCATCCTGTGCTTCATGAGCCCGGATGATAGATAATAAGTTATTGTGTTGTAGAAAGTCACAGACTGCGGGGTAGCTGGGGAACAAAGAGAAAAGCATTAGGTTTAGTCACACATCAAGAGAAATCGCAGTCAGATCATGAAGTACGATCAATAGAAATAACTAAATAAGTCGAGGCGAGTATCGATCGCCTGGAGAGAAAGAGTGGATACACAAACCTCACTCAAAGCTCAAACAGCTTTAAAAGAAAATGTGTCATAAAAGGAGCTTTGGTGCAAGATTTCTTGGCAAAAATGACAATACTAGGAGAAGTACTTTGAGATTGTGTGTATTTTCTGAAAAAGTTGGTTTTATTTTTGAATCAAACTTACAACATGATTCATAGTAGTGAAACAGAACAAACCAGAGGTGGAAAGCAAATAGTTATTTTTACTCAAGTAATTTACACAGTACATTTTCTAGAACATACTTTTACTTGAGTATATTTGGAGGAGAAAATATTCAGTTAGTTTGTAAATGCTTCAACTCAGGAACAGTAGTGTATCAGTTTGGAATTTGGAAAGAGGCAAAACCATACAAATGTACTCTGTAGTTGATTGAACTTTACTCTAAATACTTCAGTAGTAATAGTAGTTGTAGTAGCTGAGTTCCGGACCTCAGTATTTTTCTAATGTTTACTATATATCTAAGAATAAACTGGAACTAAACTAGGATTAAACCAGAACCAAAGCAGGTTTAAACCAGAACTAAATCAGGTTTAAACCAGGACTAAATTAAGCCTAAACCAGGACTTAACCAGGTCTAAACCAGGTGTACATCATGTCTAAACCAGGTCTAAACCAGGTATAAACCATTAATAGGCAAGGCAAGGCAAGTTTATTTGTACAGCACAATTCATACACAGAGCAATTCAAAGTGCTTTACAGGAAAAAGGCAAATTTAAAAGTACAAAACACAATTAAAACAATCAAATCAAATTTAAAGAGTATAATTAAGAATCAATTTAAAATTAAATTAAAATATAAGAGTGCAGATAAAACACTTTCAGTTGGCATATGCACAGCTAAAAAGAACAGTTTTAAGTCTGGACTGGAACATTGTCAGAGTAGAGGTCTGTCTAACATCGTCAGGAAGACTGTTCCAGAGTTTAGCTGCATAAAACTGAAACGCTGCTTCACCGAGTTTAGTCCTGACTCTGGGCACCAGCAGAAGACCTGTCCCTGAGGTTCTCCGAGTCCGAGATGGTTCATATGGGTTAATAAACAATGTCTAAACTAGAAATAAACCAGGTCTAAAGCAGGACAAAACCAGTTCTAAAACAGGTCTAAACCAGGACTAAACCAGGTCTAAACCAGGACTAAACCAGGTCTAAACCAGGTCTAAAACATGTCTAAACCATGAATAAACCCTGTCTAAACTAGAAATAAAACCAGGACTAAAACAGTTCTAAAACAGGTCTAATCCAAGACTAAACCAGGTCTAAACCATGACTAAACCATGTCTAAACCATGTCTAAACTAGGACTAAACCAGGTCTAAACCAGGACTAAACCAGGACTAAATCAACCCTAAACCAGAACTTAACCAGGTCTAAACCAGCACTAAGCCAGGTCTAAACCATGACCAAACCATGACTAAACCATGTCTAAACCAGGACTAAACAATGACTAAACCATGACCAAACCATGACTAAACCATGTCTAAACCAGGACTAAAACAGGTCTAAACCGGGACTAAACCATGTCTAAACCAACCAACTTGGCCTCAACCTAACTCAATTGACCACAGTAATTCTAAAATTCTGTGTACAGCCCTTGTAGTAGCAACAGTAGTAGTAGTAGTAGTAGTAGTAGTAGTAATAGTAGTAGTAGTAGTAGTAGTAGTAGTAGTAGTAGTAGTAGTAGTAGTAGTAGTAATAATGGTATAATAGTAGTAGTAGACTTGGCTGTAAAGTTGAAATCAAAAAACAGGCAACCCTTCTTTACGCAGATATTTTGTAGGCTTCTTTTACTTCTAGTACTTCTTCTACCTTTGGACCAACTAATCTCCAATAAAACCACACAAGCGTTTTAAAATTTTCCATTTAATAAACTTGACCCTGCTCTGGCATTGATCTGAAAATTTCAAAAAAATCTGCCAAACTTTTTAGTAAATAATCATTTGGAGGAAAAACAAAAAGACCTGAATAGATGGAACTGCCAAAGTGAAAAACATAATTAAATCTGAGGTGGACTCATGTGGAGCTGTGTAATAGCAATGAATGACAAGGCACAATGAATAAGGGAGACTGCTGGTCTGCATTAGAAACACTTAAAGAATGTGGGAGGAATTTAAACCCGCAAAACAGGCAGAAACCAAGAGGTATTTTTAATTTTAAACCTAATAAAAGAAATTAAACACACCCTCAACTGCGTGGATATACAGATGTTAGACATACACCTCCTCCACTGGCTGCTTAATTTTTTTTTTTTCAGCAGCAAAGTTCGAGAATGTGTGTAATTTTAGCTTTGTTTTGTGTTAAATTAAAACACCCCCACACACGGCCAACAAAATCAAAGTATACATTTTACAGACTTGATTTTTACAAGATGTTGAGGCGCTAAAAGATGCTAAATCTTGCCACTGTTTTGTCCTCTTTTTGAAGATAAGACAGGGAAGGGGTGAGTAGTAGTTTTTTTAGAGCGGGAGAGATTGTGAATAGAGGTTTTATTTGTCACTTGATTTCATGCAGCAGATGTAGATGTGAGCCATATGGAGCTGTTCACTGGGCAAAATACATTTCAGTCTGTTTTTTTTTTTTTTTTTTTGGTAGTTTTGACTTTGGGAGCATTTGCCATCTGCTCAACAACACACAGATGTGAATGTATCCAAGAAAAGTTATGAAAGTTTGTGCAAGAAATTACTCTCTCAGTCTCTTACATAGATGATTTAGAATATGGTACAAAAGAAAGTTTATACCACTGCAGACTGGGAACACCGCACAAAAGCTGCAGGTTTGGGGATACTCTGATTAGAGTTTGAACAATATATCGGGACAATTTCTGCATTTTTCAGACAACTGGCCATTCTTGTACTTTTTGGTCATGCACATGTCCAGGCAACCATGTGACTGAAGGACCCCAGCTTCCCCAACCATCTTTTAGTAGTTTGGGCTCTTACACTGCAGGTCAAAGAAAACATTCAAAATTGGTCTATGTCGGCCTGAAAAAACAAACTGGCAATAAAAAGGTTTTGCTCATTTCTCTGACATAGAACCTCAAAGAACAAAAAATCTAAATACATTTTGTAGCTCTCCCCAAGCCCTACTCACACAGCCAATTTGACTGAGGTTGCCTTATTGGTTTTCTTAAAAAAAAAAAAAAAAACACTTATGTTTAACTGTTATCACTGTTCTAACATGTTTGTTTGCGTTTTAATAAGTATTACAAAGACAAATGGCTATATTATATAAATTTATTTTATATAAAAAAAATAAAAAAAATCACACCACATATTGGTCCCAAAAAAATCTGCAGTTTTTATCGACCATCAGCTGCTCTAAATTTTAAAGACTGGTATCGGCATCAGCCACAGAAAAACCCATATTGGTTGTCCTCCAGCACTGACCCAGTTGTTAAGCCATCACCATTTGTCCCTTGTCAAACTAATTCAAATCCATACGCTTGACCATTTTGTCTGCTTGTAACAATCAGCTTTTTGGAGAAAATATTCCCTTGTTGCCTAATACCTTGGTTCCCAACCTTTTTTGTCTTGTTTACCCCCTGAGCTTTTTGTCATATCCTGAGTTCCCCATTATGTGTGGATGATTCTTCAAAAAGAAGACAATAAAAAAAAATAAAAAATAAAAAATCTAATCTAGTAAATAAATAGAAATCTCTGCCTTTAAAATAAAAATATAAACTCTTATTTTAACTTTTTTATGTTCAAAATAAACTTCAAAAATAAAAATAATCAGTAATAATAATAAAAATCTTAAAGTTGCTGACATGACCATTTGAAAAAACAGCCTTATTTCATGCATGAGTTAAGTTTGTAAAAGTGTTACGAGCATGCCTAGGGTGTCAGAGAGAACTAATTGGTCGCTGCAAGACATAAGCATCCGACAGACAGTTTTTTGGGGAGGGGGCTTGAGCAATGGCCCTATCTCAGACGGGGCTAAACTGTGTCATAAATCCTCCATGCCGGTGTGATGCCAATTAGCCACCATGTCCTGGGCAGATGAAGTGGACAAGATGGTAAAAAAAAAAAGCCTCCAGAGGAATTTGAACTAAATGACAGGAGGCTAATTGGGACGGCGGTGCAACACAAATAATGTTGCAGTCCACTCAAGGAACAAAGGCTACGTACTTAACATTTGCCTTTTTCTTAAATTTGAACCATCATAAGAAACGAGAAGAAAAACATCCAAGGCATCTACAACAACAATGAAAATTAGGGCTGCATAGTATAAGGCAATTGTCTCACTTAAGCCCTGGTTCGGTCTTGGTTTAAACAAGGTTTGGTCCTAGTATAGCCCTGGTTTACTCCTGGTTTAGCATTGTTTTAGTCCTGGTTTAGTCCTAGTTTTTTTTGTTAAGTTTTTGACCTAGTTTTGACTTGTAAATATGGTTATTTGGATTTCAGCTTAAACTTAATTGTACTTGCTATGTCAAAAACTGTAACCCAGTATTTCCTTATCATTATCACCATGTGCGTCTAATATCATGCAGCCATATTAAAATGTTGTTCAAATACAGTATAAACGTTAAAACTTACAACTAAAATAGCTATGAAAAAACGCACAAACATAAAAAAAAAAAGACACAAAGGGGGCCTGGAGACATTCCTCTCTTGTGGTGGCGTCTCGCCCCGGGCGCACCAGGGCCAAGTGCACAAAGCTCAGCCCATAATGAGCCAGGGAGCTCTGAAGCCATTTACAGGCTGGCCCGGCCTCGTGGTAATGTGCCAGTTCATTACATTTTGTGACAGTGTGAGCTGCTTGCTCTGAGCATTTCCTCTGCTTGTCGAGCTACTCAGCTCAATTTGAGGGAATACGGGTTACATAAATACTGGCCCTGGCCTAAGCAGAAGTCTTCATTTAAGCACACTGTGTTCTAACTACTGCCGCTCTCCCACTCAGCTGCACAACATCAAATAGTAAGACATAGTGATTTGCCCAAAGGAATCTGCATGATTTCCATTTCAAAGAATTTTATTATCAGTATTTTGTCCACTACCTTATTACCTGATACATGACTATTAGTCCAAATATTCTGTTTATTACAAATAACTGGTTTTCAGACTAAGATGGATATTTTCCACTAACACTCATCCATTTCTTCAACAATTCACGACTTATTGCATAACCATGTACAAAACCAAAGCAGACTCATTTAAAACTTAAAAAAGATCAAGTATGATCTTGTATTAGCTTTAAATGTTTCCCTTCTGAGGAGGCCTCATCTGTCTTCTTGCATGCAGAGATTTGCATATTAAATTAGCAAAGGTTTAATATGGAATGCTCTTCCTGGCACAACCCTCACCATTTATTTGGGATTGGGAATGGCAGAAAGAGTTCTGCTGCTATACATTTACAGAAAAAGCTACATTTTTAAATATTTTGTTTAACAAAAGACACTCCAGAAAATATAGTTTACTAAAATGGTGGCATGGGTAGTATGGACAGGCTACACAATAAAAGGATGCCTACTGACTTGCATGACCTCAATCTAATACAACTACAAACATGACTGAAAGAAAAATGTTACCTGTAGAAATAGGAGCAGCCCCGAACTGTGTTGTGTGTGAAATGCTCCTGGCTCTTCTCGTTCCCAAAATCCTCAAGGGGATCGGACCACAGCAGATCGCACATAGGCCCGTACGCTGGAGGCTCTTTGAATCTGTCTAACTGTAGAGAGGAGATGAAGACAACACTTGTCAGCCCAAGTGACTGGAACAATTACTGAGAAAATCCTTGGCTTCTTCCACCAAAGCTACATTAGCGGCTTCTGCTATAATTAAATCTGGACTTTTACAAACATGAACACTCAAGGGAGCTTAATTCCTATTCAAGGTGGGGAGGAATACAGAATAGGGCCAGATGATGCGTCAAAATCAGCATTTGTTCATTGGAAAGAAATTAAAAACATCAATGCAACGTTTCTTTTGGAGCAATGAGCGTAAATGGCTTTGCTTGCTGCCAACTGAAGCTCTATCTCAAACAAAAGCTTGTGGATTACAGGATGGCTAGCGTGATGGACACTTCAATAGAGTAAATTCTATTATGCATGGCCTCTGATTGCAGCCACAAAATCCATTTGGAATTATTGAATTAGTCTGAAAGAGGGATCCCGCCCCTCAACGTTTTTAATCAGATCCAAAGACCAGGCCAGGCAGGCGTTTGCCGTTCCTCTGTATCTAAATCTTGAACAGTGTTTGAGGTAGATCTGGGCAGAATCGCTTCATGAATATCAAGCAAGGTAGTTATTTTTACAGTAAAAGGAACTTAGCGTTCTTCCTATCAACTTTGACTGATAACTCAAAGGGCACACAGATACTAATGCTTTCGAGATCTAGCCTATCTTTTATTTTTGTTACAACCAACCTTGCTGAATGACACACTTTAGAAAAACGGCACACTATTCAGTAAAAATTAATGTTACTAACCTTTTAATTCAGCATTTTCAAAGCAATACTTCAACATTAATCATCAACTTTCAGCTATAAAAAATGTTATTAAAGTTTAATTCTTGAGTTATAAGCTCATGTAAATCATGTAATAATGCAAAATTATAAAACTTCCTTTTGGCTTTCCCTTCTGGGCTTGCCACAGAAATACATCTGCCTCCTAGTTTGCAGTTATTTGCATATTCATTTGGCATAGATTTTATGTCGGGGTGCCCTTCCTGACACAACCACATTTATAAATACTATAATCATTGTGTTATTTGAGCATTTGTAAATGATACATATGTTAATTTATTGACAATGACATTTTTTTCATTACTTTATTTCTTCTTAATAGTGGCGAGTTATTCTAAAATATTTTCCACATACACATTTGTCACATAGAAGATAGACTGTTTTTTGTCAGCAAAAAAAACTTTGGGAGAATCACAAATCAATCAATTTTAAATAAAAGGCTTACAGGGCCATAGACAGGATTTTAGAAATACTGAGCTCCATCATGTTGATGGCCAGTTTAGTAATTGTTTAGACCTCGTTTAGTCCTGGTTTAGTCCTTGTTTAGAGCTGGTTTGGTCCTTGTTTAGACTTGGTTTAGCCCTGGTTTAGCCTTTGTTTAGTCCTTGTTTAGTCCTGGTTTAGACCTAGTTCAGTCCTTTTTTAAACATGGTTTAGTCCTGTCTTTTTCATAAATAAGTCAAGGGCTGAAGGCTGGTTTAGATGTGGTTTAGTCCTGGTTTAGTCCTGTTTTTTTTGCCTGGTTTAGATCTGCTTTGGTCTAGCAATAGAAAAATACTGAGGGCCGAACCTCTATGGTGCGTACGGTCATGCAGACAAACAGATGAAGACTGATGGTTGGACAGGTTGCTCAAATGTTCAATAAATGACATTTGAAACCTGAAATGGCCACATACTGTTAACAACACAGAGCACCGAGACAGACAGTGCTGGTTTTATGAAATTATAGAGAAAAAGAGTCACATACTTTCCTGATGTCGTCAAGATTTGTGATTTCTGGAGACAGTCCGCCGTGTACACAGAGGAACTGCTGGTTCATAAGTGCAGCCAAAGGAAGGCAGTCGAAGGCGTCCATACATGCGTCATACACCCGCTCCGAATACTTAATTCTACCTGTCATGTGGGAAACAGGGCCGGGTCAGTCACCAGCGCCAAGTCAAACAACAGCACTCTCAAATACTGGGCCAGTGTGCTGCTACAGGATGGAAAAACATCCCAGACGCATTTTACCAGAACAATTTCACACAGCTTTTGTGTGTTTGTGTTTTTTTTCACTTCCAGTCGTTCTCAATCCAAACAAAAGACTTCCAGGGGTAGAGAGTAACTAGATACTGTTACTCAAACAACTAACCAGTGCTGGGTAGAGTAGTATTGTTACTTTTTAATAAAGCAGAAGTAAAAAGTAGTCATCAAAATAAATACTCAAGAGGAAAAATGTATGGTGAAAAAACTACTCAAGTAGTGAGTGAACTGAACATAACATTACTTTTTAATATTGATGAAATCAGGGAGACAGAAAATGTAAAATAATGTGAAATTTCTGGTATTTTCAAACAGTGAACATACAGACGTGGGCTCAGGTACTGTTACATTAAAATAATATTACTGAAGTAGAAGTAAAAAATATGTTGTCCATCTCTCCTACCCTTGCTGGTGTCACTTTAGGCTAGATTCAAACTGTAGGTTTACCTAAATAGGTTGTGTGTATGTAGGTGTGGGTATAGTTATACTGTATGTATGTGTACATTCTGTATGGATTCTCCTTTTATTCTAACTTATTTGTCTGTGCTCAGACTGCTCCATGTTCTGTAGTCTTTGTTCTATGTTGTTTTATTCTAATATGTAAACATATCAATAAAATATGATTTAAAAAAGCATGTTGCGATAAAACTACTCCTAGAAGTAAAACTGATTTAAAAAGTTACTTAAGTAAATGTAATGGAGGAAATGTACTTGTTACTGTCCACTACGGAAGAAAAAGTACTTTCAGTGTACATTTTCTATATACTGTTACTTGAGTACATTTGGGACAAAGACAATAGATTTTTACTCAAGTAATGCTTTAAGATTTCTAAACAAGTGAAGGTACTTTTGATCTCAGTGGCAAAGTGAGAGCAGTAGAGAGCACGGGGCTCTTGGATCAATACTGGACTAGGGGATGAAGAAGACTTTACAAAAACATTCAAATATAGCTTATTGAGCTATTATTAAGTACATTTTACATTCAGTAGTTTCTTTTACTTTTACTCAAGTTATAACTTTGACTTCTACCTAAGCAATATTGTTCAGAAGTAACATCGTTTTCACTTGAACAGGATGAGTACTTCTTCCACCCCTGAACACTTCTGACATGTGTAAATATCACAGAGGGCAAAAATTTGACTGAATCTTGTAGCGTGGCAGAGGGCACTGCAAGCTCTAAGTGTTCAGGTTTAGTGGCAGCTCTCAATGGATCATAATGAAAGGCTTTTAGAGAGAGACTAACTCGATTCCCCTTCAAAATGTCACAGACTTCATTTGTGTGAAAAATCAAAGACACGGGAGGAAGGAAAGAAAGTGAAGCATTACTTACATTCTTGCTTAAATGTGAAATACTCTGTTAAATGTCTACATTCATGATTCCCACGCAGCAAAAACAGTGTTTTGGGGTAAAGGATCTTTAAGGCCCATAAGTACAGCACACACTGAAATACAAAAACATAAAAGATTTAGGTACATTTGTAAATGAACATCAAACACCAAGTCATACAATAAGCTTCGAATTATAGCTGCACAATCTTAGAAATACAAACAATAACTACTGCGATAATGATACGACTGGCTTTACTTGGACTGGGCTGCACAATTGATCAGAAAATGTATTATGTTATTGTGATAACAGACACATCCATTTGACAGGAAACTACAGTGTCAGAACCATTGTCCTATCAGAGTCTGAAAACAGAGCTGAATGAGTGAAATATATTAAAAAGAAAAGAGAAATAAAAAACAAAAAATTAAAAGAATAAAAGACAATATTTCCCAATTTAGCCACGGTTTAGCCTTGTTTTAGTGCTGGTTTGGTCTTCTGATTTCAAAATTAGAAAAACATATGATAACTATGTTGAATATCACAATAACAATATAGAAATATACTGACAAAGCAAGTTCAATAAAACAATAAATAAGGCTAAATCTAGGCTAAAACAAGTGCTGAACTGAGGAATGAAAACACAGTTTAATAGAAGTCAATGATAGGATAATGACTTTAAAAATGTAGATCTCTGTCATGTGGAGGACCATAACATTATTGCAATAATGTTGTTTATTATGATACAGATGTTGCTGATATTGCAATAACAATATATATGTGGTGATAACAGTGAGAAAGGCACATCACTGTTCATTTAAATACATTTTATTAATGAAAGTATTATGTTTCATTAGTATGAAATCATGTTTCAGCACATACGCAGGATGAGTGGGGATATTTCTAAGTAAACTTCAGACCTGCAGTCCTTGTAAATCCAATGCAAATTCTTGTGCTGATATTAAAAAACCCTCTCTCTACATAACCCAAAGCTACACTGTGACATTTGCATTTGAAGTTATTACAAAAGCCTATTACCTCTCCAATATTTGCAGCCTGATTTAATCTACGCTCAAAGAAAAAGCTATTAATAAACACAGCGTCGGCACGTGTCACACTAGATCAGGCTCAAAAACATAAACAAAACCTGACTTACTTCAATACTGAAATACCCTCTGTCGACGTAGTCCCCGAGGAAAAGGTAGCGTGTGGATGCTGGTGATCCTCCCACTTCAAACAGTTTCATCAGGTCAAAGAACTGCCCATGAATGTCTCCACACACTGAGGGGAAGACAAGAAGAAGAGACACATCAGGACATCTGCTATTTTTATGGATGAGAAAGTACAGATAAAAGGCTTTTCAATGCTTGAAGAGACAATTTGCTTCTTGCAATATTTTTTTTTTTTGCATTCATGTCAGTCTGCAGAAGCTTAAAATTACAGCACAGGACAGTGGTTCTCAAACTGTGGTGCTGGTAACCCTGGTGGTATGTGGGCTTCTTCTGGGGGTGGACATAAGTCTTTTGCAGCACTCATTTAGAACCAGTTTTAGTCCAGCTTTAGAGCCCAGGATTTGTCCTGGTTTAGACCTGTTATAGTTTTGGTTTAGACCTGGATAACCTTGGTTTAGTCCTGGTTTAAACCTAGATTTAGACCTGGTTTTGTCCTGACATAAAAACCTGCTTTAGACCTGTGTTAGTCCTGGTTTAGATCTGGTTTAAGGTAGACTTTATTGTCCCCGTAGTTCAATTTTTTCTCTGCATTTCACCAATCCTTCACTCCCGCTGGGGCAACCTGTCAGGAGCAGTGGGGACCCTTCCCCAGATCTTGAGTATCTGGGCTGGAGGATTAGCCTATTGTGCATGTTTTTAGGTTGGTTTAGTCCTTGTTTAGTCAATAGTTTAGAGCTGGTTTAGAACTGGTTTAGTCCTGTTTTAGAACTGGTTTAGCCCTGTTTTAGTCCTGGTTTAGTCCTGGTTTAAGTCCTAGTTAAGTCCTGGTTAAGACCTGGTTTAGCCCTGGTTTAGTACTGGTTTAGCCCTGGTTTAGTCCTGGTTAAGACCTGGTTTAGTCCTTGTTTAGACCTATTTTAGACCTGGTTTAGCCCTGGTTTAGTATGAGTTTAATACTTGTTTTGTACTGCTTTAGTCGTTCAATAAAGATGGTACTTTGAAAACTAAACCAAGTCAAAACATTGAAGATGACATAGGACACACCTCAAATGCAATATGACTTTGGCAGGTTATTATTCTATACTTTAGATAAATCCTTTCCAGAACCAAAATCTGTAACCATATTTTCCATCTACAGTACAGTGTGCATTGAACATAGCAAAAATTAATGCTATAAATTACATTAGAGCCAGTCATACCCTATATAATTTCTATTCCCCAGTGACAACACGAGACATCTGTTTTTTCACTTCATTTCACCATAGTGACACACAGTCCACATTATAAATGCATGAAATTCCTATTGAACAAGATCTGGTTTTGATAAATTGGAAGATACCATTTCTGTGTTAAAATGAAAAGGCTGAAAAATAAGCACATTTCAACATATATTTTAGATTTGCTATAGGTGATACAGAGAGTCAATCCATCCACAGGGAGTCACAAGCCAGAGTACTCTTTGTGCTGGACCCAAACTTGGATAAATGGAGGAAAAAATCTGGTGTAAAACCTTAGCTTAATCAATATCCAAGTCACTGCACATGAGAAGGGAGACGATTTGCTGTAGTGACCTTGGAGGGGAAAAGCTAAAGCGAATCAAGTAGAAGATAATATCCAGTTAAATTATTAAATTAGAGAGAGGAGACTGATGTAACTCAGTGGTGGGTTGGGACCTACAGGTGGGTCACTGGAGGGGTAGAGTATTGTTAGTGTTATTATGTGCCAGTGATTACAATCATTTAGAGAAAAAGCTTTAAAAATTATGAAATTACATCCTATTTTCAGCCCAATTGAGAACTACTGCTATAATTTTGGCTTTCCTTTACTGTACTGAAACAAATACACTGTTGTACAGCAGCCGTATATTAATAATGAGATGAAAATTAAGCAGATGATATGTCAAAATTCAGACTACAAATAGAGTAATTTAAGTTCAGCTGATGTCTTGATGCCTCCATACATTTAGCAGTGCTTTCAGCTGAAGTTATTCATTAGCGAGTGCTTAGTCCTATATAACTAATACAGAAAGGAATGATGGGAACTGGACTGGAGCATTATAGGTTTTCATGCTTCTCACCACATCCTCCCTGCACAGATGTGGCCTTGCCAAGTGCACTAAAAGTTCACCGACTCAAACTACCGGAACGCTCTCAGCTGTAACCATTTCTGCGCACAGAGCAACACATCTGGCTTTTTATAGTAATTATAAACAGATAATTGCTAAGAACTTACATCAGACTTCAGGATTACATCATCCAATTGTCTCAGTACAAGCTAAGGCATTTTGTACAACCTTGTTTTGAACAAGCTGTGACATTGTGTAAAATGTAAACAAAAACAGAAAATAATCATCTGCAAATCTCATAAAAACTTAAACTGCGTATAGTCTTACTGAAGTGTTGCCAGTTAACATAATTAAATGATAAAAAAATCACAAAACTCAAACTCAAGGCAACAGGATCCCTCAAGATTTTTGAGTTTTTTGGCCAACTCAAAATCACAAGTTTTCAACAATTTTTATTTATTTTTTTGTTCAATATAACGTTAATGTCTAAAACTCTTTAATTTTAAGTTTTACTCACTATCATTATTTTTTTAATTCAACTTACAGCAAACTGACTATCTATTGTTCAGAAAAAGTAGTATTATTGATAATAATAATAACAATGATAATAATATATATTTAAAAAATATATATAAGTTATACATTGCGTGGCTGGGTAGCTCAGCGAGTAAGTCAGCTGACTTTCACACAGGGGACCTGGGTTCACATGCCGGCTGGGGCGAATACCAACTTCCAGTGTGGGCCCTTAGGCAAGACCCTTTGTTCTACTGCCTACCTCATACAATGATGAGAGACACATCGGCTCAGACCTCGCCTGGTCAAACAAAGTCTGCGTCAGGTGCTGGGGACCCAGAGTAACTTGATGAGAAAAGTGGGACCATCCAGAGGAAACCTTTTGTGCCTTCAGGTTTTGCAAAAATTTTTTTTTTAAGTGTAGTTAAAACTTTCTTTTCCAGCGTTTTGTTGCCCCCATCCCACCTTTTTGAGATGTGAGGCTGCCGTGCAATTCAAAATGAGAAATAGTAAATTTTTTTATTACCATCAGATGTATTATTGTTTATGTTCTACTGCGAGATTTGCATTTTACACACTGTCCCAACTTTTTTTTAAGGAATTGAAAAAAATTTAAAGTAAAATTGATTAAGTATTTGGGCATATTCACAAATCACTAAACCTAATTTGCTTTTCTACAGCCTTACATGACCCAATAAGTCCCGCAGGGGTCTGTCAAAGGTCAAAGGGTAACGCTGTCAGCTGCGTTTAACTAATAACCGTCTGAATAAATGGCTTTTTGTCAATTTAGCCCAATCTCGAAAGGTTAGTTCAAGAGGTCATGTAGCTTCATTTGCATACATTTGAACACTACATGTCCTTAAAAAATGAGATGTGTTAAATTTGATTTGATTTTTGAAGTTATGATGGTTGGAGGTCAGTAAATACCAACTGTGACTAAATGGCAATTAATGCAAGTGTCTTTAAGCATCTCCAGCTCAGTAAACAAACTGGAAAATCCACATTAGCCAAGATAGCTATCAGCTGTGTAAAATGCTATCACAGTGACAGCAATGATAAGCATGGCATGTCTGATTCGTCAAGAGCATTCGTCCAATTAAGTAATTAACAACAGGACGATCAGAGTGAAATGTGAAAAAGGAAGACCGGCTTTCTTCTTTCAGGGGCATTGGATGTTTATCGTTTTATGAAGAGGAAGCACAATAAGAGTCAGTGCAAGAAAGATAGGGAGAAAAAAAAGTCTTTTAGAGAGATACCCAATTAGCGGGAGCTGGAGGACAGCGCCGGAGAGCAATTATCTCGAGTTACGAGCCTCTGGAGACAGCTCGGCAAATCCACTCCTGCTTGAATGTGTCGTAAACCTCAGCGTTAGCATTTGTCTTTTATTAAATCCACACCGTGTGACTGTTTAAACTCGTAGCGGGGAGCCACTTCAAAAAGGCAGTCTCGTTATATGTGTCCGATCTCTAAGTAAGTCGTTATTAAGTACTTCAATCAAGCTACTACACCTAATGATGTGATGTGTATTTAAAGATTGGCTGCAAGATTCCCAACTTAATCTGTGATAAATGACTAAAATAGGGGATACACTAATGGAAGCCCAACATGAGGACTAAGTAACTGACTATTATTGGTGGTAATAATGCTGCCTAATATACAGCCCCATACAAAAAACTGTCTAACATATCCCACCCACTCACCTGTCACTGGTCATAAAGTTATGTCTGATCTGTGTAGTTTTTATTTCCTGCTGTGTCCTTGGAAAGGCAGCCTGAGGTAACCTTGAACTCTTCTTTTGAAAACATCACACTATTGCACCAGTGTTGCCTTGCCTTACATTTATTTGAAAAATCTAGTCAGAAAGGACTTTATAGTTTCCATTTCAATTTGAAGACGTGCCATTTTCAGCAAGAGGAGGTGAAGCTTTGCCTTTTGTGGTAATTATTGTTTGTCTGACTTTTTAAGAAATTCTGTTATTCCATGGTGTATTGTCTAGTCACTAAAACAGTCAAAAATACATAAATTAGAGCAGTGGTTACCAAAGAGGTCTGACTATGGGAGTTTTATCCATGATCATTGTACTATGACCCACTTTTTACAGACCCAAATATATTTTCTCAAATTTATTTTACTTAAAAACCTTTATGGCACATGTATTTTAAATGTTGGTCCACCATCTTACATAATGAATAGGGATGCACATTCAATTTTCTTTAATTGATTATTGGGTAGTTGCGTTAATAAATTCAAAGTCATACGCCATAATAAAAAAGTGGTTTCTTTTAAACTAAAGACAGCTGCTTAATTTTATGTTTAATTTGCCCCAACTCTCCAATGGTACTGTACCTTAACTCTACTGTACAGCATAACCATTAATTGTTAGAATTTCTTTCAATTACTTATGGCCATAATGCAGATTAATCAATTAACTGATTAACATCCCACAATAATTAAAATAATATTTAGACTTTAAATTCAACCTCCACATGACCCACTTTTGGATCCAGACCTAACAGTTGACAGTCATTGGTTTATGTTAGTGTAAAAGTCCAAATTTAGTGGTGACCTATGCACAGACCTGTTACTAAAATCTTTCATTGTCAACCTATTTGAATGAGTTGGTGACTCTTGATCAATTTAATTCGTTATATTGGATATACTGCAACTAGCTGTCTAGGGTGTACCCCACCTAAGGCCCAAAGTTACTGGGATAGGCTTCAGTACCACCTAAACACCTAAATGAAAGAAGATGGATATGACTTTTTCAAGCAAATTTCAAGCTAGTTTGGATCAGTAAAGTATCGGTATATTGCTATTCTGTCAACACTGAAAAGCAAAAAGGATGATAAAAAAAACAACCAATAACAAAATAAAAATACTGAATGAGTTAAACTAATGTCTGTTTGATTTTTTTCCATTTGCAACAACTGAAAAGAGTAATATGACAGGAGCTTACTTAAAAGCACCAATCGGGTTTTTCCTGGCTGGTTATTGCTATGGAAACGTCCCATTGGCAGGACACTCTTTGAACAATGCCATCTTATATCACCGAGAAAAGAAGAAATATCAAGAGCTGCTGCTGACCTGATAAGCACCTCGGAGTATCTCCAATAGCAACCATGCAATACGTCTATTGTGGGGCTTCACAATGAGTGACGCACTCGAGCTAAAGCTGTTGTTGTGATGCTACATTCTGCAGTGTAGTTATAGTTAAATCCAACGACTACTAACGAGATGGAAGAGTAGCCTATATATAGCAAGACAGCCAATTAGTTTACATGCAGGTAGAAAAATTTCACTTAATGCCTTTGTTTAAAACCACACTTACTCTCTAATTTCTCGTAATGGCAGTAACACACCTGGATGATAGTTTTGTTGTTGTTGTTGTTGTTGTTTTGGTCTCTTGTGTTGTAAACATTTAAGAGCTTGACTGCTGTAGCCTAAGCAAGCTGTCGTTTCTTAATTTGTCAAGTTAAAGTTTTACTGTCAATATTTATGAGCTAAGCAATACTTCTTGCGTAAATTAGCCAAGTTAGCATTTAGCCCTGTGAACACAATGCTACTGGAGCATAAGTGGCAAGGTGACCAACTTCGGAACTTCTTTTTCAGACCTAGTTGTGGGTTAAGGTTATCAAAGTGTTATAATCAAAATAACGATTCCCAAGTAAAATAACCAAGTTAGCATTTATTGCTACAAATAATTAGCACTACCTGTAAAATACTCAGACCATGTCAACGCGCCTAGGGTGACCAGAGTGATGACACTAAAAATCAGGACACTTTAGCCCAAAAGTTAGGACAAAGGACCAAAAGCGAGAACACACACGGGAACAAAACCATTTCCATAGGCAACTGTTTATTATTAAAGTAGTAATGTTATTTTTGTGTGTTTTTTACTCTCATAAACAAACCACTTGTTATGGCCTAATAATATTAGTCATTAAAACATGGAATAGGCCCAGGGAACTTTGCTAAAAAAAACACAATAACAGTGTTCAAACCACGCTGCTGTTATAGACATTAGAGAGCAGCAATCTTATTTAAATATAATTTTGATATGAGTTTAGTGCAACAGTCCAGGCTTCTATAAGACTGGTGATGTTTCACTGCATTAAATAGTTTTGTTAGCTCAGCAGCTGTGATTTTATCATCCAGTATACTTACTGCTAGAGCAAAAAATGATGCCAAATTGGACTGTCCAGCAGACCTGGCTTTCTCCTTGTGCTTGTCTGTGAAAGCTAAATAAGAGGACAAGCTTTCTTCGTCCGGACGTCTGGTCACCCTAAATGCGCCATTAGCCTGAGTGGAGCAGCAGTTCTGTTTTACCAGCATGTAAACTTGGACAAAGCAAGAAATCTTTCTATGAGGACTTTATCAGTCTATCAGTCTAAGTTTAGTCCCAGTCCTTTTTTTATACCCTTTATGTAAAGTGAGAAATTTTGTTTTGAGGGCCTATTTGGGCTATGATGAGCACAGTCAAATGCTGTGTCTGAACACCATCCCTAGCCCCTCAGTCTCTATATATTCCAGCACTATATAGCGTGAACAATTCGGACACTCGCAGACTATTTTTAATTTAATGATCATGCGACTCTGGTGTCGGTGTAAAAAAAATGTTCGTCGAGCTCTCTTGAAAATGGACCTGTGTGAAAGCCCAACCAGACTTCAGCAATATTTAGTTATTTAGAGATAAATAATAATCATATGTGTGATATTTAACATGAATTATCTCTTTAATGAATAAAACTGACTGGATTATTGCAGCTCGTTGCCTTCAGAGGGGAAGCTGTCATCTGTACAGGCTAAGGTAAGCTAACGTTAGCAATTTTACACCGTAACAGTTTATTTAAGAGCTATTTATTCATAAATACAACCTTACAGAAACAGTATTTCTAACTGGTTTCATTCAGACGCGCTGTATACAGTTTAAAGTCCCGCCGCCGTCTGCTTTTCCGCTGAAACCTGCAAAGCATTCTGGTCTGTATTCACCGTCTAGCAACCATGGATGTCCACTACTTTTCAAAATGCATTGTGATAAATTTTAAGTGCACTATTTTTTTATCCATTAGACATTCAGACATCACTACAAAAAGCCATGACCACTATATAGTGCAACATATAGGGAAAAATGATGACATTCAAAAACAGTATCTGCATGTAAATGTTTGAGCACACTTTTCTATGACGACTCTTCATGTTATTTAACCTCTCAGGAGGGCCTACAGTGAGGGACCACCTTTAACACATGTCAAACGGTCCATGTCGGCGGTCCGCTGCGTCGCCTGACCTTTTGGAAAAGCCATCACTTGGTGAGAAGCAAAACTGCTGAGAGTCGATATGGCAAAGGTAACACTTTAATCACAGGACAAAGCATTTAAAGTGACAGCTAGCATGAACCGTGGTCACCTTAACTGTCTTGAGCAAGTTGATGTAAAAAAAAAAAAAAAATCTCTCCCCCGTCCCTCTTATTCCTCACACCTCTTTTTTATCAGGATCCAGCCTTGCTCTGCTCAGCTACACCTACAGCAAAATCACTCCAATCCCTCTTGTCACACGGCACACAAGAACGAGGTGAGAAGCAATAGCCCACATAAGAAGAGAAGGTGGGAGTACATTATCTGGAGTGAGAAACAATCCGTTCTGGCCATCTCCGGTTTGTGTGCTTCAAGTGATCTCTCTCCCCCAGTAGCGGTAACAGCGTATCAGCGGGCTGCAGCGATACTGAGTGGGCAGCGGGCATTACACAACCTGGCTTCAGAACCTACACAGGCCACTCCAAAACACTGGATCCATTGAGAGAGGGATCCACAGTGGAGCGGACTCTTTGATTCAAAAGGCACTGTAACGATACAGAAATGTTGGTGTTTTCTAAAGGAGGAGGTTACTGAGGCGGAGGTGGAGAGTTTAACATGGCCAACAATATAGAGCCATTAGGACTATGTCAGTTTCTCTTAATACAAGTGTCTGTAACATGTCAATCCTCAAACCAGAAGCACTTTGAGAGCGCACAGACCTCCACCAAGACACTGACCCCATCTTGAAATTGATATAATGCCCAGACCCAGACTGAGATCTTCTAGTCCAGGGGTAAAAGCTCTTTCATTTTCACAAATAAATCCCTTAAATCCTGCAATGGTAAAGATAGCACTGAAACAAATTATTTGTTCCTTTATTGACCCTTTGTCAATCCAGCCACAAGGGATCACAAACCAGTGTACTCTGCCAGACCCAAGCCTGAATAAATGGAGAGGGTTGTCAGGAAGGGCATCCGGTGTAAAAACCTAAGCTAAATGAATACACAAATAACAGAAAGGAAAACCTGACAAGAAAGATTGACCGTTCTCACAATGGTACAGAATCAATTCAAAATTTCAAACTCAAATTCACATCCCAAAGCAATTAATTTCATTCTTGGCCCATTACTGACATTTCCTGATAAAGTCATCAAAACCTTATCATTACTTTTCGAGTTACTAACAAACCAACACCGACAAAACAAACCTTTTGGCAGAGCTGATAATCGATTTGTTCATTCTTTTACTTGTTAACGATTGGCTCGCACAGTCGCCTGCAGTGACAGCACATGCCTGATTTATCAGTCTAGCACTGGTATCTATAGGCAGTATGTGTTTTTCTCTCGGCGAAGCGATTGCATAATAGGCCGCTCAAAAGGGTCTAATGGTCTTGCAACGCCGCACAGAGCAAGCACTTTCGCACATTAAACAAGCATCTGCAATCCACATCAAGGACTCACCGCGACCTCAGCAAGGTGGAGTCAGGAAATTCCTCCGCCAATGTCTTTACACACACTGTCTGAAAACACAATGAACCTGAAGCATACAGTCAAGAAGGGAATTGATTAAAATACATAAACTATTGATATCAGACTAATTAGATGAATAATTATACAAACTGTACAATTATAGGAAATCGTGCAATATATGTACGCAATATCCTCGTTCAATTACCTCTTGGCTAGAGAAAAACTAATTAGCACACGGAATAACATTACTGCTGTCCAAGCATCTGTTGTGAGAAAACTTTTGTGCGTGCTGACATTGGAATGATTGAGAGATTAAAAAAATATATATATAGTGCCCAAACCTGGACTCAAACGGATCTGCTGGTTTAGAGGTAAATGCTCTATCCATCAAGCCACAAAACTTGTAAATCAGTAGCAAATAGCAAAAAATAAACATGTTCATCCACCAGAAAGTGACCATTTGTTCTTTTACTGACCCCTTGTGTCTGGAGATAATGTTATTGGCAGCTAGGACATAGCTAGTAATGGTGCATAACCCTTAAAAAGACTCCACTAATAACTTTTCCTTGGCCCATCAGTGAAATCTCATCCAATCATACCCTTACCCTTTGATGTGTCTTGCAAACAGACGCTAACAAGCACCCATAGCAATGTGGATTTTCAGGATTTTCAGTGATATTGTGATCAGTTTTGTGAAATATTGTGCAGTAGAGACTAATACTGTTTGGCCCATAAGGCTAACTGTTTTTTTGGACGGATTGTTCATTCCTTTCCTTCACCCATGCAGACCTCCCCTTTTATGTATATGTTAATAATTAAAAACACGCTACTTCCTGCCCTTTTTGCAGCCTTCTTAACCTTTTGCTTGTTGACTGCTCTCTTGCTCTAATTCGCTGTGGTTAATGTCTAGTGGTGGGCGTGGCCTGGTGCTTGCCTGATAACCGATCAATGATTGTGAATGATGATTCGTGGTTTTGTGTCTCACGCTCATGACATTCACCTACCAGCAACAAAACTTTCTCAGACTAGAAGAACCAATAAATTGAAATAACTTACAATCAGACTTCTTCCTCGATTAGTTGGAAAAAACAATAGATTTTGTGGTTTTGGTTAAGTATTCCAGTAAGCAGCCAATGTTCTGTTATAAAAAAAGATTTTGGGGGAAAGTGAAAATATACAGTGCTGTGCAAAAGTTTTAGGCAGGTGTGAAAAATGATTTATGGAAGAGTGCTTTAATAAATCCAGAATTTTATTGTTTAATAATGCATTGAGCCAAGGACCAAATGATTCATGTTAGATCCAGATCATTGTTAAGATCCAGAAGTCTTTAAAAGGATTCTGTACAATTTTGAGATATGCAGCAAGGATACTAAAAGACCACTAAAAGACCAAATGATTAGTTTGAGGAGATTCTGAGATATAAGGGTTTTGAGTAGGGCTGCACGATATGGTAAAAACATGCGATATTCGATAACTATGTTGAAAATTGTGATAACGATATTATTGCAAGCCTACTTTTCGAACATAGTAAGTTAAATTCACTACATTTCACAAAAATGTAAGTTCCTGTATTTACGTATCCTTGTCAAAACAGCGATAAAATCAAAGCTTAACACATACTAAACCAGGAATAAAACAAGGCTAAGCTGTGACTAAATTCATTAAATTACCGCTAAAACTGGACTTTTTAAACATTTTTCATTAGTCACAACACATGTTCTTTTAAGGCTCTGGTGGAAAATGATTCTTCCGTGTAAATCTCTGTCAGATGGAAGCCCACAGTGTTATTGTGATATATTCAGATTCTTGTGATACGGATATTGCGTTTGCTGATATTGCGATAACGATAATTTTGCGATGTATTGTGCAGCACTAGTTTTGAGGCTCATTACAAAGAACATTTATCGCTGAACTAAAAGATCTTGGAGTCAACATCTGGGCACTACATCTTTACAATTGAGAGCTAAAACCAGTAGAGGTCTAGGCTCTCAAGAGAACTTCCAGTTTGGATTTTTCTTATTTTTGTGCACTTTGATGTATTTTTTTGTACATTAATATACCTTTCTTTGTTCATAGCCTTTCTGGTACTTAACATGTGCTGTTCAGTGCTACGAACTGAACAACACATGTGGAGGAATGGTGTGAAAGCTCGCTGTTGCCTGGCGATGTACAAACTCTATTGACGACTGACTTGTGCGAAGGCCATGGGAGCAGCTTGCACTCCGTGGCCTGAGCCAGCAGCCCCTCCCTACACCGAAAAACCCCACCTGCCATCTGTCCAAAACCAGGAAGTGACTAGGCGAGAGTGAGAAGCAGGCAAGAGATAGCTGACATGTCATGGCGCTTTGCATGTACGATAAATATTTACATACTAATTTGTTGACCATGTGTTATGTTGAAACTGGAGTGCGCTCAGTGGTGGTGGTGGAGGAGGAGTAAAAGAGGAAGAGAGAGGGGGAAACCGCCTGAGCATGACATAGAAAGATAAAAAAAAAAAAAAATGGCACAAAGAAATGTTTTATGGGGAGTTGAAGAGGGAAACGCAGGCTGTAGAGCAGAGAAATCCTGGTTGAAAAGGGCGGTTTGAGTGGGAGAGGGGTAGAGTTGAGACAGGGGTGTTGAGTGGGAGGGGAGAGAGCTGGAGCTGCTGCTGCTGCTGCTGCTGTGTCCGCGAGCTCAACACAAGCAGTGGGCTGTTTCTATGTAACACAACAAAAGAACAGGTTTACTGGCCCAAACAGATATGAGCGCGGCTGTCACAGAGCTGCTCACACAGTCTACAACATAATCTGAATGCAACAGAATAATACAGGAAGAGACATTTAGATTACTGTAAAAAGGAAATTGCATGTGGAAATACTGCCTGGGGTTTGTTTTGATTACATAATTCACCAAGTGTAAAAGATATGCATGTACTGTATATTTATAAATATAACAAAGAACAAAGTCCATTCACATTCACTTAAAAACACAATTCCTTAATAATGTTAGAAGTACCCAAGACATCCACTTATATTGAGAGATGACCATTTCACCAGCTTAAACAAATCCAAAGACAGGATATCTTTAATTGGATAAATCAATAATCTCACTAAAATATGCATTACTTGGTAAAATAATAAAACACTCAACAGGGCTTAACCATGTCTGTAAACGTCTTCTCCACAAACAATCACTCAGGATCCACATTGTTTATAAGCGCACTGAATGCATTATTTAACTTGGGACAAACCACGTCTGTATGGTTGAGAGTTTAGGAATAATCAGTAAACGATGGGTTGCCATAGAGTCGTTGAGGAGGTCTCGGCCTCTGATTACAACATCAAAGAAACCTAATCAGAAAGTCTAATTGGGACAGGCCACTTGACCAGGAAGAAAGACAACAATAGACCCAGTGCATATGCATCAGTGAGCCTCCCACTACAGTGTTTTCCTCCAGAGAAACAGGCATGAATGAGCTCAACAACTTCAGCTACAGCGGGCTTGGGGAGAGAAGGAGTGCTCAGCTGTGAACAAAGGAAATCTTGTGGAAAATCTTGGCATCCATAAACAAGCGGCAGAATGTTCTGCTTTAATGCAGCCAGTGTTTGCAGTATTTACCAAAATGGTTTGCTTAGAGCAGGAAAAGGTTAGGAGGTGTTTTTTTTAAAGAAATAGTCCTCTGTGATCCTCTGTCATCACATTATTTTCACAAATTGGCCAAAGTAAGCCTCTCTGTTTCCTAAAATACACTGCTCGGGCCAGCTCTATGATCCGCGCAGGGCTCTAAGGCACAATGACTTACTTAATTAAGAAAATTAAGTTTTTATTCTGCTTCAAGAAGAACAGTGCACTCTCTTTTAACGTGTTTCTAAGCCCACACAAAATGTCCTTAGACAAATGTCTACCGCTCCAATGTCCACTAACATTTCAGTTTCTGAAAGACAAAAGCATAAGCAAGAGAGGAAATTAGCGTTTGGATGTGGGACAATAATGTTGTTGATTTGTCATGTCTGCTTCCAGACTGTTTCTAAAAGTAAACCACCGTTTACCATTGTTATTGGTTTTAAACAGAAGGCACCAAGGACAGCCAGTTATGTAAAAGTAATTACTGTTCTTTATCTTGCTTGTTCAAAAATCACACTGGAGAGAAGAAAACAAATTTACTAAAACATGATTGCCACATAAAAGGTGTATGGGTTATCAATTACTGTTTTTTTGTGGGTGTTACTGCACACAATAGAGTGCTGATAGCACAGCCCATATCCTTTTACCTGTGACAGGAGCCTCTATGTCCAGCAGGTTCTTCTCTGCTCGCAGGATGGCGGCCCCCTCTCCAATCAGCCTCAGAGCCACTGACTCCTCCACACGGCCCTCCTTTGTGAGGTGAGCTTTCAGCACATCCACTTTGGGTTTCCCGTCGCTGTCGAACACCTCTTTAGCAGTCAGCCGGTGACTGGGGGGGAATGGGACAGCTGCAAGTGAAAGGAGAAAATCTATTACTGCTGATATACTTTCATTTCATATTTAAAGAGCCTCCATTGACAAAGGGCTTAGGAGGATGCACAGTTAATTCCACATCACTGAGCAAACGCGTTTAAGCTGTTTGATTAGCAGGTACTTTGTACCTTCAGGGGAGCAGCTCCCCACTGGAGTCAGACTTACTGTTCAGTGCCTCGTTCAGCCCACCCTCCGAGACAATTTACCACATTACTGCTATGATCTGAAGTTATTCCTCTTCAATATTTATAACAAACCGCCGCTTCCTAGTCCTCATCAAACTGACAAGAAGATTCATAGTGTATAAAGATGTTTTAATGCAGATACATATGCAATCTTCAATCTGTATTTACATGTTATTTAAAAAAGAAACTCTAGTTTGTTTGAGGGCACCATGTAATGAAAGTAATCAAACCCATAAAGCGATGTTACTGTCAATTTCCATAATTTTTGTCATATAAAGGAGGGCTTTTCAGCACAATTCAAGGAGCTCCAGCAATCCCATATACAATTGCTGCTTTCAAAAGCCTAGATACTGTATGCATTCATTTTAATTTAAAACACTGTACTTTTCCAATCTAATCACAGTGTAAAGAACAGACAATTTCTATGCAAATAGCCCAACTGCTCTTTATATGGGCTAAAATAAAAGGCTTGTTGTAGAAGAATTTCACAACCCTATGTATTTAAAAGGACCCCATGTCAGGGCCATGTTAGAAGCTGACATTAAATGGATTAAAAAATGTTGAAGTTTTTAAACTGAAACCATTATTAAAGGTTCTTTTGGTGGCTTGTCCTTTGTTAATATTTCTTTTCTCTGGTCCATGAATGACACATTATAGGTACAAATTGGGACCACATCCTGGGAACTTTTCAAATGCTTTGTGGCTGTTAAAATTGAATACGCGTTTCTAATTAACATGCACTTGCATACTCGGCACATTGGATACCGGTGTGACTATGTCGCTAAGCCAGGGTCCAGTTATGTTGATGGCTGTAAGTGTGTGGACGTCAACACGCATCTTTCCCAAAGTTGACATCAGCCGAAATCAGACCTGCACTTTATCTGTACCACACTCAGCCCCAGACACAAGATACTTTCAGCAGTATTTAAAGCTCTCTGACAGGTGGATTTTCAATATGTACCAGACCAGACATGCAGGGTTATGTACTGAATATGTACATGAATAACGCATAACATTATGACCACTGACAGGTGAAGTGAATAACTGATTATTATTAAGATTATCTGTTCATCATGACACCTGTTAGTGAGTGGAACATATTAGGCAGCAAGTGAACATTTTATACTCAAAGTTGATGCGTTGAAAGCAGAGAAAATGGGCAAATGCAGTGATTTGAGCGAGTTTGACAAGGGCCAAAATATGATATCTATCAAAAGTAATCCACGGAAGGAACAGTGGAGAACCGACAGGTGATGTATGTGAGAAGGCTGGCACGCATGGTCCGGTCCAATCTAACAGATGAGCTACTTTGGCTGAAATTGCTGAAGTAGTTAATGCTGGTTCTGACAGAAAGGTGTTAGAACACAGGTAGTCATAATGTTATACCTGATCAGTGTAATTAATGATGATGTTTAATTTTTTACAGTTCAAATGATGTTCAAAATAAAATTGCAAGATGGAATACAAGCTTTAAAAAAACTCCACTATGTGATATTTTGGTCAAGGTTTTTACACCGTCAGAGCTGGACATTACATATATTATAGTAACATCTAACTCAGAAAAGGTTAACTATTTGAGCTGGTTTGGTTTGCACAATTTCTGATGCGCTTAAAAGCATCCTGCACTGTTGACTTCTTCACACAACAAACAAGGACGTCATATCAATATAATCACTACCACCAATACACAACAGTCTTGACTGTAGTCTTACAGTGATAGTCAATGTTTTTCTCACAAGGAATTGGGGGAACTTTCAGACATCTCCATCCCAGATAGAGTTACTAAGGGCCCCAGGTTGGCCTCCTCAAGAGCACCTGCTGTGACACTCTAGCCTGAGCCCCGAGACTTGGGGCTTTGGGCTCTGAACTTAACCACCGTGAGGCGGTTAAGCAGCTACATTCATGTAAAACAGTCTGGAGACATTTTGCACCTTGACGAAAAAAGGTCAAAACCTTGCCTACCAACTGGGTCCAGCACATACAGTACTGAGCAAAAAGTCTTTAGGCAGGTTTTGAACAAAGGACCTGGTCTCAAACTTGAAGATCTTCCAGTTCCGGAGTAAATGCTCTTTGCACTAAGCCACAAAACCCTTACATCTAACAGTGACAATCATTGTAATAAGACTAACAATTTGTTCTTTCTCTAAGCAAAGTTATTATCTTCGGTCTGTATCGCAAAAGATATTCCAGTAAAACTTAATTCTGTATTTAGTAAAGCACTCTTAGTTAACAGGCTTTTTTCCAAACCTCACTAAAACGTTGCAACGTGCTGTATTTCCACAGCTACTGAACAAGACTTAATGAATGACTCGTGAATTTGGTGGAACAAACTTTCTTATCATCAAACAAACTTGCGGTTCTTAACACGATTTCACACTGTGGTATCTAATTAAGCGTTAGCTGTATGACATGCAAACCCCAAGGTAGTCTAACTCACCGCTGCACTTTCTGAAATCAAAATGGCCCGGCCACAAACAAACCACAAATTATGACCATTTTTCACCTTTTTGGCAGCTGCTTCCTCTAATTACATTAATGAAAAGCAACAAACGTCTTTGGGGTAAGAAGTTTAGCGCATAACTTTCAGAGCTTGCAAAAATATAAATAGCAAAGTTTAATACAACTTTTTGCTTAGCTATTTCGATTTGACAAAATACCGCAGCTTTGTAAACAACAATTAGCAGCATAGCAGTTGAAAGGGTTTCTTTGCGACAGGTGATGTGCAGCTCTTGGATAGAGAGGGAGGAAAAACATAGACTAGAGGTTATTAAAACAGAAACCTGAGACTTGCCACACCTCATCACTAGCTTTTGTTGAGCTAACATGGTCCAGTTCACGCAATACTGACACTTTTCACTGCAAAGATCTAAAAATGTCTCAGAAAATTACCCTTTTTCCTTAATAATGAGTGTAATGATTATCCAAAGCCTCATTTTGGGTCATTATTGACATTCAGGTATCTGCCTAGACTTCAGTAACTTCCATTTACCAAATTTTACCAACTTTTTTGCCCTATATATTTAGCCGTTTTATGTATTTTTTCATTCTATGGTAATAATTCATGTTGTATATTTTGGTTTCCTTGCAAATTGTTTAAAAACGTTTTCTTCTTTGCAATGCTCGACAATGTTTGATCAACCCTTTCTGCACAATTAGTGTGATGAGTTTTTCATGTTTAAAGGTCACACTTTGTACCAGGTATTGGCCTTACCTTGCAATGGAAAAAATACTGTCTAGTCTAGTCTATGGTACAATTATAGAACTGTGAAATCTTATAGTTCAGGGGTAAATGCTTTATGTATGAATCTAGATAATAATTTGCATTTAGACCAAAAACAAATAATTTCTTCCTTGGCCCATTACTGACTTATACTACAGCCGCGTGATATGGTTAAAAATTAAATATCTGTATCTATTTTTTTTTTTTTTCAATTTCCAGCCAATTTACAATTTTAATTGAGTTTTAACTCTAAGAGACATAAAAACCTATTTAAATGGCTGTGCATAAATGAGTACGCATTAGCCACAGTGCAGCGCTTAGATGATGCTATTTCTGGAAAATTCAATTTTATAATTCTCCAAAATTAAAAACTCAAATTAATCAATTAAATCAATTTATTACCCAACCCTACCTTACCTGTATACAGGTAAAAATCCAACTATTACTTTTGGCTACCTGACTGCTAATAGACAAACCAAGCAAGTAACCAAAAACATCTCGTTTTGGCACCACTTGGCATGTGGGCAGGTCATGATCCAGGGAGAAGGAAAAATCATCAATCACTACACATTCACAACTGCTCTGTATTAAAAATTATATTTAGGAGAGAAAAAAATGTGCGATCACATTAGCTGTGTGGCAGAGGTGGTGATAATTAGGAACACCCCCTGAGGAGATTTACAACAAAATGGGACCCAGGGTCAACCATGTCAGCCTTTACAACCCTTTATTTACACATCATCTTTGTTGCTACCATAACAGTAGATCTGAGCTCACCAAAACTACTTCCACTGAGGTAACATTAACACAACATATCCTAAAACTCAAACAGGAAAGAATAACATTATTTTAATAAAAACTAGGCCATGTGAGAGCCGTAGTCGTTGGTGCGTTAGCAGCCTCTCAACACATCTTCCTTCCATTTCCTAGTCATGACAATGGAAACAGTGTGAACTTTTCCTCTTTTGGAATTTCTAACAACCCTCTTATTAACAAGAGTAACACCCAGCGCTGCCAAAACATTACATGGCACAATGTAATGGTAGGTTGTACACTGTAAAAGCACCCCACCCACCCCCCTTCCCCCTCATGACAAAAATGTAAAATTGAAGGGGCCAA
Organism: Bostrychus sinensis; assembly: GCA_020698575.1. Classification (NCBI taxonomy): domain Eukaryota; kingdom Metazoa; phylum Chordata; class Actinopteri; order Gobiiformes; family Eleotridae; genus Bostrychus; species Bostrychus sinensis. The sequence continues at coordinate 18,654,922 of CM036252.1, forward strand.
AGATTAACAATTCAATCAAGTAGCGGAAATCATCAAAATACACTTCATTAAAAGGAGTGGAGGAGTGATTTTATCAGCTGGATCATTATGGGTCTAAATCCTTGTACACGTCCAAGGAGAAAATTGTACAACCTTGTTCATCTATGCATGCTTTTATACAGAGCAAAAACTGACCCGCAGCTATCTGTCTGAAACTCAAGGCTGGCTCAAAAATTGGTATCCATTAGCTGCTTGCTTTTGCCTTTCATTAATTCTACCAATTCACCGTTCGCTTTCCTCGTTGTTATGTAAAGAGGAAAATGTACTGCCGGCTTCACATACACCGAGAGAGAAAAATGAAAAGCAAGTGAAAGCGCGCGCGAGAGAGGGGTTCAAATTTGAAGTTCTCCGATAATTTGTCTCAGATTAGCATTCTAATTTCCAGGCTACAAATTAAAGTCATCCATCAGACATTAGATTTAAAGATGGATCGAGAACTAAACTTAGAAAACCCGGAGGCCGTGCAAAACTTTTTTAAATTTTAGAACGTCTTGTAGTCTTGTACTAATCAATGTTTTAATGGAAACTTTAACCAAGTCTTAACAACATGCAATATGCCATGGTATTGTTGAATATTGTGATAAAAATATGAAATGAGTAATTACTTAAGGTTACTTAAGGTTAAGGCTTTATTATCCATCGACATAGTAAGTGCAATTCAGTTTTGATTTTTTGAAGAGATAAAAGGCTCAGAAATCACTGGCCAAAACAAGGACTAAACCAGGATTAAGCCAGGACCAAATCAAGAGTAAAAGGCTCTAATCCAGGACTAAACCAGGATTAAAACAAGTCTAAATTAAAGACAGACACAGGACTAAACTAGGATTAAACCAGGAAAAGACCAGGACTGAGCAAGGACTAGGTCTAAACTAGCACTAATCCACATCAAATATAGGACTAAACCAAGTCAAAACCAGGAGTAAACAAAGAGTAAAGGGGTCTAAAACAGGACTAAGCCAGGAATAAAACAGGTCTAAATGTAGGACTAAATCTAAATTTAGAAATTAATTTGATAATTTACTTGATAATTTGAAAGTAACATGACATTATTAGATATAATACTCCAGTCACGTGATAAATTTAAATTCTAGCCATAAGGATATTTCTTGCCGACAGTACTTTTAGAGCAGTTTTTCAGAGCCACAGTAATGACAGATTTAACTAGATGCTTGTGTGCCTTTTGAGAAACGCGCGCAGCTGGGCTCAGGGCATCAGAGGCAGCGGGGAAGCGGGCAGCTTGAAATGTTCAGGTTGGTGTAGTTCACGGCTAATGCTCTCCCTCTCTGTGGAGCAAGACAGCAGGAGGTTTGCAGTCGTACGGCGCTGGACAGATCGGCTTAATTGGAGAGAGCGAGACAGACTGTTGCTGCGTTCGCTGGATTCATTTAGTCAGGAACACAGAGTGCAAGCGGGAGTCTGGACCTGATCTGGCAGCTCAGATGTCGGCGATTCCTCAACATCACTTTCCTTCCTGGCCCGAGTGTCAGAAAGGTGAGTGTGCAGCGGTAAACACCAACAACTAAACACTGACACTCATTAGGGAGGAAAATATGGGCTATACCTGTACAATATATGGACAACATTTGGACTGAGGTCACAATCTATTAACACAGAGGTGGAAAGTAACCTTAGATACCTTTAGTGAAGCAATTAATTTAATCCCCAGGCCTCCCTTTAAAAAAAATCCCATTCTTCCTCTTAAAGCCCTTTTAGGTCACTGTGTCACATTTAAAGATATGAAGCATGTTTTTGTTGTTTTCTGATCATTAACCCCTCTCCTCATCATACAGAGCAAAAGTGAATTCATTTTTATATTTTTACCCTCTAAAAGCCACTCTGTTCACATAATTCAATAAAACATATTTGTAAATAAAACCTGAATTATGCATGAATTATTTACTATTTAAAGATGCAAAGTGTTTTTTGTTTGTGCAGGGATTACCGGCCCCGGATATGTCACTGATTAGCCTTAACAATGATTTTGACAAATTTTTACTTTTTGTGCCATTCCCCAAAAAAAAAAAAAAAAAAAAAAAAAAAAAAAAGCCACAAAATCACGCACACACAGAAAGGGCTGAAACTCTTCCTCTTAAAGTCCTAAGAGAGCTGGTCTACAGTCACTGTTATCTAATGGGAAATATAAAGGTATTTTTTTCCACGGTGCAATGAGAAATTTTTTTGGGCATTTTTTTTTTTGGTGTGTATTTTTTAGGCTCTGACTGGAGAATTAACATGATGTAACATTTTTGAGTTGCAATGGCAGTGGCTGTGAAAATAAGTGATTTTAATTTAAGTCAATGGACCAAAAAAGGCTTTATTAAGAGGAAGAATGTGAGTATTTTATCTAGACATTTTCAGTTGAGATGAAAATTCTAAAATTCATTTATTAATTAACATTTTTGTCAAATATCATCACCCAGGCATAATAAAAATGTCAAAATGAGAGCAAAAAATACATCTAAAATGCGCTAAAAGGGTGCCAGGAGGGCCTGAGGGTTAAGTTCATTTTTCAAAGAAACTATTTTCTGAGTATTATTTCTATAACAAATCCAGCCACAATCACAAGCCAATGTCCTGTTTGTGGTGGCCCCAAGCCTGGATCAATAAAAAGGACTGTCAGAATAGAAATATCTACCGTTGTAAAACTTATGCCAATACTTTTGCTGTGGCAACACTAAAAGCAATAGTACTGGTAGTAGCAGAACTATTAGCAGTTAGAGTAGTCGCAGTCTGTGCTGCAATTGCAAAAAAAAAAAAAACTAAAAACTTTTTTTTTAAACTTTCACTTTTATTCTCAAACTGTCTTAGTGCTATTCGAAAGTAGCAGCAGTTTTCCTTGTGTACTTCTTCCACCTCAGCATATACAGTGAAAACCTACGTCAATTATTCCTAGAGATTTTGCCTGCAACCTAGACAACAGCAAAATAAGCACAATAAAAATGTGACATGTATCAGAATGGCTTTTAATTACTGAACAGTTCAATATCCAACTTTACCGCCATCACTCACACTGATGCTAGCGGTTTATTTTTATCAACAGCACTCCAATATCTCCTGCTAACATTGATCCAGCCTGCCCCAGACAGACATGAGGTGCAAAGCCACTTGATATGAGCCGCCGCTGAGTGAAAAAATATGAAGTCAGCCTTGTGTGAGTTACTGGGAATGTGGCCAATGAGCGGGCATTGATAGAACAAATGAATTCCTTTAATAAAGTCATTAGGAGAAAGCACAAGAGAGGCAAGCCACTGTGATAAATTCCTCTATAGTTCAGAATAGTGCAGCGCGCAGCATCTTTCCATCAGATAGTAAATTGACCGGAAAGAAATAGCTGATCGTGCATGATGGTGTACATGTAGGCGAGCACGGGCGTGACTGGGCTTGCCACTGGACATGTCAGAACCCCCCTTTTCACTGGACAATGGCATTTTAATCCCTAGCTTAGGACTCAGCTTGAAGAGTGGAGATCTCAGCAACACCAAAGCAAAACAAGGATTTGACAGCTATGTAAATTTGGAAGAAAGGACAGTGTTTTGTAAAGTTTAGATCAAGGAATGATCAAAAGGAAGCACAAAGTTCACCAATCAGGAATAACATCAAGACCACCCGCCCAGATATGGTGGTCATTATGTTATGTGTTATGACTACCTACCTAATCTGTGTTATTCATTCCACTGACCAGTGTATATCCAGAGCTTGATTCTAGTAAATAATAGCCGCCATTGCCCCCTCACTGTTTTGAAGGTAGTTCTTTGCTACAAATTTTATGAAGGCTGATATCCAGCCTGCAGCACAGGCAGCATCTCAGTGTAACAAATAAAGTGGAAAATCGCATCCTGATCATAAATATGGCAGTAGGTAAGAGGCAGGACCAGAGTAAAGCGAGGCCCAACACGATTTGCTTGTTGTATGCAGCATACAAAGAAATACCCAGAGGCACATTGGCAAATGTGTGCTGCTGCTTTAACGTTGCAACGAAAACAGTGTTGAAACATAATGTAAGAGAACTGAGAGAGAAAGAGTGATCAGGCAGGCACTGTTGCAAGTGTTTTGGTGATGATGCATTTACTGTTTGTGTAAAAAAGTAGAAGCACTGAAAGAGGACAGACCTCCACCAAGGAATTGATCTCGTAATGGTAAAGAAACAGTGGCAAGACCTGACCTGCAATGCTCTTGTTAAGAGGTAAATGCTCTATCCGTTGGGCCAAAAAGCTGTTACATCCCACAATGGTACAGAATCTAAAACAAATCATGTTGTTCCTTTACTGGTCTTTTGTGCCTGGAGTTAGCACCTTTGGCCTGAGTTTGCAATGGTACAAATATTTGACCCAGACAGTGATCCAGATCCAGACTAAAAGCTAATCCTTTGCTTCTTGGACCATTACTGACCTTTTCTAAAAATATAATCAAAATCCGACCATTATTTTGCTTACAGACTAGCAATCCAACCAAAGCCGGAGGTAAAAACAACTTCCCTTACTAACAGTAAACATGTCACTTCACTCAGAGATTGCTAATTAAATTACACAATGACATTAAATTAGAGCAAGTTATGTTCAGATGGCCAGGAAGAGCACAGGCGTCTTCTGTAGGTGGGATGTGGTGAAGGCTAGGCTGTACATAAGGAAGCAACATGACTTGAAATGTCAGCCCTGAGCAGTTCATTGGTTCATTATTGCGTTTCCACATCGCCCATTCACTGGCTGATTACTTGACATGCATAATGCAGCAGATTGAGATCATGTGGCTATCTTCGCTTGTGACAAAAAAAGTATGGCAGCTCAACCATGATATTAACCAGGCAATAAATTATTTGCAATATTGTATGCCTCAAAGAATGGATACAGCATTATCATGTATATGTCAGGTTTGAGATGGGTCTTTGCACGACTAAACCTCCCCCTTCAAGCATCTAGGGAGGACGATAGTGCTGTCAATCAATAATTCATAAAGCCACACGCCATAGAAATGATATGTTCCTTACATATGGTTACAATGGACTAAATTCAGCATGTAGACGCCTCCGCTGCGGAAACCATCTATTATAGCAGGATTAAAGCAATATATGAAGAGACTGCCATCTTAAATTTGAGCTTATTCTTGGCCAAAGATATTAAAAGTAAAGGTAATATATATTAATCCTTACTTTAATAAATTTCCTCTGAGTAACGCATAAAAAAAGGCTTTATATAAAACGTGACTTGGTTCATTTTTATTACTGAAAACCAGCAGACTACAAATATTCACAGCCATACTGAGCTGTTCTTGGTGAGTCCTTTAGCTTTAGCCTGTTAGGGCTAAAGCTAAAGGACTCACCAAGAACAGCTTTTCCTTCCCTGTTACCTTTAGGGGTCGCCACCACAAATCATCTAACCCTCCATAAAACCAAGAAATGTCATGTCCTCTTTTACAGCATCTACAAGTCTCTTCTTTGGTCTTCCTCTAGGCCTCCTATCTATCAGCTCTAACCACAGCATTGTTTTATCAATATATTTATTACTAAGAAGTCATGTCCAAACCCTCACAACCTGGCCTCTCTGACTTTATCTCCAAAACATTTCACATGAGCTGTCCCTCTGGTGTACTAATTCCTATTCTGATCCATCTGTGTTACTGCAAAAGAGAACCTCAACATTTTAAGGCTGTTTTTTCCTCAGCGCCATTGTCTGAAACCAAAACAATGCTGGTTTTTACGCCGCTTTATACATGTTTTATCACAGGTCTCACACACAAAATCCTGCACCTTCTTTACCTCTACTTTCAATAATAGTGATATATATATAACATGAATCAAAAACATTACAATGAAGTTTGGTCTATCGAATGAAGACATATATATATGGTGTTGGAAAATCAAAAGACCTGCAGGCTGTAGGACTAACAGCATAAAACTCACTCTTAATATGCATTAGTGAAGATACAAGATGCCTCTGAACAAAAAGCTTAGGCATGTATAGCTCTGAAGCCCAGAGCACTTAAATCTGTCAATTATATCAGTATGCCATGTAAGGGAAAGGAGTTTGTGGTTGTGGCGGGAAGAAGACCACTAGATGTGAGACAAGAAAATAGACAGAAAGACTGAGCGTTTGGCTGCATCAGAGAAAATAAAATGCAAACAAAGACAAAGCACAGCTGTCGAGAAAGGTGCAGAGGATATGCATCAAATATTTATACTGAGAAATTAACACGAGTAATGTGGATTAGCTCACATAGAGCCACAAAGAATCACTAGCCAGTGTTTTCTTTGTTCTGGTTCCAAACCCAAATAAATAGAAAGGGTTGCATGAGGAATGGCATCTGGCGTAAACCAATGCCAAATTAATATGCAAGTCCCTAGGAGGGAAATGCTTTGCTGTGGTGAGTCTAAAAGGGAAAAGCAAGAAGGAAAGATGAGGACTGTGGCAAAAATATTACCAACAGCATATTCAATTTTAAACTATGTCTTCTTTAAATCATAAATTGCCAACTAATTACCTCAGCTGACATTTTTGTGGGTCAGTTGTCTGTCGGTTAGCATGATGCCTAAGAAAGCACTCGTTGGATTCCAAGAAATGTCAGTAATGGGCCAAGTAAACTCCTGGATTTAGGAGTAGGGTGATGATTTTTTTGAATTCTGTTCCATTGCAAGACAGGACCAAATATCCTAACTCCAGCTATAAGGCGTCAGCAAAGGAACATTAATTGATTTTGTTAGATTCGATACCATGAGCTATAAGGGCTTTCAGGCTCAATGGATAGAGCATTTACACCAGAACTAAATCATCCCCCATTCAAGTCCAGTTCAAGGCACTATATCCTTTTCATAGCATGATAGGGCCAAAGCCTTGAGATGCTTGATTACTTTATAATAGCAAGCTGTACATCAGAGAGAACTCTTGCGATGACAGACAGTACCCCAGACGCTTATACATTAAGTATTTACATAGCAGTCTCATTCAATAGCCATAATAAGTGTGGCTGTATTAAAATCGTTATGCTTAAATATTTAATTATGAGCAGAAATGGTTGCCTTTTATGACCATATGACAAATAACCCTGGTACATTATGTTTGTACTCTACAGTATGTCCCACATCCAGGGCTGCTATTAATTGGGTCTCTAATAACTTTAATTTAATGATGCCGGTAGTATTTTTTACTGCACTTTTCAGAGTTACCGATCATCATCTGCCGCATGGATACTAGCTTTTTACATTGCATCAACAAACAGGGAATATTAGATAAAAGTGAGTAAAAGGGGTTGCCAGGGAAACAGCGCTTGTGGAGTCTGTGTTAATGTTTCATCCATCAAAATGTTGGGTTCAAAATGAGACGCCGGCAGCATGTTACAAGCTGGATGCATGTGTAAGAATCCACAAGCAGTTTTCCATTGTAAGGAGAGTATAGTAAACACAAACGATGGTGTGATGATGCCACTGACAAGCTGTTGAGTGCAATGACACGAGGTTGCAAGCGATGACAGTTATCCCTAGATCGTAATTATATAGACAGACAGGTTATACACTAAACAAGCCAGCGATACAGCCAAGACCTGCATCCATCTTGTTCGTGCCTGTCAGGGGGTTATCAAAGGCCATCAAACTCACAGTAGAAAAAAGCTCGTAGCGACCAGGTTCAGAAACGAAGCAAGAATGAGTGACAAGTCCTAGTGCTAATCCGGTTCAGAGGTTCAGAAACATAAAGAATGAGTGACAAGCAAGTGGTAATCCGGTTCCGATTTTAGATGCTGAAAAAGCAACAGCAGGTGAATTGGACGCACCATTGCTCAGGCAGTCCCTGGTTTAATTAGTGAGGTTAGAGGCTGAAGCGTGGGCAGCAGGCGTGGGTGAATACAAGGATGGATAGATGTAGAATTGTAGATTGATAGAGAAGAGTAGGCGGGATGTTTTGGTGGGCATTTTCTAAAAGGGATGTCCCTGATTCCGGTGGTGGAAGGGCGTGTGGCAAGTCGTCAATGCTAGAGCCGATCAATGACACAGTGAGAGGCCACGAGGGACTTAGGGATCGCGGCTGGCAAATGACTACAGTGATTTGGAAGCCAGGCCAGGAGAGAGAGGGAGGGGGGGTGGGCATGAGTCAGGGAGAGTGGGAGAGATCGATGAAATGAAAATGCATCAGCAGCCGGCTTGAAAAATACGCCAAGGAAAAAAAGCCATGTCAATCTATCACTGAACCATCAAGTGCCAGACTCACACTGTCCACTGATGGCTGGGCTCTGCAGATCTCCACTGAATTATACGTTCAGGCCCCGATGACAGTCAGTCAATTTTACTGCACAAAATCCATTAAGGATGCACCGCTTGTGAAATTTGGGGCCAATATCCAAAGACTAAAATAACTATTTGGATGATGGTCGGTGCTGACTTTGTTGTTTTAACTGCAAGCTCACTAAATGGCTAAAGTTACACTTAATTTCCACTGGTGGGGTTTGGATCAGTACGACATGGTTATAGAAGCATTTCTGTTGTCAAAGCATCCCAAAAATAAGGTCCAAATAAGCATACTGTATTTCTTTGGTTCATTGTAGTATATACACTATATTGCCAAAAGTATTCACTCACCCACCCAAATAAGTGAATTCAGGTGTTCCAATTACTTTCATGGCTACAGGTGTATAAAAACACCTAGGCTGCAGCTTTGTGGAAAAGTTTGTGGAAAAGTTTGAGGATGGCCACTTCCTGTTCCTGTTCCAACATGAATGCGCACCAGTGCACGAATCACAGTCCATAAAGACATGTATGAGCAGTTTGGTGTGGAAGAAGTTGACTGGGCTGAGTCCTGACCTCAACCCGAAAGAACACCTTTGGGATGAATTAGAGCAAAGACTGCAAGCCAGGCCTTTTCATCCGACATCAGTGTGTGACCTCACAAATGCGCTTCTGGAAGAATGGTCAAAAATTCCCATAAACACTCCTAAACCTTGGGGAAAGCCTTACCAGAAGAGTTGAAGCTGTTATAGATGCAAAAGGTGGCCAACATCATATTAAGTCCTATGGATTAAGAATTAAGCTCATATGCGTGTAAAGGCAAGTGAGCAAATACTTTTGGAAATATAGTGTATATCAGTAAGATGACACTACTGATTACCAAATGCTGACTGAACAATAGAGAATCCACACTCCAAAAAGAAAATCACAAAAACACAAAATAGTAATGGTTTGACTAATGTTCATGGCTGTTCTTGATAAGCTGTCATAAGCTGAAAAGCTATATGCTAGGTAAGGTATTTCTTGTTAAATTAAAAGCATTGCATTAGCTGTCTACACACTGCATTCAACATAATCAGAACTTAAGATAAAGGAGGAAATGGTATCACTGGAATTAAAGCTGGAAAATAAATGTCATGTACAGCTACACCTCAAATTCAATTTATTTTGCATTGATGGCACTGTATTGAAGTTGTATGCAAGCATCCCTACCTTTTCTGCACACATAAAAGGTAGGGATGCACCAATACCAGTATCGGGTATCGGTACAGATACCATGTCCAAGTACTCGTACTCATATTCATAAAAGTGGCCCGATACCAACAACCGATACCGCTTTACAGCGTTGTCACGTGACATTCCCCTCTCAGCTGAGCAGTGAGAACCGAGTGGAAGGATTTCAAAGTGAACTGTATGGAGATAAAAGCAAAGCTGACTCTAAATTCTGCTCAACCAGACTTATCCCAAATCATATGTGAGTCCTGAAACTTAAGCAGTTGTCCTTTTGTTGTCCTAGTTGTCCCGGTTGAAAAAAAGTGGTATCGGTGCATCCCTAATAAAAGGGGTATGGAAAGCTTCATCAGGGTTACCAAACTATGCACTACCGACTTGACACACAACACAGCTATATATATATATATATATATATATATATATATATATATATATATATATATATATATATATATATATATATATATATATATATACATATATATATATATATACATATATATATATATATACATATATATATATATATATATATATACATATATATATACATATATATATATATGTATATAAGAGCCTTCATTGCAAACTCGATGAGGCAGTGGAAGACCACCCTTGAGGCCAACTGCAAGCCAATTGCACAAGTGTCCATCAAATGTGGGATATACCAAGGAGATGCTCTGTCCCCGCTGCTGTTCTGCATAGGTCTGAACCCCCTCAGCCAGATAATCACCAAGACTGGCTATGGGTACCGACTCAGGAACGGGGCCACCATCAGTCACCTCCTCTACATGGATGATATCAAGCTGTATGCCAAGAGCGAGAGAGACATTGACTCACTGATCCACACAACCAGGATCTACAGCAATGACATCGGAATGTCATTCGGACTTGAGAAGTGTGGGCGGATGGTGACAAAGAGAGGGAAGGTAGTCCATACAGTAGGGGTCCCACTCCCAGACGGCAGAATAGCAGACATTGAGGACAGCTACAAGTACCTTGGGATCCAACAAGCAAATGGCAACCTGGACCAGGCCACAAGAAAAGCAGCCACAGCCAAATACCTCCAACGAGTAAGGCAAGTCCTAAGGAGTCAGCTCAATGGCAAGAACAAAGTCCGGGCAATCAACAGCTATGCCCTGCCGGTCATCAGATACCCTGCGGGAATAATAAGCTGGCCAAAGGAAGAGATTCAGACCACAGATGTGAAAACACGAAAGCTCCTAACCATGCATGGAGGGTTCCACCCCAAATCCAGCACCCTGAGACTGTACACTAAGCGCAAGGAAGGAGGCAGAGGACTAGTGAGTGTCAGAACCACTGTCCAGGATGAAACATCCAAGATCCTTGAATACATCAGGAAGATGGCCTCAACAGATGAAGTTCTCAGTGAATGTCTCAGGCAGTGGAAAACAGAGGACGAGGTGCTGGAGGAACCATCATGGGAGGAAAAGCCCCTACATGGGATGTACCATCGACAGATAACTGAAGTGGCTGACATCGAGAAATCCTACCAATGGCTAGAAAGGGCTGGACTGAAGGACAGCACAGAGGCACTGATCATGGCTGCACAGGAGCAGGCCTTGAGCACCAGAGCAATAGAGGCCAAGATCTACCACACAAGACAAGACCCCAGGTGCAGACTGTGCAAAGAGGCCCCTGAGACAATCCAACACATAACTGCAGGCTGTAAGATGCTGGCAGGGAAAGCATACATGGAGCGTCATAACCAAGTGGCTGGTATAGTGTACAGGAACATCTGTGCAGAGTACAGTCTGGAAGTCCCGAGGTCAAGATGGGAAACACCTCCAAAGGTGATAGAGAATGACCGAGCTAAGATCCTGTGGGACTTCCAGATCCAGACAGACAAAATGGTAGTGGCGAACCAACCGGACATTGTGGTGATGGACAAACAGCAGAGGAAAGCCGTTGTGGTTGACATCGCAATACCAAGCGATTGTAACATCAGGAAAAAGGAACACGAGAAACTGGAGAAGTACCAAGGCCTCAAAGAAGAACTTGAGAAGGCCTGGAAAGTGAAGGCAACAGTGGTGCCCGTGGTCATCGGAGCACTCGGGGCAGTAACCCCCAAACTGGAAGAGTGGCTACAGCATATCCCAGGAAAAACATCAGACATCTCAGTCCAGAAGAGCGCAGTCCTAGGAACAGCAAAGATACTGCGCAGAACCCTCAAGCTCCCAGGCCTCTGGTAGAGGACCCGAGCTTGGATGGATGAAACCGCCCGCGGAGGGCGAGAGGACAATTTTTTTTTTTTTTTACACATATATATATATATATATATATATATATATATATATATATATAAATAATATATAAAAGACAGCTTAAATTAATTATTATTCCGCAAATCATATGCTATCTTGCATTTCAGAGCAATTTTGGCTTATGCTGAAGAGTAGATTCAAATAGAAGTGAATGGAGTGAACTCAGATCCCGTGTCTAAGCCATCATGTTATCAGTGAGCTACAAGACAAACATCAGGCTTTGTAATCTTATTTGCTGATAGGCCTGTCACAGTCAACCCAGCATATAAGAAAATGTGAACAAAATCACAAACAGCAATAGTTTTGTTGTAATGGTATCTGTCAGTGTGGAAGAGACACTGATCAGGGATACCATTATGACCACCAATAATAGGTTGATCATAATGTTATGTCTTATCAGTGTATAGCATTTACACTATCAGAAAGGAATAGATATGGTTTCAGAAACACATAATGGCATTAAATGTTTTTCCACTATAGGCTTAACACACTGTGACACAAAATGTAAAAAAGAAAGGAATAAAGCAGATTTCTTGGTTGGCAGAGACATTAACACTGTCTGGCATTTCCTTAAAAGCCACAGTGACAGCCCCTGAAGAACACATTCCCTGCTAGCTTTTTGCTGTACCGATGCCTCCCCCTCTTCCTCCACCTCCTCATCCTCCTCCTTCACAATGCCGTGACACAGGATTAGCTTTCATTAGAGAAGGCGCTATAATCAGCTTTGGAGCATAGCAAGTGACGGAACAATGAAAGGGATCTGGAAGAGAGGGTGCTACGGGTGCAAGCTTTTATGTGTCCAAACTGTTAGCGACTTGCGCTACATAACAGTCGGACATTTTAATAGCCCTGCTTATGTGAATACTGCTGGAGGAGCGATGTCCGTAACAGCAGAGTAAATGTAATGCCGTCAGCTGTCATTACAGGGTTTTGATAAACTAATCCACCTGTTGTATAACATTTATGGACATTCTTTGCAAGGTAAGTGTGTGTGGAAAGTCAAAACAAGACAATAACAAAGCAATAATTTCAAGTTATATAATGAAATGTACTCTAGATTACAAAGCTTTGTATTTCCTGGTCAAAACTGGGTAAAAATCTAAATCTAAATTTCAAGACAAATACAGGAACTAAAACATCTAAATTTAGACTCTTTCAATACAGATATTGTGTTTGCTTAAATTGCAATAACAATAACTTTTACAATATAATGTGCAGCCCTAGTCAGTCAGAGTAAATAGGAAATTTCTCTAATATTTTCTGATGTAATAATTTATTAACCAGTTTATTGCTTCTCGAGTGAAATATTTACTAATTTAGTTAGTTTGCATTTTCTCATTATTTGTTAATGCATACTGTGTGTGGTGATTTACTCACCACCAGTGATTACTCACTGGAAACGATGGTGATGAGTAGCCCATGAAAGTCTTTTTTAGCTCTAGTAAACTAAAAGTTCACAGACTATATAGTTTTGTTTGGAAAGGAGGCTGGGTAAAAACTGAGGCCTGGACTTGCACAAAACTACCTTTGTGTAAATGCTCCACTATATTTTGGACTGGCACTTGCACCGGGAAGGACTGACAAAACAGGTCTATCCAGAACATATGTCCCCACAAGCCCTGAAGAGCTCCACCAGTGCTCTTTAATGTCCAGACTCCACTCTACAAAGTGTTCTTGTAGGCGGCTTGTCCTGAGTGTACAGTGACATGTCGACGAGCTGTTGGACAGGCTTAGTTCAGTCCAGCAGAAAGTACAGGCAGAATGTTTGACCTCACAAGTGTAACCTTATACTATAATTAGAGACAAGTAAGATATAAAGTCACCACAAACAAAACAGGCAACTTTGCACAATCTTCTCCAGATGTTTGTTAGTCAATAAGCCTTATATTTGGAAATGTAATACATAGATTAAGAGTGCACAATAAATACGTACAAGTGGTGAAAGTCTTTAGCTGTTCACATCACATTTTGACATTTTATAGATGGTGAAGATGTTAAACACATTTAAGGAAAAAAAAAAAGTAAAATATGTAACAGGAATAAGACCTGTGACTAAGCCAAACAAAACGTAATCTAAATCAATAAGCATGATGCCATGTTCCAGAAAACTCTGACTGACTACTGTTTTCTGTACTCATTCACAGCTTGCCTCTGAGATAATATGCCTCAACAGGCGTGATCGCACCTCCCAAGGAGGGCTCGTTGGCAGCCGAGATGTTGGCATTTCTAGAATGCAATCACTCGATGCATATGGAGGGGATGAGGACTGGTCTATATTTGCACCCGCACTTTGGTAAACTGAGCATACCAGACCAAGGCTGACCCAAATACAAAGCAGCTTGAACTGTAGATAACGGCTCTTACTGCAGACAGAAGGTTACCCACTTTATTTAAAAGTGAGTGTTGCCCTGCTATTACAATAGTGGTCTTAGGACCAGTGCAAACCTTTCTTAAATCGAGAATAGCCCCACCACATATGAGATGGGGCTATTCTCGAATAGCCCCATCTCATATGTGAAATGGCATTCCTCTTGGTGTGTCAAAAGGGCAAGGGTGGTTAGGAGAAAGCAAACAAGCTTGAAATTGACTTCAACTGCTCTTTTTACCTGACAATAAAGCACAATGCAATATGACAACATAAAAGATTAGGCTACACACAAAAAGCATCATTGCCGCATTGAGGAAAAAGTACATGATGTGTGTTCATTTCTGGCAGAATAACTGGTTTTTAGGAGACAGGTGGTGAGGCAATGGGATGGCACAGCCTGACACCTCCTCTCACCTCTTGCCAGGACAACAAAAGTCTCCCTTTATTGCCATGGCTGTTTCCTTGCCCTACGCCCACCTCTCCTATGTCCAGGCCTGTGACTGTGTGGGTGTGGTGGGCTCTACTGCCAGCAGGGGCACCTGACTGCCAGCACTGAAAAAAATGGCATGAAGCTGAAGCGGGAGGGCAATAAAGGAGGAGAATAGGAATTCTGACTCAGCAAGGCATATAACTCTGGCACGGCCACACGCGCACATAAAACACGCCCTGCTCGTCTCACGAGCCCCCTCCAAGGGAGCTCCATATATCAGGAGAAGCTGTGACGGAGTCCCTGAAGTAGCTGCTATTATGCAACCCTTCTGGGCTAAAAGTGCCTGTAAAGTAAATCATCCTTCTCTGCCGCCAGCCTGACCTCCATATTGCAGAGAAAGCACTTTCAAAATTCACAAGCGGAGTATTACTCTGAAGGCACCATCTGTGCAGGCTTTACTAGCAGCCCTGAGATTAAAGACAGTTAGAGCATCATATTTGAAAGCCATCTCCACAGTCAGCACCCAATCAAATGTAGACAGCCATAGTGTGAGCAGGGGCTTTTTGAAACCTAGCCAGGCTGCTGTGTGGGTCAAGTGGTAGTGGGCTGCCCCGGGCGTGCTCCTCATTTCCCCTGGCCCAACACAGGCCCAACACAGGCCCAACACAGGGCAGCAGGGGTCATGTGTCCCTGACAACCAGGTCAGTGAGTAAGTCTGGGAGCAGCAACTCTTGACATCTTGACTGCCAGAAGGGAGTTCGGACTCCCAGACGGTCCTCCTGCTCCCTGCACTCTGTACTGTAAATCTTTTTATATTTCTGACCAGCTGCTGCAAAAGTCTGAAACATGTCTGCTCATATCTATTCAATATAATAATTGTCTGTACATACGTAAAATAAACAAGACTACATTTACTTTTGCAAAGAGACATCCCACGCATTGCTGCAAGGCAGGTTTGTAAAAAAATAAACTGTTTTGTAGACACCATATGTTAGGCCAAAAAAATCCCTCCCTTTCAAACTTCTGGCTGCTAAACAAACAATCCTGAACTAGTGTTTCACAGCCTACAACTACCCAAATGACAGATACTGAGTTGATTTCAATTGCTATTTAGACATGAGCTTAGTTCACTTTAAGATACGCTTTCTGTCGGCCAACGGTCTGATTTGTACCTTGATTTGACCGGCCTCAAGGCTCGCCACATACCGCTGTGGGATCACATTACATTCTATACAGGGCCTGAAGCCTTATGAGTGTTTTGGTCTTACGACACAGGTCTGACACAGATCAGCGACAGTAAAAAAAAGGCTGGTTTCTGTGTAAAAAAAAGGAATGAAAAGAATGCAGGAATGAATGGCAGGAAGATGCATTGCAGTTGTAGTAGTGGCAGTAAAGAGGGAGAGACAAGCAGAACATGATGACAGATATAGAAAATAGTGAGAGAAAAAATAATCAGCCTTGTATAGTACACTATGTCTTACACTTGTATGGGACAGGGCTGACTGAGGAGGAAAAAAGTGCAGAGCCTTAGTAGAGTAGCTGTCATAGCAGTGCACTCTTTTGTATTCTTCAGATTGTGTGAGTCATGGGCCAGGACCTACCCAAACTTATACTCAGCAGTAACTGTAAGCTCTGTGTCACTCAGCCTGGTGGTTTGTGTGGGGGCTGGGATATTACTAAAGGGATGTAATAGTACAGAAAGCTCTAGAAGCACTGGGAGAGAACGGACATCCAACAAAGCATTGATCCTAGGTTGCAGTGGTTAATATATAGTGCCCAGACCTGGACTCAAAGTAGGAAAAGCCATTATGTCTCTTTATGGTAAAAAATCTAATAAAAATACTTTAGTAGTGAAGTAGTGATTTTATTTTCATATTCATTTGGCATACAGCAGTTTTTACGCCAGATGCAATTTATCCTGGCTTGGGACCAGCACAAGGAGTACACTAGTTTGTGAACCTTTGTTGCTGGATTTGCAATGGCACAAAATACTTTAAATAAAATGGATCCAATTGCTGTACTGGATACACCCAAAAAAACCATTCCATCTTTGGCCGAACGCTGACTTTCCTAAAAATTTCATCAAAATCCGACTAATACTTGCCAACAGTCAAACAAACAAACCTCCTTGGCAGAAGTAATGAAACCACAGTGCAAGTAGATATTAACTCTAACACTTTTGATTTGGTTTTCACAAAACACAAAATCCAGTGGAAAAGGAGGGTGCTTTTCCTTCTACAAGGCTGAAGTGAAATTCCTAAGAACCATCACCGCACAAATATGGGACAAGAAAAAAAAACAAAACAAAACAAAACAAAAGCATGTACCGACACGCTTTTACAACGACAGCTAACTAGAGCATCAAGTGAGAGAGAGACATGATCTATGTGTGTTCAATCAATAAAGCAACTGTTCATAAATGGCACTTCACAGGAAAAAAAAAAAAGATATGGCAGATATGGCCACTGAGCGCCTCCCCCTTCATTTAATAGGCAGCAGGAGGGCATTAAAGATCAAATGATTGGTTATAGTAATGTATGGATCCCTGGCGGTGTTTGGACAGACACAAAATCAATCGGAGCCATGGGACACACTAGCCTCTCCACAATCTGGCTAACTGTGTCGCAGTGTGAGCTAAGAGCGATGGGATATCAGTTTGCAGTGTGTTGCTCCAGCCTGGCAACTGTATCGGGCCAACGCTGAGCAGGCGCTACTTTCAGAGGGGGGTGTGACCGTCTAAGTTTAAACAAGAGGAATTGACCTTGTAATTATCAGATGGATATTCACTGAGACAAACTGCTGCAAGGCAAAAGGTGATTCACAAAATTATACCTGGTGTTTTGGTTTGAGTTGAAGCAGGCAGACATAACAAAAATGGCAAAATATAAAGCTGCAAAATACAATCATTTGCAATTTCGATCATACAAAGATCTACCGGTATTGCAATAACATTATGGTCTTCAATGTTGCAATTATATTTGTTATATTTTTTTCGGTGCTGGTTTGGTCAAAATTCAATAAAACCTTCTGGAAAATCAAGAAGAGGGCAAAGTGATGACCTTTTGGTGCAGATCCAGATACACTTTACACAATTGTTTTAACATTTTACAGGAAGGAACTGTAAGGCCAGGGTGGAAATCAGAGTGCTTCTAGTCTTGTGATATTTACCCATAGCTTTGATGAGTAAAGGTAATGTATTTGTTTCAACATTAATACTGAATTCACTTTAACTTTTACACTGTGAAACCTGAGCATTCAAAGATTGCAGCCAGTTTTACTGCAGTATCCAAAACAGTTACAACACACTGTATGCTTTTCTAATATTGTACAGCCCTCATATAAAATACATGTACTTCTAATTTACGTGTCCACCTCGCACCTCTTCAGTAACACACAGCTCAGTCACGACTCTGGTCAGCCTCTGTACAGTGTGTTTTGAGTGAGTGGGTCAGGCCTCCCTCCCCTGTCTCCCCTCTCCCCTTTCCATGTGGGCGGGAGTGACTTAGAGGACTGCCATCATCAGCTCCGGAAAAAAACTTAACCCCTTGCTGCATGGCTGACACCTGTCCCACATCACCATCCAAAATGTTAAAGCATGTCAAACATGCCATCAAGTAACACCAATTATGCCATTATAAGTAACTCCAAGTATTCTTTTTGTCCAAGTAAAAACTAAAAGTGCAGACAAGGCATTGGCCCTATTTCATAATGGTAACAATACATAGATCAGACCTAGCCTCAAATCAGGGATCTAAAAATTCTGTCCATTGAACCACCAAGCCCTTATAATTCACAATTGTAAAGTATCACCTAAATCTAAGCATTTGTTCCTTTATTTGCCCTTTGTGGGTGGAGGAAGTACCTTTGGCCTCACCTGGCAATGATGCAGAATCCACAAACAAAATCGATGCAAAGGTAATTAGGCTACAATCAACAAATAATATAATATTTTAGTATTAGTAGTAGGCACAGCAGCAACAGTGTGCCAAACAAGCTAGCATTAGTCCCATTTAAAAAACTCAAAGCCAAAATTAGTACAAAAAGACTGCCTTGGGATCGAGCTTAATACTTTGGCACTAAAATAAATTGGGACGGTGGGTTACCTTTAGTTTAACAGTAGATCCCGAACACAAGTACACAATACACACACAATAATAATGCCTGAGCCTTCCTGCAGTGGAAAAAAAAAACACAACACACAACATGTCAGCTTGTCTTGTCACACGTGCTAATTTTACCGAGCGCAACTTTGTAAGGTTAATTATGGAGCAAGATGACAGACTGTTATCCTTGATGCCACTAGTGCATGCAATGCAAGGGTTAATTTTCAGCCAGGTGGTCTATAATTAATGCATGTGAATGAGTGTAAATATAGGCACCTCCAGCTGTATTTGTATAGCTGGAGTTTCTCTCTCTCTTGCCTGTACCGGGTACTTGTTAGCTTGTCAACTAATGACACCTGAAAGAAAGAAAAAGTCCTCCCAGGGTTGCCATTTGACGCACCAAGATCAACAAAAAACGTGGCATAAAATGTGTTTATTTACCCATCTGTACTGTAATTAGGACTTTCCCCAATTAAGCTAATTTTTGTTAATTTGCTTAATGAACCTGGGAATTAAGTGATTGTTACTAGACTGAAAAGCAGAACCTGAATTTAACCCTGCCTTTTGCTTTTTCTATTAGCCATAAAAACACTTTTTAGTGGGATAAAAAAAAAAAAAAAAAAAAAACTAACAAAAAGAAAAACGCTGTTGCTCTGATTTGTGTTACCCTGCTGCCTCTTGAAATAACACTTGATTAAAGCCATTGATTTGTCTGCCAATAATAAGGTACTGTGTATACAAGATGATCCCTTTCCACTACTTGACGTAAGTAATGAACAAGCAGTAAATAAGAAGGTGAGGAAGCAAGGTCAAGCTTCGGCACACAGCACCTCATATCAGTGCTCTATATTACACTTAAAGGGGCTCTCGGTCTGTGGTTAAGAGCTCTGATTGCAGAAATGCCCTGGAAAATGTCAAGCTGTATTCTCAAAGTTGAACTCAAGTCATTGGCAGGAAAACACTTCTTTGAATGCAGAGAGAGAAAATTCAAAATTGGCTCAGGTCCCTCCCGCCATCTATGTTTCAGTAATCAACTAAAAACAATCCTCTGACCCAAAATTATAAAACAAAACCAGGAGAGGAGTGCAGCGCAGCATTCAAAGTCACAGTGGTGAAGATACCTAACCAGATTGAGCCAGGCAAACCAGGTGAATCCTGGGATTAAGGTGGAGTAGTTTTAGAAAGAAACTGTTTTCGCTGAGTACTTGTAAACCCTGCCTTAATCTTGCAAAAATACTGCATCGTGTGTTCACAATTGAAAATTACAATACTCTCCTTATTTACTTCAATAACAATGACACTCACTAAAAAGTTATAATAGACAGTACAGTGCCAAAATTAACAAAGATTGGTTTAATATACAGATATTTTTTGTCATGAAATTTTCAGAAAAATTTAGTAAAAAGCCAAGGCCAAAAAGATTACATTTGGTGTGAAGATACTAACTTCTCTCACTAAAAGAAGAAATTATTAGTTTTAGTAGATTCATTACCACTGTGAGATAAAAGGGTTTTGTGGCTCATGGGAAAGAGCATTTACCTCTGAACTAGCAGATCTGTGCACTATCTATGTCTTTATCATTGCAAGATAGAATCAGTGACTTGGCAGAGGTTTACACTTCCCGAGACCTTTTAGTTTATATTTTCCTTTTATTTCTATGCAATTTGGTGTATTTTTGTACATCATTATGGATACATCTCTCCTTCTCTCATCTCGCCTTTCTTCTTTCTTCACTGTATATCAATATCAGTATTTCTCAAAACCAATGTTTGCTGTAGCTGAGCAGAAAGTGCACAGCTTGTACATCACTGACATTTCATGTGTATTCCTAGACACAGATGCCCACATATTAGAAATGAAAAAAAAAAATCTGCATATTCATCACTCCTTTATGGAACAGCTCACATTTGCATCAAACGTGTTGCGTGTTTGCGAGTGGGCGCTCTCAACAAGTACAGATGCTAGCGTGATACAAGTGAAGAGGCAATCTCGACTAGACACTTTCCATGACATATTGTGCATCCCTTCCCATGTTATTACCCCTGTGTACATGCGTTCATTTTTCGGGCCGACACACGAGTTACAACATCCCCCACCACGATGACTTTTCTCTGTTTACTAATCTACCATTTGCAGGCAGGCCACAGATGGCTTTACTCACTTCACCCATATTTAAATATGAACAGCCGCATGGCACTGTGCACGAGTGTGCATCAATGTTTGCATCTGTCACACAACAGCGTGCCAGGTCCTGCCTTAGTCCACCAACTTAAGCCTCCCAATTAGTATAAGAGTTTCTTTTTTAACCACACATGCAATGCCATCAAAAGTCATATTAAATCTTACAACACTGTCTCTTGAAGTGGTTGCGTGTTTGCAGCGTCTGTGGATTGTGGGTAATATCTATTGAAAACATAAACAATGCCAGAAACAAAGCTAGAGTTGACACAGATGCCGTACACATGCATCAAAGGCCTATTTTTAATCTGTTAAGCTCAATTCTTTGATACACACAGCTAAAGAGGAAAGCAAATACAGGAATACACCTTTCAGGCATAACATTATGACCACCGAAATGTTCACTTGCTTTTTAGGGGCAGCAGTAGCTCCATTGGTAGAGATGTCTGCCCACTAACCCGAAGGTTGACGGTTCAATCCCCACCGTGTGTGACTGAGTGAATGAATAATGCATCAAATTGTAAAACAACTCTGAGTGTCTAGAAGAGCGCTTTATGACACTAATGCATTATTATTATTATTTCCAACCCAGTAACAGGTGGCATGATGAAGACATAATCTGCATTATTCACCTCACTGTCAGTGGTCATAATGTTATGCTTGATCAGGGTATACCACTGCAAGGTCACAGAGACAATACTTTAGGCCAGTTTTAGTGTGCAAACATTGTCAAACAAACAAATTACTGCCAAAACACTGCATCACATGTTCACAACTCCACAAAGTGCACATTGTTCTGCTGACCAATCACTCTAAGAAAGATTCATTTCCACAGATAATGTCTCCCAGTCCGCAAAAGGCCGGGAAAATAATCAAAAATCTGAAATAGTGATCTGTATCAGGGCTGCATTTATACCCACTTGTTCATCCGCTGCTCCCCACAAGCAGTTTCATTGGCTTTCCCTGTGCAGCCTGCTTCTACTCCTACACACGCTCCCACCACTCACGAGGACCAGCAAGCTCAAATTGCTACTGTCACTACCATTACTACAGGATTATGCTTTCCATTTTAAGAGAAAGTCTTCAGTGTTTTGTAAAATGTCAACTAACTTGAATGCCCCCTTTAAGCTCTGTGTAAATGTATTGTCTATTTGTTGTGCGGCTTCATTAATAAAACAAAAAGTATATACGAACTACAAAGCTCTGTACTCAATGAAAGTACTGTTATTTAAAAATTCTATCATTGAAGTAGTATTAGTATTCAACAAATGTATTACTTAAATAAATGTTAACAAGTATTAAGTACAGTTTGGTACATATTCTGTCTACTACTACTTCTGCTACTATTACTTCTTAAGCATGCTACCCACTTTACCACTGAGGTCAAACAATACACTCACTTTTTCCTTCATATTTATAGTGTAAAAGACAGAAAGTGCATTTTACTCAAAAAATGTACTTAAGTGAACTACACGAGCCAAAGTATCTAGTTCTTTCCACCTCTGTTGAACCGCTAATGTATACTGGATGTAAATATTAGCCGCTGGTCTCATAGCTAGCCAATAACAAACATTGGGCTCAAACCAGATTCTCATTTAGTGGTTGGTAATTGAATTGAGTCACTGTTGGGCTAATGATTCACACATCCTGACATTTGCTATCTATTTTTGCTAAAATGTATTTGGCAACAACACTAGAACAGATGCTTTTTGTTTATCATTTATTATTAAGGAAATGAACAAACAGTGACCCATATTAGGGCTGCATAATATATTGCAAATGTATTGTTATGGCAATAGTAAGAAATACAATATCCATCTATTTATAGTAAGTTTAGCCCCGGTTTTGACCAGTGAGTGGCCATTTAGTTATTGTGCTGACACGTAGACATAAACTTACACGAACAACCATCACCATCATATTAATTCACAAGGTGCAATTTACAGTTATCAATTTTCCTTATGCAGGCATGTCTTTGCATAATGGGAGTAAGCCAGAAGAAAACACAGAGGCTTGTACCTCTTCATGAATTATAAATAATTATAATATAAATTACAATCTAATCAATTTAGATTATATTGCCAAATCAAAACACAGTGGTCAGCGCTGTCTGGACCAGCTTCAGTGCAACATAAAGGTCGCTTATTATGCTAAATCGACTTTGTTGAGCTTTTAACCATGTTATAATGTTGCTGCATGTCAAAAATCACCTTTACGCGTGTTTGAGTAATCCTGGATAATAAGCCTGTCCTCTTTTAACGATCTGGAATTGCTTGGTCTCAAGACTCTACATAGACACGTGAAACCAGGAAGTGCTTCTGCGTGTTTCTAAAGCTCATACATTGTCACCGGGGACTCATTCTGATAAATTCAGTGCTTAAATTGCTACAAAGCAGTCAGCTCATTTATTTGTTGGCATCATGTTGCTAATAGTGGGCAACAGACACCTAATCCAAGTGTTGTCTGCAAAACTGAATTAACAGTTCATCCTTAAGAGGATGTTTTCCATAAATAAACATTATTTTAAATTATAAAATGTGAAATACTAATGCAAAGGTGTCCAAAAGGTGTCAAAAAGATTGAAAAAGCATAATACACTTTAACTTTTACTATGTTCATGGTTGAAAATATTCATATATTTCCAATTTTAGCTCGACATTCAACATAGTTATCATATTTTGGTGGCTTTGAGCCTGGTTGCTTACATGACTGTGTTTACTACTGCCCCCACAAAAACCCCACAGCTTTAGTTCCTGTCCGTGCTGTGCCCTCGGAGCCAGATCCGATGTGAGGAAGCACATTTTCTCCCCTGTAGCCCCTGTATATTCAGTAGGTTAGGCCTCTCCTCCCCCACTCACACAGCTCCGAGTGCTCAGCGTGTAGTTACATGTGCTGCAGACACTCTATTGATTGATTTGTGACTGCGCCGCAACCGGCTCCACGCAGGGATCTAATGACACACACAGCTCCAAATGGCTTTTGTTTAGCCACTGTAGCTCATGAAAGGACCAAGTGTTGGAGTCTGCAGAAAAGAAAATACTCAAGGTTTGTTTACAGTGAGGCTGATTTCAAACACAACAGGGAGGGTGGCATTATGATCTATGGCTCACACATGCCATGGTGGGTGCATGCAATCCAAAGAGGAATGTCTGTTTCTCAGTGAAAAATGCATAATGGTCGTTCAACAAAGGGCTGAAATAGTTTTGAAAAAAATCAATTCAAAGTTATAGATTCAGTGAAAGTTCTCAAGTATTATTTAGTTTAACTTTTAAACCATTAAAACAAAAAACAAAATATCAATTCTTGAAATATTTTCCTGTGTCCAGAATTTATATAAGATTTACTTTGAATTGAACTACTGAAATACATTTACTTTTCCATAATAAAGTTATTGAGATGCGCTTTGTGTCTCTGCAAAAAAAAAAAAAAAGAAGCATTATGGTGCTTTAAAATAGGGCAGGGCAATTCAGTGATTTTTAAAAACCAGTGATTGTGATTTGTTATGCGTTTATTTTTCAACTGAAATTTTCAACCAACGCAACACCATTTGAATCACAGACGTGTTTAATAATGATGACAACAAAGAACTGACAAGTCAAAACTGTTTCTATGTATGATTCATTATTAATATATAAAAATGTGTGGTATGTAGTAACATTGAAGTTTACTAGCTTAATGTCAGTAACAAACAAACTACCGTATTTTCCGGAGTATAAGTCGCACTTTTTTCATAGTCTGGCTAAGGGTGCGACGTATAATCAGGTGCAACTTATATATTAAAATATTTCATGTGTTCGTTAGTGGGCACTCTAGTGTGTACCAGCATCTGCTCTGAGTTGTTCAGAAGTGACACCGAGGATGAAGAATTTAAAGGATTTAGCGATTAGGAGTGAGATTGGTGAACTTGTTATATCATATTCTTTATGCTATAGTTATGTGAATGGCTGTTAATATATTGCGTTAACATACAAGACACCTATTCAGTTCATTGTTTATGCTCCATGTAGCTGAATAATTTATTTTATTTATTTAACCTTTATTTAACCAGATAGGTCGATTGAGAACCAATTCTCATTTACAACGACGACCTGGCCAAGAGGCAGCAGCATCAATGTGTTACGTTAGCATACCACTCAGGCTGTTGTTCTCTATTCTATTATTACTATAACTTGTCTTTAAAGATGAAATATCTGTTCTTGGTGTCGGATTTTGTAAAATAAATTTCCCCAAAAAATGTGACTTATATACATTTTTTTCTTCTTCATTATGCATTTGTTGGCTAGTGCAACTTATACTCCGGCGCGACGTATAGTCCGGAAAATATGGTAAGTAACCAGAATCTATGACCCTTGTAATTTGAAAATTGTGTTGTTTAATATTGTGATTTAATTAATCAAGCCAGGGGGAAACAAGGCTCTTTGTGCCAGAGAGAGGGTTTTTATTTATTTTTATTTCACCTTTACTTAACCAGGAAAGTCCCACTGCGATTCGGAATCTCATTTACAGGGGAGTCCTGACCCCATGGGGGACTGATCTGTTATTATTACTATTATTATGGTAGATGTTATTGGTGGTAGGGGAAACCGGAGCACCTGGAGGAAACCTACAGAGACACGGGGAGAACATGCAAACTCCACACAGAAAGGCCCCACCTGGTCCAGGAACTGAACCCAGGACCTTCTTGCTAAGAGGCAGGAGTGCTAACCACTATGCCACCGTGTCACCCACTGAGTTGCATCAGGAAGGGCATCTGTCATAAAAACCTATGCCAAATGAATATGCAAATCAGTGCATGATAAACAGCAGATGTTGACAGCAGAGTTGCTGTGACAACCACAGGAGGGAAAAGACAAATATATTTTTAATTGTGATTTACTGTAACTGCAAATGTGATTAGTTGTGCAGCCCTAGATTTCAAGATCAAGAAGAAAAAAAAAAGAGCTATTAAAAATCTTCCTATATGTACCAACACTGTATTTCAAACACTCCTAAATCCCCCCTTACTCTACCCTTAGTCCTCGAAACAATCCAAAACAAAGGTAGGTAAACAGATTGGCTGGTCCTATTTCCTTATTGAGACCTCGCATCCAATTGTTCACATGAATTAGCAAGAGCAGCAGCTAATGCATGGAGTCAGATTACAACCTCAGCGCAGAGCCGCCTTTATCCCCCTATATGGAGCTTAATCTGACCAAATCCAGCGATATGCTTTGCCCCAAATCCACAACAGAGCCTAATTCCTCCTTAATCTAATGCGCAGGAAAGGTGCACTCGCAATACCACATCGCAGCACACAGGTAGCTGCTCACCGCGCCATGATGCAATATGTTCAAACAACGCCGACAGCTGTGGGTTAAGGAAGAGTGGGTAACAACGTATATGTCAGATGTAGGTGGCTTGTTTGCTTGTCTTCTTGTCACTTCTAGTTTGTCCTGTGGAGATTTTCCAGCTAGACTGGTTGGAGGAGACGGCTGTCAAAGGATGCTAAAGAGAAAAGGCAGTGTGTGTGGTAAATCCTTTGACCATTTGAGATGACAGATAGGTGGCATCAGGGAAGACCTATGAATCAATGATTAATTCTTGTTTGAAAATATGCTTGCTTATTCAACTAGCCAAAATTAATTAAAAGTAAGTGTATGGCCAGAGCAAGTCAGCAAACGTCTAGTACTGTGCAAAGGTCTTAGGCAGGTTTTTAAGTCTATGAATAAATAAAGGTGTGCCAACATACAAAAATACACAAAAGTGCAAAAAAAGAAAAATCTAAACTAGAAAACATCCAGAGCATAGATCTCTTCCCAGGTTCTACCTCGCAAAGGTAAAGATATAGCCTGAATCTGGACTCAGTCTAAAAGAACTTCTAGTTTAGGAGTAAATGCTCTGCTGTGTTCTGTTAGCGTGTAAAATTAGTATCTTGGGTCTGTATCGCAAAATGGTACAGAATGCCTTAAAACTCTCCTGGATCTAAACAAAAAAAGCAATAATAAAAAAAATTTATTCAGTATTTATTAAACAACTCTTATTTAACAGCATTTTTAACACCTCACTAAAACTTATGCACAGTAATTTGTATGATAATATTACTAATAATTTCATTCATAAGTGTTTGCTACAATACTTTTACAACAAATCTAACCTGTGTAAGCTAACATATGTATGATTTTAAACAGTACTCCTGGTTTGGTTGCATAATGAGGAGACATGTTGGATGCCATCCATTACTCTTTCGAGGAAGACAATGCTAAGCAAGCAGTTATAGTGGCCTCGCAACAGTTATTTAACAAATTAGTTCAAATGCTTTAGCAATAAATGTAAAACTTTTAGAGACGACATGCAGTTTCGCTATCAGTTTACATAATAAGCTGCCAAAGCAAAACAAAGCAGAAATTGAACAACTGAGAGATCTACTGTGTACAAATGCAATGTTACACAGTTATTCTTGTAGTTACTGAGAAGCAGGTAATATATATATATATATATATATATATATATATATATATATATATATATAAAGTGTATGATTAAGAAAGGGGTACAGTAATATACCTTACAGACAAAGGGTGAGCTGCAAATCTGTGTATAAGAAATGTTTTGTGTATAAACATGAATTAGATGGAGCCATACAAAGGCAAGGCAGACCTATACACAGGTGATCAAAGGTACGGCTAGGATCAAGACGTGGCATTACTTAATGTTCTGTTCTATAAATGACTCGGATCTCTCCAGCTGGGATCAGTGGCTGGCATCGCGCCGCTGTCACCACTGCCGTGTCTCTAACCTACGCACGTCTGACCGCGGGGGCCTCTCTCCTCAAAAGTCAAATGTCACATGTTATCCATCCCGGCATATACAGACAGACCCTGCACCACTGGGGGTGTTTGGAGGCTCCCAAGAGAACACAAAAACACAATTTCCCAGCATGTCTCAGCAGCTGGTGAAAGGACAATGATGACTGTATTATACCTAACTTTGCATTTCATTTCAAGTCAGATTAGCCTCGCTATTAATTACTGTTCAGTGCACGACAGAGCAAGTTCAAGTTTCAATCGGGGAGTAATTCTATTAGCAATAATAACAGATTAATTAAAGTGATACAGTATACACAAACCAAATAAACTACTGAGCTAATACAAAGTAAGAGTCAACAAAAAACATACAAAAATAAGTTGTGTTCTGCCGCGCCAGGTCGAGTATGTACCATATACTGGAGAGACCAGGGTTTGAATCCCAGCTTGGGCTATTATGCATGTCAATCGATGTCTTTCTATATAATCTCTTGTCTCACTAGTGTGTCTTTTTGTTTCCTTTGGCATTTTCCATTTTACATACTGATTTGACATACCTTTTACACCAGATGCCCTTTGCCACAAAGGCATTTATCTTGGTACGGCACAAAGAATACAGTGCCTTTTGACACTGTGTGGTTGGATTACTGCCTATCTCCAATTAAGGCAAAAACGCAATTATATCTTAAATAAAATAGGTTTGCTTCTGTGAAAATTGAGTCCAGCCTATCAGAATAGCACAGTGGCCTATCAAAACAAGTCACTACTTATTGTAAATTGCTTATATATTCTGATTTATTTATCCAGGAGTGCAAACATGATAAAACATAAGCAGCGTTCCTGCCTCAGCTGATTAAACTCTTATGAGTAATTACTATCCAGCAGTTGCTTTCCGGAGCATTACGGTAATGCATTCGGAAAACAGGTGGATGCAAAGCACTTATGATAAGTTGGACTGACACCTTGTCGCAGGGCAAACAAGGCTGCGGCTGAAAACAAATTACTTCACACATTTGGCCTGCAGTTATTTTGGATTTGTGCTTTGTACACAGCTGCCGCCTCTGTTGTCATAATACTGATGCATTACCAAAACAGTAGCTTCTCGAAACTTGATGTATGGACGAGTCGAGGTTGGTCCGATGAGGTTTCAGAGAATTAGGATCTTAGGATTTTGAAGTAGGGCTGAACGGTTTTGGGAAAAAATAAAACTGATTCATTAATATTGCGATTATTATCCTTCTACATTATTGCAGCCAACAAAATGCAATTACAAGTTTCATATGATTTTTTATCATTTTATTTACAGTACCAAAGTGACTGACTCGTTGAGCACCTTGTAAACATGTAATAACGATGACAACAAAGCAGTGATAAATCAAAATTATTTCTGTGTATCACTCAGTATTTAAATATTTATAAAAACACACTTAGTAGCTGTTTATCTTAGAGTCAGTACAGAATATATATATATATATATATATATATATATATATATATATATATATATATATGCATGCTATGCAATGCTGTTTGAAAATTGCGTTTTCATAATACTGCGATTTAATTGTGCAGCCCTATCTTGAAAATTGCCTGACAGACTCGATTGGCTAATCAATACGTTTTAACCTGACGAGCCAAGCAGACCTTACCTTAACTGCAGAGAAGGGAATACAGTAATAAGGAATCCACAATAATGAGATTTTCTTGGCCATGTGACAAGACAACAGCGGCTTCAAACTCATAAAACACAAGTAGCACAAGTCTCCCAGTGATACAGTGAAATCTTTTCTAAACGCATACTTGTCAAATGTATTTATCATTAGTTGCTGGAGACGGCAGGGGGGCTATCACTTAAAATATTCATCACAAAAAAGTGTGGTGTGACTCTTTGTATCACACACAACACTGCTTTCAAGCACAGCCATTTGATATTTAAAAAAACAACACTTAAGGTCAACAATCCAGTCATCAACGCAACGATAAGATAAGGTGTGTGAAGTGCAGCCCAAAGGCAGAGAGAAGAAACCCAGTTCTTACAGAGTTATTCCTAGGGTCTTTTGAACACTGCAGCGCTCTCAAAATCTTAATGTTTAATGCTGACGATCTAATCATTTCAAGTGGCTGAACCCTAACTAAAGCTGCATAAAATTACTCAACAATTCCCTTATGTGTTTGGAGCATGCTGTGATCTGTGCACATGCCTGTTGTGATATAGTCTGCTGAATAGTAGTTGCAACTAGTGCTGGATCTGAACCAAGTGGGGCACAAAAACACTATGTCATATTACGTTAAAGGCTACAAAACAGGGGGACACAAAACCTTTGTCTTAAAAAAACAAAACAAAAAACAAATAGTATAATCCTGCAGTATGCGTGCAGCACTTTGAGATTATCAGTCACAAGTAGATGACATAAAACTGGGCAAGCCACATTACTTCTATTGCAAGAGGGCAAGGTTGATTATGATCTTTATTGCGTTTGTATGGTAGACTGCAAAGGTGGAATGTCAGACCTGTAAACACACCACTCCATATGGCATGAATACTCCAAGAATGTGTGCTCACAGAACACAGGCTACACACTGACTGAATTGTATTATGCAATGGTGAAAAAAGGGAGACTTGGTTTGAAAAAAAAATGGTTGGTGATGCATGCAAAATGAGGGAAAATCGCCCTTGGGTTGAATGCAACGATTGTGCAATATCTGCATGCATATACTGT
The DNA here is from genome assembly GCA_020698575.1 of Bostrychus sinensis. Taxonomy (NCBI): domain Eukaryota; kingdom Metazoa; phylum Chordata; class Actinopteri; order Gobiiformes; family Eleotridae; genus Bostrychus; species Bostrychus sinensis. The sequence goes on from CM036252.1 coordinate 18,685,266, forward strand.
ACAGATGTGAGTCAAAAATGATCAAGCATAGGCTATCTACCACACTTTCTGTTCGTATTCTCTGCCTTCAGTAAAAACTGTATGCAAGACAACAGGCTAAAAAGACACACAAAACGTCAAATACTGCACGCTAGAATCGGCTGTTTTGTACACAAACTGGAGTTAGCCTCACTTCCTAGTTTAGTGTTGCTGTCAAAAGCTCGGCTAACACCCTTCTTCCTCTATAGCAGCAACAATTCCGACTACATTTGGGGGTTTGCTGGTGCTACGACTGGGGAATTCTTCAAGTCTGAGAGAGCGAGAGAGAGAGAGAGCGAGAGAGAGGGGTCCGATGGAGAGAGCCGTGCTATAGCCTGTCTAAAGAAGCACACGAAATGTTAACACTTACATTTGACCACCCTGTCTGTCGTAGATAACTTCGGCTCATCATTCGGCTTGGTTTCGGACATTTCCAGTGTGATATAATATTGAGAACGAAGCAAGAAACGGGAGTCGGAAAAACGGAGACCCTGCTGGTGCTCTCCCCCGGCCGAACAAGTCTCTCTCTTCGGGGCTATCCGAGTAAAAAGAGACCGCAGTGATCTCACTCGGTTCTATCAGCGGCCAAAAATACTCGCAACAGGGCTACAATTTCACTGCTGCTGCTGCTGGAGGAGCTGCTCGGTCTGATTTACTGTTACTCTGTATCAAGTTGTAGGAGCGCAGTGTGCACTCAAACCTGCTAACCCCGCAAGTTCCGCCCACAACTCGCAGAGCCGCGTTCCCATTGGTCGAGAACGTAAAGGCTCCTTCCCGACGAGTGTGTACACTTTTATCAAAGGGTCGTTCCTGTGCTACTCCGTGTATGCATAAGCCACACTAGGCTAGACTACCTATTGTCTACGGGGATATAGTAGTGTACGAGAAAAAACAAGGGAGAAAAAAAAATGCAAACGTTACATTTTACATTCAAGGTGGCCATATCAATACAAATTTAAAGGTGCTATGAGCAATATACTGTATATTCTTTATATTTCATAAAAATCACATGTGTGCCAAGATATGATATGACAATAACCTTTTTTGCTCACTGGCTACCGTGGCTAGTCTTTGACAAAAGTTGGTAGCCAGTTAGTGGTTTCACTAGGCACAATTTAATTTGTTTTTGTCTAGCCTATATTTTATAGTATACAACAAACATAAAGAAATGTAAAATTTGTTTTTATATATGGTTTAGGCAGAATAAACTGCATCTCTGTGCATTTGGGGTCACATTTTTAAAACATTTTATTTTGGTTCATTTAATATTTTTATTTCTTTAATCGTGATGAATTACTACATAGTAAAAGGTGTACATTCAAGAAGAGCATCAGAAATTCAGGCCTAGTCTCTAACAATACAGGTGCATAAAATTCAACGAGCCAATGTGGCTAATGGGAGAATTTGTATTGCTAGCCAAAATGAAAATCCACCAGCATTTGGCTGGTTGGCTAGTGTTAATGTCAAGCCCTAGGATGCAAACATGTTTAAATCAAATATTAGTTTTACTGATAACAATGGTACAGTTGATTTATTAACAACTTAAAATATGTTTTACATAATGGCCAAGTTGTTTATGGTTAGATTTTTTGTTTTAGTTTTAATCCCTGCATTGCCATCGTCCAATCAGAAAAGCAGAAAGACTGGTCACACACAGACCATTGTTTTGATTTAGACTGCAGTGCTGTTTTCAAACCAGTACGAGTGCATGCTGCTTACAGTACCTTTAACTGGAATAATCTTCACATTATTTTACTAATAATAAACAATAATTTAACTATACCTACAGAAATACAAATTAAAATGAAACTCTATAATTGCCATTTCTATTTCACCATAAGTTGCTATGTAGGCTATATAAAAATATCTAAGTTCTTTCCTGTTTATTCAGAGTTACTTACTGACCACGAGCAAAAAACAAACAAACAAACAAAACAAAAAACAATCTTTTCTCTAGCGCCACCTTCAGTAAAAATAAGAAAACAGTCTGAACACCTCATAGGTACTAGGACATGGCTGTAAAATTTGCATGCACAAGTCAGGTTCCTATACAGATAAACCATTTAGTTTTCATGACCTTGTAACTATTACTTTGGCACCATCCTCAGGACAAAATGTTTAGCTGAGGATACTGTTAGAGGGACAATGTTGTACCAAATGCTCAATACTCAAATACTCATTGGTGTAAGCAATAGATAGGAGAAACCACATAGCAGTGTTATAATTAATAGTATGTAATATGGTCTTATACTAATAATTGAAATTGAGTGTGAAAACAACTAAAACCGTAAAATGTCACTAATTAATGTTTTTGCCATAATTGTTGATCACTGTAATCATGTGAAAAATTCAGCCATAGGGGTCACAAGCCAGTGTGCCCTCTGTGTATCCCAGTGTAACCCAAGCCTGTATAAATGGAGAGATTAATGGCATACATCCTATGCCAAATCAACATGCGAATCACTACACACTTGGAGGCAGATGGTTTGCAGTGGTGACCCCAGGGAAAATGGAAAGATTTTAATTGTTTTATAATTTTCCACCAAATCAAAGTGACCAAGTGACGAATTCCCACATAATTACATCTTCCATCTTCACATGCAGCCAGGCATAAAATCTGAACGACTGAAGTGTGTGGATCTGCGGGAACACAATGATCTTTGGTGAGTCACTGAGTCTGACACTGGCCATTTGCATGAACAGAAAAACCTCGGCTTTCACCTGCTCATTTTCCTCTACAGTTGTGTGCACCGCTTTGGCTAGGGGGAAATAAATGATGGCAAGCGGCTATTAGCGAGAAGAGCCGCCGGTGTGGTATGAGTCAGTTGTTTGGCAGGTGGAGACAGTTAATGAAGCTGTGAATTTTACATTTCTGTGAGCGGGGGACTGCAAAGTGTGAGCGTGCAGGTCAGAAACATTTCACATCCTTTTTATCTTTGCCTGTAGTGGAGACATTTACACCAGATCATTAGCTTTAACATGCCTCGGGTTCCAGTCCTGCTCTGCACCCGTGGCTCTCCGGCAGACTTAATTAAACTTGGGTCAGGCTGGTTGGTGACTCAACTTTTTCACTTCCTGCCTTCGACTGTCACTTTGCACACTGTCCCCATTGTTTGGAGTTGACATGGAGGTAAAAGTATCAAGTTACTTTCCACCGCTAATGAGTACATTTTCTAAAAGAATACATTTACTTGAGTACATTTTTAAGGTTAAAAAGTGAGTGTATATTGACCCTAGTGACAATGTAGATAGTAGAATAAGTAGTAGTAATATAGCCGTTAAAGGAGTAGTTGTAATAGTAGGAACAATAAAACTAGCAGTGGTTGTAATAGTAATAACAGTAGTATTAGTGGGAGCACTAGTAGTAGTAAAGGTAGTACTAGTTTTAGCAGTGATAATAATAATAATAGCAGCAGCAGCAGCATAAGAAGAAGTTGCAATAGTAGTAGCAGTTGTGATAATAGTAGCAATAAAAGCACTTTGGTAAAATATTTTAATGTGGGAGTATTTTTACACTCATTCTTTTAATACAGATTATTTTTCCACCTCTGGTTATTTGTATCGGCTTGTGCTACTACTAATACTTCTGTGGTAATAACAGCAGTATTAGTAGTAGCACAAGTAGTATTAAAGGTAGTAGTAGAAGCAATAGCAGTTTTAACAGCAGTGATATTAATAGTAGTAGTAGCAGCAGCATTAGAAAAAGTTGTAATAGTAGTAGCAGTAGTGATAATAGTAGCAATAAAAGCACGTTGGTAAAATATTTTAATGTGGGAGTACTTTTACACTCCTACTTTTAGTACAGATTCTTCTTCCACCTCTGGTTATTTGTATTGTTTATCAATTAAAACATCTCACCTATTCAAAGCTAGGCTTTGCATAATGTTATCAGAGTGTAAAGGTATATAAAAAGTCCCATGTCATTTTTTTTTTACTGTTAACAGGAAGCTCGGTCTTATCCAGGTTACTCCTGACAATAGCAGCATTGTCCTCTGAAGTAATACCAACAGATATACTGCACTGGAGCCATGAACCAGACAGGTACCGGTACTTTCGCTTGTTTTATTTAATTCTTACAAGTTAATGATTAGTTTTATGATAATTGGCCATGCACAATGCAAAATATATCAATGTAGAGCTTACTTCATGTTTATTTTACTTTTGTTTTGGTGCAATTGTCAAAATACAATCTATTCGTTTCAGTAGTTCATTGCAAAGTACACACAGAGAAGCTATTTTAAGCATTTATTTTAATTGTGATGATTATAGTTTAGCGCTGATGAAAAGCAAAAATTAGTATCTCATATAATTTGTAAATATATATACAACTTAATCATTATAACTGTCACAATTCATAAATGCATGCTTGAAAAATTTCCCTCCGTGTATTGTGATAGTTTAGTTTGTTCTTGATGATACCATGACAACAGTTTATAACGTGTCATCCAGCTCAAGACCTGCTCATCATCTATGAGAAAGAAGCAGAACAATGGGCCACTTACCTGCAATCTGTCCTCAGTGGACCCATCCCGGCCGAAGGAATCTGCTGCTATGACATCGGGACAGTATCTTGCAAACGGGATGACTTCCTCCAGCTGGGGCAGTACACCTGTAAGCTCCTGATCCTTTCCATGGGCATGTTGAAGGGGATGTGTCAGATGAGGCGGTTCTTCTTGGCCCGGGTCTTGAGCCCTGCGACCCATGTGTTGGTGCTGCTCTGTGGGGTGGACAGCCTGAAGCCTCTCCTGGAGCTTGTGCCACTAAACGGAGATCAGTGTTTGCAAATCTCAAGTGAACAGGAGCCGCATGAGTACCTGTCTGCTGTGACGGACATTGTGACAAAAGGTACGTTTTTTGTTTAGACTTCTCATAAATGAACTACCTATGGACAATATTTCTGAAAAAAAAAAAAAAGTTATAATATTATGACTGGAAAAAGTAAAACTTAAAATGAATAAAGATGAAACAACATATTAATCAACTTTTCTGTGACATCTACAGATCAGCTAAAAGTTAATCTATATGTATACTTCAATGCAGTGGCTCTCTGTTGTTCTGATTGTGAGTCCCAATTTAATCCATGATGATTTTATTGTGATCCACTTTTTAACTTATTTCTATAAATTGTTTTACTAGTACTACAGTTTCATGTAATTTAAACAATATTTAGGCTTGAAAAAACTGCCTTTGAAACTACAAACTCTCTATGTTCCGCTTTTGGAAGCACTGCTTTATCTGCCAATTTTTTTGCCCACTGTCCATTGTATAATATCCTCTATTAATATTTACAGTGGGGCAAAAAAGTATTTAGTCAGCCACCAATTGTGCAAGTTCTCCCACTTAAAAAGATGAGAGAGGCCTGAAATTTTCATCATAGGTATACCTACAAAATGAGAAAAAAAAATCCAGAAAATCACATTGTCTGATTTTTATAGAATTTATTTGCAAATTATGGTGGAAAATAAGTATTTGGTCACCTACAAACAAGCAAGATTTCTGTCTCTCACAGAGCTGTAACTTCTTCTGTAAGAGGCTCCTCTGTCCTCCACCCGTTACCTGTATTAATGGCACCTGTTTGAACTCGTTATCTATATAAAAGACACCTGTCCACAACCTCAAACAGTCCCACTCCAAACTCCACTATGGCCAAGACCAAGGAGCTGTCAAAGGACACCAGAAACAAAATTGTAGACCTGCACCAGGCTGGGAAGACTGAATCTGCAATAGGTAAGCAGCTTGGTGTGAATAAATCAACTGTGGGAGCAATTATTAGGAAATGGAAGACATACAAGACCACTGATAATCTCCCTCGATCTGGGGCTCCCCACAAGATCTCACCCTGTGGGGTCAAAATGATCACAAGAACGGTGAGCAAAAATCGCAGAACCACACGGGGGACCTAGTGAATACCTGCAGAGAGCTGGGGCCAAAGTAACAAAGGCTACCATCAGTAACACACTACGCCACCAGGGACTCAAATGCTGCAGTGCCAGACGTGTCCCCCTGCTAAAGCCAGTACATGTGCAGGCCCGTCTGAAGTTTGCTAGAGAGCATTTGGATGATTCAGAAGAGGATTGGGAGAATGTCATATGGTCAGATGAAACCAAAATAGAACTTTTTGGTAAAAACTCTACTCGTCATGTTTGGAGGAGAAAGAATGCTGAGTTGCATCCAAAGAACACCATACCTACTGTAAAGCATGGGGGTGGGAACATCATGCTTTAGGGCTGTTTTTCAGCAAAGGGACCAGGACGACTGATCCGTGTAAAGGAAAGAATGAATGGGGCCATGTATCGTCAGATTTTGAGTGAAAACCTCCTTCCATCAGCAAGGGCATTGAAGATGAAACGTGGCTGGATCTTTCAGCATGGCAATGATCCCAAACATGCTGCCCGGGTAACGAAGGAGTGGCTTCGTAAGAAGAATTTCAAGGTCCTGGAGTGGCCTAGCCAGTCTCCAGATCTCAACCCCATAGAAAATCTTTGGAGGGAGTTGAAAGTCCGTGTTGCCCAGCGACAGCCCCAAAACATCACTGCACTAGAGGAGATCTGCATGGAGGAATGGGCCAAAATACCAGCAACAGTTTGTGAAAACCTTGTGAAGACTTACAGAAAACGTTTGACCTTTGTCATTGCCAACAAAGGGTATATAACAAAGTATTGAGATGAACATTTGTTATTGACCAAATACTTATTTTACACCATAATTTGCAAATAAATTCTTTAAAAATCAGACAATGTGATTTTCTGGATTTTTTTTTTCTAATTTTGTCTCTCATAGTTGAGGTATACCTATGATGAAAATTACAGGCCTCTCTCATCTTTTTAAGTGGGAGAACTTGCACAATTGGTGGCTGACTAAATACTTTTTTGCCCCACTGTAAAGCCAAACGACAGCACACTGGGATTTCAGATTATGCAAAAATTGACATTCTTTTGGATAAAATTTTGCATGGCCCTGCTGTCTCCAGTTTAAATTTAAAGGGCAGAAATACTCATTATTTGTGAGAGTGCCAAAGCCACAACCAAAAAACCTGTTTACCGAAATATTTTCTACCGAACTGTGCACATAGAAGATTGACATCCAATATATTTTATCCCCAGCTGCAGAGCCATCTCAGGCACAACAGTGTCTCTCCACATGTCCTCATCTGCCCTACCAATTATTCTCTGTCTGCCGTCCTGTTTTTCCTAATTGCCCTATTTGTATAAAATCATAGAGACGACGAGGGGGCTTGTATTTATACAGGTGTGCACAGGAGGAACATCTGATGCAAATCGCTACTCTCTTCTCTCTCCTTTTTTTTTTTTTTTGCTGCAACTGATTACACATCGTCAGCTATGAAAATTCAAGTGCACTAAGCCTCACTTCATTGCACTGATACAGTGGAGTGATTCATGCCAGGAACACACTAAAACAGTTACATGTTAACCTACAAGTACCATCCCTATTCAGACATGAAGATGCTTTTGTTTAGTGCATGCGGCAGACATATTTAGATAAAGTCTACTTAATGGCTCCTCCAGCTGCATAACAAGCCAGTGCTCAATGATTTTACATGAGTAAAGCTGAGAGTACACAGTGTATTTTAATGAGAACTTCTTTGAGGTTGGGGTAATGAGTTGTGGAGGACCCCTTTTATTTTCTACTGTTTTACTAATAATTTACAACTGGTGCTGGACTATGCCACCATGGCAATATACGTATCCAGACGACACAACTCAATATTCATCTGCCAGAACAGCCAATAACATCTTTAACAAGGAACCAGATACAGCAAACAGAACATGTATGTTAGTTGGGTTAAATTATTTTTAACAATGACATCTATTATGCTTAACTTAAAGACGCTGATATTTAACAGGTAAAAGAAACTAAATTATTAGGTGACTGTCTTAGAACAGTCAAATAAAACATATATTACTAAAAACAGATACACTAGGCCACTGTAGGATTGGTCTGGAACAATAAGTTATGTTTTAGTGTTATGAGCTGTACTTTTTATTTGTATCAGGCTTTTGTGCACTATAGTATGTCTTGTATTGTTCATGTTTTTATGTGTGTGCTTGTGAATGGTGTAAAATTGTAATTAAAATGCACTGAGTATTGAGGAGACTCCAGGAATAACAGCTAGTGGGGTCAGCAGCTAAGGGGGCTCTTAATACACTAAACATAAACAGGCTTTAAACAACAAGTAAAATGTGCACTCTTTCATAGGTTTATCATCCCCGGCACCAAATATCAATCCAGTCACAAGAAAATCATCAGGAGGAGAGCAAAAGATGGACAAAATGCAACCAGCTTCCGGCCGTATTGGCTCCACAGTTGTGCTTGTTCCTCCCAGAGTTCCTTGTGGGGTGAGGCACTAATCTCATTTGCTGTAGCCATTTTATGGTATCCACTGTACTCTGTCTCTACAGCAATCCACCAATCTGCCTCCTTTGTAGTGCTCTGTGGAGGTGTTTCTTCTTTTAAAAAATGAAAGTGCTGCCACAGTCACAGAGGTGGAGTTCACCAAAGATAATCAGATGTTGAAAGTCAAGCCTACTCAATGGAGTGACAGTGTTGTATATGTCAATGCTCCAGGTCAGCAAATAATAACAAAACATATCACAAAAAGGCTTTGTGATATTAAACTGGCGTTTCTTTGTTACAGATTTCCCAGCAGGCATTGTAAAAGTGACTGTATTTAGTAATAAAGTGGCACTGAACAAGACAGTGTTACTGTACTACAGCATCATGGAAGAGATGAGCTGCCTTCTGTCTAAAGTTGCTGATCCTGTCCAATTCATGTGCCAGGTATAGACTGTACAGCAACTTTAAATGCAAGGTTAATTTACCAATAGCTTCTAGGATATCAAATATTTGAAAGACAGTGTAGGTTCACTCTGGCTTCCAACCACCTTCCAAAGACATGTATAGATCAATTTTAAATTGCCCCTTGTGAATTAATCGGACATAGAGTGTCTCCAAGTGCCTTGCAACTAACTACTACAACCACCCTAATGCGAATCTTCTTCCTTTCTGCTTCTCCATTCTGGGGTCTCCACAGCAATTCATCTGCCTCCTGGAGTTCAGTGATTCACATGTTGATATGGCATAGGTTTTAAGCTAAAAGCCCTTTCTGACGTAACCCTCAACATTTTTCCAGGCTTGGGGCTGGCTTGTGACTCCTTGTGGTTGGAAAACAACCCCTAATGGGAAAAAGCAATACAAAATGAATGAATGATGTTATAGAAAAAATGCATTTGTGTTGGACCATGGTTTCTGACAATGGGGTAGAAGAGATTTTACTGTACTTTGCAACTGTGTGGTTTGCCTAGAAACAAATTACACTGCATTACATGGGAATTCCATGTTTGCATATTTCATAAAATAAACAAAGAGCTAGCTACATATTAACACACAAAGAACTTTGAATGGCAAAAATATTTAAATAGATGCAATGGCTGTGAGGAAGAGGGAAGACAGAAGCAAATGTAATACTCCTTTCTCTGTACACAGGCACACTGAATGTTAGGTTACTAAGTGACTCATGATTATGTAACATAGAGTTATAGAAATTAGTCAATTGGCGCCCCCAAAATGTGGCTTATAATGGACTCACTTAGCCATTAAGAGGAAATAACTGGAAAAAGAAGATAAATTAAATGAGTAGACCTCTGCTGATGTGTTTTTGTGTTTCTCCGAGTGAAAATAAAAAGGCACTCAGATTTATCTTTCCTCTAGCTATAAAAGCTTAATTTGATTCTTTTGCTGAAGAGGCAAGCTTGAGCAATCCCTAAAGAAGATCTAGCCCAGCACATTTTAAACTATGCAATCCAGCATAGAGAGGGTCACAAGCCTATGTGCTCTTTCTGCCAGTCCCAAGCCCAGATGAATAGCAACGCTTGCATCAGGGAGAGCATCCGGCATAAAACCTATGCCAAATCAGTATGCAAATCACTACACACTTGGTGGTAGATGATTCACTGTGGCAACCCCAGATAAGAAAAGCCAAAACGAAAGAAATTTTAAATCATATATTAGAAAAAGAACCAAAAGTACTGCATATACACAAACTGAAGCTTATGTCCTACTATTAAAACATAACTTCAAAGTGTCACAGTAAACTGACTGTGTGGATGTTAGGCTCTTCAGGTTTCCTCTGTGGAGAGGCTGGATCAGACGTTATCTTCCATGCTGCTAAAGAGAATGCCCAGTGGAGGATTTCAGGGACTGCAGTGGAGAGGCACACCTGAAAGAGGTACAGCACAGCAGGGATGTTACTTTCAACTATACATGAAAAACATCTGCTGAAAATCACTGCAAAGCATAAAGGGAGAAGCTCAACATTGTAAGACTCTCTTACTTTTTAATGTGGGTTTTTCAAAATTGGTGAAGAAAGGATATGCGCACAGTATTTTACATAGTAGGGCTTTAAAAAGATGTTATAGTGCAAATAGGTCGTGTAAGCCAGTTATCAAAGAGGAAAAAAGAAGCTGCAGAGATGAATGTTATTGAAGTACTGATGTTACTGTAAGTTACTTTTTGGTGTGGATGCAAATTACTGTTTGGATCCGGGTATTTTTAGTTGATTCTTCACCATTATGGGAGCTAAGGGCTTTGTGGCTAAATAGACATAGCATGTACCCCTGAACTAGAAGATCCCCAGATAGTGTCAATGCCTTGGTGGAGGCCTGCTCTCCCCAAATACAAACAGTGTCAAACAGTGATCCATTTTCTTTTATGCACAATATGATACAAATGTGGCAAATATCTTACTGGTCATGAACAGCATTTTAGTGTGAATCAACAAAATGTCCATTTAGATTGAAGTTGAATGTGGTATGTTTAAACACCAATATGGACTGAAAATACTAAAGCACATTGCTCCTGTGGCACGCACATTATCCGTTATGAGAGCCCTCCATTATTTCTTGGCTCATTATGTGGCAGATTGATGGCTTCATCAGCTCCCGAGATTGATCCTTAATTCTGCTAAAAAGGGCACGAGGAAATGTTTCCACGACAAACAGGTCAATATGTGCCTCCAAGCCTCTTTCTTTCCTCGCTTTAGACCGCTCGCATTGCATTAGCACAACTTCAAATGATCACCTGGGAGGAAGGAAGTGTGTCGTAATGTACAAATATGCAACTGCCCATTACAAGCTCCATCGGTACTTTGTTAGTAATGTCCGTTTAAATTGTATTAAATGATTTATTTTCCAGAGAGCCATCATTCAGAAGTACCCACAATGCTCCACTTTGCAGCCCTATATGGATTGAAGAGTCTGTCCAGTGTACTAATACAGTGTCCTGGTGCAGCGTGGGCCATCCAAACAGCCAACCGAGAGGGACACACACCTATGGAGATAGCAAAAGCTCATGGTCACACCGAGCTTCACGTGTTATTGAAGGAAACGCTGGTAACATTGAAAATCTAATCTACAATATCTAACTTTATTGCCTTTGTATTATTATTATAGCCTTCACCTCTCTTAGCATTGATCCAGGATATTTTATATAGTATTATCTTTTATTGACCAGTCGTACAATGAAGACGTTCCTCAAAAATGCCAATAGGTGATAACAGGTTTCATGTCCAGTGATTTGTGAGCTAATCAAAATCATATAGGAGCATTATTTATATGATAGTGCTGACGGACTATAAGACAATATTGGATAGTTTTTTGGTACCTGCCAATATGTAGAGAAAACAACACAACACAATGCACCTTAATTAAGGACTGTGATGCCGGGAGATGCAGAGTCGCAGCCAGGAATGCTTTTACTAACACCAATACTGTGTCAGAGTAAGTGGTGCTTCATCAATAATGAAGGCGATGGAGAGCAGGAAGGTGGGAGTGTGACCTGGATCAGGGTCGGCCCAATCCCCCCACCTTAACCCCTGCCTTCATATCCGACTTACAGCACACTAAGTGGGCGGAGATGGCAACCCCCTTCTTCTCTCGGGGAATAGATTTAGCTGTAAGGTTTCTAATGGAACACCCCCACAGAGAGGGCTGTTTGTTCATGCATGCACTGTGGCTACTCGAGCAGTTTGTCTGCATACACTCACAGAATTAATGCAGCCACTAATGTTGAGATTACCCAGCATAATGGTTACCATTTTCTCATGTTAATATGGAGAGGTTTTCCCTGCTCAACCTTCCATTTTCCGCTTTACTTCGAGTAACACAAGAGCAGCCACTTGCTGGCTAATGAGTAGCGATCTACATTTAATAGATCTCTTGCATGCACACACATCCGTTTATTTGATAAACCTAGAGGACACTAGCATTGTAATGTTCTTTCCAATGCTAATTTCATTAGGCGCTAAGGACATTGTTAATGTAATACACTCAATGGTAGAGCCAAGATAGCACATACAACATCCTTTGTTTGTGTCCTGTAAGTGTGTAACCCCATAATGTCAATCTATCTTATCTTGAAACAAATTAATGTTTAAAGGCCTCCCTTCTAAGCCAACAGTGTTTATTACTGTATAAACACATTTTCCTTCCTGTAGGGTAGTCACATAAAAATAAAAGACCACAATACAATGAACACTGGGCCTAAATATGGTTTCAAAAGCAATATAGGCTGACTATATATTAATAAATGAAAATTGTCAGATACACATACACTGCATGAAGGAAAACAGTGAAGTCATTGCACCTGTCCACTGGTGTTTTACTTAACATGACTCACTTTTATTAGATTATTCATGTCTATATTGTGACAAATAAAAGTAGCTGGATGACTGGGCACCATTTGTGCAAATATAGTCCCGAATAATTGAAAAGAACTGGTCCTTTAAAGCCTATATGAACCGTTAAATTAAATCAGTTTGCAATAGGCAGCGTGGTATTGCTCAGTGATTTGGTCCAATAATCAGAACTGTTACACTGCATCTCCCCATACCGTATGACTTAAAACTTTCTGTGATGTCTGCCTTCAGCCTATGGAGAATTGTCCCTCGAGGGAAATTTAGACACTCGACAGCTGTTTCAAATGTATTTATCCCCGTAGCAACAGCGCTAATAGAGAGTGACTGGTAATGGCGGGGCTGCTCTAGTGAGTTGAGCTGGGGGACGGGGGAAGGGGGGGGGGTAACGGAATCAAGCACAGGTCTCCCCACTGGGACCAGACCTATGGCTGCTCAGGTTCGACATGCACAAGCTACTGACATTTCTTTGCGTATTGCTTGAAAGGCTAATTAAATTCGTGTTGACAACTAAAAACTATACCGCTCCAGGGTTTGCAGTTCTGCATCAATGAATTTGAACATGGTAGAAAAAGTAATTTATTTCACTAGTTCAATTTAAAATGTATGAGAAGATGTCAATCTAGAACATACATACTGAAATATGTACGCATTTATTAATTTTAACTGTGATTTTAAGTTTGAATTTGCAGAGAATGCTTGGATTAGGTGTCCCCCTGCTGGCAACAGTGGGGACTGGACAGAGCATAAAAGGGATATTTACCATGGCTGTTAGCAACATGACGCCAACAGAGAGAAAACTGAGCTGACTGCTTCATAGCGTTGGAATTTTAAGTGCTGAAATGAACAGAATCCCCTGACAGTATATGGGATTTAGAAATGCGCAGGAGCACTTCCTAGTTTCATGTGTCTACATAGAGCTGTGGCACCAAGTGTTTCCAGAGGAAGGATTATTCAAACAAGCATAAATGAAACAAAATACTACTCCAGGTGTGGAAACTACATTATAACATAATCCAAAAATGGTTTTGGTCTTCTACTAATATTAATACATAGATTCCTTATATGTTTTTTCAAGGAGTGATTCAAAAATATTGGTCTGTCTATAATAAATTATGTATTTACATTATAACATGGTTAAAAGCTAAAAAAAAAAAAAGCTCCAGGAAGGGCATCTGGTATAACAAATCAGTATGCAAATCACTCTATAGTGAGAGGCAGATTTACTGGGGCGACCTCAAAAAGCAAAAACCGAATGGAAAGAAGAAGACTTTTACTATAATTGAGTAAAATTATTTTAAAGTAACTACTGTATTCTATTGTGAAAACTGTTTTGATGTGGTGTATATCATGCTGCTGCCTCTTGGCCAGGTCGTCGTTGTAAATAAGAATTGGTTGTCAATCGACCTATCTGGTTAAATAAAGGTTAAATAAATAAATAAATAATAAATACTTGGTTGTAGAGATTCTGAGTACTTCTAAAAACTATACCGCTCCAGGCTTTAGCCAGTGGTGAAATATCATCATAATAAGGCAGGCTTTAGTGTGTGCTCCCCCATTCTTTAGCTCTTTCATTAACTCATTTGCAACTGCCCCCACCTCCAATTAATCAAGCCACGATGCATCAGTGATTTGAGTAGCAGCATTGTCAATAAACGGTGGATGGATGGGTCCCCAGCTCGGCTCGCAGGCTGAATCACTCTCTCGCCTGCGTCAGATCCAGTAGCCTGGCCTGGCACCACACTTCTTTGTTAATTAGCTCTGAACTGCTCTAGAGGGGGAAAGCTGAATTATTCACAAAGAGCATAACTAGAATACAAATATAGAAATGGCTGAGCTCTCGTTCACATTGTTTACGTCCTCTGCAATATTGCGCCTCCTCCTCGCAGTAATTACCAGCACAAACACATATTGTTCTTTATTTAATATTTTAATAGTGGGTCATAAATTTGGCTCAGAGTGAATAAGGAGCTTCTACCAAGATGAAACTGTTTTATAAATGCATATCTATAATAGAAGGTCTGCTGCAGACTACAGAAACAAATATATGGAAAGTGGAACGCAAATAGTAGTAGTATAATAGTGTTTGTTGTGGTGATAGTAGTAGCAGTAGTAGTTGAAGTAGTAAACAATTTTTTTCTTACTTTTACTCAAAACTGTTGAGCACCTTCTACTCTATTATTTTAAAGTACTTTTACTTGAGTGTAGTTTGTTATATATAGTTTGTCCTTTATAGAACAGCTAAGAAATGACAGGGAATGATGGAAAAGAGAGCTAGCAGAGACATTTGGTAAATTGTTGGAGTTTGAATTCGAACCTATGACACCAAGGTGTGTTGTAAACACTCGCTGTATATGCACCGCATGCTCTTACAACTGGGTGATACTGCGATGCTAGTCAACTTCTTCCACCACTGACAGCATCTAATACTCACCACGTATTTGTTGATTTCACACAACTTCCTTTGCATCTGCTTTGTATGTAACTGTAGATGAGCATGAGCATGAGCGAGGATTTCCAAAGATCACCATTTGAATACTTCATAATAAGAGCTTAAATCTTGCTGTTCGTGAGCAGACTACTGAAACTAGGCCCTAACATTTAATTTGAGCTTTTTTTCTTATTTGTATTCAGCCTCAGCACACTTTCTCTTTATAACACCAAATGACAAATCCAAAAAGAGAGTTCTGGTGTTTAGTCACACGTTATGCAAAAGAATTACTGGCTTCTGTGAACAGTTTGAGTCCCCTTTTCATATAACGTTTACAAATGTTTGGTTTTATTAGGATAGAAAAAATATTACTAACACTCTGAGTAAATCTAGACTGAATAAAGTGTGAAATGTTCAGTTTGCCTCTGGTGCTGACCCAATGCAAACAATACATCAGACGCTGTGCCAGCTGTGGTAACAGTAGTAACAGTGGGAGCAGCAGAAATTTAGCATTTTGCTGTGGTAATAGTTGTAGCGGTAGTAATAGCAGTAGTAGTGGCAGTAGAAATAGTAGTAGTAGCAGTTTGACATGGTAGTGGTAGTATGATAGGAGCAACAGTGGTAAACTGAGCAGTTTGTCACGATAATAGTTGTAGTAGTGGTTGTTATGGTAGTAAGTAAGTAAAGTTTATTGATTTGATTTGATAATAATACAAAACAATAATAACAATGATAATAATAATAATAATAAAAAAAAACATAATAAAATACATTACATGGCAAAATGCAAACAATCAGTCTGCCCCTGGCCCATTGAATCTAGAAAGAGTGTTTTAAAAAATAATGTTTCAAGCTGCTTTTTTAAAAGCATCTACAGAGTACAGTGAGTGCAAGGAAAGTGGAAGTTTGTTCCAGAGTCTGGGTCCAGCAGCTTGAAAAGATCTGTCTCCTTGAATCCTAAAACCAGTGTGAGGGACCATTAGCAGGTTCTGACCTGAAGATCTCAGACTACAGGAGGAAGTATAGGGGTGAATCAGGTCTGAGATGTAAACAGGAACCTACCCGTTTAAGACTCTGAAGGTCAGGACCAGGATTTTATAATTTATTTGGTGAGTGACCAGAAGCCAGTGAAGGGACTTTAAGATGGGGGTTATGTGGGCCCTTCTGTTTGTGCGGGTCAGAAGCCTCATAGCAGAATTATGGACCAGCTGCTTGTAGTAGTAGTTGTAGTACTTTCTCAGAACTTTACTCTCAGTACTTCCTTATAAGTTAGTTCAGCTTCTTTTGCATGTGTTTGGTCTGTAACGGTGTATGCATTCT
This sequence comes from Bostrychus sinensis, assembly GCA_020698575.1. Classification (NCBI taxonomy): domain Eukaryota; kingdom Metazoa; phylum Chordata; class Actinopteri; order Gobiiformes; family Eleotridae; genus Bostrychus; species Bostrychus sinensis. Next base: position 18,701,744 of record CM036252.1, read on the forward strand.
GAGTCTCAGTTCTGAGGCTCTGCAGCAATTAAAGATACACTACCTGAATGTTTCCCTTGTACTTTGAGACAAACTAATTATGCACTCAATAGCACAACATAATACGCCATCTCTGGAAAAATTAGTCTCTGAGATCTCATTTGGGCTTTATTTTAATTTATTGTTGGGCTTAATTTTCATTTTTGACAGAATGGGAACTAGAGCATAGATTGAATTTTTTGACCAATCACATGCTCAGAGCAAAGGGGGATAGTCTTATTTGGATCAAGGACACTTTCATGGGTTGAGTCCAAGGTTGTGCACTTGAGTGGGAAGTCAGGCTGGAAAGATAACAACTGCAGCACTGGCTCCAACTGCTTACACCACAAACAAAAAAGCACAAAGCAGGAAAAAAGAAAACAGAGAAAAATATAAGAAAAGTGCAAATCTGAGTTTTTTGTTAAAAAGTTTTCTTACCACATTCTCAAAAATGTGGTTAGCGGACCTTTAAGTGACTGGGTTCGATGTACTTCTGTTTTAAAGAAAGGCCAGCAGGAAGACTCACTGTGGTTGTAAAGTGACCATTATAACAGGCTGAGAACAGATTTACGCTCCTCGTCTTGCACTGGGCTAGATTCAATTGAGATTACAGTATTATGCCCGGTGCTCTTGGTTGAAGTGAATTTGTGTGGAAATGCCTGGAGCACCTACAGCTTCAGACATCTGTACAACCATTTAGCATTAGTCAATAAATAAGCCTATAAGACCCCACCACGCCAATTGGTGAAAAGACTACACAGTTGAAAATACCAGGCAGCACAGCGTCCCACTATTATAATTTAATGCTCACGCTGTGCCGGTAATTATCCTGTCCCTTCTACCTGTTGGGCCGTGTTTTGAACCTCCACTGTTAAGTAATGCGTTTGTGGCAGCCAATAAGTCATTTGCAGTACGAGGAACAGTGTAATGTTGTAATTGAGTCATAGACGGTTGTGTTGCTTAGGAACTGCAGACAGAGCACGGCCTGTTATGTGGAAGATATCTTAATCAAAGTGAGCTGCATCTCATATATACCAACGTGATGAATATGACTGACAAGAAGACGTGTGAGTGAAGGCAATATATTATATTATTCTGCGTTGAATATGAAAAAAAAGTCTGCAAGGTTGCATAAAGAAAGATATAGTTGTTTGTGGGGGAAAATCTGTTTAGCTGCAAAATACAATACCGCTCACCAGCTGTTTTATTCAAATGGAGAGCGTCTTTGATGTGGAACATATGCTGCCTATATACAACATTACGATAAGATATAGACTTCTGGATGCTATTTAGTTACTAATTCACTTTACATGCAAGGTTGGTTATGCATGCTACTGCCATGTACAGATAAACTTGAATACAAGAATAAGAACATCATTGACTGATTGTATGCATTACAGTTGTATTATATTTTAATATGGTGTAACAGATGCATAATAAATATTGTGAAGTGAATTGTATGATATATAGAGTCAGTGCGCATATATTTTTAGTATTTATGTATTTTAATTGTGATGATTATGTGATGATTTTTCGATGCAACTGAGAAGTGAGTGACAGGAAACTATGGGAGAGAGAGTGGCAAAGTGTCGGAGTCCAGACTTGAACCCACGACGTAGAGGTAGGCTGTGGTTGCTGTGCCACAGCTCTATCAACGGAGCTATACTGAGGCGTGATAATGGTGTAAAAATAAATAAAAGAATAATAAATAATAAAAAGAAAATTTAGTAACTCATAAATTTACAGGTATTGCATAATGTTACAAAATCATCATGATTACAATTAAAATCTTTATACTTTCAGCTTTTTACTTCCTGGGTCGTGCCCCTAAGCATGCAGTGATTTGCATATTGGTTTGGCAAAGTTTTTAACGCTGGATGCCCTTCATGATGCAACCCTCTCCATTTATCCAGACTTAGGAACATTTGTAGCTAAATTATCTCATAAAATGTGAACAAGACAGTATTACATATTCATCACAATTAAAATAAACATCTGAAATACTTTACTAAGTGTGTACTGACTGTATAAAATATGTGCGTTTCTCTTTGAACTATTAAAATACAGGAACCATTTAACTTTTCTAAAATATTCAAATTTATTGACATGTAAATTATATCCTTTTGGGAAATTAGGAGACATACATAATATGCCACAGTATGTCAAAGTGAAATAAAACAGTATGAGAACAATTGTGATATAAGGATATTGCCTTTTTGAATTGAATTACTGATGCAGTCTAGAAATCACAGCCAGTGTGCCGAGTTGCTCACCAAATGATATGTTTGGACTGAAAGGGGAAGATGTCTGATTTCATAATTACCCTGATCATCCCCTGTACTGTATGTCCCTCAGCATGTTATTAGCAAACAGACCGACTCGGCTGCTTTGATGTTAAAGAGGAAACTGTGTGGCTGGGTGATAGAACATCTCTGTAATTCCTATCATTCCTTCAAATTGCTTCTTGATGAGCCGAGCCGTAACAGATGTGGTGAGAAAATGTCAGTATTGTATGAATGTTCATTACACTGAAATGAAAACTGAAAATATATGTGATATATATAGTGATGATAGAGGCAGTCTATAATCATGCAGTACTTCCTGTGGTTAGGTTATGGTTTGTAGAAAAGATGCAACATAGAAAATGAGGTAAAGTAGTCGAATCCAATCAGCCTCTGATTTTATTTGGGTAGATAAATATTTTGGATCTTAACAAAAATTCATGCTTTTATGGCAGTCTAAAGGCATGGGTCAAAAGTAACTAGTTAGATATTTAAAAGCAAAAATATTTAAATGTTTTTATTTTATTTTATTAAACTATTTAAGTACACGTTGCCCTCAGGTGCAGTAAATATTATGCCTGCTTTGCAATCATCAAGTCAAGGGTTTGTTATAGGTTCAGGCACAGTAGTAGTAAAATCAGTGGTGCCGAAGGGGGGAGTAAGGTTAGGATGTTTCCAGAAAAAATATTACAATATTAATAAAAACTTACCTTAGTTTGCAATGATGGGGCATATGTTATATCTTTTTAGGGGGCCCAAAACACCTGGCAGCGCCTCTGAGTAGAATACAACTAGTGGTAGTAGATTTTGCAGTGAAATTGAGAAAAAGAGGAAAAAAAAACATTCAGCTTTCCGCTTTGTAGTTTGGTAAACTTTACACGCAATACTTTTTAACTATTAATCATTTTGTTATCAAAGAGCCACTAAAGGAAAAACCTAAACTAAATGTCCAAAAAACCCATAAACAGTTATTAAAATGGAGAAATTAGGCTTATTATACTTACACTAAATGGCAGCACAGTGGGTGGGTTTCCTCTGGTTTTCCTATTAACCTAAAACATGCACATCCCTGGGCGCTCACTGCTCCTGACACATTACCCCAGTGGTTTTGAAGGATTGGTCAAAAGCAGAGAAAATTTCCCTATTGGAACAATAACGTATAAGTTACCTTACCTAAATACTAAAGAATGACCAAACAACACTAAACTAGACCAGCAAGTAGGATCACATCTTTTGACACTTAGAAACATGTCCCATGAAATACGTTTGCAAATAACTGGTCCAATTTGTATTTCTGAGAGAGAAATAAGAGACATTTTTAACAAACTAACCAACCTAAGATAGTGCCAGCACACATCTGAATGCATAATAAGCAGCTCCTTTCCTGAAATACTCTATTGTCATTAAGCTTTGGAGGCGTCGTAAGACAATCTGTTTCTGCTCTGTTGTTGCAGAGAATTATCAACCCAGGGGAGGACAATGGTGACACCAGTGTGTATGAAACCATGTGTGCCACAGGTACGAGAAGAAGAGGGCGGACCAACAAAAAAAAAAGCTATAATGAAATTGTTGTTTTTTTCTTGTGTATCATTATGCCAGGACGCTGCTCATTTTGAACAGCTCCTCTCATGCTGATAGGCAAAATGTGTAGTGCTGCTTCAGAAAACAGCATGAACTTCACCAAGCAAAAGAGTGGTAAACACTTTGTTCACAGGAAACGCTTCCACTGCAAATACTCAGAAAGAGCAGCGAGGGAGTGACGAAGAGGAGGGTGAAGATGATCCCTACGCCGTATTCGCCCTCAGTGATGTATATAACTCTACAGAGACATCAACACAAGCTGTGGCAATTGCCAACCGCCCCCCAGCACCAACACCGCGACCCGAGAGCACCACTGTGAACATTATTAAAGGTATAGCAGCAATATACAGCTCTGGAAAAAAATAGGTGCAACATGATGAACTGAATATTTTGCCTTATTTTTTGCGAGCTGCTGACAATACTTCTCCTAATTGTAAATTAAACTATTGTTTTTTAGAGCAGGGAAAGGAAACTACAATACATTAAAGTAAGAGAAATGAAGCCGTGTTAGCAGAACTTGAATGAGACTCACTTTCAAACAAAATGGTGATAATTAGAACTACATGATTAGACTGTATTAAACTAAAAACATTCAGAAATCAGTATTTGGTGTAATAACCCTGATTTGTAACCACAGCTTTTCTCTACCAGGTTTTCACACTGCTGTTAGGTAACTTTATATCACTCTCTCAGCTACACCTGATAGTCCGTGAGCTCATAAAGCAGAGTGAGGTGTGCAAATGAATTTAACAGACTGTGTCAGCCAAAGATTTTATTCGAATTGCCAAAAAAAATCACAAATTCTACTCTAGGCTATAGGCAGGGACGCTGCCAGGTATTCTGGGCCCCCTGGAAATATACAACTCAAAAGCTACCTTTAAATTATTACTGTACGATTTTCCTGAGCCCCAGTAGGTCTTGGGCCCTTGGATTCATCCTAACCATTCTCCCCCTTACGGCACCACTGTCTGTAGACCCTTCTAGTGTTTGTAAACAGAATGTCTCATTCCAAAAACAGGTACCGGAAGTTAAAAAAGAAATAAATACATTTTTAATGAAGAAATTAGCGTTAGCTGCCAAACAATGCAAATTATGAATATTCAAGACAGGTTTGGCAACAGACAACCACTCGACCTCATGTGAATAATATCCGAACGTTTAGTTGTTTTATATAATGTAGCAATTAGCGTCTATAATTAGCATATATGCTAAACAATACAAATTGTAACATTTCTTTATTTTAATGTTAGGTAGTACAAGTAGTTACAGAAATGTGTCGGACCACAATAGTTTGACACTGTACGCTCAGATTTAATTCAACAATCACCACACATTCTACTTTAATAAGTTAATTTTAGCAAATGGTACTGACTCAGATTGAGGCTATATCAATTCAGAGACATTTTTAATAAATATATAAATGACAACCATTTGTTCTGGCTGTCCAAAAACCTCTAAATTAATATTTTTATTTTCCCCCCTCGTACAAACAAATGGGCTAGAATGGTATCAGGCTACGTGTACAACTTTTCTAATAACTTCACTCCTGCAAGGGTCTATAGGCAAAGGTAGAAAGTATACAGTAGACACTCAGGTCATTTTTAAGATACATATTTTTGGACTTTTAGACTTTATTTGACAGAACAGTAGGATAGTGACAAGAGTATATTTGGCGGAGAGTAGTCAAGTACTTTTTGAGAAAAGTTATATATATATTCTCTAGAAATACATGTTTCATAGAAAGAAAAAAAACATTCATAAGGTAGCTAAATGAGACTTAGTAGTATAGGTAGTAGTAGTAGTAGATATAGCTGAAAATTTGAAGAAAAAAAAAAAAAAAAAAAAAAAAAAAAAAGAAAGCAAGAGGTAAAAACAGCACTTACTTGTATGTCAAGAGGAGTTTGGGAGCTGGCGTGGGTGGGAGGAAGTGCCTGGAAAGCACCACTATCAGTGGAGACCAGACAGAGTAAAAAGTGTAGTTTGTTTTGATCCCATTACCACAAAAACACGGCTTGTACTGTTCTGCAAAACAAACAAAAGAGAGAAAGTCAGAAAGACCCATTTGTCGAGCTCAAGAGGCTGCAGTTCTGTTCAATTTCAGCATTATGAATATTTTATGAGATTGAAACATCCAAAAATGACTGGTATTATTAAGGGCTATAAAATATTGAAAGCCCTTTTTCTTCTCGCAAATGTAAACATGCTCATAAAGTGTACATTTGCAATCATGTCGTCTCTGGAGACAACAGGAAACAAAACGCTTATTATTCCCTCGCAAAAAAATGGCTGTGAAAACAAAATGAAAATAGGTTTAATACATTAAATACTCTGATCATGTTGTTCCCAAACACGGGGCTAGCCAAAGATTGTATTTGGGTTGACATTTTTTATCTGTTTGTAAAATTTAAGAGCGTATAGTAGTCTATAAGAAGAGCAAAATATGTAAAGGTGTAAAGTAACAAGATACTCAAAGATACTGAATGCCAGTAACAATATTTTCATACCTCAATGGCATTGTGGGTAGCATGCTTACCAGACAAAGGGCCATAGGTTCAGGCGTAGTAAGCCTAATAGTAGTACTAAGATTAAGCTCCAGTACTGTTCAATTTCAGCAGTATGAATATTTTATGAGACTAAAACATCCAAAAATGACTGGTGTTATCAAGGGCTATAAATCATTAAAAGCCATTTTTCTTCTTGCAAATGTAAATATGAGCTGTACATTTGCAATCATGTCATCCCCAAAGACAATATTAAACAAATCACTGATTTGCCAGACACAAAATGTAATGTTTATTGAGTAACAGGCCTCCCCAGTGAGTTTCCCAAATGGAGTGCACACCAGTGGACTCCCCAATCCACCCTCTCACTCTGCATCTCGAGACTGCCATCTGTAACCAATCTTGGCCATAGCAAGGCCAAGTCAGCCAGAATAAGTCATTACACATGTTTTCCATCGTCCTTGTCCCCAGAGCACACAAAGAAGGGGGAAAAAAAAAGGGAGAGGGATTTTGAGGTTTCCATCTATTGAGACAGTGCTGCTTGGAACCACACAAGGATCGCATTTTGCTTCTGCCGCAGTGAGAGATGGAGAGGACCGATGGTGAAGGATTAGGAGTGGAGCCAGTCAGTAGAGATGCACAACACAAGTGGAAATAATGAGTCTGAAATGGTAAAATATGAATACGTTTTAATCCTATAGAGAGGGGTTAAGAAGAATGTACATTCACTGGACATATGATTAGGTACACCTTGTTCTTCTAAATTATCAGAAAATAACAGTACGTTACAGAAAGTTGGTGCATTGATAAATGCAGACAAGGCAAACCATTGCTGATATGGTATCTGCATTTAAAAGAAGGTGGAAGAAGTATTCAAAATGTGCAATTAAGTAAAAGTACTGTCACTTATATTATATATTATAATATTACTCAAACAGTAAAATAGTCGACAAAAATACTTCTTGTGTAAAAGTTAAAAACTATTGAGTTTACCTAAGTAGAAAGTACTTTTAATAGTATATTTTTGTGGCCAGAAAAATTCTACAATCACTGCAACTACTATCAGGGTTCATACACTTTTTTACTAAGAATTTTCCATGACTTTTCCAAAACCTTTGACTAGATTTCCAAGACCTGAAAAATGACTTAAATAGTATTCAAAATACCTATTAGAAACATGCTTTTGCTGCAGTTTCATTTGTTAAATTTGGAAATTAGTCAGTTGAAGAAAAAAACATTACAGCTTCTAATAATTTTACCACCAACAACAATTACTGCTATTATCACTACTTTTACAGCTATGACTACTTACTATTACTACTGCTTTTACTTTTACTACAGTACTCAGAAAGTGCATTTCTTTTAAAAAAATAGTCTACTGAGCTAAATATCTTGGGTAAAATGATCTTTTTACTTTCCACCTCAAAGAAGAAAGCAGAATAGGTGTATCAAATAATATAAACACCAAGGCAATGCAATGTTACAGTAACAATGATAACACCACTCTACACTTGAAATTTGATGCTGAAGTGAGCAACAGGAGAGGAGACTCTGTGGTTTGAGATTGAGGTGAAAAGAGTAGTGGTGTAATGGAGAAAATACAAAGTAGTCTGAGGTGGGATTATCTTGCAAGGTGTGAATACTGCATTGTAATCCAGCCTAGAGCAGCAGTGGCACAGTGAAGCTTTCTTTCAGTGCTAACAAACTGTGCAGCCACCAAGACACTAATTTGATCCAGAAGTCAGTGAATTCCTAATTTAAAAAAAAAGAAAGCCTTGGAAAAATCAATTAAGATCTTTAACAAAAATAACAACATTCTGAAGAACTGAGATCTTCATGCTGACCTTTTTTTTTCGAAAGCCAAAAAGAAAAGGCTTTTGATTTAGTATATGTATGGCGCCATCTTCTGACAAGAAACGCACATTGCACAACTGATTTTCACCAAGTTGTATTAAACTGTGATTTGCATATTATACAGTTACATATAAACCTAAGGTGTAATGTTTTTCCATGATCACAAACAAAACTAGCCATTGTCCAGGGCCAATAGTTGCTGGGATCGGCTCCAACCACCTTTTACCTCTAATAGCAATAAGCAGAAGAACATGAATGATTAGTTGCAAAGATTTATATTCACATTATTGGTAATTTGCTGTTCACAGTGTTACAGAAAAAGAAGAATCCAAGTGACACTGACTTGTACTCCATTCTAACTAAACAAGGTGAGTGCCATACACAGTAAGTCTTACGATTCTTCCAATATTATATTTAATGAGTTAAGTATAGCTGCAGTTTTGTACTACTTGATTGTCAATTAAATTTTTTTTAAGGTAACAACAACTTTAGTTTAGTTTTTAGTTATAATAATATGACTTTTTATTGTCATTAGACTTTTCAAACTGTTATATTTAATGGGTGGAATTCAGCCACATGGGGTCACAAGGCAGCATACACACCAGGAAGGGCATCCAGCGTAAAACTTATTCTTCCAAATCAAGATGCAAATCAGTGCACACTACTGTAAGAGGCAGATGATTTGCCGTTGCAACCCAGGAAGGAAAAATAGGATTTTTAATGGGTTAACAATCTATTCCATTGAATTTTTGGTAGATCAACTTTTGGTGAAAACCCACAAAAAAGAAAAAAAAAAAAAAAGCAATTATGAGGAACAGGTAGCTAGCATCTTTATGCACAGATGGCTGCGACTAAAATTAGCAAACTGTATTAGTGGAGTAACAGGAGCAATGGCACAGAGCGCGCACAGAGGGGCATTTGTCTGCTTTAGTGAACTGCTCGAGACACTGAATGACAGCTTCATCGATCACCAGCGTCAGGAGAAAATGAGTACCACCATCCTCTTGAGTCAGTGACATTAAAGACGAGCTGGGGAAAACACTTTACCAAATCAAACATAATGAGTCTAGAGTAAAGAGTCTCAAGGAACAAAACAATGTGATACTGGTAGGCAATTAATAAGTGGAAAAGACAAGATTTGATACATAAATTCAACACTGTGATATAACCTGTATTATATATCTGTATCCCCACTTTGGCAGAGAAAAACTAAGTCTGATTGAAAGACCAAAATTGTTATTACCGTAAGAGTACAGTATTCTTTACAATACAGATGGCAATTGGTGGTGTTGTGATAATGTCAAATTTGCAATATATCATGCCTCCCCAGGTCTGGTTGAACAAAAGCAAGTAGCAATTACAAATTTCTTTCATCACTGTTATGTTTTTTGTTTACTAATTTGAGCCTTCTTTTGTTTGTTTGACACCACTCGCCTAATCTATCTAAATAATTTTACTATGACTTTTATGTCACATGTATTTCAAATCAATTCCATAATTTCATGTAATCAAAACAATAATTAAACTTCTAATAATCTCAATGTTGAAACTAAACTTCAACCAATTCATGGCCCATCATTTGGACACTCTGGTCTAAGGTAGACTATAGGTTTGCCTAATGTCAATATCCCTTCCTGACAGGCCAAGGTCGCGAGGACAGCACCTTTGTGGCCAACCCGTCACCAGGGCTCCAGCTACCTCAGAGGGTACGGGCCAGTTCCCTCAATACGGAGGAGTCCTTGGACCGCCTCAATGACTGGCAGCGAGTTCAGAAGGCCACTATCCAACAGGCAAGACTATCTCACACACAGACACACCAGGACCACGCTTGACAGCCAATAATCTGGAGATGAAACCCAAGGCACTGCACAGCCATCTGCTCCACAGCCTGTAGAAAAAGATGAATTCACAAAAGAGCATGTTGATACAAGAAAACATATTGAAGAAAGTGTAATTTTGTGAAATAAGAGATGGTGTTGAGATTTTGGCAGACCCTGTGGAGAGAAGTGCTGGGGATGCTGATGTTGAGTTGACTGTAAATCACTTGAATGGCACACTTGCGTTGCCAAGAGGGTACATAATTGTGAGAGTTTTTAGTTTAACACTGTTTCTCATTTGAAGACTCATCTGGCTATCTACAATTATATCTCCACTGCTGTCTCTACTTTAATTTACTAACTCCTAACACACCCAATTATAACTAACCCCATTAACCTTTGGGTAAATAGTCATCTGTAACACCTGAGAAGAAAGCCTTATCCAGTTGTTTATAGGTAAGACAAGAATAATGTATATTCTGTAAAGCGAGTAGATAGAGCTTAACAGTTATGTTGACTCTTTTCCATAATTTCAACAAGTCTTGAGTAACATTGCAAGCTGGCAAGCTATTGTCTACGCCCGAGATAGTCCTCACTACAAAAACTTTGACAAAAAGCACACTTGGCACTTTATTATGATGAAAGATATAGACATATTAATATTGACTAGCATAAATTTTCAATAAAAAACGAAAACGGGGACAGCACTGTGCTAGTCATAGGATATTAGCTCAATTTTAAACCATGGCCAAAATAGAAGCAAATCTAAACCAAAGTGGCATGCATGATGGGCAGAAGCTCAGTAGGGAGAGCCATAGAGCCATTTGCCCTCTAAGTTGGTGGATTGATCATTGTTTTTTTTGTTTGTTTGTTTTTCATTTCAACTTTATTAGATTTGACAATTTTTAGAACAACTATGCAAAAATCTCATGCCTGGGAAGCACATTCCTTTTCGTTATTTTGTTTGTACACAGTCAATTTTTTTTTTGTAGTCTCCATCTGTGTGTTAGCTTCTCCATCAGGAATATGTCCTCAATCGTTGTCATCCATTGATCTTTCGATGGCGCTGTTATCTTCCCCTAAATCCTTGTTATAGATTTTTTTAGCTGCTATCAACATTACTTTGAGGTGGTTTGATCATTGTTACCAACATTGCATACTACCGTAGTGTCCTTGGCCAAGACCTTAAATGTTCTAGTGTGATTGTGTGTTTCGTAGAGGTCGTAGAGACCGAAGCTGTGGCTACAAAAATACTTTACCACAACCCACTGTGACTGAGGGTTGAATGAATGATGGGTTAATGTAAAGTGCTTTGACAAGCTTAGGCTGAATTATTATTATTATTATTATTATTATTATTATTATTATTATTATTATTATGACAAACTACTTTAAAAAAGTAAATTTACCCAAAAATTTGGTATTATGTTTTGTATTTTTACTTTTACTGTTTTGAACTGAAGTTATAAACATATATTAGTTAGATTTTTTGTGAATGCTTATCACAAGCAAAAACAAAAATTTACAAATTTACAAAAAGTTACATGGCATAAAAAATACTTAAATCAGAAAAGGTATTCCATCATATAAAGTATTCAAAATAAATGGCCCGATGTAGCAACTACGCCTAAATTATACTTTTGCCTTTAGATAATTAACTTTTTGTTTTGAAGAAGGCTTGCTTCTGCTGCCCCCAAGTGGCCAAGATTAAAAAACACAGTGCCATTAAGGAACATTCAATATTAGGCTCCCTAACCATTCATTTTACAAAGGCTTAATTTATACAAAATCATAACAGAGAACTTCATAAAATAAAGGTACAAGTGAGTAAGAAAAGATAAAAAAGTTAAAGTAACATTAGTCTTTCACAGTGATGTTGCCTCCCCTCTTTTAGTCTGCTGTGGTTCACATTAGCACATATTTTCCACCGAGCCACCATGAAGGTATGAAAGATTTATGACCAAACTCCAAAGGCTCAATTTGTTTCTTTTGTCAGCACGGCGAACACATAATAACACGAGACAATTTATGGAAATCTCTTAAGATGAAAATAAATGAGTGCTCCGTGTACCCTACTGTGTGTATGCTGGTGTGATAGTAACTCTGTGATCTTCCACAGGATAAGTCGAGTCAGCAGCGAACCACTATCATCAACAATAAAGTCGATGACAGTGTCAATGGTAAATACTCTTTTGTGTTGGTTATGTGGGTTAACCTTTGCTCTCAGAAAGCTACTGTGAGTTTAGCCAAAGAGCATACACTGATCAGGCATAACATTATGACCACTTGCCTGCAAACTGCGATGCACTGTGTATTCTGACACCTTACTAACAGAACCAGAATTAACTTGTTTAGCAATTTGAGCTACAGGAGCTCGTCTGTTGGATCGGACCACAGGGGTCACTGATTCACAACTCTTCCTTCGACCACTTTTGATAGATATTGACCACTGCAGACTAGGAACACAACACAAGAGTTACTGTTTTGAAGATGTTCTGACCCAGTTGTTCAGTCATCACAATTTGGCCCTTGTCCAACTTGCTCAAATCCTTTCACTTGCCTATTTTTTTCTGTTTCTTACCCATCAACTTTGAGGAGAAAATGTTTACTTGTCCATATATCCAGTGGTAGAATGTGACAAAGTAAAAGTACTTAGTTACTTTACTTAAGTACAATTTTATTTTTATTTTTTAAAGGGGTACTTTTACTTTTGCTTCACTACATTTCAGAGCAAGTATCTGTACTTTTTACTTCACTATATTTATAATTTGGCTTGAATTGTATTTTGAGTTGTGGTTTAAAATCATGTGTTTCTGTCGTGTCCTCATTGTAGTCTCACAGTACTTAAATATAGTAAGATATAATAAAGTAGTACTCCTTTAGAAACATCAGAATAATAAAGACAGAAGACCTCAGCGACAGATTCAGTCTCTTCTACTGCACCAGTTTGTTCATTTCATCTGGAATCAGCAAAATCCCTCACATTTAACACAGTGAAAGTAAGAACTTTTATACCTTTACTTAAATAGAAATTTTAGGTTGATACTTTTACTTTAATAAATTCTTGCTCCTTTATATGTACTTAAGTAAAGACATTGAGTACTTCTTCCACCACTGAATATATCCCACCTACTAACCAGTGCAATGATGAAGAGATAATCTGTTATTTACTGTTATCAGATCACCTGTCAGTGATCTGATCCAGTAGACAGGCTACTGCAGCTCCATTTGCTAAAAAAAAAAAAAAAAAAGATTAATGTTGGTTCTAAAAGAAATCAGAATACACAGCTGATCACAGTGTGTTGCATATGGGGCTACATATAGGGCAGGCGGTCATAACAAATAACATTATGACCTCCAATAATAGGCAGATGATCATAATGTTATGGATGATCAGCATATAGTGGAGTTAGGCGTTATGTGCCCTTATAAATGGCTTCTTTTAACCGTATTCTGTAAATGGTTTCGGAACTTTTCTCACCCCGCAGATAAAATCAACATCGTTCATCACGCGCCAAGTGAGACTTTAAAAGTTATCTGAGAAAAAAATGTGTGTTTGCATGCCTTTGTAGTTCCTCTAGTCCCAGTTGCAGTGGTGGGGAATTAATCCTCAGGGAAGTGTTATTCACTCAAATCCCCAGTGCCGTGTTTTATGTAGCTAAGTTTCAGAAGCACTAAACGGGAGTCTTTTGTTTCTTTATACTCCACAACTCTCCGCTCAGCTGTACATTTTGTATAATTTTCCCCTTAGGTGCCGTGGCGAATGAAAGCATGAGGAACAGCCAATCAGAGAAGTCGGATTTTTACAACAAGCCCCTTAAAGGACTTCATGTAGGTTTTCTTTATGCATGCTATATAATAAACTGCTATTCCATATGTTACAGTTATATGTTCAAATCATTAGGATAATATACCATCTGTTTCATAGGCTAATTTCTTTTGGAAAGCTGACAAACGGTGAAGGTAAGGCCCAAAACATCTTTTTTCAATTACTGTAAAAATACATTTGTTCAGAGTATTTTCTGCATTTACAGGTCCTGTGATAGATGATACTGAAGATCATGCTCTTCCAAAATGCTGTGAATTAATCTGCTAAAAAGAAGTGTTTTTAAATGTAACTGAAATGAAATAATAATCATTGTTTTTGTCTTTGATATTATTGTCCTATCAATCCTATGAATTATTGTCACTTCATTACATATGTTATCTATTATACCCAGAGCCGCTTGGATAGGTTGTGTTCCCTGCAAGAAGTAAAATAAGATGAATGAATGCATGAATGATACAATGAACTAACGAATCAGCCTTGGACATTTAAGAGTTTTTACATTTTTACAGATTAAACATATTTTTTATATATGGCATGTGTATATATATTGCCGATAATAATGATTACTGGTAATTCTACAAACTTTTATACAATTTTTGAACTACTTGTTTTGTTAACCCTTATCAATATGGACCAAAACTGTGTTTGAAATAAAGACTGCATTTACACAATCATTGTTTTATAACATTCATATTTAAACTAACCAGTTAATACTTAGATTATATGCATAAATAAGTAATGTTTGGTTTATAAAAATAAATAAATATTTGAAAGCACTGGTTTCCTAAATGATGGGTTGGGGCCCAAAAGGGGCCAAGGGAAGGATGAAAATAGTTTAAATGTTCAGCTATTAGAACCTTGTACTGTTTTAGTTATGTAAAATTGTGAATAAAAATAAAATATGTACATGCGCCATAAAGATTGTAGTAAAATAATTAAGAAAAATAAACCTTGGTTCTGTCACAGTGAAATGACATGGGATAAAACTGGGTCCCTACATCAGACCAGTTAAGAACCACTGTTTTATGAACTGTATTTCCATTATGCGGATGGGGTTGAATCTAACCCCTCTTGCCCACTAGAGGGAGCTTTACCTCTAAGTATCTCCATTCTTCTATCTCTCTGTGTTTGTGTGAGGGAGAAGGAGACATCTGGCAAGCACAGAGGCACCTGCTGACCTCCTGGTGGTCCGGGAAGGCAAGCTATGGAAAAATATACCCATACATGTTTATGAATGTTTATGAAAAGCAAGGTTAGAGCACTTTGTTTAGTAGGCAAGGGGTGAGAGGGCATCTCTCGAATATTCTCTTTACAATGCATGTTTTTGATTTGAGTTAGCATAAGCCACGAAATGTCAGGCCGAATATATAATAACATGCAAAAGTCTAGTAAAGGAAATAGCATCCCATGTGAAATGGCTGTACATAATTTCAGAAAATAACAAAGGGCCTTTTTATAATGAACCTTTTGAAGTGTTGAATATACTTGTCAAAAATCTGAATTTGCTGCGATTTACAGAAGTATTTGGGGGTTGGCACTGACAGATACCAGTTTGTTGGTACAGCGCAGCCTGTATGCCTGAATGAATGAATAAGAGGTGCATGGGGAATTCAGTGAATGCATGGCTAAATCCAAGTCTTACAAAAAAAAAAAAGAAAAAAATCCGGGCAGAGGCTGGAGATGTGTGCCAACGGAGCAGCTGGGTACACGGCGGGCACATTTTTCTCTTCAATCATGCTCTTTGTGAATAATATGTATTAATGCCGGGCGCTACTTAGACCTGCCAGTTAGCCTTTGGAGATGATCCGGCTTCGGGACCCCATGGCATTTGGAGGCATATGTTTGCCCGTCACCTGCTGTGTATATTTCTGTCATGGCCACTGCGATAGGCCGCGATTCATCTCCTATGCAAATATGCGAGAGCCGCCACAAGGAATCATTCCCCAGTCCCACGGATAGGGAACTTCTGTGACTCCCACGCTGGGCCCTGCGTCGATATGTGGGCATCAAAGAACAGGGATCAAAACATGCCCCGCGTTTCAGATGCTCATACTTACTCCTTTATTATTTCAATACATTATTTACACGTGTATGATTGAAGTTCTAATTACAACAAAATATATTTGACCCTTTTCTGTATTTCTACTTGTAATATCGGTTTATAGTACTGCATTTGATTAAAGTTAGAAAATGTAATTCTTTAATATTAAAACATGAAAATTATTGTAATATTTGGTTGGCTTGTATACTACAGTAAGTACATGAAATAGACTCTGTAGCAATGTTCTGAAATATCCTAAATAAATACAATCGTGGTTAGAAAGTACAGTTTAAGTTCTGCATCAAGGCGTTAAAATACAATACAGCCCAGGTATATTATTGTGTAACTATAAGGTAGCTTCAATAGTAAACAGACGTTACTGCCAGACCAGAATAGGATTGTCTGGTGAGATAGGGCAGCATTTTTTGAGAAACATCAATCATAAGAATTCAACTGAACTGGCATTGAAGTCCTTTAATTCCCCCTACGTACAGATGAATGCAAAGTATTTTATGGTAAATCTAGTAGTTCTTGTAAGTTTCCACAAATTCAGGAACATCCTGATCGTTAAAATAACTGCAACACACTTCCCAGTCTTTAAATCATTAGTTTGGATAAATGGTAAATCCTTAAAATGTTGTCTGTATAATTTGTTTGTTAGTATGTTAGCAAGATTAAGTAATAAGCAATGAGAAATTCATTTTGTAAAACCTTACAGGAAAGGTCAGGAATGGGCCAAGGGTGATATGATTAGTTTTTGTTGTAGATCCAAAGCACCATCTGGATACAGAATTTTTTATCTATTTATTTTTCAAAAATTCTGTTCCATTGTGAGATAGGGTCAAAGACACAACATCAGCCACAAAGGGTCAGTAAACAAACTGGATTCTTTGTCATTGTGAGACGATAAAGAAATGGGTGAATGCTCAAGTTAGAGCATTTACCCCTGAACTAGACAATCTTTGAGTCCATGTCTGGGCCCTAGGTCTTTGGGAGATGAAGCCAAAGCTGGGTGATTCTATTTATTTCTTATTTAATCTTTATTTAATCAGGAAAAAATCCATTATGACTGAAAATCTCTTTTACAAGGATATCCTGGCTGTCCACGATGAGTCAGCAGTACAGAGAACAAGTAGGCATCAGACATTTGACAGATGTACAACACAATCACCAACATTTACAGTCACAAGAAAACATAAAATCTTAAAGACATTGAGATTAAATATTGAGACAATTAAGATCCTGCACAATTACATTACTGGTATACAGGTACAGCTAGAGACTAAAAACTCAGATACATTTTGTTTAAAACCTAACAAAGAGATGAGAGACGGCAGCCTCGTCCAGGCCTGCAGATCATTTCAGGACCAGGGCCCATAGTTACCACATGTAGTTATACAAATTGAAACTTCAGCCTTACAGCAACAGCTTTACATTGGATTTGCTCCCTCTATTGCAGCAGCAGGTTTGGTCAGATAAGCAGAAGATTATACAGTCAAACGCATCAATAATATTGTTATGACATAGCTCTTAACTGCCCGTGTCTTCCTCCAATTGATAAAATGAAAAGCTGAGCTGTGGCTTCAGTCCGCGCTGCTGTGGAAATACTCTGGGGACTCCACACAGGGATAAGTTATCAGGGATAACTAGTCCGCTGAAAGAGCTCGCGTAAACACAACCATTCATAACTTCCTCATCACACGCACTGGCATACACACACAGACAGATACACAGTGGTCCCCTCCTCGCCCAGGCCTCTCTCTGGCCCCAGGATTAGGGCAGAGGATTGTGCACAGCTGCTCCCCAACATCCCCGATAAAAATCAGGCAATTTCACAGTCAGTGGCATTCTTTCATCCCATAATCCACCACTAGCATACAGTATGGATGAACCTGAGTGCGATGGGAACAGGCTGTTCTGAGCTGACCCCTTTGGTCCATGTGGACACCTACCACTGGCTACAGAGACACTACAGACACCACACAGCAGGACTCTGAGTGCCGTCTCCTGTCCACTGTGGGATCTTTACTATGACAAGCGAGATGCACTTAAAAACAGAACATTGTTAAAACAAGTTACCCAATGTATTAGCTTCTGTTGGTGAATGAGAATACATAAAGTGAGAAGTGAGAGTGGCTTAAAGTTGCTCCATTTTCTTTGTATGATTAAAGTAGATTCTGTCTGTTAAAATGGACCAGCACTCAATGGCCAGAACTGTCCATATAAATTTCAAAGAAAAGGAAGAATCAGTTCTAGATGTCCACTGGTAATAAAAGTATAAAGAACTTTGTAGAAGGTACACCCTGATATTAGGAGGTACATTTTGAGATGTTTACCTAATAGGGGTGTAATGATACAGTTACTATATCGATGTATCAATTTTTTTCCTACAATACACCTATATCGATACTAGGGATGGGAAATTTATCGCATTAACGCAGTGCGTCAATGTACTGATTTAATCACGTAAATTTCAATTGATGCATCAATTAATTTGATCACAACAAATGTTGTTTAGCAAGCTAAACAACATGAGTGACCAAAAAGACACATTGCTAAATGGACAATTCCGCTTCAAATCGTCACCAGATGGCAATATAGACAAAACAAAAGAAGAATTAAACTTATTTTTTGTTCTAAGTTCTAAAAGACATTACACATGCTTTTTAGGTAAGTTCTGTGTATTTGTTGGTTGTACCTTATTTAGGCAAACTTTGTCAATGAAGACAAGTTACAGCTCTCAAAGAGACTATCAACTTATTTTCTTTGCAAGTTTTGTTTCCATTGCACAAGTTTACAGTAAAGTATGTGAAGGTTAATTCAAAATAAACTTTCTAAATTTACAATTTTGTGTTTGTACGTGAATTCATAATGCAGTTAATTGCGTTAATTAATAACTGGTAGTTAATAATCGCAATTAATTTTTTTCATATTTGCAATTGTTTGTTATCTAGTTAAATTTTTTTATTTGATCCCTGGCCCTAATCGATACACATTTCCTTGTATCGAATTGTATAGTTTTCTAGGAGGTGTGTATCAATATATATGAAATAATATTGGAAATATCGATATTAGAAAATTTGCATGTTAAAATAAAACCAGATCCGGCTTTTTGAATGTAATTTTTGTGTTTTTAATGAAATAAAATGTTATATTCAACTTTTCTTTGCGCTCTGTCTACATCATCAGCTCAGGGCGCAATGCTACATTTGAGAGTAAACTTTTATAATTTTTGGCAAAAAGTTGCTGCATCAATTATTGATGTGAAGATGCTGAATCGTATCAAATTGTATCATTCCAAATTAGCCCATATTGTTCTTGAATTGTATCGAAACAATTCTAATTGATACAGGTCGTTGCAAAAACATATTATTACACCCCATTACCTAATCTGTTGAAGCTTGACCAATGATTACAAAAAATCTGAAACAGATTAAAATTAGGTTTTATAGTTTTGTGTAAACTCATTTGTAAATTTTCAAGTCTAAGAACCATTCCACTTATCATGCTATTAGGGGGAACAGGATACATAGAAGTAGTCCAATGAAGTCCAATGATTGTTCACTGTATAGCGGTGCACTGAAAACTGCACCTGAAATAACTAAGAAGGTTAAGTTTTTTATTTCAGTCTTGAAGATGGTAGAGGAAAAGATAGAGTATACTGTTTATTATTACTTAATATAAACTTAAAGCTGAACTACTCGATTTTACTACTGCCTTCCGGGTGCTGTAACAATGAAATTTGTTACTAGCAGCCATTATTCAACAGCCAATTGGAAGGTCCCTTTTTGGCCAGCAGGTTAAAATCCTTAAAAATACAGCCTTTATGACATATTTATTACACCATGAATTCCTATTACAATATACTATTAGATGATCCAAGGAAAACAAATCGGGTAATTCAGGCTTAATTTTGAGAAACACTTCTGTAAGATGACTTCAGCCTTTTGATAATGCTCTTACAAAGCAAAAACTAATTACTACTCAAGTAAGCAATACTCTTTCCGATAGCCGATTATATATTAAATTCATATATTTGTATTGCTAATGTCCCTATTTGTGCAGAAAGTAGAAACTCCCAAAACTAAGGGTTAAGTCTTATCTTTACTTAAACAGCTAATTCCTTATAATGGCCCGACGGCTACAGTTTTTAGAGCCTAATTTAACATATGCACCCTGTCACTTCACTCTC
Source organism: Bostrychus sinensis (assembly GCA_020698575.1). Classification (NCBI taxonomy): domain Eukaryota; kingdom Metazoa; phylum Chordata; class Actinopteri; order Gobiiformes; family Eleotridae; genus Bostrychus; species Bostrychus sinensis. Next base: position 18,721,859 of record CM036252.1, read on the forward strand.
TAATTCTTCATATTTGTTTTTCTTCTGAAGTGATTCACTTTGCCCATTCGCTCTAACCTCGACCTCCATTTGTGCAGCGATTCTTCATCCAAGTTCAAACAGGGGACAAAAAGGTACTTCACAGCAAAAAAAAAAAAAGTGAAAAAAAAATCAAGTGAAAAAAAAAAGTATGAATCAAAAGGCAAGGAAATGGAATTCACTGAACAAACGTCGGGGGGATCTGAATGTGGGCTGAGGCACAGTGCAGCTCTGTTCGGCGTTGGCGGGCCAAAGGGTGAAAAGAGCAGCTCCTCAGCAGGATACATCTATTCTGACAAGTCCTTACACACAGTCCACAGGCTGAGCAAGCTCTATTTGTTTAAGAGCCAATAGATTCGGCTCAAGGATGCGCCACCAAAGATTTATGGCATTACTTTCGGACGACCAAAAGTGTTTCCTGTTGTGGGGAGATATACACAGTAAGAGTATACGCTAATTTATATTTATCTTCAGATTACCAGAGACGGAAAGCAACTATATACTTATAGTTGAATTATTTTGAGCATATTTTCTAACAATATACATAAAGTTTCACCTTAGTAAATGTTGAAGGCTATAAAAGTATTATTTGTCTCAAGAAAAAGTCATAGTTACAATAATAGTAGTAGGAATAATACTAGAAGTGGCAATAATAGTAATATTAGAGTGAGCAATGGTAGTAATGAGAGGTAAGTCAAGTACAAGTATTTTTTTATCACACTAATAGTAACAGTAGTAGCACTAAAATTGGTAATTTCTAATGTATTATTAATAGCAGTAGTCACAGTAGTAGTAGTCATAATAACAGTACAATAGTAGTAACAATAGTTTTAGTAGTAATAGTTGCAGCTATGATAACAAGAGTAATAGTAGTAGTATGATTATTAATACAAGTAGTAGCAGCAGCAGTAAAAGTAATAATAATTGTAGTTGTAATTCTAGAACTTGCAGTGTTATTGCAAAAACAACTTTCAAAAGTCCTTTCTACTTAACCTTTAAATGTGAAAGTACTAAAGTATTAAACTTTAGTACTTTCACTGAAGTAATTTTGTGGAGTTACTTTTGTTTGAGTAATATTATTGTGAAGTAGTACATTTATTTGATTTGGAGTACCACCTCTGTAGAATACATATGTAGACATAGACTAAACTATACGTAAAGACGACAAGGAAGCCATGGGAAAGACACAGTTACTTTGATAAATGCTGACTTCAGAAAGCCACAGTCTCCTCCCCCTCCTTTAATTCTGATTTACGCCCGCAGTTAAGCACTTCTCTGACAGGGGGCACCACGTTTTTTTATCTGCTTCACTTTGAAACGCCTAATGGATGTACAGTAGATAATTAGAACAAAGTCGTCCCCGGTTTGATCTCCAAAGTCGAATTCTGTTTTTCCTGAGCCTCCCTAAAAAGAGAGGTCAGAGGTCAAAGTGTGGGGTTCCCGCACACCCATGGGAATCACAGAGAAACGTTCGACTACAAGACACCTAATTAATTTATTAGCTGCTGCTGTTACTGAGTATAGCAAGTAATGTAAAAAAGGCCTATCTTTGTGTAATAATATTTAGAATAGTAACTCATTCAACAGGCATCAGCAAGACATAGATATCTGCTAGCATGTAGAAAATGTTGATATTTTGAATTCTGTGCATTTAGTACAAGACTTTTACTGTTTATGTAAAGTAATAATGATAGCAAAGGCTAGTAGCATTTGTCTCCAGCTCAAGCTAAACAAGTTAAAACCTATTTATACCTTTTAACAAATGTAGTTAGGCTAATGTAAGAAATCCATGTGCTTAAAAAAAATAATATTAATTTTTTTTAAAAGTAGCCTCAAATAGAAGTTAAATGTTTTTTTTTCAAACATTTAATTAATAATGTGTACCAAATCTGAATGTGCTTCTGGTATAATTTTGTATTTATACAAGAGCTTCAAGATAAAAAAAAAAATCAATTCATAAAGCCATAGAACAATGCATCTTTCTATGTACAAAATAAATGATTACGATAAATTTGGCTACAGGTCAATGATGGTGATTTGAAAGAGTGGGAAGTTGGACTGGAGACTTTAAGGTATTTGTTGTATGTCTTTTTTAAGGTTAGATTTGATTAACTCTAAATAATAAATCTATAATTGAATACATATTCATATGAAGATCATAAATATGCATATGCATCAGATGTTACAGTGTGCATACAACTTTATTTCTAAATGAGAATGGTGTGTTGCATAAAGAGCTTGTTAGAGAGATGTTATGATAAAGATTATTTTTTGTTCTGCGAAAAGGACATGGAGAATGTATTTTCTCACTGGTCCTTTCCATTTAAATGCATCAGAAACAAAAGTGTGCATTTCTGTTATATATTAGTATTGCTTTGTTTGTGTGTTTTTGTTCAAGTGTTTTTATGGAGGAGGGATCCAGTATTAGAACTAAGTCTGGCTTTGTTATCTGTAATTGTCGAGTTGCTTTTAACCTTAACCTTTTTTTTCTCCCCACAAAAACAGAAAACACACTGAAACATCGTCGTGTTAATTTCAGACCACACTTGACAAAGACAGACACATACTGAAGTGGTGACAGTTGCTGCGTCACTCCCCTCACGGCACTTCATGTGGACGGCTCCATTTATCTCATCTTAAATGATGGAGAGAACAGCTCTGGCTCTGATTGATGTGAGTGAGGAGTTGCTCCGCTGTGGCCTCCGCAGAGCAGCGCCTCGGCCCGGCATCTGCTAAAGACCACAGGTAAAACTTGCCCTGTGCCCTCACACTGCTCTCACCTATTTGATCGGGAGCCAGGAGTGACCCCTGCCAGTGCCCCCCGTCCGCGGGCCCCGGGCTCCGGACTCAGGGGCCGACAGTGACTCCTACGCTTTTGCAGGCTTTGGAAAGATTAATAGGCCTCCTCAGTGCAGTGCCTTTGTGCGGCTGCGCCCAGGCCTGTTCAAGCTGTTGGGTTTGCAGGGGACCAGAGGAGCAGCAGCTAATTCCTCCGCAGGTCAGTGTGTCTGTTGCTGCCTTCTCAATGACTCCGAAAAGGTCACATTCACCTCACAAACACAGCCAACTCACATCAAGGCGGACGTCTTGAGATCCCAGTGCAAGAATCTCTACTTTCACTGGACTAGGAAGTGTTGAAAAAATGTTCCAAATCTGTGGCAGGATCTGGCCTCAAAGCTCCTTTTTGCAGACATTAACCCGCTCGAATCACAGCTGAACAATCAGACTTGCATCCACACAAGGCTGTTTACCACAGTTTAGTTTGGATTATGGATTAATGCTCAAATGAATGACAGCAAACATGCAAATGCACATATCATATTTACACAGCCGCTTTCTGCAGGGGGTGCTAATCATGCGCAAATACGTGGGTCAGCACAGCAAGCAGTGAGCAGCGCTGTGGCTTTGTCTGCAAACTTACCCAGTTTAGAAAGGAAGCACCTTATTCTCTCACACACCTGCTGTACAAACCCAAGCCAAGAATTTCTCACAATGTACTTTGAACTTTTTGCACATCCACAAAAATTATAGTTTTTGGATTTTATGCAAAGGCTTTTGGCCTGAAACCATTTTAATGATTTTTCTTCTCACATGGTTGCAGGTGAAGGCCTTTGATTCTCGTCATGTCACGCCTCCAATAGTGTAACCACCAATAACACACACTCTTCACCCCCACATACACATAGCCCTACTGCTCCAGGTGCCAGGGTGTGAAGGGATCAGCCAATCACAGCGCTCAGCTCAAGCTGGATGGTGGCCATGGCGTTATTAAAAGCTACGGGTGAGCTTTGCTGCTCGCCTCTCCAGCTCTCCCAACACTTTATGAAAAAAAAAAAAAAAAAAAAAAACTTATGAAACAACACAGTGCTGAGGAGAAAATATGTTTCAGTAGTAGATTAATTATACTCTGCAATTATAATTTTTGCCATTTTTTAAATGGGCTGATCAGGAATCAATTCATGGGTCGTCCCAACATGATTGATGTCTTTATCTCGCTGCTTTCTGTGTCCGATTAAAATCTTCACTGTTATTATTTCCATAAACATCATTATGCGATAGAGGCATACTATTTCCACACTCGGGACTACTGGGAGAGCTCAAGTGCCTTTGATGAGATGAGATCACATTTTAGAGGGAGCGGCGTGCTCTTTGCCTGTAGCCAAAAACAGCCTAATTGTGTTTTGTCCCATATGTGAATTATTATTAACGACGATTCATTTACCACACTTCCTTTGCCAATTTCCTAAATTAAAAAAATACCATGTTGAGATTTACAGCGCAACCCCCGCCCTCCCCGAGTTTTTTAGCGCCGGCTTCCAGCGTCACCATGGCAACCTCCAATCAGCTCAGATGCTCGAGCCGCCGGCCGTGTGTTTGGCGCGAGGCTCTGAGAGGCGCAGGTGGAGCACATATGGAACAATGGCCTAGCGAGAAAAAAAAAAAAAAAAACACCCTGCCCGCCTGTATGTGCCAGCAGTGCCCATTTTAATCCCAGCGTTACCTTCTAGTGCTCTCTGATGGAGACGTTCTGCCTCAGACTGCTGCTGGGACCGTGCCAGCCTTCACTTGACAAAGCCCTATCCAGTCCGCTTTATAAAACACTGTCTGATTCACCAGCTCTTCATTATATAGAGCCACTGTCACACTATGTCCTTCACTTAAACACTAGTGACCTACGAGAGAGATGGCTTCTACTTAACCATCGGTGGCTGCTAACCAACAGAAAGTCAATGCAAAGTCAATTATCAGGAAGTGGCTAGTGCAGGAGCTATACCCGCAACTTAGATTGTTGGAATTGCTTATCATAAAAAAAATTAAGTGTTCAAAGTTCTTCATAGCAAATCACTGATATTCTAAAAGGCAACTGTGCTAAACTCTGCTAAATTTCCTACCTGATGACCTTACAGGGCTACTTGGCAAGGAAGTGCCACATTTAGTTTTAAGGTATTGTTCATGTCTAATGAGTATACTGTTTTTTTGTTTTGGTTATTGTTGTATGCTTGTTTTAAAATATTAAAATTACAATAAAACAAAAGTTCACAAGTTGTAACATTTTTAAACTCATTCCAGGATGTCAAAACTGCAAGTTAGTACAGTAATAGTGGTATTAATAAGTACCAGGATAATTGTTAAGTCTGTATCTAGATGTTTCCAAAGGATCTATACTTTATGATTATGATTTTAAAAAAAGGTGCCACTTGCTCAAAAACTTGCTTTGTAAACTTTTGTCAATTGCCCTGTGTCAATCGTAACCATACAAAGATTCACTAAGACTATAGTTGATAATGACTTTTGTCCTTCCTATGGCTAGTAATTGGGGCAGTAATGTTATGGAAATCACCAGCTTGTGCGGTAAATAAATCAATCATCCAAGGGGGCCTTATCTATCACTGCACATTTAAGCAGTCAGCTCCTATGTAGGTTAATTAAAGCACAATGGCCGAGGAGAGGAGCTGGCACCCGTCCTGCCTATGTTTAAGCTCTAGGCCCGCTGCAGCCAGATGAAATTTGCCCATTTGAAACCACCCCCATTCCCCAGCTGAATACATAAATCATCTGTTAGGGCCTTAGCTCCGACCCTAAAAATTCCATGAACAATAGTGTTTGTCCGCAAAATACCCAACATAATTGCTGGACGGTCTTCAAAGCAAACATCGTGTTTCTTTTGCACTTATCTAAGGGGCATATAGCGCAGATTTTTTTTGTGTGAGTCAGTTCAGCTGGTTTTGGAACAAATCAATTAAGATGTTGTGCCACATGGATAGAGGGAGGATAAAGTGTGCCACAGCTAATTTGCTTTAATGTTTTGGTCTGAGAGCAGAGATAAGAGTGAGTGGCATCTGTTCCAAAAAGGGGGAAACCAAAGATTATAAAAGTTTGAGAAAGGTATATTTCTGAAAGGAGACAAGGTCAAACTACAATCCAGCTCACAAGCCAGTGTAGTCCTTGAGCCAGTCCCAAGTCAGAATAAATGGAGAGGGTTGCTGCAGAAAGAGCATCCGGTGTAAAACCACATTAATATGCAAATCACTGCAGGCTAGGAGGCAGATGACTTGCTGTGGTGACCCTCTTTGTGCCTGTCCAAAGCCTGAATAAACAGAGCAGGCTGTGTCAGGAAGGGCATCTGGCATAAAACCTATGTCAAATCAATAAGCAAATCACTGCACACTAGAAAGCAAGTGATGTCCTGTGTCAAACCCAGAAAGGAGAAAGAGAAACGTAACGTACAATCAAACAAGTGTCCACCAATTATTCTATCTATAGACACTTTTAATGTTTGTAAAAGGGAGGAGAAATTAGCATTAGCCACCAAATATCACAAATTAAGAACAATCAAGATGGTTTTGGCAACTGACAACCAATCGACTTTGATGTTTATCCATTAGCATGTCTAATTAGCAAATAAGCTAAAGGCTACACAAGTTCTTATTTTTATGTTATGCTGGACAAGTAGTTTAGAAATGTCAGCCCACAACTGTTAGTGTACGCTCTGATTTTATCCATCAATTACCATTAATTCTACCTTTCTAATGTAACTGGCTATCAGATATGGATGTTATTAATAAGTGAATTTTAACAACTATATCAACAACAGCCTCTCGTTTCTGCCATCTAAATTTTTATTTTTTTTATTTGCTCCCTCAAAATATAAATGGTAAAGAACACTATTCTTGTCTCCAAACTTGAATACTCTGAATACGTCACTTGTGAACGGGTCTATTTCAGTGGTTCTTAAACACGCTTCTTTTAGTGATACTCAGGAGGAGTCCTGGATTAGTTCTGGTTATGTGCTGGTTAAGTCCTTGTTTAAACTTGGTTTAGACCATATATTTAGTAATGTACATTTTAGTCCAGTAAAGATGGTAATTTTGAAAGCTACTTGGTGTGAAAAATTTGAAAACCACTGGGCCATACGGAGCTTCCTCACTCAAATCAATCTAAAAAAGGTTTTACTCAGCACTAGTGTCATCCATTTGCTATGAGGATGATGATGATGCAGGCATGTCCTTGTAGCCCTTGCCTGTCACTGATAACTATATCTCATTATCCATGTTTTGGGGCCACAGAGGTATAGTGCTCATCGTAAACACCATCCTCCATCCTATGCCTTCCACAAAGAGCTGCTCACCCACAAAAGGCTGCGCTCTCCAAGGCTTGAAACCCAGCCAACACCTCTATTCATGTTGCCATGTACGGCAGATGTCTGCGTTAGCCTATAGAGGGTATACATGCACGTATGTTCAGCACACAACACGAGTCGGAGTCTAGAGCCATCTGCACTTGGAGGAGAGGTAGCGTGTTTTGGCAGCAAAATGCATGGACGGTTTTGGAAAAGCATTGCATAAATGTGCTCAATGACTAACAGAGACGTCACAGGCGCCATGCTGTTGTGTGGAGGTAAACATGGAGAGCACTGACGTCATTGGACTTGTTTACTGATAGCGGTACTCAATAAAAAAAAAACAAGTATCCTAAGGTTGATGACTGATATTTTTACTATTGTGGTCTATATATGGGAATGCGGAGGTGCTTGGCCTCACAATAGTAGTTTAGTGGAGGAAGTGGGGAATGTGATAAGAGTGTGCGTTAGTATTTTTGAAGCATTTAAACCAGTTAAATGTAATTTCAAAATGGCTAGAAACAATTCTTAGATGGCTTTATATTTTTATTCCTTGTATGTAGTTCTGCAATGTCAAAAAATTCATTCACAGTGGGTTACAGGCCAGTGTACTCTATATGCAGGCCAGGATAAATAAAAAGGGTTGTGACAGGAAGGGCATCTAACATAAAAATCTATGCTAAATCAACATGCAAATCACTGCACACTCATTTATTGGTTTTGTCTCATGCCCATGACCTTAACACTTAACTACATTCAGAAGACTGAAGATAACTTTAAAATCTACGTCTGATTTTGGCACACATTTGACACAAGACACAAAAGCTGTGGAGATAGGCCTTCTAAATATAGCTAAGGACTAAGAGTGTGTTCCAAGTTTAAAAATGCACTGATACATATGGTGATAGATATTGTATTGCTGTATTCATGCCAATAGGAATTCTTAATATATGGGCATAATGTATCTCAGCATGTACTGAGAAAACACTGATTGAACTATAGCAGGGTCTGGGCTCGACGTAAAAGTGCACAGTCCTTTATCACAGCAGTGGTCACTCAGTGTAACCTGGAGCAGGAAATACGAGCAGCAAGAGGCAAACTCACACAGAGAGACTTCTGCTGCTTCATGGAAAGTGAACCTAAAGCACATATGTTCTATTAATACCTTAATTTAATCATATAACAATAATAACCATAAAACACAAGAACACGGTTGACTAATCATATTGTGAAGACAACAATAGCGTCATAATAGGTGCGCAGCCCATCGACAATCTGATCTATTATTTAAAAAGCAGACAAATCAATCATTACTGAGTGTGGCATCCTGCTTTCATTAGAAAATCATATAGATTAAATGTTAATCATGGCTAACTCTATACTAGTGGGATTCTGCCAAGATGACAGATGGACCATTAATGAGAATAACGAGGGGATCTTAGTCTATACACGGATACGGAGATGCAACAACAAGCATAACACCATTCTTGGCTTCCAAAAACTGTTATTTAGACTGAAATAGAGAGATAATCAGCCTGCATATGCAGGAAAGCGTCTTTTTTAAAGTCAAAGAGTAGGTGTAAAAAACACGTGAGATCACTGTCGTGTAGATGAGGATGTGTTTTAAGATGTTTTCATATCGGCCGCTGCCACAAGAGACTGAGCAAAATTGGTGGTAACACCTGTCACACACATTCAGCATCAGATATTAGCAAGCCTTCTTTTTACTGGTCTGTGAACGATGAATAATTACTCTTGTTTCGAAATCTGCCTATTAGTGCTAACCTGCTTATATTGGACATCTGTCTTGCAAACCTTGACTGATATAATTGGCTGCCACTGTTCAGTACTTCAGTCTATGGCAAGGCACACTGGCGTGACAGGCCATCTACAGGCATTGGCGCAGTTCGTTGTGATTTGGTGACATACAAGCAAGACAAATGGAATTGTACAAGATGAAAGTTGAGGCAAAAACACAACACATATGTCCATGTGCAGTGCTCAGTGGCATGTTAGTCTGATAACATATGTTGGGAACTCAGGAGGCTTTGGGCAGGAGGGAATAGTGCTGCGTTTGAAGTCAACTGCCACATTAAGCTGAGACGCGGCGCGGCGTTGTGCGGAGATGCTCTCTTGTTCAAAGGGATAGAAGGAACCGCTCCGGGGAGCGTCCAAACATCAAGAGCTGACCCCGGCGCTGTTTCCCCTGCTACCTTCTGCCATGCGTCCCGCCGCCGTATGCTGCGATTCCCAAAGACCGGCAGGCCTGTGCCATCTGGCCTCACTTCGGATTCCCCGGACTCATATTGGGAATCCAAACTATGCCACCTCCCAGTCTCTCCAGTCCCCTCTGGGTCGTCGCTGCAGCGCTGCTTCATCCCTGCTTCATCCCTGCTTGAGTGTTGGCTCAAATGGAAGAGGTCTGTGCTTCCAGTGATCCCGGTTGCCCTTTTCGACTCTAATCCCCTTGTGATGGGATCCAGCATGAGCCTTTTAAATCCAGAGGGAAGCGGTCAATAGTGTTAGGATGAAGTAGAGAGACATTCACCTGGAGTGGTCTAAGGGAGTTGGGCTAAATATGTGTAATTTATACTGAACAAGCAAAGGTCTCTTTCAGTGTTCACCAACTCATTACACTGATGTCATGATATTTTTCTGATTCAGTGAGAAATACAGGACTCATTAAAATTCTGCTTTATTTGATTTAAAAATGCCGTTTTGAAATATTGGCATTATTGTTTAATAGGTATTACACTTTGCTAATTACCCTTTACCATATTATAGTCAAATGAATGTAACTACAAATGGTTTGAAAAAGTGCTCGTTGTGCTCTGTGCAAGTGTTAGAAATAAAATATTCCAGTACTGCACTACTGTATTGTAGTGTACTGTACTGTAAGTATTAGTGTAATAATATTGTGATCTGACTCCCACATTTCTTTGTGAGTGTCTTATACATTTGTTTACAGACAGATAAAAGGAGGATGGAAACAGTGGTGGCCTATACAGTATGTTCTGCAGAGCTGCCGCTGATTTCACACTCCTTTTGTGAGCCTCTTTCTCTTCCTCGTCTCTGGACATGGCCACAGTGGGGACTCAATTCCCTAATAAGTGGGGAATCAAAGTTGGACAGCACCACCGCTGAGAACCATAAAGGAGGCAGCGGAGTGAGTGTCCATTCAGTGGGCGTGGGCCCCAGTGCACCATATACCAGATGGACACTGCACGTCACAGAGGTTGACATCTCTAGACAGCCGCCTGGCCGCTTGGAAAAGATGAAAGTTAGCAGGGAGAGGAAGGCAGGTTGCGTCAAACAGAGACAGATCTGATCAACAACTGCACCGAGATGAAATCAAAGTGGTTGAAGCATGTGGCGTGAGGCATCTGGTATTCTGACAAACAGAAGCTAGTAGAGCTGCCAATGCTTTTCAATCCTCCCCCACTCAGCAGCGCGGGCTACTGGGAATAGCACTGGGAATAACTGGTTTGGGCTTTAAATCCACAAGAGGTGTGTAGTCTGCCTGCTCCGGCCTGAGGTTCTGACTTTGGCTGCAAAGATCTTCAGTGGACATTAGGCAAAATGAAGTGGACATAACAAGAATAAGTATTAAAAGTCCTGGATGAATTCTGAGCCTTGCCTTTTTAGTAATGCCCCCATATACTTTTAGCTAAACAGCGGCTTATTTATTCAAAGTAGTAAATCAATAGTAAAGGTCACATCAGGAATTTCTGCCTGCTGGAAACGTGCCAGTGCATCTGCTTAAATCTTGGAGCACTTTCCTTATCTGTGTAGGAAGCCAAGATCTGATAACCCACTTTTAAAATGCTCCTTTGGTTTGATTTACATCAGTAAATATTGCATTTTCATTTAGCGATACCGGATTCTTACAAAACTCAAATTAAACCGCAGATGTAACACCAGGTTTAGAGGCTGTGGCACAACATTATGTATGGCATATCTGTGTACATCTGGACGTCAAGTGTAAAGAACTGTCAAGCCCTCATGGCATTGATTTTACATTTCATACTACTTCCTGCAAAGAGAGCTGTGAGCATCTGATCCCCTAATCTCCCAATGCCAGCTTTCACTCAATGTCATCTGCCAATGAGCTGCAACCAGGCGCCCATCCCGCCTCTGGCACCGCCACTGCACCCATCCAGCTAATACCCGCCGTTGCTAGGCTACAACGAGAGGAATCAAATTTAGGTGGCTTCCACAGCTGCGCGGTGCACCGAGGGATAGACATGGCAGCGTTCCCAGTATGCACCTGGATGGAATCAAACAGGAAGAAGTGGAGAAGTCTAATCTACTAGGTACAGAGGTGGCTGCCTGCCCAGCACTTGTCTTAAAAGTATGTCCGGAAATAAGAGGAAAGCTCATTTCACATTCACATCTTATAAAGGAGACTTGTGAAACTCGCTAACTGCATGCTAGCAGGCGCTTCAAGTTCTGGGTTTAATTTTAAAGGGTTCTTCTAAAACATTGATTCTCAACTGGTGGGTCAGGGTGCAAAAGTGGGTTGCTGGGAGATTTAATATAGTTTAAATGTTCAGCCTATTTTAAGTTTAAAAATTGAGGGACACTTTACAATAACTACACACTATAAAGCATTAGTTAGGTATTAGTAAGTTAATTTGTTATTTACAAAGCATTTCTTCAAAATTATTAACATTGCGTTATAAACAGTTATGAATGTGTAATTCTTTAATAATAAGCTCATGTAAATCATTGCTAAAATTTTGTTAATATTATTCCTTTATTTATACAGGTTAATCTCTTGAGACTCAAGGTCTCATTTACAAGAGAGACCTGTTTCACACAGAGCAAGATTACTACATTAGCATAAATAAAAACAATAATGTAACACAATACAAGTGTTCATAAGATTAACTCTACATTATTGACATAAAAGAATGACAGAGCACAAGTTTTACTGAAAACAGGAGCAAGTGCCTACAGATATTTCTTCCAATCCTTTCAGTAAAAGTTTAAATTCTCTAAGTGTGATCAGACTGGACAGCTTCAGATCCCTGCTGAACGCCTTTTTACCAAGCTCAGCATGCACTGATAGAGACCTGAACTCGATCAAATCTGGGGAGCAAAGGCTGTGATATTGCTGTTTGCATATGATATGATGATAACATAACAAGTATGATGGTCAGTATTAATACAATGTCTATAAACTGTATGTTCATTAAAATATTGTTAATTAGATACTTTTTATTAATGTAAGTGTAAATCTGATAGCAAATTAGATGTTCCATAAGTGTTGCAGTGAAATATAATAATAAATAAATAAAAAACTGTAAAAAGTGAGCCAAAATAAAATGAAGGCTGAAATTGAGTCCCACAATCAGACCAGGTGAGAACCACTGTTCAAAAATATCCTACAAGGCAAACAGAAGATGTCTTTCAGCTAAATGTTGGAGGGAAAAAAAGTTGTTCCTATACAAGCTATAGCTACTTTTTTGAACTTTTACTTATTAAGCTTTATGCAGTGATCTCTTTGCAACAGTTCATTGCATCAGTGAACACCCTCACATGTACAAAGCAACACTTTTGGAACAATTGGCTGCAAATGCTCTTTCTAAGAAGCCAAAAAGGGAAAAAAGGCATAAAGGGCTCCTTCACAACTGACATCCTGTATCTTTGTAATCACTGAGCTGTACTGATCGCACATTGTTATTATCACAGAGTTCACACAACTGTAACATCATCTTAACAATCACACGAAGAAGAGAACGGCTCGGGTGCCAAAAGCTGAAGTATTAAGATCTTTGGAAGGACGCCAGGCTGACATTAACGTGCAACAGTCATCAATAAGCTGAATTATGTTGTTTGGTTTGAGGAAAAACGCTATCTCAAGTGCCAAGTTATGGTCAATATAGAGCATATATGTGTAAAATCCCTGCAGACACAGATGTAAAGTGAATTATTTTGGTAACATATTGAAAGCTAGATGCGCAACACTCAAACTAATTAGCGTAGAGTTCCTTGTAAAGGCCAAGATCCCTCAAGACTTGAATTTAACTACAGAGGAAAACTCAAATTGAAACCAATCAGTGTTTTTTTTTTTTTTTTACTATTTTTTGGCATATTTGGCCAGTATTTCACATGGTACTTCAAAGACGGACTTAACCAGTGGAGTGTGGGCTGTCGGTGCATGTGCTAATAAATACAGACATGTAGTTTAATTTGAAAACAAGCTTTTTACGGTCTTTGGGTCATTTGTACAAAAAATACTTTACCATACTAAACCTACCGAGGACTATCTTTCACATAGTACTGTACATTTCAAAGAACACAGGACAGATTTTTAAGAAAACATCAAAACTAGAAGCATTCAGAGAGCATAGACCCCTGCCAAGGAACTGGTCCGTTTTTGCAACAGTAAAGATATGGACCCCAGCATTGGACTCAAACTTGAAGATCTTCTTGTTCAGGGGTAAATGCCCTTTCATTCGACAAAACCTTTATATCCAACAATGGCAAAGAATTAAACTAGAGAGTGAAGTTTGTATCTTCGGTAAAATCCTGGATCTACATAGTGATGCACACCTAAATCCTTTTTTCCTTGCCTCATTACTAACCTTTCCTGAAAAATTCATAACAAAAATAATATTCTGTATTTAATCAAGCCATCCGTTAACAGCATTATCACACCTCACTCAAACATTCACACAGTACTGTAACTCAAGAATCATTCAAACCTTGAAAAAAATCATTATGATATCCCAAATATGTAAAATAAATTCTCTCCCTCCTCTAGCTCCTCATTGCCACTGTCAGCCAAAAACAGATGCCGGTGCCACCATGTTGCCAGCTCTCCCAATGGCAGAGAGGATGGTCAAGCCTGCCAAACGAAAATCCAGTCTCTGTTGGTAGAAGAGGCTCAAGCAATATTCAAGTGCATGCACATGGGAAAAATATCTTTAAAATAATAATATAATATATATGTATGAGACTTCAAAACATTTGGCAACACCATCAAAAAGGTCTACGTCTTTTTATAACGTTCTTCTGAAGGTAGAAGGTGAGTTTAAGTAAGATGCAATGTCCTTACAGTGATCTTTTCGACTTGGAACCGTGAGGAAGATGTTTTTGGCGTGATATGAGAAGTGAGCAGAAGTGGGCAGAAGACACGGAGGTGTGAGAAAAAGGTGGGGTAAAATTATAGGCATTACATACTTTTAATGACCTAAGAATACCTCACAATATAGCTTCTGAAATTTAAAAAAAATTATTTAGATATGATATAGAGCACTTGGAGTGACCTTGAATTAAGATTGCGAGATAAAGCAGGTGAATTATTGTTGATGAAAAAAATATAATTCTAGAAAAAAGTGCAAACTAGTAAGGGGGCAGGTTGGGGCCTAAAAATGGGTCATGGGGTGGTAAAATAAAGCTTGAAGGTTCAGCTTGTTTGAAACCTAAATAATGTTTTAAATTAATGAAATAGTGAAACACATTTTTAAAAACATGTGCCATAATGGTTGCAAAAGAAAAATAGCTAAGGTTTTGTCATAGGAAGTTACAATAAAATAAAATAAAACTGTGTCCTAGAGTGAGGTTAATGGAGACAAAAAGCTCTTTTTTGTTTAATAAATTAAATATAAATATCAATGTAGTTCACAATAGGGATTTCAGAATACTAATACTAATACAAAAATAAGTAAGTATTATGGTCCGGGACATAAAACAGCAGACATTATAGAACTAAGATGACAGAAAAATAAGGATTGAAAAAAATATTTGTATTCAAGGAACAAGGCAGATAAAAGCAGACATAAAAGTGCTTTAAAAAAGGCAAAATTAAACGTAGATTAAAGTCACTCATATTGTTTGAAGGATTGAGACATGTTTGACACACAATGCTGCTCAAAAGCTCATGACATCAAATAGCTCTATATATATATTGCCTGTGGGAACTGGCATATCTGCGGACCTCCACACTTCTCAGTCTCACGCCCCATGTGAACACTCATCTCTAACGAGGGGAGAGCTGAAACCGTTCGTGATTGTTTTATGGAGGCTACCCTGAAGGCACGTTATCGCTCAATGTGGGACTTGCTTATTCCCAGTCATACGTCCCCTCTCTTGTTGACTGTGCAGTGGAAGATCAGCAGCAACAAAGGCATCATTAGTGCGGGCTTTGGTCCTCCACTAGGCTAATTATGAACGGGGGGCCCGGTAATAATTCAAGAGTCCATAGCAGCTTAAAAAACTGAAGAACACAGATTTCATTGGTGACGTCCCATCTGCCTCCACCTCCCGACCACCTGCCTGAAGATCTGACCCACGTCAAATACAACGATGAATTACGCACAAGAGAGAGGCAAACGGAAGCATATGGGATTTGTTATAATGAACGGCATGCAGTGGTCATAAAACAAGAGAATTGCCTGGTTATAGCGCACAATGGCCCGACTGGTAAACTGGTTAACGAATGGTAATTTCCAGCATCCTACAGCTTAATTAACTCCATTCAGTGTTGTGCATGGAGAAAAACAGGCTCTAACATGTCAGGAGCTGCGTACACATGTATATGCTCAAAGTAATTTATGGAGAAGTGTGCATATAGAAAAAACACAGATGCATGTTTAGGATGACTCCTTAACCTTCTATATGTCACATTAAGTAGAAGTAAAAGTACTCAACAGAATAAGTACTTCAGTAAGTAATAAAATACTGGATGTAAAGTATTAAGTACTTTTGAAAGTTTTTTTGCAATAGCAGAGCCAAAACTGCAACTGTTGCTACACTACTTTTATTACTGCTACTGCTTCGACAACTATTATTTCTACTATTTACAACTACTACTGCTGATACCCCTACTATAATGACTTCTACTACTACTTAAATTATTGCTATTACTGCTATCACAACAACAACTACTTCTACTACTTCTATTACTATTACTGCTACCACTATTATAATAACTACTACTGCTACTACTATTACTGCTAGTACTGTAACTCCATTCAGTGAAAAAACAGGACCATGCCAGGAGCTGTGTGCACAGGTATATATACTTAATTATGAAGAAGTGTGTGCATCAAAAAACACATACTGCATATGTTTTGGAGTATTCCTGTACATCCTATCTCATTGTCCATAAGTAGAAGTAAATATACTTTGCATAGAAAGTACTTTGTCCTGGTAGTTTTCTGCAATAGCACAGCAAAAATGTCAGCTATTACCTCTACTACTAGTACACCTAGTACTATTGCAAACTACTGCTAGTTCTAAAATTTTTTGTACCATTATTAATGGGGACAAAACTTTTACTCATTAAGGGGTTTTAAAAAATAAAATAACAAAGGGCTTGCAAACTCAAACTATTACTATCACCACTATTCTTACTACTACTTCTACTACTACTATTACAAAAACTACTATTGTTATTACTGCTGCTACTACTATTACTACTACTGCTAACACTATGACTACTAAACTGAATGATGAATGGTAATTTTCAGCATCTACAGCCTAATTAACTACATTCAGTGTTGTGCATAGAGAAAAACATGTTCGTACCATGTCAGGAGCTGCGTACGCATGTATTCTGCTTAATTAAAATATAATTTACGGCGAAGCGAGTATAGAAAAAAAACACGGGTGTATGTTTCAGATGACTCCTTACCTCCTATATATTGCATACATAAACTTTCTGATGAAAAAAATGGCAGTAATTATACCTTTCACGTCATGCATTCAGCTGTGCACCAGCGCTTTTGTACCACCACTGATTACTGTACTTGTACTTGTGTAATTGTTGTGAAGAGTGACATTGAAGCGATGATTGCTTCCGCCAGAAGAGGGCAGTATCCATTTTCTTAATCACTTCTCAAGTGGTTTTCCCCATTGGGCCGGAGCATGCACAAACACAGCTCCAAACACTTCCAAAGCCACAAAAGAGGGATTTTGAAAGCAAACAAATAGGTCCGATGGGATGATCACTACTCAGCGATCAACAATTTTTCCCATGGAGGCACTGCGTCATTTCAAAAGATTTTATTTATGTCTCAATATTTGAATGCAAGTGGTGATAAGACTTTGATTTACAACTGCTTTTTAGATTCTGATGCCTGCTATCTAACAAGAAGAGAGGACAAGATGGAAATGTATCTTGGGAAGTGTCTTGTGAGGAGCCAGAGTTACACATTATTTATGGGTGCACGATATTGTATCAGGTGAGATGGTGTAGAACAACTAATTTGAAAACTGAGACATTTGGATAAACAATACCCATAAAGTATTGATGAAATGATACGGGGCTAAAATGTTCATGTATAATATGATCGAGCATAAACAAAAAAATAAATTATTTAGAGGTAAAATTAATTACCTGCATTATTGGTACCTTATAGGTTAAAAACTTTTTGAAACCATTTTAATGCCACTAATCAGAAAATATCATGCCTAATTCACCCCCAACTTGCAAAAAGCCATATTTCTCAATTATTATTATTATTAAGTATTACTGAAATATACATTTTCAACAGTACAACCTTATTAATGTGGCTGGATATGGACTCTAACTCTAACTGCACATCTAGTGTGAAGACAAGATTAGTAATAGGTGGATGACTTGATCATAAATGGCCAAGTATGCTAGCTTATACTGTATCTGGTAATTTACAGAATACCTGCAACATTTAGAAGGCTAGAATTAAAATTATGTTTTTCTTAACCTTTGGCTTCTCCGTTCTGGGGTCTCCACAGCAAAACATTTCCCTCCTAGTGTGCGGTGATCGACATACTGATTTGGCATAGATATTACGCCAGATGACCTAATTCACACAAACCCCTCCATTCTTCTGGGCTTGGGACCAGCACAGAGAGTATACTGGCTTGTGACCCCTGTGTGGTTGAATTTGAGCATAAGATAATGTTGCAATTTGAAATGTTAAGCTTTAATTAAGATGAACAAATTTCAATAAAATATTTCCATAAAATATGTTAATACATTTTTTAGATTTTAAGACATGGTCTCAGTTCTCACAATTAGCAAAAGCCAATGTGAATATGTCAAAGTATTAGCAGTCCACTCAGGTCACTCGTTAAAATGCAAGCCTTAATTTGGGCCTCTGCACATGGACGTCCGATCTGAAAGGAGCAGCTAATTTGAAAATAATCTAGAGTGGCACACCAGCTTTTGTAAACAATGACATCATTCTGTGAAAAACTCACACGGCTCTCCCCAAAAAAAGGGTTCCCAACATTAGGATCAAGTTATGAGTGTATCGCCTTGAGGCAGCGAATCCGTCCACTTTTGTTTCCTTTATTCCCCCCAAAATTCCTAGATGGATAAAGAGCATCTGAGTTACCGATCTAACTGCCACTGTGATGTGTCCCAGATTAAGTAAGGAGAAGTACTCAAAATCTGTACTCAAGAAAATACTGTTATTTCAAAGCAATATTAACAGTAAAATAATTATTACTTGAATAAAAGAATGTGTAAAGTAGAAAACACATTTTGCAATAGTACAGCCAAAATTACAACTAGTACTACCATGTCTATTATTACTACTCCTCGACTACAACTATTACTTCTACAACTACAATTACTATTACTGCTATTGCTAACACTACTATAATTACTGTGATTACCACTACCGCTGCTGCTGCTACTATTACTACGAATTTTACTGGAGTCAAAGATTTTTACTCATTACAGGGCATAAAAAAAACACTTTGTACCTTTTTTTTTTTTTTTAAACAATTTTTGCAAGTAAAACTAAGTGTTAACAGATAATGGGACTCAGATATTACACTTTCATAAAAGAATGACTTGAGTAAAAGTATAAGGATTTACCTTCTAGTTGCTTGCTGCCTCTCCCAAGTGAGAGGCTTTGTGGTTTTTATTTGGTCATATTGTGGTTTCTAATATGATGGTATAGTGCGGTGAGTACAGGCCTACCGTCTCAATAGCAGAAGAAGGGGAGTCGCAGAAACACAAGCTGGTTTTGATCTGGATTCAATGGCCTGGAATAACTGGCCCCTGAAGAGCTCTTGTGTCAAATGGTATCTGTGACAGGGAACAGAGGAGCCGGATAAACATGCTGCATTTAACATGTGGATATAACACCTCCCTTTCTAACACCATCTGCACCAAAACAGCCACAAAAAACAAGACCGTGTTCAAAACACTCCAGGACAGTGGTTCTCAAACTTTTCACACCAAGGACCACCGCCGAAAATATTTAACAGAGTAAAATGAGCAATACTAAATAAGGACTAAACTAGGTTTAAGCCAGGAAATAATCATGACTAAACCAGGACCAAACCAGGTCTAAAACAGGGCAAAACCGGGTCTAAGCCAGGAGTAAATCAAGACAAAATCAGGACCAAACCAGGACTAAATAAAAACTGAACCAAGTCTAAACAAAACTAGGATTAAAACCAGGTCTAAACTAAATTAATACTAAACTAAGACTAAACCAGGTCTACACCAGCACTAAAACAAAACATAATCAAGACTAAACCAGGACTAACCCAGGACAAAATCAGTGCTAACACAGGTCTAAGCCAGGACCAAGTCTGGACTAAGTCAGGTCTAAGCCTGGACAAAACAGACAAAATCGTGTCTCTAATTTAACCAAAACTGAACCGCAACAGACTCCTGCGAATCACCGCAGACGCCTGCGCACCACCAGCGGCGCCCATCCCACAGTTTGAAAACCACTGCTTTAGGAAAACCTTAAAATGTCTCAACTAGCATCGCCAACTCAGCCAACTCAGCCAACTCAGCCAACTCAGCCAACTCCCCCTTTTCCCTTTGAATCGTCCTCTGCTTTGTAACGTGAGTTTTTTTTTTTTTTTGAGGGGGGGTTAGGTCAAACCAAGGCCCTCACCTACTTCCTAATGAATTCCCAGGGTCCGTCAACCTGCGGGCGCTCCCATACAAGCTAACCAATGATTACACCTTGAGGGGGGAACGTGGGGGCGGGAGGCTAGAGAGAGCGAGCATCCTCGAACCACCACCACTACTACTACCACCACCACCTCCTATACCCCGCAACACCCCCCCAGATTGGAGGCAGGTGCACCAGCAAATCAAGCCTCATTAGCTGCACCTTCTGCTAGTGTATACCGTGGACAGATGGATCCTCGCCCTCACATGTTACCTCACATCAGATGGCGGTTGGAGGAGGGAAGGGAAGGGTGGGTGGCTTAGGGGGTTACGGAGGAGGTACTCTCGGCCCCCCCTCCCTTCTGCCTGCATTGCTTCCCTTTCGCGTTACGAGGTGCCCCTAAGCGAACATCCACTGTACCAGAATGCCCCCTTAACCTCGCTCCTTCAGGCAACTAGTAGTAGTTTCCAGAGACTTGGATCTGACACGGGATCACACCATCAGAGCTATAGGCATGCAATGGGAAGAGATTTTTACAGCTTTGATAATGTGGAATATCACATTTTATAGTATCAAAGAATATAGCAGTATATAATAGTTACATAATTTTTCTGACTAATGACAGGTAATAAATAGGTCATTAGTGGCCAGCTGATTTAATTATTTAACAATGCTGACAAAGCTGAATATTCAACCTTAGTGACCCCCAGTTTGTGCCCAACCCACCTTTTGAAAACCATTACTTGCTACGTCTTGTGCATATTCCAATCTGGACAGCCTTGGGGGTTTGATTCCTGACCCGGACCAGATTGCTTCCCCAGATAACCACTGTCTCAATCAAACAAATGCAAATATTAATCTTTAGTTAATCTTTAGTGGTAGACCATCTACCCCCAATGTTACAAGTTTTGCTTTCACATTATCATGAATATGATAATGTATTATTTAAATGATACACCTGACAAATATAAAAATATATAGTTGTTGTTTTTTTAATTATTTGTGGTCTCAAGATGCCAAATTTATTTTTTTGGATAAATGTAGAGGGTTGTTTCTGGGTTAGAGTTAGGAAGGAAGGGCATCTGGTGTAAAATCTTTATGCAAATCACTGGAGGTTGAAAATAAGCTGTGGCGACCGACAGAGGATGTCGATCATGAAAATGCTGATACAACATTAAAAAATATCTGTAATAGAAAAAAAGAAACAAATTTAATTGATTGTGATACAGAATTTTGTGTTTTGTTCTTAAATATGATCTTAAAATAAAGTTGTACAAGTCCCATTTGAATGACATGTTGTATATCAGTCCAGTCAAGTTAAGTGTGAATGCTATGATAACTTGTGTCTGGATCCTGCTGTCCACCTTGATATACAGCCCCTGCCCTATAGGAATACCCCTCCTTGTCAGGCCTGTCCCTAGTTAGAGATACATTCCACGCTCAAGAAGAAGTTCAAGGCCCTGAGAGGCCCTCCCTGGTGACTGCGTTTCTGCCGAATGTATGTAAAAAGAGCCGGGGGCATGTAAGAGTGAGCAGATGATATGTCAAACCACACTATGGGGCCACAGGTAGGTGACAAGAGCCCAGGACAGCAGGGTATCACATGACCCCCCCTTGTCCTCATGGCTCTTGACACTAGATCCCCAACAGCTAATTGAGGCAACAGTGCAATTCATTGGTGCACGGCCCAGTGTCAACACCTTTCCTTCAAGGTACTGGCGGATTTATTCCCATCACGCCACGGACACACGCGGGTGAAAAAAAAGTGTCAAAGGAGGGAGGCCACGTGCAAATTGATGCTGTCGGGGTGATAGGAAATAATACACACGTGCTTTTCAACACACAGAAAAGCTGTCAGAAGTAAATGGGTTTAGGATGGTGGAATTTCCTGAGACCTCAAAAGGTGTCAAGGGTCTAATTCAGGGAAACATCTGTTCACAAAGGTGCCCACTTGAGGACAGGCACCAGTCTATGCACTAAATCAATGTTCACTTTTTAATGCTATATTATCTAACACATTTAAGTTTTCTGATTTTTTTGTTTACATATCACCTGGCAAAAGCCTGATGTGATATAATATGTAGTACTCTGTGAGCTCTGCACAGTGTCCTGTTGTTTACAAGTTATGCTATTAGTGCTTGATGTTGTGGGCAAACCTACCCTGCCCACCCGTCTGGGTTCACACCACTGGCAGTTCAATCAAAATGAGCCGCACAAGATGGATTTTTGTGCGTTTATGAACTCATAAATCTCAATAACAGGGTTCATACACTTTTTTTTTTTTACCAAGAATTTTCCTTGACTTTTCCAAAACTTTTGACTGAATTTCCAAGACCTGAAAAATGACTTACAGGTGTTTAAATAGTTTTCAAAATGTCCAGTGTGTTACATTAGAAACATACTTTTGCTGCAATTTAATTTGGAAATTAGTCAGTTGAAGCAAAAAAACTGTTGGGGCTTTTCCCCATAGAAATATATTATTACACTAATTTTACTGACTTATACACTGGTGATTAAAAGATAATGATGCTATATTAGATATGAACTAGTAATTTATGCTGTTTTAAAGCATTACCAAAACTAGGAGCAAAAAAATAATTTTTGTTAAAATATAAAAAAAAAAAAAAAAAAAAAAAAAATTGATCACTTTTTCCTGCAATGAGAACAAGAAGAAGACAGTGTTTCTAGTTTCTACTGAACAATTATATTTACTGTATTCTAGCTGGGCAGGTTTAACTAGGAGTGGCCAAATGTTACTCAGACTGTTTAAACTTTCCCAAAATTTTTCAAAACTTTACATTCAAATATAAAATTCCCAAACTTTTACAGGTCCAGGAAATTGCAATTAAAAATTCCATGACTCTTCCAGGTTTTCCATGACTGTACAAACCCTGGATAATTATGAATCCAGCTTGCTGAATAATTTACCTGTGTAATTTAAGTATTTGCTAAGCCAGAGAAAAAACATCATAACCATAGATTTTTCTTTCAAATTTAGTAAAAAGTCAAGTTCAAATACCTACGCAACAAAAATTACAAGCTCTTTCTATTAGTTAAGAAATGATAAATGCTTTAATAGTAGCAGCAATGGTTTGCAAATCTCTTTTTATGTACACTTAACACACAGTCAAATTTTCTTTTCAGAATTGATTTTGTATGAATCATACAGTGTTAATTTATTTCTTAATTTATTTCTTATTTATTTTGAAAGATATGCTGCTGCTACCCCTTTAAGACTATATGACACCGGGCTACTTAAACTAAATGAAGCGTCAACTCCAGAAACTTATTCAGCAAAAAGTCCAAGGAGAAAGAAGTCACCGGCCTGGGAACATCGATTGGAAATTGCAATGCATTAACACCTCGGCTGGCCTTTAAGTGCTTTATCCAGATAATGAGGTCAGCCACAGTTTTATGGCTCTAATAAGTGGTGTTTTGGCATGTCATAACGCCCAATGAATCAAAAGTATATATTCTTAAATTTAGACGGAGGTGCATATGACTAATTTTGGGGTTTTGTGAGTCTGGGGTGGGGATAGGGAAATTCTTAAAAGGGTGTTGGTGGTGTTGCAGGAAGAATGAGGGCAGTGGTACAATGAGTACTTTGTGCAGACTTTTGCCGAGGGAGGGGAGACTGCGGTGGGAACAGACTGCGGCATTAATGGATTGAACTTAAGTAGCTGGCTTGGGAAGAGGTTTAAAGTTTTGGGCCTTCCATCACAAAAAGCACAGCAATTGTTTGCCACTTTAAACAGAACAATGTAGTATAATAAAAGTGCCCTGAAGAAGTAAAAAAATCCTGGCATATAATGGAATTTACACTGATAACATAATGTAGGTCAAATATTGAGAGGTGAAAGTAACTAGATACTTTTACTCTAGTAATTTGCATTTCTGAAAGATATTTTACATCCTGAGTAGAGGGGAAAATGTATTTTTGATCTTGGCAAAATGGGTAGTAAAAGAGGATTAACTGTAGTAGTGGCATGAGAAGCAGTAGCGGTAGCAGCAGCACCATTAATAGTAGTTGTAGTTGTAGTAGTAGTAGTAGTAGTAGTAGTAGTAGTAGTAGTAGAAGTCGTTGTAGCAGTACTAGTAGTATTAGCAGCATTTACTTTAAACTTCAATAAACTTTGCACTCAATACCATTTTATTTTACTCATGACTTAATAAGCAATTAATATGAGTATTTTTACTTCTATTTCTGTTTTGTAGTACTTTTACTTGAGCACAGATTTTGAGTACAGGTTAACATCTTTAACAAATTAAGAGAATACATGAACCAGTCTCTGTAGTCCAAATCGATGATTCCCAACGGTGGGCCAGGACCCAAAAAGTTGAGGGGAGGTTGAATATAGTTTTAATGTGCAGCTTATATGAAAGCTAAGGTTGTAGTAAAATAATTCACAAAAATAACTTTCTGTAAAAAGTGAGTCGCTCTCAAATCATCTACAACAAAATTAGGTCCAAAATCAGACCAGCTGAAAACCAAATCTAAATATTGCATCAAGACCAACCAGAAAATGTGTATCCATCCATTTTGACGTTTTTATCCACATTTCACTCAAGCTGCTTCTAGGTGGTACTTCTCTTTAACTGTGAGCTAATGAAGAGAAACCGACAACACATATGGGATATTTCTTTTTTCCCTCTATCTCATCCTCCGATCCATACACCATATGGGAACGTGTGGATGAGAAGCTCCTAAAGATCTCTCCCCATGGCGTCCGAGAATCAAAAAAATCCTTCCTCTCTTGTCTTATGTGCGCTCCCCTGGGCACATAAAAGTGAAGGTTACACTTGCAGCCCTTTTTAATGACGAGCCTTTCGAGTTTCATTTAGAGAGAAATCTTCATTGTTAATCCGCTGCTTGTTGCCAGGTTTGGAACACACGCAGCGCCATATGTTGCACTCACTACCTTACATCTGAACCAAGGATTTCAGATTTGTCATTTTGATATGCTTTGCAACTAGACCGCCTGTTATAGGTGCTCTCTTTTTCGGTGTAATAAAACTAGCACAATATGGCCTAAAGGTAGAGAAATGTTTAAATATAACACAGACGAGCGGGACCAAGACCCCGGTGTCATAGTGTCTGTTTTAGCTAAAAGGCATTGATCTAAAAACTAAAGTAAAACAGTGATTCCCAAAGATTTTGCAGAGAATATTTGGCTTTCCAAGTACTATATTTAATGGGGTAAAAAAAAAGAGATTAAATAAGGACAAAGCAGGAAATTAGCCAGAACTGGGACACAATCAGGAGTAAACCATCCTAAATCTAGGACTAAACCAGGACTAAACCAGGTTTAAACCAGGGCTAAACAAGGTCCAAACCAGGACTAAGCAACCAGAGCAGGACTGAAAAGGAACAAAACTAGCTCTTAAGTAAACTGAATCAGAAAAACACACGCACACACAAAGAAAAAAAAACAACTCCTGAGTGCTGCCACAAAAAACATGTGTACCACCAGTAGTACCCGTACCATAGTTTAAGAACCACTGGTCTAAAAAAAACAAAAAACAAGCACATTCACATCTTAGCACTTCAGCACTCACCGACATTGTTTAGATGAGGCGGATCCAAAACTGCACAGGAGAGCGTTCAATCACGCCAATGTGAAGTCTGGAAGCCATTAACGTGAGTATAGCCGGGGCTCAAAAGCTGAAAAGTACAGTAAATGTTAAGCAGGTGAGGGATTCAGAAACTGTAATAATCCTAATGTTATTTGTCAATTCTCGAGAATCAAAATATTGACAATTTTGTGAGGTCTGTTACTTTTGATAAGGTAGTAATGTTTCTTGGAAAATTGGATTCCTAATTAGTAGCTATAAAGTAAAATGTAGTATGCAACATGTTAATATTGTGTCGTTTGTTTTTGTTCTCTGTGAGCTGGTCACAAGCCAGATAACTGGAGCCAGGGGGGGCATCTGGTGTAAAATCAATATAAAAATCACTGCAAGCAAGGAGGCAGATGATTTGCTGTGGTGAGCTAAAAAAGAGAAAAGCCAAAAGGAAAGACAATGACATACTACACTAAATGTTGGCAAAATACAATGTGTTGTGGTAAGTTTGATTTTTGACAGTTTCTAAGTTAATAGCTGCTAGTTTTGCATACTTTGTTTGATATAGGCTTTTTAGATTGTATTATTATTATTATAAGTGGACAAATGATGAATTGGTCGCACAGCTCAGGGGCAAACCAAAAACTGCTTTTCATATTACTGTATATTTACTCCTGTACTCCTTGATTATAAAATGTATTTATCAATCATAACTTTCAAGTAGTGCTGGGTACTGTTAAACAATACCTTTATGTAAAAAATAAAATAAAATTACAAAAGTAAAGTTACAATACTATTGGTATTGAAAAAAATATTTTTTATTCAATACCAAGTTTCAATACCTAGTGGGCCCATTAATGTTCTTTTTATTGTATGAATCAAATAAATAAATCAAATAAATAAATCATACAAACTACTGGTTTTAACTTACAGCTAATAACCTGGCTCCAAAAGTTGTTTTTTTATTCATTATTATTGTGTTTTATGGTTTTAGGTGAATTAGCACATCATAGGTATCAGAAAACTCAGGTACCTACTTTCTGAATACAAGTAAATTTTAGAGCAAAAAATATATTTTGACATATGTAATCTTATCAAATCTCTTAAAGAGAACAATATATTTTTTACCTTAGTGGCAAAGTATAAGTAGTAACAGAAGGGGAAGTTTTAGCAATAGTAAAAGCAGTTAGTAGGGGTAATAGTAGAAGTATTTGTATTAGTAGTAGGGGTAACGGTAATAGCAGCAGCAGTGGAAGTAATCATAGTAGTAGCGGTAGTAGTAGTAATCGTTGTGCAATGGTGGCCTAATTTAGCCTTTACAAAAACAGTACTTTCTCTTCAGAACGAGTTTAAATGTGTTGTTTGTTTATTATAACATTCTTGGGGTTAACCATGAAGTTTACAGATACCAGCCGAGCCTTGTACCACTCTGCTCCCATTACGGACCTAAAGCAGCTACCCCCCAACATAAACAATTATTCCAGCTCATATTTACACAGGTGGGAGTTCAATATTAAGGTGCCACAGTCTATACATTGCCCCATTCATCACATAATTAGATTTTCATGAAGTAGATTGGCTGCTCATAGGTTGTCACTTCAAATAGAGAAGCTCCTCCTGCCTCCACCAGTCCATCTTTACTTTGCATACCTGCCAACACAGCTATAAAGAAATTACCCTAATCATCAAGGTAATTAACATCAATAATTATCGACAGAAGTGCTGCGAGGAGGCCGCTTTGATGGACAAAAGAGTTTCACTGTTAATCACTCGCATGCCAGTTTTGTGAATGAAGGCATTGTTTCGCTTGTTAAAAGGTGTATAGCGCAAAAAGTATAGGAGCGGAGTTGACGTCATGTGGAACTAGCAACAGCAGGTGAAACACTAACACACACACATACACACACAGACAGACACAAACTTGAGCCCCCTCCATCACCTCCCTGTTTGCCAGGAGTTGCACCTGCAGCTTATTATCCAGGCCTTTAGGTTGATAATGTAGCGCAGGTGCCAAAGTGCCACAGCACCATTGTAACACAAACAACAGCCAGCAAAATGGGCACACACGCTTACAGATGTGCAATGATTAATTAATACTACGACGACGACGGGTAAATTGTAAACATTGCACCGACTGTCCTTGTGCTGGAAAACACAAAGCACATATGGGAAGAATCAAATGAAAAAAAACTGCTCTCATGTTTAAAAATTTATAGGTTCACAAATTTCTGACTTTTAATTGATTTTTTGAGTTGAAATTAGAATTTGTTATGCTAAGTCTGACAGTGGTTTAAAAAGCACTTGTTGACACAAAGGTAACGTTATGAGCTAGCCACAAAATGGTGCTAAAATCACTTAATCATAGTTTTCAAGCCTCATGACACTGTTATTCTAATAGTAACCAATTTTATACATTTTTGCAGCTGCACACATCTAATATAAAAGCAAAGGCTGTACACACCAACTGTCTCATTACTAAGGAAATAGTATGTGAATAGTTCAACTTATTTACTCACTATTTAAATGCATGGTCATTGTTAAAGGAATACAATGTAGGATGTGTGTAAGGATACCTGGATCCATGTCCCAAATTAGCATTTAGAGCTGACCAACAACTCAAAGTTAATTTGGGTTTACTTTGATTTGAATTAACGGTAGCTGCTAGTCATATAGAGGTCTTGCCTCTCCAAAAAATCTAATAATATATTTCAGGAAACACACAAATTGAAAGGAAATCCTGCATATTATTCTTGTAAATGTTAAATAAACTGTGCCTCAGATAATCCTCAAAAATATATTATAGCATAGATTCAATTAGCTTTTTTTCTAGCAGCAGCTGTGTTTGGATAGGACTAGTCTTATGAGAGAATAGGATGTAAAAAACTTTTTAAATAAAGCTAATGTAGCCTGGTCTAGAGGGTAATCAGGGCAAATTGCTGTAAATTATCTTTTCTTCTCCCTGTGGAGGAGCTGCGTTTAACCCATCCCAGTATCACAGGGCGGTGGGCTGCCACTGTGCGTCACCTGGGGACTAAAACCCAGATCTGTGCTGGTCAAGGGCAGTGACAGGGGAATTAACCTAATATACATGTTGTAATAGAGGGGAAACCAGAGCGATGAGGCAGTGCTGAGTGGAACGGGCCAAATCCACATGGAAAGACCCTGCACAGGATCAGCGATGTGACGAGAGCTACCACAAAGCCACGACTCCATGTTATGGGAACCAAGCACTTATAGATATTTTCCCTACCACTGTCATTTCCCAAACTAACCAATGCCAAAACCTAATTTAAACATTTTCTATGGGCAGCCTAAAGCCTTAACCACACGCAGCAAAATTGATTCATTCATCTTCGCCCATCTTAGAGTCTATCCCAGCAACTATGGGCCTGAGGCGGGTATTGGTTTATCAGCATCTGTGCATTAGACCAGTGTTTCCCATCCAGGGGTATTGGTACAGAGATCCCCAGGAATAAACAAGCACTTTGCAGAGGGTACGTGGAATGATCATCATTTGATAAGAAAAAGGTTTAGATTTTTTCACAATAAACTATTGCAACTTATGAAAAACAAGCTTTAGTGTCTGCTTATAAATATTATTTGAATAGGTCTATTATATTTTGTTACTTATATTGTAGGATTAATGGATTGTTTAAAAGGGGAAATAGTCAAATTATGATCATTTTCAATAAACTTTAATATATTCATATTCTTATTCTTCTTATTCTTATTATTCTTATTAGTAGTAGTAGTAATTTTACTCATTACATTATTTTCCTTTTGAAAATGAAATATATAGTAAAATAAGTTAATGTAATTGACGTTTATTTTGTTATAATTGTATTTATTTTATTCATTCATATTCATTCATAAGGCAGCCATTCACAAAATCAAGACTGTCGCGGCCCACTTAAATTTCAAAAAATCCCACGTGGACCCCAAACACAACTTCCCTCTATTCAAAAGACTATGTCATATTTTTCTGCATGTATTTCTATAAAAACCTTACAGAAAACACTGACTGTTGATTAAAATAGTTTTTAAGTAATATTTTTAAACAAATATACAACTGTACTTCATCTCAAACTCAATTTCTTTTTATGTATTTAATATTGTCAACCTCTGGCGGACCCCCTGCAGTACCTTTGCGGCAACCCAGGAAACCCCAGACCCTACTTTGAGAATCACTGATCTAAAGGCTTTTTTTCTTGAATTTGATTTTCAAAGCAAACACTAAAATAATCATAAAATGTCTTTGTGCTTATAAACACAGATGTTTTTAAAGATTGGTATGACACAAAGCCCAGGGGGTACACAAGACAAAAAAGGTTGGGAACCATTGCATTAGACAGTGGTGGAGGAATAAGTTTTACACCAGATGCCCTTCCTGATACAACCCTCTCCATTCATCCTGGGATTATGATTAGCACAAGGAGCACTCTGCTTCATGCATCTTTCCTTCTCATCGTTCTGTACACCAGTATGGTCCACATCCTGATTCATAACAGCACCGTAACTTTTCAAGATGAAGGGGTGCTGGTCTGTGTTTTGCCCACTTCAGTCTGGTGATGATTTTGTGCACTGAATTGATGGCAAACCGCATGGGGTTCGGGGCGGGCCAAGACACTGACCACAGGCACCCGGATCCAGACTTTCAGCGACAGTTCCTTGTGGTGACATCTGCTTTTACTCAGGCAAGAGCACTTCAGCACTTAATAAAGCATGTAATCACGCTGTTGTAAGTCCACGTGCAGACAAAGCAACGGGTTCGCGAGAGGCGGATGCTCCTACACTGTTTTGGTCTGTTTTTGCTTATCTGCTAATGTTGGTTTATCAGCAACTGTGCAACGTTAGGCAGCGGTGGAGAGTACTGAGATTCTTCACTTTAGTGAAATAAATATACTATTATAAAAGCAAAAGTATCATAAGAAAATTTCTGCTCTAAGTAAAAGTGTTGCAGTGGTTCGCAAACTTTTCATACCACCTCAGAAAATATTTGAGTTTCAAAGTACATTCTTCAATGGCCTAAAATAAGCACAAGGACTAAACTGGACTAAATCGAACCAGGACTAAATCAGGACAAGATCAGCACTATACCAGGTCTAAGATAAGAAAACCAGGTCTAAAACAGCAATGAGCCAGGACTAAACCAAGACTAAACTGGATTAAACCTAACCAGGACTAAACCAGGTCTAAGACAGGACTAAACCAGGTCTAAGACAGGACTAAACCAGGTGTGAAACAGCAATGAGCCAGGACTAAACCAAGACTAACTAGACTAAACCTAATCAGGACTAAACCAGATCTAGCACAGGACTAAACTAGGTCTAAACTAAGACTAAGACACCAATTAACCCAGAATAAACCAGGACTAAATTGGACTAAACCAAGTCTAAGAAAGGACCAAATCAGGTCTAAGGCACCAATGACCCAGGACAGGACTAAACCAGGACTAAACTAGAGTAAACCTAACTAGGACTGAATCAGGTCAAAATCAGGACTATACCAGTAATAGGGTCAAAAGCAGCACTAAACCAG
Source organism: Bostrychus sinensis (assembly GCA_020698575.1). NCBI lineage: Eukaryota > Metazoa > Chordata > Actinopteri > Gobiiformes > Eleotridae > Bostrychus > Bostrychus sinensis. The sequence goes on from CM036252.1 coordinate 18,752,954, forward strand.
GACTAAAGCAGGACTAAAGCAGGTTATAATTGGGACTAACTGAGGGTTCTAAATTAAACTAAATCAGGAGTGGACTGTAAAAGAGTCCTGAGTACAATCAGAAGAACCCTGCACACCACTAGTTGTACCCTTTACTACAGAGAACTACTGTAGTAAAGTATAAAAGTAAAGGTATTCGACAGAGATTCAACAATTAATATTACTAAATTAAGTATTACGATGAAGAATAGTGCTGGTTATAAAATTAAAGAACCAACGCTGGCATCTCCAATCTTCATTATTTGTATATGTTTCTAAAAGCACTGCTATGTGTCATGCTATATATTAAACTACAGATATTTGCTCTAAAGATATATGATAACTGTATTGTGTATAAAAGTACTTTTGTTCAGTTCATTCCACCACTAGCATTGGGGCTTAAATAAAACCAGGCAGACGTTTATGATTGATCACAAGTAGTTAGCGCTAAAGCAAGAAAGCCATTTACAAACTATAAAGGTGTCGTTCTTGCTTCCTGTATACACCTGTGTGCAATTTATATGGACGAGAACAGGCACATTTTTGATCCTATGGCCATGTGGAGCAGCAACAAAAGCAGCTATTGTGGAAGACATGACAGTTACCTAAAATTATATTCTGCTACATATTCTCAGCCTGCTCAAGCTTTGCTACGCATACTTTTGCTTCTTCTAGTGGTAATCAGGAGTCTTTATTGGGTTTGCATGTTATTTATATTGATCAGGCTAACAAGCATGCTTTCCTTATTACTAGTAATTTAGATGTTTTTTCTTTAATTTTCTCCACAAAATTCTCAGCCTGCACAAGCTCTTGCAGGGAAAGTCTAAAGCAAAACTCACTCTTAAGCGTGTTCTCTGCATCTCGTCTCATATTTCAGCTAAACTGCCTCCGCGCCAGGGCCAAGGAATGCATCAAGCGCCATAAATCAGGGGCTTGATAGGAACTTGGCGGCCGGACAGCAGCGCAAAAAGGGGCTGAGGCCACAGTACAGTAAAGATGTTTTAAGGTGAACATTACCATCTTAGTAAGGAAGAAGACAGGAGGGGAGGGTAACTTTGATTCAAGGGGGAGTTTTGTCCAAATGACACAGCAATGAAAGGCCTTCTCACCTCCTTTAGCCCATTCACATTCCTCCACTTGTGAATCACTATGATCACCGAGGCCTCAGAAGTCTGGCGCTGTCTTCAATTTTATTTATACGCATTTTGGACCCAGGAAACGGGTCATCTGTGGTGAGGAGTGAGCACAGGTGGGATTGTCCTGAAAAAACAGAAGAAGAGAAAGAAAAACAGTTTGAGTGATAGAGGCACAGATACGCCTCTACCTCAGTGTTTCTCAAATTGTGGTACCAACTGGTGGTACACGGACCTCCTCTAATTGATGTCTTTGCAGGTCAAATCCAGACTTAGTTTATTTTGGGCTTGATCCAACAGAAAATAGGCCACTTAAATTATGGTTTCAGTCTAGGTTTAGCCCTGCTTTAGTCCTGGTTCAGGTCCAGTTGTAGTCCAGGTGGTAGGTGTGATATAAACCTTGTTTTGTCTTTATTTAGTATTTAGCATTTTTATCAGTTAGTCCCTATTTTGTTCCTTGTTTGTTGCAGTTTATGCCTGGATAAGTCAACATTTAGGGTCATTTCAGTCCATTAATGATTGTACTTAGGAAGGAGTGTTCACAGGTGGGTTTATTCTGAAGAAAAGAAAAGAAAAAAAAGAAAGAGTTAGTGTGACAGAGGCAGCCGGCATTGTGTTTGTATGTGCCAGGTTTGTTTGTGACAGCTCCGCCTGTCTGCGCCTTATGCAAATGGGGCAGGGGGCTGGGAGGGGACGGATCCATGGGAAACTACTGGTGCTAATCCAGCATGTTGAACAGGGGAGGAGAGGAGCACTTTTCAATGAAGCACCCCCCACCCTGCTGTACAAGTCATACAAACAAGCACGAACACTAGCTTGTACTTATGTCATTGGTTCTCAAACTGTGGTACGCAGGCTTTTTTTATATTGGTACTCAGGAGTCTGTTGCAGTCCAGATTTTGCCTAATTGAGAGCCGGTTTTATTCCTGCTCTGGTTTGGGGTTAATTTTAAAGTGTAGACCACTGCTCAGTCCTGGTTTATGTGCAGTTACAGTTTTAAGTCTTTGTTTAGACATTGTTTAATCTTTGTTTAGACATGGTTCAGTCCTAGTTATGTGTTGCTTTTTTAAATCCTGGTTCAAACCTGGTTTAGACCTAGTTTTGTCCTGGTTTAGTCCTGGTTTATATCCGATTTAGTCTTGCTTTAATTCTCATTTAGTCCTGGTTTAGTCCTTGTTTAGTCCCTGTTTTATTCTTATTTAGTCCTGGTTTAGAGCTGGTTTCGTCCTGGTTTACTCTTGGTTTAGCCATGTTCTGTTCATATTTAGTAATCCTCATTTCACTCCATTAAAGGTGGTACTTTAAAGCAAAAAATGTTCTGAAGTGGTGCTTGTACGGAGTTTGAGAATCACTGCTACTGTACATGTGCTGGTTCATTCCAAACTGCAACCAACACACAAAGATGTACTCACGAGTTTCCTCTCTTTCTCTCACCCACTCATCTGAACACCTGTTTCTTTTACTCGCATCCAAACAGACATGCTTTAATATGGGAACAAATCCCACGGTCTTAAGACCCTCCTCTGTCCGCCGGGTGTAATATCAGGGTGCTTTGAATGAGATAACAACAAGCTTCAGTGCGATCGGGCCCTGTACTACCACAAAAACATAGACTAATAACACACTACTGCCGCAGTGCATGGCTTAGACTATGAAATTTATGCAAATGTGTGTGGGAATACACAGAGAGAGCTCAAAGTGCTATTTAAGACTAGTGTGCTTCAGATGGCCCTCCTTTTTATTCCCAGAGCCCTCGTCAAGTGCATTTTTGCAAACAGACGCAGGCTTTCTACAGTGAAAGAAGGACACAGTCAAATATTTGTTCTACCAGGGCCCTAAAGATGTACTGAACACTCCAATATGTTTCTATTAACATGACTATACCCAGATTAAGTGCACATATAAAGGATTTTTAATTGGTAAATGTGATATATTTTGCAGAGTCAAGCAGATGGGAAGGCTGTGTGTTATACATGTATGGAACAACTATGTTTTTACCTCAAAATATGGAGCTTAAAAACATTTAAAATAATAATTTTGATAATTTTGTTTCTTGTTTCTTAACATCAATCAGAGAAATGCAACTGGGTTAACACCAATATTAATATTTTACCATGTAATGTGTATAAGCCCTGCCATTATCTGCAAAAACGTTTAATTATATAATTATATCTTATTGTAGTCACAGTCCCATGCAAGTTTTCAGACTTATCTTCTGCTTTAAGTTAAGTGTATACATCCTGAAAAGTTGTGTCGTGTGCTGCCCTGTTAACTGTTATTTGCAGGCCTGTTACTGTTATTATATGTAGGCCTATCACAGTTATTATATGTATAACTTAAGTTCTTCTGCTATCTCTGATCCATTTGAAAACAATGCATATTTTAAAGCCTTGTGCTATTTTGAAACAGCTTTGGAGTTTGCACATTTGGATTAATACTGATCGCAGAAAGTAGTAGTAGTAGTATAAAAGTATAAACTAATGTAAATTTTGTTTTTAAGTGTGTCTTTCAGCTCAATGTTACTTTAGTCTACTCTCCACAATTGTATTTTTAACTAAACAACAGCATAATTTGCTTGTTTGGAGCTTGTTTACTACTGAAAATGGCTGTGAATAGAATATCTTGATAAAATATAGCATATACTAACTAGTAAGTGTATAAACTAATACAGATTTTCTATTAGTAAATAGATCTAATGACGTCATATATACCCTTCATTTATTTTATCTGCAACTCAGCATGCAAACTCATCCATCTCCCTTTTTGTGTCTTCATTAACTGTCCTGTTAAACAGAGGTATATGATGATTGGTGATTTTGTTTCCACACATATTTCTGTAGTAGTACAAAAGTGTACCATTCATAGTCTTAAATCAAGGCCTTCTCATAGATTTCTTATGATCTACACCACATAGATCCACTTTTAAAGATGAACATGCAATACAAACACACACCTAACAATACTATTAACCTTGCTCCATCTTGTTTTGAGTTTGGTAGAAGTTATATTTAGGAGAAGCGCACCTGACTGATATTATGACAATGAATGATTTAAGTGGACTGTCCTGACCTGCTATTTTGTGATTATATTTCTCTGTATTGAAGTCATGATCCCTGCATTGTCCATATAAATTCTTCCTGTAGTCATAAACCAATCAAATTCCGCCTTAATGACTTCCCGCTTAAGTGCATTAGACTTTGATGTCACGAGAGGATCAGATTAATTCATTACCTGATTCCACCAGCACAAGATGAATATTATATCCCTCCCATAAAACTCGGGGATGTGACAGACTTCTTTGTGCTAGCATTGGCTCTGGTCCAACCACGGCCCGGTCCAGCCTCTGCACTCAGGTTGGTGTGAGGGTACGCGCTGTGCTTTTCCCCTCTCTCCTCCATCTTTTCTTTCGTGGCGCACAGTTAGGACCACAAGGCGCCGTTACCTCTTCAAAAAACGGACAAACACAAAGGCAATCAACAAATCTCCTATGCTTGAGCCCTGCGTAACATAATAGGACCAAATCATCGTCTATTTAGCTTCGTCAAATCACTGACAGCAGGCCCTGATAAAAGAGAGTGGAAAATATGTAGGGTACAAGACGCTGCCAAGACCCTCACCGACTAGAGCCCCCTATTGAAGCCAGATGTTGACTCAACTGGCCAATTTTGATAAATGGCATAATGATTACCATTATAGATCGGGTAATTTTATATCAGCGTGCCACATTGTTGGTCCTTTTTAATGATAGCCAAATGAAGTCTGGTCTGTGCCCGGGGGCCAGGTGGGCTTCTCTGTTTGCAATATGCAGTGCCTCAGTCTACCTTTAGGAGGAGGGCAACCCCCCACAGTGGACTGGTCTGGGCTTATGTGGGCACCAGTGCCAGTTGTCATCAAGTGTCCAACAATGCTCTGAGCCCATTGCATAGCCCCTTAATGAGACTTAATTGTCAACTTATCCTGACTTTTTCCTCTTCCAATGTCCTCAATCCCATTAAGAAAGCTTAGTAGATCAGAGCTTGTTCATACGTGACACAGTGACCCACATGAATCTTACCTTGTGTGACCTGACGCAGTCTCGCCGGAATCACCCCACCTCGGTCCAAACGCTTGTCTCCCATTCCTGAGGGATTGAGGTATTACAGTAGATTAGCTGGTGAATTACCACAAAGGGCCATGGGTATGCAGGGTCATGGGATCGCTCCAGGACACGAAAACTAATGTTTGCTTTCAGGAAAAACTGTCACAGACACACTTCTGAGAATCAAAGAAATCCAATTAGCTTAATACTGAAGTTAAACAGTGCTCTGATCTGACACTGTCCTCATCCAACCCCAGCAGCAATCACTAACCTTGTTTTGGGCTCTTAGCCTAATTCAGGTACGTGATCCAAAATGTGCACGTATGCTCTCCACTGAGGAAGCTGAAACTTTACCTACAACAGAATTTATTATGATTTTTAACATTTCTACTGCATTGTCTATAAAACCGTCCTGGAAACTGAAAGCAGAATAAATGACAACGTTAGTTTGTCAAATGGGAGAATATAGCCAATGATTTACAGATGGAAACACATTTTCTGAAGTAGCTTTCAGAGGGTATTTTTGCTAGCCGGTTAGCTACAACAATATTTAACTTTACTCCCAGTAAATTATTATAGCTATAAAATGTTTTATAAGCAACCATATCCCCATATTAATTTACTTTAATTAGCAAGATAAGCTTACTTTAGCATTAACCTTAGCTAACACCGTAAACAAGTAAGCTAAGGACAGCTAAATTTATTTTAATCCCATATTTGACAGGAGCCTTAACGTTACCTTCAAAGGCTACTCGCCGTATATTTTATTAAAAGTATATATATATATATATATATATATATATATATATATATATATATATATATATATATATATATATATATATATATAACATAACCAACAAAACGTGCCTTTGGCTAGCACAGGTTAACAAACAGCATGCTCTCACCTCAGCACCACACAGGCGGTTGAGCTGACACAGTTACTTCCTTCTGCCACAGAAGCTGGGAATTAACAAAATACCTTTACTCAAATAATTACATTTTTATAAAAATGTACTTTCTGGTTAAATTTTCGAAACTTTAAGCATACCAGAGTAAACTGTCGAAGGAAAATAATACTTCTACTCAAGTAAGTTTTTAAAGTCTCTAAATGAGTAGGGTGACCAGATTTTTAGACTGGAAAAGTGGGACACATATTTTTTCAGTAATCACAGAGCATTTGAACTCATCACGTGACAAAAACGCTTCCGAAATCCATAAAACTGTCAAATCATTTAATGAAAGTACATGACTCTAGGGCTTAAGTTTTTTTCATTTTAATGGCAATTTCTTAACAACAACAACAACAACAACAACAACAACAATAATAATAATAATAATAATAATAATAATAATAATAATAATAATACGTTTAGTGACAAAAGTCTTTAGACAAAAATGTTTGTTTCCTATGATTTTTTGTTGGCTAAAATGGGGACAACTATGACATGATCCACTGAAAACTGGGACATATGAGTATATATGTTTTTACAAATACTTGTTGGGACATGGGACAAGGAGCCTAAAACTGGGACTGTCCAGATTAAACAGGGATGTCTTGTCACCCTATATATGAGTAATATTTCTGGTCTCTCTGTAAAGTGGGTAATAGTTAGATCAGTACTGTATTAGGGTAGTAGTTGTGGTACTAGTTGCAGTAGTAGTGGTAGTTGTCGTGGAAGTAGCAGTAGTATATTTGGCTATGTACTTAAGTTAATTTACCACAAGTAATAAATCTGTTGAGTACTCTTACTTCTACTACCTGAGTAATATTATCATCATCATCAAACTTTGTTACAGACTCTGAGTAAAAAAACAACAAAACATAAAAACCAAGGGATAAATATGTTGAAGTAACAGTATTTTTACTGTACTTTTTCTTAAGTTATGGTGACCAGACATCCTTATATAAACAGGACAGTTCCAGTTTTAGGCTCCTTGTCCCATGTCCCAAGACATATCTGTAAAAATATGTCCCAGTTTTCAACAACCCGTGTCCCAGTTGTTCCCATTTTAGCCGAGAGGAAAGCATAGAAAACTTAGAACACATTTATCTAAAGACTTGTGTCACTAAAATTATTTACGTCATTATTTTTATTAATAAATTGCCATAAAAATGTAAAACTTAAGCCCCAGTGTCATGTACTTTAATTACATGACAGATATTTTTATGGATTTCTGAAGCTTTTTTGACACTTGGTGAGTTCAAATGCACTGTGATTAGTGAAAATATGTGTCCCAGTGTTTGGGAAGCTGTTCACCCTAACTTAAGTACAGGTTTCGAATACTTATTTTACCTCTGCCTCTATGTTCTATGCTTAGTTATGAAGTAAACCACTCTCCTTATCAATCCCCCCAAAACTATTAAAATAAAATAAACAATGAAATCACACATTTCTGTAGCATAGCTCATTTTATTGTTTAAACAGTTTTGCATAGGAAATATATCCACTTCCAGTAATTGACTGCAGTAAAAACAGCTGCTAGCAGTATAGGCTGGATATAACAGTAACAATCACAAAAAGTTGAGCCATTATTTACATTGACTTTAATCTTGTGGCAATTTTAGCCCCTGCACCAAATGTAACCAGCTTGGAGGCGTTTGCCTAATAGCTTGGCGTTTCTAAAATCAAAAAAAAAGAAGAAGGGATATCAAGGCCTTCACTATAGTACAGTTCACATTGGACACCTGCGGCTCCTAAACTGTAAATGATAAGATAAAAACAAAAAAAGTTTCCCACAAAAGTCATCTAAAACGTACATTCAGATACATACATAGACCTTTGCACACACTTGCAGTGTAACTACAATCACTACTGGAGACTGTTTACATATTGTTTTGTTGGTGCTGTTGTTGTTGTACACATATCCACCTAGTATCATAAATACAAATGTGTGCGCAGAGGGTAGTAAAAGTGCCACAAGACCCCAAAAAAAACAAAGTCAGCCCTGCAGAAAAAAACTGGTGACTTATCTATTTAAAAAAAAAAAAAATTATTTCCACCTTTCACTTCGCTGTTAGCATTAGCATATAGCATTAAACCCTCCTCAAATCTCCATGAACAGAAATTCAATTTAAGCAAGCTTGATGTGGGCATTGTGTGTAGACAATGTTTTTCAAAATAAACTCACAAAACATCAAAAAACTAATAATAGTAAAAGAGCAAATTTCCAGATGCCACATTCGGTTCTGCGTGATGCCATTTTTCTTGTCACATATGAAAGTTAATATCACATTTTACAAGTATATACAACAGACACTTGGACAGCTTGAACAGGCACTGCATTGCTATCTTTTTTGTCTTCTTTTGGTGAATGTTACATCCTGTAAAAATGCTGGTTTTCATGTTTAGGAACAACCTGATGCCAAGTGACTAGCAGCTAGCCAAAGAAGTATGGAACAAGTGTGAGTGTATTGCTCATGTACAATGAAAAGGAAAACAAAAAAGCAATTTAAAGTCTGCATGTAGACGTTTTTTTCATACATATTGCATGAGTGCCACAGGTCCTCCTTGCATAAAATCGTCCTGTTCGACATTATAATACTTTTTCAAAACAAAATAAGGTCGTCATGAGTTGAATCTGTCGAATTGAGGCTCTAGAAAAATGCTGATTGGTGGAACACTGATTCAAAGTTTCTAGAGCCTCTTTCGGCATTCACACCTGCGTAGTAAGCTCAATACTTTACTACCAGCTGGAAGGTACAGTACCCTATTCCCAAGCACCTGCAATCATGTGATCAAATCAGGCTTTTACGGAAAGTGCAAAATCAGCATTTACTGATCATTTTGAGAGACATTTTTTTAAAGACCAAATCGGGCTCAACGTTGGCGAGTCACATCTGAAATTAGGTGTAGCACCAGTCAAGTTGCAATAGATTTGAAAGGAAAAAAAAAAGAGGAAGAAATTTATCAAGGATGTTTGTCACTGCAGTTTTTACCCTGCTTCTCGTTTAAAAAAAAAAATTTTAAGGTCAGGTGCAATCTGGGGCCTTTCTACTGGTTAACCTCCCAGCTGCTACAAGAACACACTCACACCACAAATCTTGTTGGACAAGAATTCATCACACCCATTTAAAAAAAAACAACAAAAAAAACAAAAAAACAAAACAAAAACTAAACTAAACAAAAAAATGAATTAAAAAAAATCACATCACTCGCTATGGCCACACTAATGAAAGAACAACAATTCAAATACTTTTTGACATTTTTCCCACATGGAAATATCTAAGCACTAGGTTCAGAAATAATATTAATAATAAAAAGCCTTCATTGTTGTTGTTTTTTAGTATTTATGGATCTCTATAGATTCACCCCGCTTTTTTGACTTTACAAATACAACAAAAACACTTTAGACTCTAATAATTAATAATAAGGGAAATCTGGAGAGTTCTAACTCAAATCCAGCCTCCGAAAACACAAAATTTCCTGAAATGGAATTGACTCGTTTTTCCCCAGAATTGAAGATTTACAAATAAGGGCTTAAGAGACAAAGTTTTACAGTGTACAAACTCCTGTCTTTTATATGGCAGGATTTTTTTTTTCAATAGAAAGACCCTCATTTTTCTGTGTAGTGTCAGAGGCACTCCAGCTCACACACGTGCACACAATACACTCAAGCTGCCACTACTACTGCTATCAACCAGGATATTTACCTTTATGTACAGTCTCCTATTCAAATACACAGTGACCCTGACACAGTATCACACATCACTCATTCACAAACACACTCGGGGACAATGCACTTCAGTGGGGTCTCCAATGGCCAAAGGCTGCAAAGCACTTACAAATTTTATCCACAAGAAAAAAAAAGAAGAAAAAAAATTCAAAAAAGACAACAGTGCACATAGAACGGGGTGACTTTTTCTACTGTTTTTTTCTGCATAAGGGTGAAGATGGAGAGATTAAGCTTGACTTGAGGGAATTGAAATTTAAATTCCTGCTTCGTAGCCCTCAGATAGCACTTGGAGAGCCGCCGCTAACTCTCCGAGGGTGTTTCTTTCACGATTGTAGGGAAAGAGTGCAAAAAAGACGTTAAGAAATTTTCACATTTTAACTTGATTGATATAGGAAATAATGCCCTGCAGTATGCCTGAGTGATTATTCGGCAACACTTTAGAAAAACTCACAGCTGTAAAGAAATAATAAAGCATTAATATGTATGTAGCTAATAACTTGATCAGTAGATTGTAGATACTGAATTAACACGCATGATTATGATTTAGCGTTGATCTACATGAGCTTATTACTCAAGAATTAATAACAAATTTTTATAACTCCATAGTGATTATCAGGACTTGACATTTACTTTTTTGCTTACTGGCAACCATGGCTAGTATTTCTCAAAAGTTTCAAGTCAATTAGTATCTTTACTAACCAATTTAATAAGTTATCCACATTTAATTTCCAAATTTGCAATATTGTTGTGGACTTGCAGTGTAATGGTAAAAAAGCAACATGAACTACATAGACCATGATCCTTTGCTCTGTTTCAGTGCAGCCAACATGATAAAAATTTGGTTACTAAACACTTTTTCAGTCTTAACCTTTTGAAATATCACAATAATTAATGCACTAAAGGCTCTTCAGGGCATTTTTAGAGTTTTGTTATTGTGAGCTTTTCTACAAAACTGTGAGCCTCCCAACAATACCACAAAAAAAATTGTAGCGTGAGATTTGGATATTGTTACATCTCTACTAAATGGAGTACACTCAAGCAGAGCAACATAAATTCAGGCTTAACCTTTAAAGTTAAGATATACAATAGGTATGCATAAAACTCAACCAGCCAAAGTGGCAGTGGGGTACTTGTGTTTACTAGCCAAAGTGAAAATCTACTTGCATTTGGCTGGATGGCTAGTATTAATGTCAAGTCCTGGTGATTATTCATGTTAAGGGTGCTCCGGCTTCTTCCTACTCTCCAAAGACATGTTAGGTAAACTGGTGACTAAATTAAAAATATGTCTCTAAGTGTCAGCCCTACAACTAACTGACCACTGTCCAAGGCTGAGCTTGACTATAGTCATCTTTCAGTAACAGGAATAAGCGCTGGAGCTGAATGAATGAAAATTAATTAACATTAATTTAATGAGAAATTGTTTATAGATATAGAATTAACACAATTTTGAGCTTATCATTCATTAATTAACATTATTGACATATTGCTTTAGATATAATCAATTTACTAATACTTAACTAATGCTATGTAGTGTGAGTTATTCTAAAGAGCTGCCAGTTATTCTTGAAACACTGTAATAACGGGGGGAGAAAATGATTGCCTATGTGCTATATTTAAGTGCTGTTTTTTTTATTCTACTGGATTCTATTTAAGCATCTATCGGACATTCTTGCTGGGGAAGGATTTGACATACAGTAATGTGCATATCGTATATACATTTATACAAATCTAATACTTATAAAATACTTTTTTTTCTAAAGGCTTGCCTGAGCCTGTCTGTAGCTGATTCGGACAGCGCTCATGAGCATAAGTCGGTGTGTGATTGTTGCGCAGATCACAGGCCACTTCACTGTTGTGTTTAAGGCATCTACTTGGGAAAAATTGCATTCGCGAAAAATTGAGCGGCGTATCACTCGATAGACTTCCATCCTCTTTATAGTGAACACAACGGGACTCTCTAGGGAAAAAAAAAAAGTACAATAAAATGATTCTCAAAATGATTGTCATGCTCAAGTCAAGCTGTCTCTCCTGTGATAAAATGAGCGTACTCAATGTCGCGAGCTAGCACCCCAAGTGGAAGTCTGAAAGGAAGAGTCACAGTAGACCAATCAGTGACTTTGCAGCCGTAGTAAGACCAAGGGTGCATTTTTAACAATTAATATAAAATAAACAAAAAAAAATCCCTCCCAAATTCAAATATACTGGACTCGCCGTCATTCGGTAGGCTGATTTGCTAGAGAAAGAAAAGACCTTGTCATACACTGCATAGAAAGCAGTCCCCACTTTGGTCAATAAAAAAGGAAAATCACCCACAACAACAACAACATCATCAACAACAGCAACGACAAACAACAATATCAACAAAATAAATGCATTACAATATTGTCTATCTCCAAACTAGCCTCTAATAATGACGCATCTATAAGCACTACCTACATAGGCAAAACTTGGTATTGCATAATTTTCATAATTCTGAATTCCACCCTCCACAATAGTAACTGGAAGATGAACAAAAATGAGCATTGAAAATAAAAGGAAAAAAAAAGATGACAGGTTATTAGAAAAACCACCAAAATACTGAAAAAATGCTGGTTGATTACAAACTTTAAAACGGCAACTATACACAGCCTTGATATGCAATGTAACTGTGAGATAGAGTAGTACATGAAGTTAAAAATCAACAATTTCATTCAGAGTACAAAACAATTTTTATCATAAAAATGTTAATTTTTCTATAATGATAAATGCAGCAAAAACAAGTGTAGTGATGTCTCTATATTCAAAGGCAAGGCACGTAATGTGGACTATATGTCATCGTGCAAATTAAGAGATATTGGAGAGATTTCCTTGTATAAATACGTCAGGATCGGAGAGGCAATGGCTGTGAACATGCCGTGCACAATTCTGGATTTCAGGGATTTGCCACCACCAGTTTCATAATCGTTTCAGTTTTACAACCTCTTCCACTGTGGGTGCACAAACTGCAGCTTTTCACATAAGCTTACTGTACATTTGCATGAATTGTCCATGATTAATACTTTGCATTCCATATTATATTCTGTAAACATAAGCTTTAGAAGCTGATGGCCAAATGCATATGCTCTTGATCTTATCGTAGCATCAAAAGTGAAGTCATTTTTACACACTATGTGTTTCAGTTCTTTACTATGTTTTGTCATTTTCCTCAAAAATAAATAAATGCTCCCCATTATGATGGGAAGTGTTAGAAAATCAGTGCTGCTGAACAGGTAGCTTAGTGCCTGCCTTCAACGGCCTTGATGTTTTCTCTTTTGAGCACACGGACATGTGACTGAAATTTAATTTGTATGTTTTCTTAAACATTTTACTCATAAAACCATTTAATAATTATCCCCCTTGCTTTAGAGTCTTAGGGCTGTCAGACTGATAGCTTCCCTTCAAAAATTCAATTGCACTTGCCTCTATTCCTTATTCTCGGCTTTTAAGTCCTTTTGAAAAGGAGTCGCAAATTCTTTAATGAGGGGTCCAATCTCAGGCCTAGCATTTAGTGTTTTTTGAAAACCGCATCAAGAGTTCTCAACTCTTTCCGTGTTTACATTAATTCTTGAAGTAAAGAATAAACAAGTCAACACATTTTTCTGAACAAAGAGTCGTATCACAGTAAACTGAAATCAAACGAAAGAAGAAACACTCTGAATTCACATGTTTTGTTCCTATGGTGTACACAGTGAGTCGTTTGACATGGGACAGTTTAGAGTCTCATAGCATCCACCAGCCAGAGGTTGTACAGACCCCATCACTTGTGTGTCAATAAATGTCCCTCAATATGGAAAAGAGTAGGAATCGCCACTAAGAGACTAGAGTGTCATGCAATAAAACATTAAGGCATCTATACATCACAGTATTTGAATGGATTTTAAAGTCCTGCAAACACAACAACTGACTGGTGGAAGTGTAGACCGGGCCAGGAGACCGCAGACCTGAAGCATTTTTCTTATTTTTCCTCCCTTCTGCTCCAGCTCTCATCTTCACGGCTACCGTCCATCGCAGGGAGAATCTGGGGGTCAGGGGTCACCAAAGGAAATTAGAAGGGAAAGTGGAGATTGTGCAGTGTGGTATACTGCTTGCTGGTTTCATCCATGGCTGAAGACACCTGTAGTGCTAGCTGTGCACCACCAAATCGCCCCCTCCCCGGGCCAACCTGTCCGCCTTTCTGAGGAGGGGAGGGTGGGGGGGTGGGGGTGGGGGGGGCAAGATCCAGCCTCTGTGTGTTCAGTTCCCGGTTTCGGCTGGGACCAGAGGCTCACCAATGATGTTTATGCTGTAGTTCTGGTGGACATTTGTTGGCAGAATCGGAGTCCCGTTCGACACTTGGAATGGAACTAAGCTCGCCCAGGTACCAGGACTGTGGACACAAGAAAGGACACACACAAAAAAAAAAAAAAAAAAAAATTGCCGAAAGATTAATTAAATGATTGATCAAATTTGTGCTCTTTGTTCTGCAAGACCTTATTTTCCAGGTGCATCTCAATAAATTAGAAGACCGTGGGAAAAAAAAGAATAGTAGTTCACCCATACAGTGCTGTGCATACATTTTTTAGTCAGGTGTGAAAAAATTAGCTTAGAGTGTTTTTTTTTTTTTTTTTAGGCTTTATTGTACAGTTGAGAAATTACAGGAAATCCTGGAGAGAGAGAGAGTGTCGGGGTCCGGACTCAAACCCAGAACGCTGAGGCAGGCTGTAGTTGCCCTGCATATGCACCTACCAACTGAGCCACAAGGGATATAAGACTTTGTGGCTCAATAGAAAGAGCATTTACCCCTTAACTTGAAGATTTTAGAGTTTGAGTCTGGGCACTATAGCTTTACGATTACAACTTGTCCGTGACTTTTATCTGTATATTGATTCATTACACACAGAGCAAACTATTTCATTGAGCATTTATTTTATTGTGATGATTATAATGATTATAGAACATAATGTCATTTTATGAGATACAAATTTTTGGTTTTCATTAACTGTAAACCATAATTAACATAAATGCCTCAAATATTTCACTCTGTATGTAATAAATCTATATAATATATGTGCTGCACTCTAAGTTTAAGTACTGAAATACACTGACTTCCATTATCTTCTAATTTATTGAGATGAACTTAAAACTGTGCTTGGATAAAGAGATAATGTGAGCGGGCCGTGATGCAGATCCTCGGCCGGTACTGAAAAGCATGAAGACTTGTGGTGGAGATGGGGTGATGTTGGTGGTAGGGGGTTGTGATGGGTATAAAAAAAAAGGAGGTGGGGGGTGGTGGGATCGTGGGAAGGGGAGGGGGGGTCTCTACACAAAGCTGTCCCATCCCTATTCATCTCACGCTAATGGCAAAACAACACAGTGATTGTTCCTGCGGTGCAACGGTGCTAACTGAAAACGCGAGCGGCGAACAAACAGCGTGTTGTTCCCGAGGGGTGCAGCACTACGTAGATGTCTGATAATTAGCCCCCTCTACCCCTCCTTTCTCCGCGAAAGGCCCCCAGTGTGCACTCATCTAGGGCCCCCACTACTACCCCCTACCCTCTCCCTTCACAGATCAAGGCTGGAAATACCTGTCGCACTTTAACTATTCAACAATAAACCATTATGAACAAGGGAAATGATTAAAATGCTCTCAGAATTAGCTTTTTCTACAAATTACAAATGACTGTGCTAAAACAATCTTCATTTTAGCAAATCATTTTAGCAAATCTTCATAGCAAATTGTCTGCTTCATGTGGTACAGTGTTACACATATTGATTTGGCATAGGTTTTACATCAGATGCCCTTCCTGACACAAACTTTCTTTTTATCCAGGCTTGGGGCTGGCACATACAACACTCTGGCCTGTGACTCCCTGTGGCTGGATTCTTTAATGTAAAACAATACAAGTGCAAATTCAATTCATTTATTTAGTTAAAACTGACTTTCTATCTAGTCCTGTACAATATCTTACACATTAATCATTAGTACAATCTTACTGTGTGAGCAGCTTAATGCTATGCAATTTCATGTAATATTATTATTTTAAATATGAATATCAAACGCAAAGCACGCCTTAATTGGAGATTGTTTGGGTATTCATAGATTGTCTGGGTAGTTTATCACGGTGTTCGCACCTGAAGTATCTCGTACAAGAATAAAGGAAATTATTAAAAGAGTGAATGGTTGTCTTACTAAATACTGTATCATCAACTACAATATCAAGATAACCAAGACCAATGTTTGATGTTATGTCAATTTGCAAATTTCAGACTGTAAATAAACACAACATCCCATGCAACTTAAACTCATGTCCCTTTCTATTTCTATTCCTTTGTATTTTTCCATGTCTTGTCTTTCATTTGCTCCTATGGGACAAATGTCTGAGTTTTTAAATTGCAATATTGCAAGTGGTTGAGATTTGATGCTTTGTATGTGAAAACAATGACCAATATGGGTTTAAAATCATATTATGACATTGTTGAATAAAAAAAAAAAAAAAAAAAAAATGCAATTTTACCAAGTGAAGAAAACTATAGAGCTGTGTGTATTTATTTTATACTGTAGTTGAACTTTTACTGCATTTAAAATATGACATCTCTTTTTGCAAGTTGCACAATTCATATGAAGTTTTTTTCATTAGTGTCTGGGACATCCGTGTCTTTTGCTCCAAACTACTAAATGCTATAAATTTTCATGCGTGTCAGAACCAGAAGTTACCAATCTTCTAACTTGTTAAAAGGGAAGTGTAGATTTTTGTATTTCTTTTGTATGTTGATGTTCGGTTTGTACAATAACAGTGTTCAGTATTCAGTATTCTTTTATTTTATTCAGTATTCTTTTATTTTGTGTTAACTTAAATTGTCCTGAAGAAATTGATGGATATTAAAACAAATTTTAAAAAATGTGTTTTTCTAATGGAAAATCCAGGCAAATATGTTTTGTGCCAAACAAATGAGCCAGATTACGTACTCTGCAGCCCGAAATAATCTAAAACACACATATACGTTTGGTTGCATTTCAGTGTGCAAAGAGTTAAAATGGGTCTAATCCTTTTTCTTTTGCAGGGCCCATCCTCGCACTCCTCTCCCTCCCTCCGACTCTCCTCTCTCGCCCTGCCAAAAATCATCGGACAGGAAATGGGAGATTAAGTTTTTCCTACCTTACTGAACAAAGAGCACACAGATCAGCCGAGGGCGGCACAGTTCCCTTTAACCCCATTCTTCTTCCTTTTACATCTCTCTGTTTTATGAAAGTCTATACAGGTAATGGCTTACATTTCGGGGACCACACAGAAACAAAAGCTGCACTCGCGGGGCCTTTGTAACCGCCACGGCCGCAAGATCGGTTTTAATCTTGTTAAAATTGATGGCTGTCGGTCCAAATCTATGCCTTGTAACTTAAAGCAGTGCCGATTTGGATCTCAAAGTAAAGAAAAGCTACTGTCCTAGCTTTGAAAATCACAAATGTACCATCACCATGCTAATTATGGTGAGAAAATATAAAACTGTAACAACACACATAGAAACTTTACTTTTGTTTATTTTATTGTATATTTGTACATATGAAACCTTATATTTTTCAGCCTAATATTATTTTATTATATTTTATTATTTATTTATTTTAATTATAATTTTGCTTGCTGTTTTTTTGTGCTACTGAGCTACAATGACCAAGTCGTTTCCTATATGGACTAATTAAGTTCAAGTCTAAATCTAAAGTTGGAATTTACTGAAATAAAAACTACAAATAATGAAAGTAAAGATGCTGAATTTGCATTTAATTTTTCAACATTTAAATAAATAGAAATAAATGTAGAATATAATTAACATTACCTTATATTATGATTTCAAATAAAAATTGGCAGATACGAGACATGCTAACTTTGGGGGCTATATCTCTGACAATACTCCTATAAAATGTGTGTAGTTTATGAAGGTTTACGACTATTTTGCTATTATTAATTAAAACTGTATTAATTTGATGTGATGTAGGCTTTTCAGTTTTCATTTCTGTATATGTTAAGATGTTAGTTTCCCATCCACAATAAGTCAAAACACGAGCTATAGTAAAATGCAGTTTTATATGAAATTAGATGTATGTTTTATTTTTCTTTCACACAGAAGAGTACCTCATAAATTTTAGAACTGGTTTAGACCTGCTTTAGTCCTGGTTTAGATCTGGTTTAGTCCTTATTTAGGGTACCAAATACAAGCTACAGTTCAAGAAATCTTTAGCGCGTCTCTCTTTGTCCTTATGTGACATCTTGCCCTCCTATCTCTCCACTCTTCACTCCACTGAGCAGCTTTTGGACGTAACTGCAGACATGACCTCCATCAGTGGATTTCCTTAGGTAACCTTCCAAGATGGCTGCCCCCCATCCACCCTGGCCTCTGTCCCTGTCCTGCTCCCAAACCTCACTAATTCTGCCCCCTCTGTGAGCACAGGCCACAGCATACAGCGCGCTTGGTTTAAGGATTAGCTCCCTAAATTAGATTATCTAATGGCATCTTAATGGATTGCTGACCCATTTCCTGCACAATGGCAACATGCGAGTCTGGCAGAGTTTTAATTTGGGGCTAGCACCGAGGAACGCTCCGGTAAAGGGCAGTCAAGATAAAAGACAAGTCCAGCTGATGCCGTCTTATCATTGAACAGAACGGCCTGGAATGGTTGTCAGAGTAATTACATATACATTTTTACTTTACTTCATTAATGCTTAGTAAAGTGGCAAGTTAGTTGTAACTGTATGTGCATTCAGAGAAAGAAGGAGGTGCCTAAGTTGCTGTAGGGGACATTTTTCTACCTCCACTGGTCTATTAGGGGCCTGTTTAGGGGCTTGTGTGTTTTGTAAAGTTGCTAACACCGGTCTGAGCTGCAGACACACTCTCTCACACACACGTCCGCACACTCGCTGATCCTACACACTTCCAAGGAAAAAGGAAGAAGAGGACGTAACAGGAAAAGGCTTAGCTCAGCTCGCTGGCCCTGCAGAGGTGATTCGGTTCAGGTTTTTCCTTGCAAGGGGGGATGAGAGAGGAAAGAAAGAGGATAAGGAGAGGGCGGGGGCTGTGTGTAAGTTTAAGTTAAGGAGAGTAAAGCGTGACTTCCACTCAGACAATACTGAGCTTGTTAAATTGCAGACTATGTTCACGTGGCTTAAGAGCACCGACCTCGAATGACTTGTTTTACCTAGACTGGTCACACCTTATGTTTGTGAATTACAGTACTGTGCAAAGGTTTTAGTGAAGTGTGAAAAAATGCTAAGAATGCTTTTTTTTTTTTTTTTGTATTAAAATTTTCAGGAAAGGGCAGTATTGGTATGTATGATTAATTTTGGTGTGGATCCAAAACTCAGTTAAGTTTTAAGGGATTTTGTACCATTTTGAGAAACAGACCAATTTTGTGTATTTTTTTATGCATTAATCCACTTTTCACAGCCTTTCTTACAAACCTGTCTAAGACTTTTGCACAGTACTGTACTTTAGGCTGCTGTTTTGATTGTTAAAGAAAACCAGTACAATAATTGCAGGTAAGTTTACATTTTTGTAGTCACAAAAACACAATAATACAATACTATCATTAAAATGTAAGGTGAAATGGAATAAGGACAATCAGACAGAATGGTGAATATATGAATCTATGTTTGCATATGAGACAGAGAGGTGTACGGCATGAAAGAATGAAAAGGTTACCTTTGCCAAGTAATCCCCAAAGTGTCGTCAGTGGCACTGGGGCCATAATGCCTGCCGTTTTGAGTCACGCTCCAGTCACACTTCCTCAGCTGTCAATTGAAACCTAGCGGTCAGATCACTGGGCCAAGACAACTTCCACTTCAGGTTACACTACTACAACTCAACAGTGTACACAAAGCATGCAGTAGTAGACCTATTACACAGTGAATGGGATTAATACATGTATGACAATTAAAGAAAAGCTATGAACAAAACAAGACAGAAAGGAAATAGGCATGCAGTTACGGTTAGTGGTAGTGGCCAGAGGTGGAGGAAGTACTCAAAATCTGTACTCGAATAAAAGTAATTTCATAATATTATTACCCAAGTAGAAGTAAAAGTTCTCGAGTAAACGTAAAAAAGTATTGAGTGTAAAGTACTTACGACAACAACAATTACAACTACTGTTACTATTACAATGTAACTAATGGTACTACTAATACTACTACATTTTTAATACTAGGGTAAGGAATATACTGCATGTTATACTAGAGTCTACACACAGCTAGAACTAACTGAATGATTATTTCCAATCACTTCATAATTAAGTGTAATGCTACAATATTAATGCTATATATTTTATGTTGAGCCAATGCAACTACTTTTACTATTGCTTCTAGTACTACTACTACAGGTTTTACCCACTGCTACTTTTACTTTAGAGATTCTAAACATTTACTTGAGTATCAGAACATTTTCAAAATCTACTCAGAATGTACAAAATCTACAAAATAAGCGGAAAAAAAAAATGCTTAGGTAAAAGTGTCTAGTTACTTTCCACCTCTGGTAACCTGAAAATGAAAAAACTCAGTTTGTTAGTTAGAAAAAGTGAGTGCTATTACTGTACGTTATGTGGCAGGACATGTGTGAGTGGCTAGTGCGTTTTGTTAGCCAATGAAGCCATGCAATCCAGTGGATGCATGCAGCCTGTCGATAACCACCGCTTCACTATAAGTGCACTTTTAGATTCAGGATGCATGCCCTGGAGTATACAGTTTTTTTTTTGTTTTTTTTTCATTAGCTAACTGTTTTTTATTGATTAGGGGTCAAATTACAATGAAGTTAAAACACACATACACACACACACACTCATACATAAGAAAAACCTTGCTCTTAAGAAACCTCCGGATTACAAATGACTGCAACAAAAAGCTATACAAACTGCGTTCCTCCTTTACATGCATTATGCGGACGCACGTGTCGGCAATCCAGATGAGAGCCAGCCACCGCCAACCTAACCTTGCCCTACGGTCCACATTCATTTAGTAATGCATCGGGGGTAAAACTGCACTGTTAGCACTCTGCGCAGTGGCGGGCGGACATTTTTCTTTTCTTTTTTTTTTTTGGCTGAGGCTCTTAAGAGGGACTTAATCAGATATAGCTGAATATTCAACACCATTTGCAGCGGTCAAGACTGTGATTCTTTTAACTGCGAGCACCTGCAAGAGACGCATCAGGGAACGATGATGGCTGCCTACTTAAGCTGTACTTAAATTCAGTGATGTTGTTGTTAGAAAGTGGCGAGAAAATGTAATGTAATTTATTAGTCCTTATTTTATTTTCAGAGGTGAAAATCTAAAGGGTGTAAGTGGCATTTTGGGTGATATTGAGATATATAACAGTACTGTGTAAAAGACAGGTGCATCAATTTATAAAAAAAATACACAAAATTGAAAAAAGCACTGGGAGAGTGTAGACCTCTGTCAAGGCACTGGACCTATCTCACACTGGTAAAGCTGTAGTGCCCAGACCTTCTAGTTTAGGGGTAAATGCTATTTCCTTTGAGCCACAAAACCTTTAAATCTCACTAAAACTAATCTTTTGTTCTTTTAGTGAGTAAAGTTAGTATTGTCGGTCCATATCTCAAATAATACTTTTTTCCCTGGTCCATTACTAAACTTTTCTGAAATGCTCATCACAAAAATAAAAATTGCATTTGTAAACAACTGTTGTATTTGTAAGTGCTTTGGTATCTGTGAATATGCTTATTTTTTAGGAAACGTCTGATCAAATTGTGTGTTTTTTTTTTGTTTTTTTTTGTTTTTTTTTGCTACTCCTGTGAAGTTAGCAGTATGTCACATGCGCCCTTTAGATTCTCAGCCCTCTATTTATCAATCTTAATACTTGGCTAATAAAAGTGTATGGGAAACAATGCCCCTGTAGTATCCTGCGTCTTTTTATTACGCCGCTCCTCCAGCATGACAAAAGCTCGGAGAGAATGCACAGCCCGGGCCAGACGCTCCGTGCCACTGCTCCTCGAGGGGCTTGCCATCTGTCCACTGGCATCAGAGTGGCACAAGCAGTGGGAAAAAAAGGAAAAAAAAAAAAAAAGGGGGAACGTCGCCGGGAACGTTAGCAAACAGATGCGGGCAGATTGTGGATTAGGATTCTTCCTTAGATAATACCAAATGACATCTGATCACGGATCTTTCCCCGAGGAATGCTGGATGCATGGTGGCATTCCCTGGAGGGGTTAACCAAGGAGAAGGATGAATGGGACCGGGCTTCACACATAGGCTGCCTGGGAATCACGGAGCAGGTGTGGGAGCTTGTGGTGGTGGTGGCTTTTTTCTAGTTTGGACCGTGTGAGTGTGAATCTAGGGGATTTTCTATTTTAGTGGTGTGAGATTTTGAAATAAGTGGTGCTCAAAGACGCAAGTGATTAGCAGAGCGTTAGTTATTTCAACATGAATAGTGTTGAGTGGTTAAACAAGGTCAATGGTGATGAAGAATGCTCCTTATTGCAATGATTCTTAAACTTAGTAAAAGTACATATAGGCCTAAATCAGGACTAAACTCAGGCCTAAACCGGACTTTAAAATAGTGATTTTATTTTAAGCAAGGACGATACCAGGACTAACATGGGTCAAAACCAGAACAAAAGCAGGTCTGAACCAGGAATAGACACAGGGACTAAACTTCTGCTCCAAAAGGTTTGTACACAGGAATAAATCTGGTACTAAACTGGGCCTAAACCTAGACGTAACCAGGACTAAACCAGCACGTAACTGGGACTAAACCAGGTCTAATTCAGGACTAAACCAGGACTAAGCAAGCCCTAAAATATTACAGCAGAAACAGAACAAAATCTAAATTCAATCCACAACTAAATTGGGAATAAACCTAATAGAGTCAATACGAATCTATTTAAAGATTTTCATCTTCAAATCTTTAGAAACTCCTGAGTACCATGAGAAAGTACCACCAGTGCTACCCGTTTCAGTTTCAGAGAACCACTGCCATATTCTATTCACTGTCTTGCCTTTTCCCGACAATAAACCTGCCCTAGTGCTGACCAGACTCAGACTAAATCTAAACATTTTGCATTGGAGAGTCTCACGCACCTCTCCAGGCGACCAGAACAACTAAAAGTGTCAGTAAGCCTCGTATATCCCATACAATAAACAGCCGTCATGGTGCTAGGACAATGACAGAGTATTCAATGTTTAGTCCTGAGGGGCTTGGCCAGATCCGACAATGCTAAATCATACCTCCGAAACCAAAACAACCACGACAGGCAGAAGCATGATGAATTTAAGTGAATACGAGCCTGCTTGCTTAAACCAACAAGGACATTTATTCAGGGAGATACAGCGTGTAGCAGCTATCGCATGAGGTGTAAATCCTTTCTATTTACTGTCTTTCATCCGACTGTTTCAAAACAGTTTAAGCCCAAAGGTGTCTATATTTTACAGACATCCAAGTCATGTTAATGACTTATAAAAAGAGAGTAGTAAATTATCAGTTTTTACTATTACTATCTGGATAATTTGCACTTCAGATGTGGAACAAAAAGGCCTTGTATTCTCTGGGGGCATGCGTTGGATGTAATTCAGCAGATCATGCTGCTCTGCACAGACTGCGGCTGTCTTGTGTAGTCACTTTGTGCCCCACTGAAAGAAGTCGCAGAGCTAATAGAAAATGTGGAAGACAAACTGTGCGACAGCAGCCAAGTGAATCCTGCTTCTCCTCCTCCCTATAGACGCCGCCATGAGTTTCGTATTCAGATAAGTTAGTTTTGGAGATAAAAGTAGTGTTCTTACAAATTGAAAACATTAAATTAGATATTGTTAGATGGCAAAAACGGTTGTGGTTGATATTTTTGTTAAACTTTTCACTGAATTAATAGCACCCAGATGTGAGGCAGTTTTATTTGTTAAAGTTAACTTAAGATTTGTGGTGACTGCTGGATTTAATAAAAAGGCCTTAATGTTGATAGACTCAGCTCTCATAATTGGTTGTCAGTTGGCAAAACCATTGTGATTTTTCATATTTTGCAATATTTTGAAGTTACTGATAATTCCTCCATAGAAAATGTATTTTGATCTGTTTAGTTTATGACACCGTTCTTTAAAACGCAGCCATTCCTTTTACAAACACTAAAAGGCTCTACAGGGGACAAACTGGCTTTTTGCTTTCCCATTTTGAGGAAAAATGGGAAAAAGAAAAGCCAAAAAAGAAAGAAATAAAGAAAAATTGAAAGAGAAAAAGGAGCAAGGAAACACAGAGCAGCTTTGTCATTTTTTACTAAGCATTAAAAAAGCGAGGAGCTGAGGAGAAACCCAGCCATCATTATGTAGCCGCGTGCAGATGCATTCAATTAGTTGTGGTTGGAAAAGCCTTGGCCTGGGACCAGCACTTTCAATAAGATGGGGAGGGGGGAGGAGGAGGAGGGGTGCACTTTCTCCCCCGTCCGACAACACCGCAACTCTCCTAACCTCACAAACACACAGACATCCATACATATATATATATATATATATATATATATATATATATATATATATATATATATATATATATATATATACACAGTATATGACAGCAGGAACGCCACATCTGTCCTAGGACTGCTGCAGCTGCAACCGCCTGACGCCATTGACAAACATCGCGCGTGTGTATTCAAAACGAACTGGTTACATTCAGTATTTGTGTGTGTGTGTGTGTGTGTGTGAATGTGAGTCACTTCTGATGCTAATGTCTTAAGGAAATAGACTTGAGCACATTACACTGTTAAAGACACCCACATGTCCCATTTATCTTGTGAGCTGTAGCCGCATAGTGACAATGTATTTCCTCACACCTCCATTTCTTAATGACCTTCACTCCAAATTACAACCCCAATTCAAAAAAAAGTTGGGACGTGTGTAAAATGTAAATAAAAACTGAATGCAATGATCTGTAAATGTAAAAAAAAAAAAAACTTTAACATAAACAACATTTCAGATGCTGAAATATTTTACCATTTCACAATGAATAATAGCTCATTTTCAATTTCATGGCAGCAAAAATGGGATGGAGTAACAAAAGGTTGGAAAAAAAGGTTTTCTAAAAAAGAAAAAAAACAGTGGGAGCAGCATTTTGCAACTAATGATCATGAGCATCCAGATACTGCCTTTATGAAATGCTCCTGAAATCTGGGGCAGCAGTAGATCACTAACCTGAAGATTGGTTGTTCGATCCCTGGTACCGGCATTTCTACTGATATTGTGTCCTTGGGCAAGACACTTCACCCACCTAACAAGAATGTGAATGCGTTTGCTGGTGGTCAGAGGGGCGCAAATTAGTAGCAAAATGCTTCTTTTTTAAATAGCAAAACCTTCTTTTTCAGACTTTTGTTGACTTTGTCCCAACTTTATTAGATATGTTGCTGCCGTCAAATTCAAAGTGAGCTATTATTTGCCATGAAATGCTAAAATATCTCAGTTTTAACACCTGAAAAGTTGTTGGGAGGTTTTTGTTATTATTTACATTTTACATAGTGTCCCAACTTTATTAGTATTGTAAAAGGTATGTGCTAATAATTATAAGCTACTGATGTTGATGTTGTTGGAGCTGGGGGCTGTATTTTGTTTTGAAATAAAGAAAAGACAGAAATGAAAAGAGAAGAGGTGAGTGTTTGGAGAGGGTACAAGAGTTTGGTGCTGGGGGCGCTCACCTGTTGCTGGTGGAGGAAGGCAGGATCTCGGGGGCTCAGGCCGACAAAGCGGTTAGCCGTCGGGGTGCCAGGGGCTGAGTAGCCTGGGTAAGAGAGAACCATTTCAGGGATTTCAATGTCAAATGTTTTCTCCTTGTTTTAGGCAGTTTTTAGAGGAGTGCTGTGAGTGCATGTAGGGCTGAACAACTAAAAACCACAAGACAATCTTCTTCTTTCCCTTTGGCTTTTCGCTTCTGGGCTGACACAGACACACCCCGACAGACAACCATTCACTCTATCTGGATGTAGTGTTCAAATTTAATGGAGCGCCCTGGCCCACAAGCAGCACAAGTTCATTTATCTATGCTAATATTGTTTTGGTTGAAATAAGGCAAAAGAAAATAATCGCATAAAACAGAGCAATCTCCAATACTGATTCAAAATAACTGCAATTAGTGGCCTTACCTTCTGTGGATGTGGTGACTATTGGCGGCTTGGTGTCTGGCATAGAAAGGGAGACCGGTCGGACAGCGCCGTGGTGCGGGGAGGGGGCCAGCACTGGAGTGAAGTGGCCCGGGACCTTTCCAACAACCTGACCACTGCTGTTCGGCTGCAAGGAGAGGCAAAAAAGTCAATAAATTAGTTTTAAAATTAAAAGATTTTTGAATATTATGATTTTGTAAAGACAGAGTCAAACTGGTATGGAAACTAAATTGTCTCTAACTCTCAAGCACATTTTTAAAATATATTCCTCACTGACAGCGTAGATTGCTAAAAAAGTTAAAGTATTATGTGGATTTTTTTTTTATCAAGATTGTAACTTTGACAAAAATATATTATTCATATTATGACACAAAAGTTATC
This sequence comes from Bostrychus sinensis, assembly GCA_020698575.1. Classification (NCBI taxonomy): domain Eukaryota; kingdom Metazoa; phylum Chordata; class Actinopteri; order Gobiiformes; family Eleotridae; genus Bostrychus; species Bostrychus sinensis. The sequence continues at coordinate 18,779,367 of CM036252.1, forward strand.
CCTTTCATGTTTTTAGTTTGCTACAAAAAAAATCCCATTCTCAAGCTTGGATAAAACAAGAGGGTTATGTCAGGAAGGGCATCTGGCGTAAAAACCTATGCCAAATCAATATGCAACTCACTTAACACTAGGAGGCAGAAGATTGACTGTGGTGAGTTACTGTGGCCGAAAAGGAAATGCGAAAACAATCCAAAATTTTGCTCTTATTATAAATATTTTCATGTTTTGCATAATAAAGAAAAAATAATAATTATGTTACACATTTTTGTCTGAGTCTGTAAATGCTATACGTGACTATGCTGTGCCAAAAAAAAAAATCATATCATATCAAGAGCATTTTAAAATTTAAAATGTCTATGTGCAAAAAATAACCCAAACAATTAAAAATGGATGCTGTTGTGTGTGTAAATAATGCCAAAGTCAGACAAACTGCTGTTGTTAAGTGTGCCACCAAAACTTGCTGTACTGTGAGGAGCAACTATGTCCAGCGTCAAATGTTTACAAGCTTGTAAATGTGCAGTTGTGCAAATCTCAATAAACTATTACAAGCATGTAACAAACTCCACTCTTCTAAAGTGATTTGCGCTAAATAAAATCAATGTCCAGTGTCACTCTGCCTTTGAGGACGGGGGGTGGGGTGTGGGTGGGGGGGCTTGGGATTTTTTTTTCTTTCTTTCACACACCTCAAATGAACAACAAAAGGTGACTGGACAGCTTACACTTAATGCCCCGAGTGAAGAAAAGATTTTTAGTGGCTGGATCTGTCACAGTTATTACTTAAACTCATGGGGGGCACGGCCAACAATGGATTTCCTACATGATTTTAAACAATGATTTTAATGTCGGTCATAAAGGGAATTTAGGAGGAGCCGGCCATGAAAAGGGAAAAAGCGTCGGTGCAAGCGCGTTACAATGGGGTGAATGTGAGAGTGTAAGGATCTGCTGAAGCAATGGGACTTTATATATGGACAGAGAAATAAAGAAAGCTAGTGGGGGCTACTCTTTCAGGCGGCTGGAGTCTGACTGGGGCGTCCATTTTCAAGTTCAAAACTCAAACAGCCCTTTTTCGGAGGAGAATTGTGTCCACAGGGTTCCCTCCGATGTGAATAGAATGTTTAATTAGAGTGTAATATAATCTGCGTTAAAGCAAGCATAAAAACATTCTGGCACTCGTCCACGGGATTATAAGCGCTGTGTTATTTGCCAATCCCCCCTTTTCGCTCCCCAACTGGTCTCTTCTCTCTCCTTCGCCTCATCAGAATGGCCCCTGCTTCTCTAGCACCCCCAGCAGAGGGCCAGTTAATTCTCCACAAGAGCCCAAACAAGAGACTAAGGTTGTGTTCACAGTTGCCACGTCTGGTTCTTGCTGTCAATTGAACTCTGGTGTGTTTTGCTGAGAAAGATCAGTTTCATTTGTGGAGGTGTAAATGCGTAATCAAACTCAAACAAGTGAAATGTGGTCTGCCTGAAATCAGAGTGATGCACTTTGAGCCCTGGAGCCTTAAATCGAGTGGGAATGCAACAACGGACTGAAGGAAGTGAACTGAGGCACTGTTCACAGAGGCTATTTAAACACAAAACAAGCATGTGGCTAATGTGTCAATGTGTTGTAAAATGTATTCGAAAAATTTTGTATTTAGAGCTAACAGTTCATGCTTCATTGAATATTAATAAAAGTCTACTGTATAATAATACTGGGATCTATGCAGCTGAAGAGGCAGACTTTTGAGCAATAGATGAGCAGGATTTTTTCTTTCTCCCTACTGTCTCTTCAGTGACTGCACCGCCCCAAGGTAACTGTAGTACTACGATGTCATTAAGTGTGTATAGGAACCAGACCAATTAGATACGCAATGCAGGTGCGGACTTCCAGGTCTAAACCAGAACTAATTCAATCCCTCTTTTTGCTCCCCAACTGCTCCCTTCTCTATGGGATCCCACCTCGCCAAAACAGCCCCTGCTTCTCAGCTTGCTCCGGCACCCCAACAGAGGGCCAGTTAATGCTGCACAAGAGCCGAGCCCGGGCAACGGCAAATATTTACAACCTTTATCATTCCCTGAGGTTTCCCCTCCAGAGAACCAGATCTAACCCCCCCCCCCCCCCCCCCCCCCCCCACCACCACCACCATTCCTCCTCATCTTTTACCCTCACCCAAGGCTCCCTGTGCTGGGGATGGAGCTGTCTACGAACCCCCTTTGTTTACAGTGAGAACAGTGGGGATATAAAATGCACATAAATATAACGCCGCTCTCTCATCTATAGAGACGCCTGCTACACTACTGCTGCCTCTCTTGTGGTCCCAGATTGTGTTTTAAAATAAGCTCCCGGCGGTATGATTTACTACAATGTCTCCATAGAGTACGGCCGCTCACGTGTGACCGCCAGTGCAATACTTCTTCGGAGAGTCAGTGGGTTGTTGACTGCAAATATAAGGCTGGGAATGAGGCATAACCCTTGCTACAAGCATTTTATTAAACCAAATATACAGTTAGTCAGTGTTACAAGTAGAGGTTCAGAATGTCAGATGAACTAGAAGTGACTTTATGGCCAATTATTCTAATGACTTAATGCTGATGTTATAATTATAGGCTTGTCTATAACCATTATTATTATACTGTATGTTATTCCACATTAAAAGCAGAGTCATGTCCACTGAGAGACTCTTGTGCCAACATTTTTTTTTAAGGAAGGGACACAAACGTCTAATTTCTTACTTTATGTTTTGGTCCAACTCCAGCTCTGACACTGTACCGTGCTTGTTAGTCAAAGTTTCAGAGCAAATGATGCAAGTTTAAGAATAAGAGTTTGTCACTAACCCCAATCAGACCAGACCATTCATTAGTGACTGACCACAACCCAAAAATTAATGCAGAACTACAGAGGAAGTTTGGTTGCAAAGCGCTATGAGTTTTTATGGAAGTATTTTGGCTACAGACGCAGTGATGCTCCTTGCCAAGAGTGCCTTCATCGGGAGCCAACCGGTACATTAAACAACCTCATTTCCTTTTTTAAAACCACTTAGACGACACCTGCTTTTGTTTTGTAAGCCATTCAAGTTAATATATTTTTATATCTTAAAAATTGCAGCGCGAGCTTCCTACTTTTCACGCCACCATTTATATAATTTGGCAGAGCGTTGAATAAAAGCTATTTGTAGTCGTGTCTATAATAAGGAGGGATATGACCAGGAGCAGGATGGGAATAAAAGAGAATAGTTGTCTGACTGGGAAAGCAACATAGCAGTAATGAATAAATGAAAAACACATGCAGTAATTTATCTTATCTTGAATCTCCTGAGGTCAGATGGGAGCAGAGCCCAACCAGATAAGACTGAACTTACTTCAGGCCATAGAAGTCGTGCCAAACGCTGCCTCTATGTTGCGGGCGGCTAGCAGACTCACTGCCCTCGTCAAATAGTAACAGTAATAGACGTAATAGTAGTTGTGATACTAGTAGTTGTAGACGACTAGTACTTTCTATCTTTCTTTCAATTGATTACAGATGAGTACTTCTTCCATCTCTGTCTTGCTCAAAGACAAAAAAAGAAATAGCCAAAGAAATAAAGCGACAGAGAGCGATTGAACTGACCTGGCTGCTCTGTGGGCTGGAGGGGTCGTACGATGGGACATAGCTCTTGAGGGGGTCTCCTGGGTTGAGGTGAGGCGGGTAGCGGATGGTTGGGTGCGAGAAGTACGATGACGGCGCCGGGGGCAAGATGGTGGAGGCCGAGAACTGCAGGGGCGAGTGCGGCGGGGGGCTCCTCGTCGATATAACTGGAAGAGATAGAGACGGGCCATGTTAAGTAAAGCCATCACTATTGATCCGTGAGGCTAAATGGAGTATTGAGATAGATTTCTCCAAGTGCTTAGCTAAGGAAAATGTATATGTAATTACTAGGCAAAAACAGGGGTAAACCAGGACTAAATAAACTATGTCAAAACCATGCCACAATGCAGTGTAGGACAAAGAGGAGATAGAGCCAGCCTGTGTTAAGTAAAGCCGGCACTATTGATTGTTGAAGCTAAATGGAGTATTGAGATAGATTTCCTCAAGTGCTTAGCTAAGGAGAAGTGGGGCCAGATCTAAGTGGGTGGTTAGAGCGTGCGGGGCGGGAGGGGGGACTCACCACTGTGTCCTACACCTGTTAGTCCGGGGTGATGGGTCTGAGGGAAAGTGCTGAGTCGCGGTGAAGAGTCCTGTGGCGAGGTGGGGCTGAACAGCGGCTTCTCGGGCTTCTTCATGGTGGGAGAGGACATGTCTGCTGGTGAGGAGCACACAACACAAGGTCAAGGAGGATACAGTAGAGTTTGTACAGAAGCACATGAGCTTCAGCTGCGCCTACACCCTGCATCAGTGTAGTGCGAGCTTCACTTAGGGAGTTTGTCACAAGCCTAGTTTTTTAGTCATCTGATAATTAGATATTTAGTTAGAGTATTAGACTGATGAGGTCGATTTTATATGTCGAGTTTTTAAATATGTGGGGATGTTAATCGATTGATTTATATAAATTAATGTGCAAATGTTAGGTTAATGAGGGAAACCAGAGCACCTGGAGAAAACTCACCCAGACAGAGGGAGAACATGCAAACTCCACACAGAAAGGCCCCACCTGGTACAGGAATTGAACCCAGGACCTTCTTGCTGTGAAGCAAGAGTGCTTACCACTTTGCCACGGTGCTGTCACATTTGGTAAAAGATGCAGTGTTTCCCCCAGCACTTCATTATTAAGGTGGCCACCATGGCTATAAGCATCTACCACCTTGACAACCATTCAATATAGGCCATAAAGTAATATTCAAATTTAGTTTATTTCAAAACCCAATTTGAATGCTTTTATTGTGCAGTGTTTATGTTAAAACTAACTTTTTGTGGCATTTATGAGTTGTAAGTGGGGTGTATATAGAACATTAATTTGTAGGTTCAAAATTTGAAGGCACAGTGAGTTGGCTTCCACCTTAAATGACAACTTTTCTGCTGTAAACCTTTTTTTTCTCACTATCTAGGAAACGTCAGTTAACTTTTATTTGTCCCAGAAGAACTTGGCATACTGTATGTGATGGACATCCCATTTGCCAAAATGGCCACTGTGCAGTGTGTAACAGCAAATGAGAAGCTGCAATGCCCATGTAACTTTATTGTACAATTATTACCATTTTTGAACTAAAACAATAAAACACCGGCTGTTTTATATTTAATCCAGCAGGTCATCCTGTATTAACTTGCATTCCAATTATGCATTAATTATTGGCAAAATCAATGAACAGTTTGTCTCCTCTCTGTTAGTACAGTTCAAACTAATCTCTGAATACATATATAGAGCAGAGCAGCAACATATTATAACTTTCTGTTTCACACTGACTGAAACACTTTGTATAGAAAGTGTTGAATAGTTGGTGCCAAAAATGAATTATGGTTGAAATTAGTCAGAATTTGATCTGCATGGGATTAGTGTTATCCAGGGGCTTGTGTCTTCAGGAAGAGCTGTAAACAATGACAAATGTACTTAGCAAATTACAAACACGGCAAATGTGCGATGTCAAAATCACTGATGATCTGAGGAATTATCACAAATCACTCAGCAGCTCGAGTCGGCTGCAACGACAACTTTTTTTCCCCACACACACAATAAAATCCAGTGAACTAATGTCGGCCCTTCAAATAGGATTTAGGAATTTGAAGACCCTCACGTAATCTTAAATTGAATTTTACACTGTAGCATCTGCTCGCCTTGGCCTTACAGCGCCTGACAAGCAACTGTAATTCCCCATGAATAATCCCGAAGGCTGAGCCACGAACATGAAATATGTTTACTGAATTGGACTTTATAAACTCGAAAAACTACACCAACAAGTTGCTCATTATTGCTGCTCTACATTTTTTTTTTTTTTGAGCTATGTTCCGCTGTCATGGCTCTATGGTTTTCAATTTTCCATGGTAGGACGCAGTGTCTGAAGGGAGCGTGATAACAAATAGATGTGAAAAGCAATGGCCTGTGTTTGCTTCTTCTACCAACATTCATCAAGTGCTTTTCTGGTCTGCCACAGATTCCTGGGGTCCACGGCGTTCAAAGCCATCCATCTTGTTTTTAAAATACTTTATACTTTATAACATTTTGGGTCATTTTTATCATAATGGTCCCCTCTGAGTAGTAGTAGTAGTAGTAGTAGTAGTAGTAGTAGTAGTAGTAGTGGTAGTAGTAGTTATTTTGCAAAAAATAAAACTTCAAGTAAGAATTTTGTTGTCTGCTTGAGTAACATTACTCTGAAGTAACAATACTTTTTCCAGAGTACAGAAGTAGGAGTAGTAGTAGTGGTTACTGTGTAACTGCTAATAATAATATTTTTTAAAAAGTAACACCACGCATACTTGAGTACAGAATTTGAATGCTTCTAGTAGTAGTAGTAGTAGTAGTAGTAGTGATGGTAGTAATAGTTATTGTGCAAACCTCAAGTATGAATTTTGTTGTTTACTTCTACTTGTGTAATATTCCTTTGAAGTAACAACACTTGTGCAGTAGTGGTAGGAGTAGTAATGGTTCCTGTGTAACTGCAAAAAAGTAATAATTTAAAAGAAATTAACAACAAATACTCGACTACAGAATTTAAATGCTTCTAGTAGTAGTAGTAGTAGTAGTAGTAGTAGTAGTAGTAGTAGTAGTAGTAGTAGCAGAAAAAACTCTACAATTATGTTGGTTACTTTTAATTTACAGTAAATTTTCAGTCTCTTTTCTACAACTAGGAAGGATCCATCCAAGTTACAGGAAGAATCCCTTGTATCCGGAGAAGGGGGTGACAAAGGTCCCCTGGAATTCGGGGATTTCCCAGTTGGAGGTTGTGAGAGGATACAGGCTTAAGTACTTCAATATTTCTATCAGAGGAGGACGTGATGTAGTACTATTGATATTATTGTAAAATGTTTCCGTGAAAACCAGCTCTCTTGTGCTAATTAAGTTCTCCAGAGACTTGCCTGGACTGCCTCGGGAAATTAAACTGGACAATTAATTACAACAATTTAGGCACTGTTCAAAAAAGTCAGCTTGCATTACAATGTACACAATGTCAAAAACACACACTTGTACAACTGTGGCTTTCCTTCTCTACGCTCTACAACAATCAGCCATAACATTATGACCACTGACAGGTGAAGTGAATAACACAGATTACCTCTTCATTATGACACCTGTTACTGCAGGGGATGCATTAGGCAGCGAGTGAAAATTTTGTTCTCACTGTTGATGTGTTAGAAGCTTAAAAAATGGACGTAAGAATTTAACCCTCAGGCCCTCATGGCTCCCTTTTAGGGCTTTTCAAAAGAATTTTTTTGCTAGGGTGATAATATTTGACATAATTGTCCATTAATGAATGGATTTTAAAATTTCAGCATCACAACTGAAAAATAAATAAATAAATAAATTTTACTGTCTGGGCCAAAAACTCCATTTCTTCCTCTTAAAGCTCTTTTTGGTCCCATTGGCTTACATTAAAATCACTTATTTTCACTGTACTGCCATTACAATAGAGAAATGTTAAATCATGTTAATTCCTCTGTAACCCTGTCAGTCAGAGGCTAAAAAAAACACAAACAAAAAAAATCACCACCAGATCCACGATTTTCTCATTGCATTGTGGGAAATAATTTTCTTATAATTCCCATAATATAACAGTGACTGTAGCTTAGTCATTTTAGAGCTTTAAGAGGAAGAACGTGAATGAGTTTCAGACCTTTTTCTGTGTAGTTTTCCTTTTAATTTTTTTTGTAAAGGCACAAAAAGTAAAAAAAAATGCATCAATCATTTTAGGACTATCAGTAACCTATCCAGAGGTCTAAATCTACAAAAGTGGTCCAAAAAAGGAACAATAGTGAACTGGTGGCAGGTGAGGCTGGTTCTGATAGAAAGGCATCAGAATACACAGTACAGCTCAGTTTGTTGTATTAACCAGGTGGTCATAATGTTATGCCTGATCGTGTGTGTTCTGAAGTTTGGTTGGTCTTTTAGATTCATTGTGCACAGTGTCAAAAACACCCTCTCTTGTACAATTGTATAGCAGTTTCCCAGTGTGGCTTTCTCTCCCTGCATTGTGAGGTTTCGACGAACGACAACCATGTGCTAGAATTGACCACTTGGCACTTAACGCGGCCTCATATGGGTTTAATATCACCCCACTTTTCATTTATTCTCTTCTGACAGTGTAATGGCTGTCTTTGGAGAGTGTCCTATTCCTACCCACTGCTTTCTCCTTTTTTTTCTGCTCACCCCAAGTGTCTGCATTTATGTGGAACAATACGCTCAGGCCGTGTGCCCTGGGACTGGGCTGAAGTTTCAGAGCACACCCACTGTGGCCTGTGGTTATCCCACCACCACCACCACCACCGCCACCGCTGCTGCGTCTCTAGTGTGTCATCTGGCGTTTTCCTCCTTCACTCTTCCCCGCTTATTACATTCAAATAAAACAAAAACTTTAATTTAACTGGCTGATGAAAAGGTGGTATTTCCAGTGGTTTTTCTATACAGCTGAGGTGTACAAACTTTCTCTAAGGAGGACTATATTTGAGAATATGAAAACTTCTCTCATATTTTCCCTTTTTTTTTGCATCAGCTTTACACCAGATGCCCTTCCTGACTTCCTGACAACCCTCTCATTTAACTTGGCTCAGCAAGCAGCAACACAAAGAATACAATGGTAGTATGCTTGTGGATTTGAGAGAACAGTGCAGGCGCCGGAGTGTGCAAAGAAGTCAGCAGAGAGTGAGAATGATCCGGAAACACGGGACACTGAGGCCTTAATTAAAAGGCCGATGACTCTGCTACCCTGCTCTGCACCAGGAGACAACATAATGAGACGTGCAACCTGTGCCCCGACCTTTTCTTTTTGCCTGACCCTTCCAAAACCTTTGTGAGGGGCTATTAGGTAAGCTTTAAGTTTTTCTATTCCCTCCTGACCAGTCCTGCACAATAAAGACAAATTCCTTTAACCCGACTGTGACGCTGCTTTTCAGCCAACCCGAGAGAAGTTGATGAAAAACTAAGACAAACAAGCTCAAGCGATGAGATTTTCAGTCAGAAATCCCCAGGTGTTTTTTAGCTAGTACAGCGTGTTCTCATGACAAAACTCCTCAATGAAAGTCCACTGTCTTCTTTTGTGCATGTGACAGGTGTGGGAGAGGACTCGGATTTGCATTCAAAACTCGAGTTCAAAAGTGCTCAAACATTTATATGAGTGGAGGCGCCTGCAGCTATCTCTGTCATGGTATGTATTTTAAAAGAGTTGAACAGATTCATGTGTGCGGAAACCAGATGCAGCTTACCCCGCAGAGAAAAGGGCGATGGTGCTCAGGCACACACCAAACTATAGAGGCTTTTAGTGTTTGTAAACAGAACAAGCAGTGTCATTTAAGCTAAGCAGACCACAATACATTTTCTATGGAAGAATTAGCTTAACCAATTGACACGTCTGTAATGTCAGAGCCTGGTTAGAAAACATTAGTAGTAAAATAAATGGGAAAGAATGCTAAACTTGGAGCTATACAGTAGTCATACATAAGTGGGCCCTTATGTATTTGCATAGGAGGAGGATCAATAAACACAATGATTGAGTAACCTAGGCAAATGGAAATGGTGACCGCTTTCGAGTGAAACCGTGTGGAAACAACCTTCCCACAGGTAACAGGAAGTCAGTAAAAAAAAAACAAAAAAAAAAAAAAACAGTTAAATCACCTCCATCCCGGTCGTGCCAGTTGGCCCGGCTGCTGGCAGGTGAGCTGGGAGAGGAGTAGAAGTCCGGGCCGGTCGGACTCGTGTCCATGTTCTCATCCATATTGACAGTTTTGACCCTTTTGCTAAAGAACAAACAAAAACATTGAACAATTTTTAATGATAATTTCTCTACATGTACAAGACCTCTTCTGCTTCATCTCAGTGTTATGAATAAATAAGTAAAATAAAAATATACTAGTATACTGGTTTACACCTGGTTTAGTCCTGCTTTAGTCCTGGTGTGTACCTGCTTAAGTCCTGGTTTACACCTGCTTAAAAACTGGTTTAGTCCTGGTTTAAAAGTGGTTTAGACAGGGTTTAATCCTGGTTTAATCTAGGTTTAGTCCTGGTTTAGACCTGGTTTAGTTCTGGTTTAAACCTGGTTTAATACCGGTTTAATCTTGGTTTAGTCCTGCTTCAGTCCTGCTTCAGTCCTGCTTTAGACCTTGTTTAGTCATGCTTTAGACCTGAGTTGGTCCTGGTTTAGAACTGGTTTAGACCTGGTTTAGTTCTGCTTCAGTCCTGGTGTACTATTAGTTTCAGTCTGGTTTAGTCCTGGTTTAGACCTGGTTTGTCACGCTTTAGACCTGACTTGGTCCTGGTGTAGTATTGGTTTATGTCTGGTTTAGTCCTGGTTTAGATCTGATATAGTTTTGATTTAGCCCCTGTTTTGACCAGTGAGTCCATCTTTTCATAAATTAAATTTGAACTGAACGTTTTACTGAATCAAAAACACCGTCAATCATACAACATTGCTCTCATATATCGTTAAAATACTTTTTTTTTTGTCCTAATATCATGCAGCCCTAGAGAGACGACAATTCAGTCTCCAAATGACATGTTCACAGTGAAAGCCACGCTGCCCTTGACATTACTATAATTCCTATATTAAAAACTACAAGATCAAGAATAAAACGGATGCTGTAAGGTGACAGAAATTTGACCTTATTAAATTTTAGCTCAAAAATCCTCTCTTTGTGCTTCTGAGAGTTGCACTGACCTGCCGGGAGGGGAGGACAGGGAGCGATGTAGCCCCACGCTGGAGTTCAGGTCATGGTAGTAAGGTTGGCTGGGCATGTCGGCCATGGAGAAGTTCACCGCCGCGCCGTGGGTGATCGGCACTGCAGAGGACACATAAAAACAGGAGAGCTTTAATCACAGTAAGAGATGCAAGTTCAGTGTCAGCACTACTGTAAGATTGAGCACACCGAGCGGCGAGGGATGCACAATTAATTGTAGAGAGGCTTGACTGACTGTTATTGACGCTTTGAGTTTAGAGGCTCTGTGTATCAAATGAAGCGCTCCCAATTCACAGGTTAACTGCCCGACCATCAAGCCATATCTGCTGATTAACAAGTCACTGATGCCCACGCGGCTATAGGTGCTGCGGGCGACAAAACTTTTAAACAACCTGAGAGTGCATTTGCTGTCTTTTATTATCTCAAGTGCACAACAAATCCAATTGTGTAAGTAAGTCTCCCTTAAGTTCTGTGTAATCAATATTGTTAGCAGAAGCAAAGCAAGAAAAAGCCAGACAGATAAAATCTATGAATCACCTTGAAGGTTCCTTTAGTGAGATTAAAAACACAGAGCATGGCTGTATACGGACTTTTCCGTAGACAAAAAAAAAAAAAAAAAAAAAAAAAAAAAAAATGCTGTGTAATGTTTGAAATCTGCTGAGTTGTTCTGACTGTTTTAAGCAGAAGTGATGGCTACTATAATGATGTGGTCAAAGATAAGTGAACATTAACTTTTTATTAAGATCTTAGAGTGTTCTCTCGAATTAGAATGAGTTAAGAAGCTTTTAATTTCTATTTTTCTTTTACATACTTCAAATGACATGTATACAGTAGCATACATAGAGCACAAACCAGGGTTCAAATTCGGCTTCCGCCTCTCTCTCACCCAACTTCGTGTGTCACAGCTTTACTGTCTCTATCAAATAAAGGCAAAAAGCCCCACCACAAATATAAAACGTTTTTGATAGGTGTCGTTTTGTATTGAACTGATGCATCATAAAAATTAAGTTCAGTCAGTCTTTTCTGCAGGTCGCCGTCGCACCCTGCTTCCTGTCTTCCTTTATGATTTACTGTCCAAAAAGGTGTTATATTCCTCATTGTGGTCCAGGTGAGGGATATTGTTTCGAGCTCAGAGGCCGTCCACTGTCCCGCCCTCTTCGCTCTCTCTCTCTCCCTGACTCTGTGCAGTGTGTGGCGGCTCCAGCGCTCGCTCGGGTTGGACTTGATGAGAGGATGGAGTGTGTGGTGCTGTCTGTTGTGGTCTGAGGTTCACCACTGGCACGATCCGCCGACCGATCCTCCCTCCAAAAACCCTGGCAGTCCCCGCTATGGAGCCTTGGCAGCGCCCCCTACCCACGGCCGACCACAACGCGGCCGCTTGTGGAGGAATGCATCCGGCCTGGCCGAACCGTGCTCAATACAAACCATTGTTATTTTTTCATTCATGTCTGAGGATACCCCCTAGAACCATCACTCACGCTGCTGTTTTCTCTCTCTTTTTTGGCTGGCCATGTTATTTGGGATGCCACTTGGCTGCCGCACCAGTCATTTCATAATAAGGCAGACTTGCACACAGTGTGATGCTGCAAAAAGACTGCCTAAGTATATGTTACAAGCCCTTGTGTTGATTACTCACAAAATGATTACAATGAATAGCTTTAAACCACATACACATACATTTTTAAAGAAAATGTACTTTACTTTCAAAGTACATATTTCACTAAACAGGGTAGTTCCAGGTTTTGTCTTGTGAAATTTAAGACCTTAATGCCACTTAGAATGAAATTTAATGCCAGGATCGCCAGCAAAAGAACAATATGCTGTATAAATTTTACACTAATGAAAGGGTTTTGTTTTGAAAGCCTAACAAAGCTGACATAATTCCAGTGCTGCATTAAAAAAATAAAACTGAATCATAAATTTCAGTGATAAAGTATAGTTCTTTGCAACGTTATGTGGTAAATATATACAGTAGATCTGTCACATAAGCTTTCAATAAAACACAAACTAAAGGCCCTTATGAGGGGGTAACTTTAAGAAATTTAAAACCCACTAATGAGAGAATTTAATGCCAAATTCACATCCAACTTGCAAAAAAGGCATAATTTTCTATTGTTATTTATGTATTACGCCAAAATCTACTGTATTGTGTGACAAGTACAAGCTTCTAGTTGGGGCTGAACAACACAATGAAGATTGACACAATGGCTTTTCGAGCAATTATTCATTAATCTATTACCTACAACAGTGCAGCGAGTTGGCGTAGATGTTACAGTTTGAAAATTTAAGAACCAGATGACCAGAATTTCATACTTTTAAGGCCTTGATTTTGACAACATCAAATTTAATACCTTTTTTAACACTTTTTAGACCTTGGGGCTACCTTTCTAAATTTAAAAGTACATTTTACTTTAGCTCAATAGTCAAATTTTAAATCTCTAAATAAGATGATATATTTTATTACAATGGCAAAGTGGGTAGTAATAGTAATAGTAATAGTGGGAACTGTATTAGTATCGTATCGTGACACTTTAGTAGTGATATGTATCGTATCACCTGCTTCTTGCCAATAGACAGCCTTTTAAAATTCTATGGTCATTATGTCAACAGTTCCCTTTGCCCCTCAGGTCCACTCAGTGTTGACATAATACTTTTAAACATGCAGCCGGCTCTCTCCTGTTGCATTAATGAGCGCCCCGGTCCAAATGCTGGTCAGCCTTGAACCCGCGTGGCTGCCTTTGATGGACTTCAAAGACTGTCTCAACAGCCCAGAGAGTCAAAGGAGACAGAGAGAGAGCGGGAGAGGCGCTGACGGACACGCGGCCCGCTCACATATCTGCCCAGGGAGTGACCGGACGACTGACTGACAATTCCTGCGCGTCCGACGACCTTTTTAAAATTCCAAGCTCCAAAAACTTCAGTCGGCTTTAGTGAAACCGGGCCCAGTCACAGGAGAGCGCCACAGTAGCACCGCGGCCATCTGCTCGGGGGGCAAAGCTAAACACTAAACAAAAACAACACTTTTTCAAAGGGTTTCCAGACTCTGAGAGGATGGAGGATGTAAAACGTCCTCAAAAACATGCTTTGAGATCAGATACAGGAGGCACGGCAACTTGACTAACTTTGTGTTTTTGCACTTATCTTCTGTCAATGTTTTAATATGCTAATGTATTTCTCTTAGCGTCTCCGGTCACTAACAGAGGTGAAAGAAGTACTCAAAATCAGTACTCAAGTAAAAGTATCCAAAAGAATGTATACTGTAATTGCGCTTTTGAAAAGTGCTACAAATAAAGTTATTATTATTATTAAAAGTAAAACAGTATTACTAAAGATTTTTTTTTTTACTTTGTTCTGTAGAGAAAGTAAATTTGATAGGAAATCAGGGAGAGAGACTGGGAATGACATAAAACAGACAAATCTGCAAAACCCCGGTCACTGAGAGTATAGTCTATTATTGTTAATATTACTACTGTCTCCAACCAAGCTCGAACCCAGGACCCTCTGTGAGCATGCAACCCAGTTTTCCACCAATGTCAAAAAATACATTTACTTATTAAGAGGCTTTTCCTGAGCAAAAATTATAGTTTTGCCTAAAAGTAAAAGTATGTAAAATCTGGGTAGCGCCAGGTTTCGTCTTGTGAATTTTAAGACCTTTTAAAAACTTTTTAATGCCAATTAGAGTAAAATTTAGAGTAAAATTTAATGCCAGCATCGTCAACATCAGAACAATTATCTGTATGAATATTACACTAAGGAATGATCTGTATTACCCTGAACCTCAAGGGTTTTATTTTTAAAGTCTTAGACAGATGAAAGAATGCCAGAACTGCATCAAAAAATCATGTATGAAAGAATCATGCATTTAAATGATAACATTTCTTCAATAAATATATTTTGTTATTGCGGTCTCTACTTTTTTGCAATATTAACATTATGTTTTGACAAATTTGAAGACCTAGATGAACAAAATATAATACCTACTCATAATATTTAATACTGTTAAGGCCTTGATTTGGACAAGATTAAATTTAATACCCTTTAAGTTCTTGGAGATATCCTGAAAATGTACTCAGTTAGTAAAGTACTTGAGTAAAAATGATGTATAGGTACTTTCCACTACTGCTCAGGAATGAAGAAATGAAATGCCATATGACAAACAAACATCTATGCTTCTCTTAAACAGAGCCTTGCTGAAAGAGCTCTTTGTGCTTTTCCAGTCTTGTATATTGCAGTAATGTACAAGACAACGCAGGTAAACAGCGCCTGGGGGGTGCCACAGAGTACAACCTTAAACGGCTCCAACTACAACATGTCTGTGCAGGGAGCTCACACGCTGCACAGGTGAACGCTCCGTGTTAGTGCAAACTGTAGACTCGCCAAACTGGATCTACCGCAACCCGGTTAGTGCGGGACAGGTACAAGATGTCAGTTAATCCTATGTGCTTCTTGGAAACTGTAGGTAAAGTGTAAATAGTCTCTGTCATTTAAAATACTTTGATGTGCCTGCATGATTGAGACAAGTGAGTTGAGGACATGACCCCAACGTGACTCATGACTAACGAGGACTTGCAGAGGTAATAATCAATGATAAGTTAAAAAATAGCCATTGACTTACTTCTGGACACCCGCACCAACTCGGAAACACTGAAGACGCCTGATTTGATGAAGCTGTCCTCCAAGTACACTGCAAAAAACAACAGAGAAAAGCATTAATAATTTGATGTGAATTCAAAATGTATGACAAAAATATACTACAAGTAAACAAAATTCAAGACGTGCTACCACGCTACACTGCATATTAGAAAGCGCTGTTGGCTTAAAACAAACACATCTAAACAAACAAATGACACGTAGCAGTGTAATTTTTGTCTGTGATATCTGTGTCATGTGTAACGCCCATATAATTTGTGTTGCAAGTTACTGTTTTCCTGTAAGTCCAATTTTCAGATCTCTGATGTGACAATAAATTCCTATCTCTCTTTCTTACAATATCGGTCACTACAGTAGAGTTTAGCTTAAAAATAAATATACAGAGTGAGCTTATTTTCCATTAAAAAACTCAGAATATAAAATCTTTGGTAACTAATTGTAATAATGTGAAACCGGCTAAAAGTGGCTGTGCTTAAGAAAATTAGGTGGAAGTGCAGACAGAAAAGTTGCTTCTTAGAACAATAAGTAACTAGAGCCTCTACCTTTTACCATCAAACATTAATTTAAACTAACTTAATCAATGTAATGTTGTAATTTTTCTTCCTAATGCATACTGTAGTTTTAACAAATATGGGTTCAAGTGAGGACATTTTTCTGTGAGATTATAAAACATCTAAACATTGCTTATATAAATTTGAGAGATAAGAAATGCAGAACACACATAGTGCTTGGGCCAGTCAAAAGCCATCAGTCAACTAAAACTCCCAGACAAGTTATTGACACCCAAACAGCTCTGCTTTGATGCCACGCCAATGCCACAGAGAGCGTGCCAAGAAGATCAGCGTCTCGATTGGCACCTCCAAAAGTCAGCCCACAGCCTCTCCCGTGCACCAGCGGCTTCAGCGGGGGAACCGTGCCACCGCCGAGGGCCTCCCAAGGTCTGAGTCATTGGCTCACTCGTTTGTTTTACTTGGCACCCGTATCAGTATAACCTGCTCTTGAGGTAGAAAAGTAATTATACTTCTCAAACTATTTTCATTCCAGCATTGTGACGACAGAGCGCAGGTCAGTCAGGGAAACAACAGCAGGGCTGTCAGAGAGGATCTTGGTGCGGTGGGTCACCCCAATGATCTGCTATAGTGGCTACAGGCAAAATCTGGTTCAACATATCCACTATTTCTTTCTGTCTCAATACAGTGTATTTCACAGCAATGCATATCTAGTCCAATTTTGTTTATTTAGAAAAAGTTCATCTTGAAAAAAGGGGAAATGTATTATTACTATTATTATTATTATTATTATTATTATTATTATTATTATTATTATTATTATTTTAAATATAAGCAATTGGTTCATATTAATCCACTCACTCAGTTTTTTTTTTTTTTTTGTAAATTCATTGTGTTTTACAATATATTATTTAGAACTGACTTTATCCTATGTATTTTTTATCTTCGGATTGTCTTATGTGTACTGGTGAGCCAAAAATAAATATTCCACAGCAGACAATACAATTTTCTATTAAATGTCACTAACAATATAGAGAGAAATTATTTTATTCAATATAATTTCAATACATAATTCATCACAAGTTGTGTATACAGTAAATATTTTTTTAGCATTATTAGGAACACCATAAAATAGTTATTATTTAGCTGTTGAGGTTTGATTAAGTGCACCTCAAATACTTAGTACATACTGAATATACTAAATACTCAGCAATATTGAAATATATGTGTAAACCACATTTTGGAAGAGACAAGGTAAAACTTCAGCATGCGTTGAATTTAAGCACTATTTTTGGACATGACTGTAATATGCAAATGTGTATTTTGTCACCAGTGCATGTTATAATCTGTGCCACACATACCAGTGTAAAAGTCATTATTACATTTTTAACTGTAGGTTTGGTCCCATTAAGATTTGCCAGCAACTTTTGTAAACTGCTAACTGTTAACGTACTCTTACAGGCTTTTGCTATTCTATTTACACCCAGGTCCTTATCTAAACCGTCTATAGGTTTTGAAGTTCAAAGCATATACATAACCCCATTGCCAGGTAATTCTACAAGTTCTATAGCTCCAACTGTAGGTGAACAATGGGGCGATGACAAGAGGCATGATGACTGACACTGCACATACCTGGGACAGGGTTCTTGCCTGGCTCATTGTTACTGGGACTTCCTGACTGCTGCGAGTCTGCAAACACACACACAGAGGAGAGATAAGACTGGGGTTAGTACAGTATAGGAAAAATAGGCAACACCAACAGGCACACCGACAAGTAATAAGGCTTGATAAGGTCAATGATCCGTGAGGAATTTTCTTTGATGCACTTTTGCGGCATACACCTTAACTGTTCAGATTATAACAGCTCATTTTATCTTTAATTAAACATCTTGCTTGACGTCTTAATGTTTTTCTTATCTGTTTACACACCATTATCGTGAATGGGAGGGTAAACTTTGCAAAAGGCGTAGTAGTGTCTGACACAGGATAGCATAAAGAGTTGTTTTTTCTTGCTAGATCTATGTGTAATTTTTCAAACAGGCTGCTGGGGGAGTGTCCAGGGGGGCAAGGAGAAATGTGTTCGGTCCTGCTGTGCAAGGTACGAGTGCTGAACAAAAAAAAGTAAAGAGAGGACAGGAGGGGCGGAGATCTACAAGGAAACATGAGTGGAATTCTTTCCACCGACTTTGGTCTGCGAAGGTTTGGTATGAGGCGACCGGGACTGACGTGTAGTACCTCGCTGGGGAGAGGCAAATCTGTCATCCCTCTGGAGGAAAAGTTCATCAAAATTAATCACATATAATACTGTGCAAAAGGCAGGTTTTTAAAAAAAGCTATGAACAAAAAAGGTGTAAAAATCAAAACTATAAGCCCTCAAGGAGAGTGGACCTCTGCCAAGGCACTGGTTCTATCTCGCAATGGTAAATATATAGTGTCTTATAGTTCAGGGGTAAATGCTCTTTCGATTAAAACCCTTGGTAATGGTAAAAAATCTATGAAAACTATTCATTTGTTGTTTTAATGAGTGAAGAAGTGTCTACAGTCCATATCTCAAAATCATACAAAATTCTTTAAAACACTCCTGGAGCTAAACCGTAATCTGGTGCCATACTAAAATGACAATATTAAAGCACTTAAAGCAGTATTTTTCACACTTCACTAAAATGTCTCACTAAAACTTTTGCAAAGCAAGTCTAAGTTGTTTTTGAAAATCCTTCCAAACCATACAAGGAACTACAACCTGAATCTAGTGGACGTCTGAATTGATTGAAACCAGTCTGAGCCCACACATGCCCTCAGACAAGCGGGCCCCAATGAGAACCAGCCGTCCGATTATCATCTCTGCCTTAAAACACAGACAAGAAGCAAAAAGACAGTGAACTCAGATACCCTCAGCTTGCAACAACAGCCCTTTCCTGCTCTGAGTTGTGTTACAGCGGCAACGGTCGAATAGAGGGAAAAAACCAGGGGGGTTGAAGAAAAAAAAGCTGAAAGATTTATCCCTTTCTTGTTCTCTCGGTGTGTCTCTCTGCCTGTTCCCCCTCTCTCCTAAATTTGACTATTAAACAGCGCTGCAAAAACAGAATGTTCTTGGCCGCAGCTCAACGATGACAAAGTAGGGAGGGAGCAGGACCATACGTTAAGAAAAAAAATCCCCCTTTTTTTTTAGTGAGCGTAGCCCTAAAAACACAAGATATATGTAAGCCTTATAATGTATGTCGGCTCCGCTTCCGGATAGCATAAAAACATAGCGTTGCTTCTCAGGTTTTAGGAGGCTGCTATAGAAAAAGATTTAAAATTATTTATGTGCGTCTATTCACAACAGTTTGTATGGCCTCAGCAAAACAGTTCCCACTGCTTTGCTTGCAGTAAGAAACAAGTCTCTTTACACACATACACACACACACACACACACAAACACACACACACACACACACACACACACACACACACTGGTGTTGTAAAGCGGCTTTTGTGGCCAAGCAGAGTTTTGTGTGGACTTGGCACAGTACATGTCTATAAAGTGATTGCGGGGAGCTCGGCGGCCTTGTCTCTCCGTCTTCCCTCCGCCCCTCCATGCCACTTTCAGAGTCATCCATCAGTCTAGTTACAACTGCCAACTCCACGCCCGCTGCAAAAGGCACAGAGACGGAGAGAAAGGCTGCGGAAAGAAAGAGGGGGGAAAGGAAGAGGAAGGTAAATGTAGCAAGAAGAAAAAGAGGGCTACAGTGTGAAGGGGGGGCAGAGGAGGTGGAGGTGGGTGATTCGCTTTAAGTCCGATCAGAGTTTGTGTTTTTGTTTTGCTTTTTTTTCCGACTTCAAGGGCTGAACAGGCAACCATGACAAAAAGAGCAGATGGTCGTGGCAATTAGAGATCCCAGGCAGCATCTTCCAGCATGAGGCCCCGCCGCAGCACCAGGAGAGACCACCTGGACGACTCAAGGTGGGATCCGAGCATATGGCACATCTGCCAAGGCTGCGCCCGAGCTGGATACACCTCCCCTATTGCATTACATTTTACCTTTGACCCAAGAAGGGCAGCACGGTGCTACTACTACCTCTGGGCAAATGTGTCCTAAATTTAGAGTTTTAACCATGGGCTCAAATAGTTTTACATTCAAGTAAAATAGTATTATGTTGCAGAGAGAATCTGCTTTGTAAATCAACAGGTATTTGTAATACTAACTCATATAGGTTGCAGAGTTTACATTCTCAAGGAATATTTCTTGAAATATTCTAAAAAGGACAGTGTGGTGAAGAACAGGGCCTATAGGGGCATGAGGCCTCAGTCTGTGTCTAAAAGGTGTTCTGTGCAGAAGCAGGGCCAATCCGATAGTCTTCAAATAAACACTAGTGTAACCTGTAAATAAACAGTTGCGGTGGAGGAGGCCGGGCTTTGCCCTGGGAGCTTGGCAGGGCTGGATGGAGGTCTGACACACACACGCCACACGTACACACACGGCCCTTTCCAAAAACAACATTTCTTGGCACCCTCTGTCCCTGCCACTTGTTTAAATAAACAAACCGATTCATGAAGGAAGCACGTATGAATCAGATTATCTACTGTTACTCAGCAGAAAGGAAAAAATAGCAGAGGGGCTTGTGGCTATTGGATGTGTCCATGAGTTCTTACACCTTCTTGTCCGGTGGGATACTTATCATACCACTGTAACGATTAGGGCAATTAGGGGTAATGGCAACAGAAATCTGGCTCCGCAAGAAAGTTTCTCAGTTCTTGTGAGGTTTCTCCACGCCCATGTGTGCTACCCGCCTGGATTTTATAATCACTAAAACACTCGCACACTCTCCAAACCCACCCCTCTCATTTTTTGGCATGATACCCACTTCGTTCCCACTAAATAGTGGAATACACATGCACATACACAACGCAGTGTGGATTAAATTAGCCACATAGTTTGGGAAACTATAGTTTTTTAACGTCCATGGTGCGCGGTCCTAACCCACAAACACTTGCAGACACGTACAGATATCCCCCACAAAATAAGAGTGCGCACGCGCGACACGCACACCCTGCAGATGCATACCGCTGTCGACATTTCAGGAGGAGAAGCCTGTCTGGCAGCCATTTTATGCCGAGCGGGGTTCTGTGCACATGTATAGCACTCTGGCTGCCAGAGGCATGGGTCCTGAGCCAAGACGCATTTCAGCAGCCTGGGGAGGCAGGAGGGGAGGGAGGACTCCCAGAGAAGTAGGGAAACAGAGAGAGGGGCAGAAAATATCGACCTAATTACGGCGCAGCTCCGATGCGTAATGTTTCGACAATACAGCTGCTCCTGAGTAAATATTTGATGTGGCCAAGCAGACTTTCTGCTCAGTGTCCTCCTCCTTTTCTTTCCTGCCGGCCGCGGGAGCTTCTTGGAAACCAAATCTAAGTGTGTTTGTGTGGAGGCCATGACAGTGCTGTACATGAGCCTGTGTGCAGTGTGTGTGTAGTGTGTCCCGTGTCCTCCTCTGCTCCTGGTTTCTATCATTCGCAGCTTTGCAGATGACCTCACACCGCTCGGGCTGGCTTCCAACCGCCGCCAGAACCTGCTCTATTCTCCAAATCTCTTTCTTTTTTCTGCTCACTATCTGTCTATCTTTGTCCCGTTGCCTGCAACACTATCCTGACTCTATTGTATCTTTTCATACCCGCCTCTGTGTATATCTGTTATTGGGTATCTGTGACAATAACACCTTATACACTCAAAACTATATCTTTTAGGCCTCCTTGTCCCCATATGTCTCCATTCACTCCTTTGCTGCTCTTCTCCATCTGCGTTCTCCTTTTTGCCGCCTTTTTTACCAGCCTCTCTCTCCTGTCCTATCTCTTTGTCTCTCTATCTCTCTCTTCTCTCCCTCCCTCGCGCTTTGTTGTCTAAACAAAGTGGCCTTTATCAGGATGAGCCGCAACCCAAACAAGCCAAACAAAAGATATGGGCGAGGAAATCTGCCCGCTGATGAGGGGAGGATCTTTTCGTGCCAGCCATTGTGTGCCAGCCTGCCAACTGGCGATGCCCCCCACCGCCATCACTGCCACCGACCCCCTCCCCACAAACACGCAGACACCAAATTTTGGCATCTAAGCCCCCCAGCTAGACCCATGCGTGGTATCCTGCAAAAAGGTTGGCACCCAACTTGGACCACATGACACTGATATGAATGGTAAGGGTCAGGAGCAGAGAAAAGGGGCTGCCATCTTGGACTGGCATGAGTAAATAATGAGAGTATCGCAAAGTCCGACTACTATATGTTTGTGTACATTACATCATATCAGGGGTGGAAGAAGTACTCCAAGCCTGTACTAAAACTGTAACATCTTATTACTAAAATAAAAGTACCCAACAAAATACTACTACACTTCTTGCACTACTACTACTGCTACTGCTGCCACTACTACTACTAAATAATGCTGTTAATGCTGCTTCTACTACTAATACTACCACTACCACTATTACTATTACTACCCACTTTACCACTAAGGTCCAAAAATATTACATTATATCAGGGGTGGAAGAAGTACTCCAAGACTGTACTAAAACTTTAACATCTTATTACTAAAATAGAAGTAAAAGTACTCAACAAAACACTACTACACTCCCTGTGCACACCCCTAATGCTGCTACTACTAATACTGCTACTGCTACTGTTAATGCTACTTCTAATACTACCACTGCCACTACCACTACTACTATTACTACCTACCCACTTTACCACTAAGGTCCAAAAATATTACATTATATCAGGGGTGGAAGAAGTACTCCAAGACTGTACTAAAACTTTAACATCTTATTACTAAAATAGAAGTAAAAGTACTCAACAAAACACTACTACACTCCCTGTGCACACCCCTAATGCTGCTACTACTAATACTGCTACTGCTACTGTTAATGCTACTTCTAATACTACCACTGCCACTACCACTACTACTATTACTACCCACCCACTTTACCACTAAGGTCTAAAAAGACTGTTCAGTACAAGTATGTTTGGGGAAATGTTCTCAGAAAGTACATATTCTTCCAAAAAAGTATCTAGTTACGTTCCACCTCAGCCTCATATACCTTTGACTAACTCCCCCGGTGGTGTCTGTACCCTGGGTGACACTGTAATGATTATCTCATAATTGGAACAAGGCGAGTATTTCTTATTGGCTTGGAAGAGCACCTGGTAATCCGGATAGCTGCCCTATCAGATGTCAGGCTGGTGACGGGGGAATGCAGGTATACAGCAAGGATGAGTTACACAGGTACACAGACACACACACACAAAGCTACACAATCTCATGAAGAAGAAGTAAAAAAAAAAAGGCGAAAGGCCAAGAGAAAGTGAGAGGGCCAAAGTTGAAACGTCTGAGAGAACAATGGCGTTTTGGCTGTGTTTTTTTTGAAAGACAGACACCACAGACTTATTCAGGATGAGGAGGAGGGAACACACACGCACTGTAAGGTATTGTTCTGGTCTGGGCTCGGATCCCACTTGATCCATAAGTCTCAAATCCTGACGGTATCCTGGTAGACCTATACAGTGTGTGTTAGAGCTGAACAATAAAATGCATTTGTGATTAAACCACATTATAAAAACACACATTTCAAATTGCAAAGGCCACTATTACAGATTACTTGACTGTATTTATTTTTCTGTTACTGACTGTAAAATATAAGATACAGTACTTGAAGAACAGCAGAGTGGCTTTTCTGGCTATTAAAATACTAAGAAATGTTGATATGGCAAGGTCTGATGCTCATCAAGTCACTCTCTATAGTACTGTCATTCATATAACTTCATGTAACATCGTCTTTGACCAACAAGAAACGTGTATCTACACTTGTATTGTGACACGGAATAATGTAAATAAAATAAAATCACAATCACAATATATGGTTTTAAAATCGCAATTACATTTTCAACACTGGTTTGTAAGGGGCTAGCCTGCCGCATATTCATTGATCACTGTTTCTCATTGGTGCTAGCCAATGCTTACTAAGCAGACCCTCGTTTCAGCTGTACCTTTGGTTTGGTAAACTCTGTGAATAGAAGAAAGTGTTTTAGGACAACAGGCTCCTCATTGAGGTCATCAAACAGTGAGGACAGCGAGAGAGGACATTCAGCGTAGAGTGGGATTTGAACAAGGGGCTGAATGGCCTGTGGGATCATTAGACACACCGCTGCTTCTCAGTGCAGGGCATGAGAGATTCAAGCTTATCTCTCAAATATAAAGGATCAAGGCAATCCTTCTAAAATCTGTAATATATACATGTTTTAGGCAAGTTTCTAATGGCTAATTCACAGAAGCAATGCAGAGGAACTTTCAGGGTTATGAGTTTAGTGTTGGAGTTAGGGTTAAAGATTAGAAAAAGACAGAAAGACTTAGTCTGTCACATAAAATATCTTAACTTTGTGCATCTGTCTACGTCCTGTATTTTACAATCAAGTCAAAATCTCAGGTATGGCAAAGATATGAGAGGTAAGACAAGATATGGAAAAGCATGAGCAATGCATTTTTTGGCTGGAAAGCTAACTCTCCTTAGAGACTGTAAGTAAGGTAAAATAAAATTACTATAAATTATTGGAGACTTAGTCGAAAAAAGAATCTTCAGAATGACTTCCTTGATCTATTATTGGTCCAAAAAAGTTTAGAAGGAGGTCATGACAAAACATAGAACAACAGTGTATTTTTTGCCTAAATGCTAACCATGTGTTTCCTTGAAGAACGTAACGGTAACTTACGAGATGACTGATTAATAGTTGACTTAATCTGAAAGAACACTGAGTCACAAAAAATATTATTTGAATAAACAGCCCCCTTGCTTTATAACTGGTCCAAAAAACTTTACCCAGCATGCACACAAACAACCCCAAGCGCGAGTCACCGGGATCCACACACGCTGACATACATGCACAGACAAACATGGGCACCGGCCCAGCGTCCCGCAGCGAGCTGATCTGTGCTGTACATGTGCGGTGCAGTCGTCGGCCGAGCGGCAGACAAACTACACAACACAGTGGCTCATCTGTCCCATGAAAAATGAGCAGGCCGGCCTCCAGCCAGCACTGCGCCCCACTTAAACCTCCCACCCCTCCTCCGCTCTGGTTTGTCCTTTTCTCACAAAGTGGCCTTTCCTTTCACTTTTGGACAAAATTTTCCCTTTTCTCTACTTTATCTGTAACATGTTTATCTTGTTTTGTTCTGGACTTTCTTTAAGCAAGTTTTTTGTTATTTGCATTAGATGTTGCTATGTACAAGAAATCCAGCCACACAGGGTCAAAAGTCAGTTCATACTTGGTAGTCAGGAAGGGCATCTGGCATAAAACCTATGCCAAATCAATATGTGACTCGCTGGACACTATGAGGCAGACCCCCAAAAAGAAAAAAGCTAAAAGAAGTTGCCATATACAGGATCATGTAGTGTTTTCAGCACTGACTGGTGGCTAAAATGGTCAGTAATAACCAGCTGAGTCCAGACAGAAAAAGTTGGATCTATTTTGATAAATTATTAACATCACTTATTATGCAAAAAACTAATCATTTTGTTTCACAAATGTGAGGATTTGCAGATTTTATCAACCTCTTATTTAGCAAAGCTGTGTGTACTCACTGGATTTTGGGATGCTTTGCCAAAACATAAAACTTGAAGGCAAATTTGGGCACTGGGGAGTTTTCATAGACACTATTCCGACAATTATTGAAGTAGAAATAATCAAATAAAAAAAACAAGCCATATTGAATGGGAGAAAAGAGTCTCATTGGATGAAGCGCTAACATTGTTTACACTTATAAAAGCAGCATGGATTAGCTGATTTTGTGAAAGTGTGGTCGCATCATTCACAAGTTTAATCAGCGTCAAGTCTAGTCTGTGAGAAAAAAGAAGTTTGCATCTGCGCTGAAACAATAGGCCCCATCAATGGCCAAGCTCGGCATCTTTTCGGTATGCACCAAACAAACAATTAGCTTTGTTTTGGCGTAATTGACTGGCAGGACCGGGTGGCATTCACATTCGCCCGCTGTTGCCACCCTGCCATTCGGTGGGCCTGGAGAAGAAAGGAAAGGTTCATACGAGGGTGGAAGGTTGGCCACATCTCTCTGGTTCGAAGACACTGCGTTTTTTTTTTTTTTTTTCACACAGTGGCAAACTTCCAAGCAGGTTTTTTTTTTTTATGTGGAGGAAAGAGCGGCTGCAGTGAGGACGAGACTATAGATTTAATTATGCATGCGTGTTTTCTCATTCATTGTAGTGGTGGGAAGGGGAGAGAGGCTAAGGGTGTTTGGTGGGAGGGGTTGGGGGGCAGACCAATGACATTCCGTTGTTGTATTCCTCCCACACACACAAACACACACACATACACACACACACGGAGCAGTCTGGGAGCGAGCTGCTATAGGCTAATGAGGTGACACTCACCGTCTGGAGACTAGCCAAAACAGTCCATTAACTCCTAGCCAGTAGTTAAGAGGAGAAGAAGGAGAAAGGTGGCGACGGTGGGGGAGGGAGGGGCCAGGGAGAGAGAGAAGGGGACATGCGGGTGAGGTGGGCGGCTAGCCGGCGGCTTTGTGGGCGGAGCTTGCGAGAGTGGCCCAGAGAGTCTCAAGTCTTTCAGGATGTGAGGGTGGGGGGTATTTCTACAGTTTTGTAGTTGTGAATGAATCAGCGGGGTGGCTCGTAAGGGGGAGGGGGGGGGGGCATCCACGAGCGTTCACTGTCGGCGATTATACTTTGTGGAGGCAGCTCTTGAGGAACAGTAAGAGTGTGTGCGTGAAGTGGCAGTGGCGGGGTGGGCGTCGCACGCAGCAAAAGAGGGGACAAGGGAGATAGATCCAAAACCCCCCAGTCAGGCAGACAGACCTTTGACAGAGCAGCTCTGTGATTCGCCTCTTTCATCTTCAGAACCCCCCTATCCACTCGGATAATTATGAGACAAATGCAACGGACCCCTGCTGCTTGAGTGGCAATGGGCATGGGAGGCCAGGAACACAGAGAGAGAGTTCAGACCTGCACGTCTCGACTGGTCCGCAGAGAGGGGGGGGCCAGAGGGAATGAGAGATGGCGGGGGTGTGCAGGGCTCTGGGAAATTCCCCGCTCTCCCAAGAGATGCGAGTTGGCCCACAGATCATAGTTCAGGGACAGCTCGGTGGCGATACTCGCGAGCTTAACTGCTTTTAGCCTCCAACTTCCTTTGAACCACATTACACGAGCTGGCTGTGTTCGACCGTGGTATTGTCTTGGAATCAAACGCACCTTTCTGAAAATTATCTAACAAACTCTTGCTTTGCAGCTTGCACTCTTTGAGGAGTTCACAAAATGTTAAATTATGTGCTTGGGTTCTGGTTGGCACTGATAAGGAGGCAGACTTACAAACTCCAGAGTTACCTAAATCTTTATCTCGCACAAACCATACTAAAACCCCGAAAGCCCTTGCCCTGAAGCAAAATGCATAAAATCTATTATATCTGCCTTGAAACTCATGGAAATCTGTCAAATTTAAATGATTAAGTAAGACTAAAAAGTTTTAAAAGTTATTGTATGATGTTTTGTCTTTTGTAGACTAACTCTGTATTTGCAAGTCACATTATTTTGACTGGAGCCTGTTTTATGTGTGAGGCCTCTGCCAGTGATGTGTCAGTGATTGTCAGCACTTGCAGCAGCGTTAGGCCACAGCCAAGAGGAGTTCCCGCTGGCAAGTGCAGCAGGCCAGACCAGGGCGACTGGGTGCTCCCTCCACAGGGCAAAATGGCTCCCCTCCAGCTGGGCAAGAGGCCACCAAGGATCCCTACCACCCATCGCCACTGTTTGCACTCCTCCCTGAGCCCTGCCAAGCGAGCAGCGCTACCCAAACACCCACACACACCTTAAAAAACTGAGGAAAAGGGAATTATCCGATCATAGAATGCCACCACATCTAAAGACCAGATCTTGGCCCAAAACAGACAAAGAAAACAAAGCGCACAGTCATTCAGACGATTTTGCTGGCACTGCTTTGCCTGGAACGGGACATAGGGTGGAGAAGGAGGGGGGAACGAACCACAGAGTTTAATGTGTCATTACAAGCATAAAAACAGACTACTGACATTGCCAACAGATGTCGAGCCAGTTTATTTTTACCATTACAACTCCAGTAGGGAAGGGAACGGCAGGTGCAAATGAGTAGCTTTCTTCTTTACTATCAGAGGTACTGCTGCATCATCATTTCTGCTGATCTGTTGCTCACACTTGCATCACGATTTGGGTCACAGAAATGTACTCTTTTTGGCTTGCACACGCAAACTAGAAATAGCACCATTGTTCTCTTAGGTCACAAGGACAGTGACTTTCTTTAAGGTGTTGAACAATCTTTAAGAATCTAATTATGCCGACCGAACACCTAACTCCCCTCTAAACAGCATCATAAAGTAACTCAGGTGAGACACTTAAATGCTTTTGTGTTGTGTGTTGTTCACAGGCCAATGGGCTGAGGGGCTTGTTGGTGGTTAAAAAGCCGAGTGCTTGCCGCATGGCCAGTAAAAAATCCCTTCTTCGCTGTTAATGAGCCTGCAGACGGGGACCCGCTCAAAGCTGGACCAAATCAAAGCATCCGTGGGGGTCGAAGCTCAGAGGTAAAGGAGTTTAGGCCTGCACCATAATAGAAAAAAATGCAATAACTTTGTTTACCATAGCAATATGATTGGCAATATTTGGAAACCCTTGATACGGTTAAGATCTTTTAAGTATAGGCAAGGGAAAATTTGAATTTCATTTTAATTTATGAAGAGATGCAAGGCTCACAGGTCAAAACTGGGGCTAAATAAGAGTAAAACAGGACTAAAACAGGTCTATATCAGGACAAAACTAGGACTGAACAAGAACTAAATCAGGTAAAATTTAGACAGATATAAGACCATACCATATTGCAATACATTTAGATTTTTGCAATGCATCTGCTGATGTGCAGTCATGATATATTTTATTCATATTGTGCAGCCCTAAAGGGTTTAGTCAGGAGTGTGGGTAAGAGTGTCTCTTCTAGCATAAAACCAGAACTCAAAGCATTAACAAAGGAAGCCAGAGCAGCAATTGCATAAAACACCGTATATGGAAGCAACTATAGAAGGTGCCGGTTTACATATTCTCATGTAGAGTAGTGTATTAAAAAAAATAACAGGATCATAAAACAGATTCTCACATAACTCAAGAGGGAGCGACAACGGCTGTGCCCACCACAAGGTCAGAGAGCTGGCACCGATCCAGAAACAGCTCCTCTGTTCCTCAAGGGCCCTCCAAACCGTCTGGAGATACCCGGCTATAACATCAGCTGAGGTGCGCAGCATCTTTTCACTTTTGTGGTTGTCGTATCTCCCACATGCACCGTTCCAACATAAACACGGCGGCGCTTAATACAGTCAACAGTGCGTCACCTACCACAACAAAGCAGCATATAATCACTGGAGAAATATCTCTTACAGGAGATCAGAACGTGAAGCTAATCTAGGTTTAAGTGCCATTCCCATCGCCTTACCGCAAGCATAGGGTTTATAAAGCGTACTTAAGTGTATATTCACAGCCAGAGAAAGAGAGAAATAGAGAGAGAGAAGTCTATTCCACATTCCTGGCAAAAACACAGAGAGCAAATCTGTTCTGTGCTACTAAGGCCTGCTGGGGCAGCCCCCTCTGCCACTGCAGCAATAACAACATGTGGTTTGGCTGCGCAGCGCCAGTTTACAGTGGGAAGACGAGAGGCGCTAAATTAATTTCAGATTCTGTTGTTCAAGCCGCCATAAACAATGTCAGAGCTAACTTTGTCATGCAGAATAAAGGCCACGGCTTGGTCACACCGTTCAAAAGGCATTACATCAGAGGCTACTCATGATTTTTAAGGATATGAAATTGCGAACAGCTTACTACGGTGGGAGAGCACTCACTATTAAGATGAGTCATCCAAAGTGCGGTTATATAAAAGACAGGAATGAACCAGAGGTGTGTTTCTGGGTGCATGCTGTGTCCTCGGGCATGGCAAGTCCGATCCTCCTTTGCTATTTAGGCCGAGAATGTAAAGAGCCTTTGTTTTTTGATTATTACTGGATTAATGCCAGTGGCGAGGATGATACTGAGAACAAAGGGAAATGTCATCGGGCCTCACCTGGCAGGTTTCAGTTTATTTGAATACTGTGGTCTTGTGATTACATATTTGCTGTGGTTAAATTAAGGAGGCAAGGCTTTCGGTTAAAGCACATTTAAGTCAGCTCGTCCTTATTGAGCCGCTTCAAGCCTTTCCCACGAGGCTCCCGGATCATAATCTCTCGAAATATTTGCACAGATGACGGCAACGCTCTGCTGTTTTGACATGGAACGGCATGAACAAAAAAATCGAGCAGTCACTTTTTCCATCACTTGGTTCAGGAACAGGAATTCCCCCTTCTTTTGCAGCTATATTCCCTGTAACCCACCCACGCGCAAGGCTCCCACCAGCCCGTCTCACCCTCCCGGCACTGCTTCCTCCACTTCCTCGGCCTGATAGGATTTGTCCACTCAGGGCCACACCGCGGGAGCTATAACACCCCTCCTCACTGCCTTTCCACTCACCCAAGCATGTTGTTCTCACTCTATCGGGAGCGCCAAAAGATCATTTGCCGAGATCAGGGGGTAGGTGAGAGGGCAAACAAGGCTGGGGTAAATATTGGACGAGGGTAGTTACAGTTCTGCTCTGGTTCAGGGCTAGCAGAGCAGGACTAGTCGAGCTGTTTTATTTATGTTGAATGCTTCTGGCATCGCTTGGCTCAAAGCAACAAACTCTACAAATCCCATTTGATTTCTCTGCTAAAAGCATCTCCTACACTCTAACAATTGTGGCTTAGGTTCACAAAAACTGGCTGCACACATGTGTTTACTTACACACGGCATCAAATGTTAACAGAAATATTCTGCTGCTGTCAAAAGCATGATTACTTTCGCCTCAGGGAAGTTTCCTTGTCAACTATTTACTTCTAAATCTTATCTTTAACTCACAACCATAAATGTGGCCAGTGATTTACAGTAATACTTGTATGTAGAGTATAATTTACAGGCAAAACAAAATTAAAGAAGGTCACAATTTGTGGAGTTGAAAACCTTTTTATCTCTCATCCAAGAGACTTTGTAAATGTTTGACAACCTGTATGACTGAGATTCACAGAAATATACAGAAGGTTGAGGGTACTATAACTGAACAGCACAGATTTTTATACCTTATGTTGTGTCAGTAATATGCTGTTAACAAATTACATAAATAAAATTATTTTTATAAATGGATGGATATGGATAATTTTACCTTTTTTGGTTGTGAACACATCTTATGTATAGTACAAACTACCATGCAAGTTCATTTTGTTCCATTATAGCCGCACTGATTTTAGTGCAGAATCTGTGCAGGCGCCATAAAAACTGTAATCTCTTAGTACTTGTCACAGTGTTGCATCATGGGAACTGGAAACTATATCAAAAGGCCACCACTATAATGCCTGTACTTCCCAGTATCTACCCATATACGTCTCCTCTCAGATATGTCAGTCCCTAGGGCCTACTTGAGTGAGCATGTTAAAGACACTATGGCCGCGCCGAAACTCCTCACTGCAGACTTGAGCGGTTGGCAGCGCTGCAGAAACACTTCCCATTTGCGGTGCGGCGCTCGGTCCAAGCCACTTGAACTTGGCAGGGCTTTACCTGGAACAGCCTACCGTAGGACTGCCACAGACACATGCACTCAGCCAAGACGAGAGGCCCCACAGTACACTGCAACAGCTGATGTCGGCCACGCCTCCAAAAACTCACTTCCAGCTATTAATCATACAAAAGAGGCGGATTTTTCACCTACTTAAACTAAAACTGGTTGAGCAGCTTGTGTTTCAATTAATTAAAATATAGTTTAATTATTCATGCATGAATGTCATGTTTTTTGGCAGAATCTTCAGTATTGCACAAGAAAAGCCATTGGTAAAAAGGTTGTCTGAGTTCAGTACATCGAGTGCTGAGGCTTCAGTACCTCCACAAAGACAGAATTGTGCACACAAGGTGACTTTTTTATCAATTGCAAGAGAATTACACAGATCGTATGACACCATATGGAATTCTTTTTACACATAATGTATTTCCTTTGCAGGCGCTGTGAAAGGCGAGGCCTACAGGGAGTCCTCTTTAGGCGGAGGGGGAGAGAGAGAGAAAAAAAAAAGAGCTGTATGTATGTATGGCGAGGAGGGACGGGGGGGCGGGGGTCGAGGGGTTTAGCGGGGCGGTCCAAGCACGCTCAGCGAAAATATGCCTCATGCACTCGTTGAACTTGGGGCCTGCGCGGGCTTCTCTCAAGGTTACAGGAGAGGCCTGTGAGCAGAGCAGAAGGAGAGAGAAACCATGCACATGCAAAAAGATTTTAACTTTGTTTTGGGCTTTCTCCTTAAAAACTCTTCCCTTTTAATGTTTGTAAGATTAAGCTTTACGTCTATTTACCCTAATTTACTTATTTAGTCTGAAGCAGCTCCCAAGTCCACATTCGAGAGTCTGTTGCTCAGATAACACAAGCAGCAAGTGATCGCCTTTGACACCAGGCTTCCTTCCCTCCTCGGAGCCTGCCAGGGACTAGGGCCATGTATCCGCTGCCGCACCCCTGAGCACTCCAACACACAAAGGTAGGAAGCAGTGTACATTGTGACGGGGCCACTAAATCACCTCTCGTTTGATCAGCCATTACTTTTGTATATTTCTTAAAGATGATCCAATAAAGTAATTTTAATGCAGTATTTTTGAGTAATTTCTACAATAAGTGTGAAAGTGGTGACTTACAAAATAACAACAATGAAATATATTCATCCTTAGAGTCACCAAAATGCCCAATCACGCTTACCAGCTAATTACAATTGTCCATTAATAAAATATTGGCTTGGCTTGGTTATTATTGGCAGTAGAGGCAGCCTTCTGTCTACATACCACAGTGTTAGCGCTCCGACAACTTGCCTTTGACTTTGCCCCTGACACGGAGAGGTCAAAGGTCAATAGGTAGTAAACACTCTGTCTGAATGAATTGGTCACTTTGCCTTTCCTCAAGAATTAGCAGACCATTAGCACCTCATAAAACGTCCACTTCTCTGCTTTACAACAGATTGGAGCTCCTCTCGTACAAACGGCAAAGCCAAATGACGGGATTTTCTATCTCAGGACAGTACAAGAGTCTATGGGACAGAGGAATTACTTGTGCTACATCAATACCCAGACACTACTTTGATATAAGCTTAGTCCAAATTTGTGTATCTTCTAAGCTATTTGCCACCAAAAAACAAATTAGCGTAAGATGCAGCGGGTCACTCTCATGTCTTGATTAAAGCAGTCCTTAGCTTTGCCCATGTGGCCAAGTAGCAGACTGCAACTTTAGCTTGTGCACTGAAAGCCTTATCATTCAACTTTGGTAAACAAGAAGAAGAGGGAGGAAAAAAATAGATGTACAATAAATAAAGCATCAAAGCGGCAGCTATAGAGATTCAGCTCACAGTATTAGAAGACACTTGGGGTTGTCAACGTGATGGCTTAGATGTCACTAGAGGATGTCTTCTTGGAGCAAACAAATTAAGTGGGATGAGCTTGTACTGGATGGATTAAGCTTAGATTTATAGAAGCCAGGGAGAAGCACACAACAAGTCGGACCTGTGAGGAGCTCTGCATATAGCAACATTTGGCATTATTACCACCAGCATTTGTTTATTAGTCTGTTAGCAAGATAACCCAAAAAGCAATGGTTGGATTTTGAGATGAAATTCACAGGAAAGCTCACTATCAGAACAAGGGAGACAAGATAGGGCCACCAAGACCAACTCCAGCCACAAGGGGCCAGTAAAGGAATAAATTAATAGTTTTAGTGGATTCTTTACTATTGTGAGACTTGAATGGTTTAAAGGATAGAGTATTTACCCCTGAACTAGGAAATCACTGGGTCGAGTCCTGGTTTAAGTACTATATCTTTACACTTGCGAGATAGGGCCACAGTCTTGGTGGGACTTTCTTCTCCATGACTGCTCCTGGTTTTATTATTACTCAGTGTGAACATTTACTGCCATTGGACCTGAAGTTGGTTCAAGCCCAGATCTGGCACTATATCTTTACCATTGCGAGATAGGGCCATTGCCTTGTTAGAGATCTGTGCTTCTAGTGTGATCAATTACACAGTGTAACCTTGTGGTCATGAAGTTGGTTATGAGACACTGTCTAAGGAAACCAGCCCAACTTGACAGACCACATCTACTGTTATTAATAAAGGTTAGAAAGTGATCTTGAGTTAACAGTGTGTTCTGTAAACTCAAATCAAAGGAGTGTGAGTGTGTATATTGTACATCCTGACAGCAGGTTGTGTATGAAGAGTGGTCGCCCGGGGCAGCCAGTCACTCACCTCAGTACAAGAGGTGTGGTGCATAGTGCAGCATATAGACGTTTGCAGATGTACCAGAATGTACCAGAATAGCGTACAAAGCCAGAGATTTTGATTTTAAGAGTGCTTAAATAAATACAGAATTTAATTTTTGATCCAGATTTTTTGTGTGGATTCAGATCAAGGTTTAGATCCAGGAGTGACTCAATGAAAAGAGCATTTACCCCTAAACTAAAAGGTATTAACATTTGAGACCAGGTTTTTTTACCATTGTGAGACATGACCAGTGCTTGGCGGAAGTGTTCTCTGAGTGCTTTTTCTTCTATGATATATTTTTTGTACATTAATGCCCCTTTCTTTGTTCATACCCTTTCTTAAAACATTGTCTAAGCCCTTTGCAAAGCACTGTATGTAAAACTCAGTGTCCTTGATTAGTTTAGCAGTAAATTTCATTCCGAGGTTTAATACGGCAAAGTGGTTCAAGACACTCTCCAAACCAAATGTGAGATGATGGGAAATGCACATGCTAAGGCTATTTTTAGTCCAGTACAGTGTTCCTGTGACACATTTACTGCAAAGGACCTCAAGAGTGATAACACACGAGCTGCCAAGGAGACTGACAGCATTACTCTGAGCCACTGGAGAAACAGGCCAATTAATGCCAAGATTCCCAGTCAGCCCTGCGCATAATCCCACCACTGACTTCACAAGGAGCGAGTCATCCCCTTTTGTGCTGATGCCTGGATCATTAATCACATTTCATATCAAACGCTTATCCCTTAACGCAAATGCTCTTTCCTAAAAAAAAAAAAAAAAAAAAGCAAAAAACACTGCACCATGCACCATATGTGAAGTACAGCTCTTCACTGAACAGTAAAACTTTCCACGATCAATCATCATGGGACCAATATAGAGGAACTGGTTAAAAGTAGTGTACATTAAAAAAAAATAAAAACTTTTTAAGCTAAAACATCCGAAGGTAACTTTTCCCATGGTGCACTCCCAGAGGTGAGAAGAGTAGCCAAAAATTGTATTCAAGTAAGTCTCTTTAAAATAATATTACACAAGCAGAAGAAAAAGCCCGCCAACATCATTAAAATGAAAAAAGTATGATCGACTAAACTCCAATTTAGCTGATGCCACTTAAATCCTGGCTCTCCAAATTCTCGCTCGGCACGCAGAACTGGCACTTGAGACATGAAAGGGCAGCTGCGACGTTTGGTTTACATTATATCTTAGTGGTTTGCACATTGTGGCCAGGGGATAAGCATCAGGAGGGGTTTATCTCTGTCACAGCGCTCTATGGAATATGTAAACACTGAGAGTAATCAGTGGCATAGTCAAATGGACTATAGGGGGTGTGTGGGAAAGGAAAAGTGCTTTAGGAATAAGCCACCATCTTACTCTTGAGTAAAGATAAAGACATGGGAGGCAGAGCGGCGCAACCTCTCAGGGCTAAATGCTACGTCTTTACAGTGTTGGGAGAGGAACAGCTTTGTAAACTATTGGGCAGATGCAATTTTAAAGTAAAGCCATGTGTAAGTTAGGTGTTAGGTTTCCCTCTGTTGTTTTGCCTTAACTCTGTGGTTCTCAAACTGGGGGTCGCAGGCTCTTTCCAGCGGTACTTACGTGTCTATGGGATTTTAGTTTAGGTTTAGTGCTGATTTAGTCCCGGGTTAAATCTTGTCCCTGTCTCCTTGTTGAGGGCCTAAGTCCTAGTTTAGGCCAGGTTCCATTGTGGTTTAGTCTTGGTTTAGTCCTGCTCTAGATGTTTAGGGGGTGCAGTGCTCAGTCCTGGTTTAGGCCCGGTTTAGTCCTGGTTTTGTCCTGGTATATGCCTAGTTTAGTTCAGGAGTTAGTCCTGTGTGCAGGTCTTTTTGAACAAAGGTGTAGTTCTTGTCTGTGTATTTCTGATTTAGTCCTGCAGTTGTTCTAGTTTAAGCCCAGTTTAGACCTGGTAGAGTCAAGCTTAAGATCAAATCACGATTTTAATCCTGGGTTTAGACCTTATTTAGTCCTGATTTAAAGTTAAAGATGGTACTTGGAAAGCCAAATATTTTCTGTGGTGGTGCTCAGATTGAAAAATTTGAAAGCCACTGGCTTAACTCACTGTCTTTGTCCTCATCTTCCACCAGTGGGACAACACCGCTTCTTTAGATTTTGGACCCTGAGCCGAGCACCCATCTGAAGCCCGAGTTTTAATATGGTGTCCAATCAAAAGTGATTAAGCATCATGGAGCACAAACAATGCAGCCCTTAAATCTGTGTGAACCCTCTTTGAGTGCGGAGAATGAAAGAGCACTCTGTCTGAGGGAGCAGATGACAGACGCGCTTGCAGATAAGTCTCCTCCGTCAGCCCTTATCCCACGAACACCCGCCGTCCCACCAAAGAAAGAATGAAATAAAAAGATTACAACACACACAAGGGGACAGAGAGACGCAGATCCCACCTTGGCTGCTCAATGTGTAAACTACAAAAGTGAGGAAGTGGTGGGTGTTTATCTTCACAATGTTTTCTGAGCTTAAGATACCTATGCATGGGTCACCACACAAGATGAATAGTAAGTAAGCAGTAAGCATGGAAGAAGTACTCAGAAATAACGTTGCTAAAAAATACTACTACTCAAGAAGCAGTAAATTAGCTGAGAAAGTGTTGTACTACTATTACTACTACTACTACTATTTCCACTACTGCTATCACTATCCACTTTTCCACCAAGGGCAAAAAAATACCTTTAGGGATTTAGAGATTGTAAAAATTCACTTGAGAAAAAGTAAAAATGTACTCAGAAAGTACCTTTTCCTACAATAAGGTACTTCTTACTTTCCGCCTCCACCATATTATATTAAGGCAACCATAAAATACACCAACTTTAGAGGTAAAAATCTAACAATTTCTATCAAATACCTTGGACTCTCACATAAAGTCCCACCAATCATAGGACCTGATGTATGTAATATGTAATTTAATACCCTGAATAAATGCATTAGATGAATTTGCGAGAAATACAATAGCCAATAGCTAAAAAACTAGAATACCTCCAACTGATTATATTATGCTGTATTCTCCTTTTACTATCCTTTTCAAACCACCAGAAGAGTTATGTTGCAACTTACAATAACAGGGTGTTGGACAATGGTTTCATCATTAATATAATATGATCACGAGATAGCGCATGTAATGCAATCTTACAACTGGTGCGCTTCCAGCAACCACAAATAAACTTCAAATAAACTTCAACTTCGACTTCAGCTTCTGCACAAATCATCCAGAATTAGGAACCAATAACTATTACAGGGCATGTAATACCCACTTATGGAGACACTTGCAAACTTGAAAGACATCGCTGAGAGGTCATAAAAAAGGAGGAGCTGGCCCTATGACAACAAGACATTAGCCGTCTGTAGCCCGCCGCCGCCGTCAACAAGTCAGCATGAGCACTACCATCTGACTGGCTTTCCCTTACACACTGGCCCGTATACTCAAGCCAAAACTAGCTATTGCTGCTGCTGTTTCTGGCTCCTGCTTTCAATTTGACGAGAGTGGGCCAAGTAATAGCTTCAGCATTTTGCGGTCTGCCGACACATATGGTCCGTGTAGTGATCTTGGTCCTGTCCCCGTCGACTATTTGGGGACAAGCAGAGGGAGAGAGAGAGATGTGGCAAGAGGAAGACACAAACATAGCTGCAGGGGATGGCCACAGTAATAGGAGGCGTGTTATGACTGTCCTGAGAATTGGTCATGCTGCAATCATTACATTACCACAGATAAAAATGCAGAAAAAAGAACTTGTACATCATCCAATCTTGAACTTGAATGTCTCTAGATAGTGCCTCTCATAATTCTGCTTAATAAAAATGGCATATTAACAGGATGAGTGCATGCTAAAGCCAAAGCATCTATTTTTTGATGGCGGGCTGTATTTCATATTTGGCAAGATGAAGTGAATACAAAATGAAACCTAGCCCTTCCAAGTAATAAGAGGTAGCCTGTTTATAATTAGCTTTAACTTTGTTAGCAAAATGCCTAAAGATACTGTAAAAACAAATACCAACTTACTTACAAACACATTAACTTTGTCTTTATCACTGACGTCACAGTTATTGCGGGTCGTTAGCCTAGTGCTGCTGCTGCCCCTATCTGCCTGCCTGACCTAGATTAAAGGTTATTTGCACAAGCTCCTTCGGCTCGCCCTTGTTGGGTTTCCTTATCTGGGTTTGTCTGGACAAATCTTGGGACACAAAGCGCCCATTTTGTGCTCCTCTCTCTGGAGATCCCGTTACAGCGTCCCAGACATGGAGCTGCGTGCCTCTGGGAGCATGACGTTCTTGCACGGTGCACGACGGTGATTAGCGGCATCCACTTCTTCTAGCATACGATACATGTGCGGCACTGTTGCGTCACTGAGCAGGCTTTTGTGCAGCGGTGATGGGGTAAAATGATCAGGGGTAAAATTATGTCATGCAAGGGGTAATTCAAAAATAGCAACTTAATGAAAACATATGCAACATGTTCTCCGAATTCACCTTAAGTTCTAATTGCTTGTATACTTGCAATGTTACTCAAGAGACTTAAGCAATGTTTGGCTACTTAAAGCAACACCATGTTGTATTTGGACCTCAAAATAAAATTATTTTAGAGGTAGATCAACTTTTAACTTGATGAAATGTCCCTTCCCCAAGGCCCAAGTACTTCTCATTATTTTCCTCTATCACTATGTAACTCAGGAGGGCGAGTAAGTGACTCTACAAGCTACTAGTAAGGTTAATTTTCTTTAATTGATTAACCTATGGTCACTACATTTTATAAAGTCATTAACCATCATAAAAAGGGGCTTTTTAAACTAAAGACAGGTTAAAAGCTTGTATAGTTTAGGAAACATTTGCTTCATTTTATGTTTAATATGCCCTAATGTTCCAATGGTACTATACCTTTGCTCTACTGTACAGCATAACAATTATTTTTTAGTTTTTCTTTCATTGATTATAGCCATAATGCCAATTAACCGAATAACCACAAACAGCCCCCTTATCTGCTGTATATTACGGACAATATGACTACCCAACAGCAACTTATTTCATTATAAAGATGACACAATTTGCAAACAATGTTCAATAGAATATATGAACTGAAAATGCTAAATGCTAAAGCTAATGCTTACACTGTTGTTGTTTTTTGTCAATAATTTCAGAAAACTATACTACAAATTATAACATAGACTACGTTTTCAGCTGATATGAGAGCAAAGGTTTCACTGTGTTGCTCTAAGTATACATGTAAAACTTAATATTGACCTTCTTCTGCATTAGGGCTTCAAACTGCAATAGCACGTTTGCACAGAGAGAACAACTAAGAGAGGGCATGCCAAAGAAAAAGAGGGAAAAGGGAGAGAAAGGAGCAGTGTTCGCTGACCTCATTCTGACAACAGGCCCGGGAAGAGTCTTTCACTGTAACCGTTTCGCAATAGCGCTGTTGTTTATACAGGTGGTGGGTGAGCCGAGTGAGATATGGAGCGAGTGTGCATTTTGCAACACCTCATTATGGATACTAAACACATACGGCATGTCAAGTCACACAGACGCTCTCCGACGCAACAGCTTCATCCCCAACTTTTAGTAGTGACACTTTCTGGGATCTTTTTAAGGCTGCGGTCAATTCATTCTTCTGTGTTTAAATTTCAAATGTCAAGTTACTTCACAGAGTCCAGTAGTTCTTAAACTGTGGTACGGGTAGCACTGGTACATGGGCTTCTTTTGGAGGTACTCAGGAGTCTTTTTAGTCCTGCCTTTTTAATGTATACAGCACTTCTTTGTCCTGGTTTAGGCACAGTTTAGTCCTTCATCAATCCTGATTTAGGCAGGGTTTAGTTTTTGTTTAGTCCTGGATTAGTCTTGCAGTGGTCCTGGTTTAGTCCTGCTTCAGTACTTGACTTGTTCTGGTTTAGACCTGATGTAGCCCAGGATTAGACCTAATTTAGTTCTAGTTTAGTCCTGATTTAGTCCTAGTTTAGTCCTGATTTAGTCCTAGTTTAGATGTGATTTAGTTCTGGTTAAGCCCTGATTTAGACTTGGTTTAGTTGGGGTTTCATCCTGCTTTAGACCTGATTTAGTCCATGTTTGAACTTGGCTTAGGTCTGGTTTAGACCTGATTTAGTCCTGATTTACCCTGGTTTAGACTTGGTTTAGTTCTGATTTAGTCCCTTTTTTCCCCTTATTTAGTAATGCATTTTTCTGTGTTGCTGCCTTTTAGTCCACTAAAAATAGTACTTGGAAAGCCTATTATTTTTTAAGTTGGTACTTGATGTGAAAAGTCTGAGAATCACTTACACTGCCCAAGATCTGTCAAAGAAACACTACTAAACTATCCAGTGACTGTGAGTGCTCGCCTCTTGGAACCATGGCCTGTGGTTGGCTGTTGTGTGTTTGGCCGTCTTCTGCAACAACATCCCCTTTGGCCAGAGTTCAGCCTCGTGGACCGCTACAATTGCCCAAAGGTGGCTGTCCAGACTACTGTTTATGCAACAACACAACTACTGCCAGGTTAAAAGGGAAAAGACGAGCAAGATGGTGGTTGTAACATTACTGCTACAAATACAACTAGAATAGCTGCATTTCTATCAACAGCACAATATTTTTGATAATACTGATTTGTAACTGCCCTTTTTAGTAATGTTAGACAACAGACATCTCTTTGTGCAGGTCCCAAGCCCAGATAAATGGAAACGGTTGTGTCAGGAAGGACAACCAGAGTAAAACCTGGATGTAAGGAGGCAGATGAGTCGCTGTGCTGAACGCTGAAGGGAAAAGGCAGTAAAAAGGCTAGAATATAAATGCACTACTTTAACAAAAGCCAAACTTAAACAAACTCAATTTCCACAATGTTACCAACGCTCGATACAAGCTCATGCACAAGTCAATGTAGCGACTATCTTATTTTCCTCTTAACCAGTGAGACAAACCAAATGCATTAAATTTAAGAGAGAAAGCGAGAAAAAAGCTTCACAACAGCTGTTTGGTAAACATACCAAAGTAATTGTTCCAAATGCCTTACTTTAACAGAGATTAAATGCAATTAGTGGCTGTTTATCTAACCACAACGAGCATGTGTGCCAAAAAGAAAAGTCTCTGTCATTGTTTGGAGTGGGGAAGTATTACAGCTGGGAATACGCCGACTGTTTTCATACATGGCTTCCTTATGTACAGGAAGGGAACTTTTGGACACAAACAAAGTGTATGTCCGTAGCTCGGAGAGACCATAGGGATGGAAAAAGCAGTTGGCTGGCTAAGGCAAAGGGTCTTCTGAGGTGAATATGAGGAATTTAGGTCAGTGCAGCCGAGACGTTTTAACCAGCTCAAGCCGTTGCAGTGGAAATAGCACGGGAGGCCAGAGCAAGGGGGAAACCAGTCCAAGCTAAACCCCCCCCCCACCCCCCCACCCCCCCCCCGACGCAAAACAAGAGCCATAACTTCCCTAATGATTCCCGGGATCATGTACGCCTCACACACGTCCCACCAATATGCTTCCTCTTCACCTCTGACCTCTGAGTGGGTGTGCCGATGCCGCACTGGAAAGGAAGTCCAGAGAGAGCATAATATTAACACACTTTAGAGAGCCAAAAAATCGTGTAGGAAATCTGACTGAAAATCCAACTTTAAGACTGGACAAATCTCCCACTATTTGCCCAATCTTGATAATCTGAGACTCTTTTCTTCCCACTCCAGTCTACACACTCACACACATTGTAAACAGTCCTTATTGAGACGTGAGTGCTTGTATAAACATTAGACTAGAGCCTATTGAGGGTCCAGGGCTGGATCAGTACAATAAGAGGGGTAAAGTTGCTGGATGTTCCTCACAGACGGTGTGTACAAAATCCAATTATCAGCACCACGGCATTAACATTCCAGCAGTCTGGCAGGTGACGGTCTTTCTTACCCACCCACCCCCTCTTCCCTTACACCCACACAACGCCAGCATGGGACAGAGCCGCCCGGCAGCACCTCAACAATACCTCTTCAGCTGCGCCCCCTCCCTTTTTAAGATCCCACCAAGTATTGAGACATACAGCTGTAGAAAAAAAAATAACAGACCCCTGCAATTTATTCTTAAATCTCTCTGAGTCTGACAACCAACCCAGGCCAGTGTCTGTTAAATTCCTTTGCACACCTCTCTGCTTTATAAGCTCACAGACCATTAAACAAAGCTGAGACAATGATATAAAGTTACCCAACAACAATGACAAAAATTGCAGGAGAGCAAGACACTTTTGGAAAATATGGAAAATACCGTCAGCAGTTCACAAAAAAAGGCCAAGTGTCCAGTTCACCATATTGCCAAGATAAAACTTGAGAAATGGATAATTTTGGTGTGGGCTTTTATTTTTTCCAGCGCTGTATAGTGGAGGAAAGGCAAAGAGAATGGGGAGGGGGGCGTCCTCAAGTTGCGACACTAGTCTTTTCTTTAGGAGATCAGCGCGGCTGGCCTAGCAGGCAGTATCAGTCAATGGGGCATTCTTCTCGTCCGTGTCTCTTGGTGAGAATATGTTGATCGCTGATAACGTTGCTTTGATTTGCCATAATGGGGAAAGCACTTTTTTGTTTTGGAGCCTTTTGCCTCTGAACAGTGGGAGCTTTGTGAGCCCTAGGTGATGTTGATGGCATACAAAACGGCCCATAAAACAACTAAAACAAAAGCAACAGTGTGGTGCTACAGCTAAGTCTGGCGGCTACAAAGAGCAACAAATTTACATTGAGAAACACACGGATAATGGGCCTCTATATTGTACTGTGTGACTCCCTCAGGTACAATGCATCAACAACAGTTCATATTATTCACTGTTTTACATGCTGTATGGACTTGTCATGTTGGGATGTGGTGTGTACGTGATAGGGTGCATGTGATACGCCCCGTCCCGCCTGGTGTCCTGTCCCGTTCTCTTGTCAAGTCCTATATATAAACATACATCTGACCCCTGTCCTGTTCTTTCCATCATCTCATCCTGTTCAGGAGAAAGATAGAACTAACTAAATATATTTTCGCTACACAACAGTACTGCAGTTGTTTACATATCCCTAAAACACTGGCATGATTTAGCTATTTCCATAGTCTAGCCGCGGGATAACTCATATTGTACACAGCCACCATCTGTGAATTTTTATATGGGTGTTTTGGCAGCTTTTTATGCCTGATGCCCTGCCTGATGCAACCCCATCCATCGATCCTGGCACAAGATTAGCAGATATTGCGAGTCTCGTTTTTGGCATCCTGTGGGGGAATCCAACCCCTGACCTCCCACACCAGATGCAGGGGAACTAACCACTAACAACAGGGTAGCATATCTTTTAATCTTTTATTTATGGTTGAATATAAAAATGGTATTTCAACTTAAGTGGTTCTGGGCTGCCATTGAGGGTAGACAAAACACCTTACACCAAAATATAGTTGGATTTGTGCAAAGAATCAACAATGCAGTTACTTTTATGTGTATGTAGGTTGTTGATTTTTCTGCATACAATTACTTTTAACCTTCTGGGTAAAAAAGTCAACAACTACAGTACATGTTAATACTCAATATTTACAATTAATTTAATAATTTATTAATTGGTAAGCTAAAATATGTCCACTTTTATCTTTATAAGGGTATAGCCGAACATTTGACTGACTGTAAGTCCAGCGCCCCCTCCCAAAACCAAGCATTGCCTTTATTTCTCATCTTTTCAGTGTGTTGCCGTCCCCCTCTGCGCTCTGATATTAGTCAAGTGTCTTGTGGCTTCCTCCAGACTCACCAGAAGGCCTGCGCTTGCTTAATTATTTTTGGATAGCAGATTAAAAAAAAAGGGAAAAAAAAAGTTGGTTCTTTCTTTTTTCCTTTTTTATGAGCTCAGCAGAGGTTTGCCATTCATAAGAGTTGGCACCGGTTTCACAGTGCCTGCCAGAGATCACACCCCAACCATTTTCATTTTTTTTTAACTTCCATTTGTTTCATTCATGTCATAGATTTGGCAAGGGACTGTATCGCCTTCCTGATGTCCGACGACCCTTCAACACCCAGCTCCTGTTTGTGGCTTTGTTCCCCATCGGAGCAGGGAAAATGTCAAAACAACGGTTCACACTGGTTTGAGACAATTTCTTGCATTAATAAATGTAAATTAAACTAACAGGACAAGTTAAGCCCCGTTGACATGGTTTTGGACAGAAACAGGGAATGTACAGTACTGTGCTAATGTTTTAGTGAGGTGTGAGAAAAATACTGTTAGTGCTTTTTGTATTTTTGTTATGAATATTTCAGGAGAGATCAGTAATGGGCAATGAAAGAAACATGTCATTTTTGTGTGGGTGTAGATCACTGTTTAAATAC
Source organism: Bostrychus sinensis (assembly GCA_020698575.1). Taxonomy (NCBI): domain Eukaryota; kingdom Metazoa; phylum Chordata; class Actinopteri; order Gobiiformes; family Eleotridae; genus Bostrychus; species Bostrychus sinensis. The sequence continues at coordinate 18,824,015 of CM036252.1, forward strand.
AGGACAGTTTTAAGGGTTTTGTGGACCAACAGAAGGAGCATTTACTCCTGATCTAGAAGATCTTTGAGTCTCAGTCCAGGTCTTTTACCACCGCCCTGGCAGAGGTCTACACTCTCCTATATTTTTTCTTTTTTGTAATTTTATGTATTTTTGTACATTGATACACCTTCCTTTGTTTATAGCCTTTCCTAAAACCCTGCCTAAGACCTTTGCACAGTACGTTACCTTAAAACATTTTAGAAAAGTTTTATACTTTGCCCGTGCACGTGAGTAATAGTTATGTTGGAATAAATTCAAAGTTTACATGAAGAGTTAAGTAAAGACTCTTGGCTCACGTTTCTCTGCCTTTACATACATTAACATATGAGAGTGGGGAACCAAATGCACTCTGCCTCCACACTTTAAGTGCATTACACAGTGCATTCACATAGGCCCCAAGAAAACAGCAGTTTATCATCAACTACTGGAAATATGCCCACTGACAGGATCACTATATGACACACACATTCACGCACACGGCTCCCACCCACCGCTTCACAAACCACTTTACTAAATCTATCAAGAGCAGCTGCATCTATGGTAATGCTCGTGCCCACAAGCAGAATACATGTGAGCGAGTCCACTACTTGAATGTATACTTAAACCTACACATGCAATGCTTTCTTCTTCTCATGGCTCACAACATAATCCAGTTAGAGAGTTCAAATCCCCAGTGTTCAATCCCAAGTCTAAGTCAGAAAGTCTGAAAAAAAGAAAGTCTCTAAAGCCTGAGTGTGAGTCCAAGTTTAAATCAGGAGTCACCTAAAGGTTTTAGAGTCATTATGAGTTGAGTGTCCAGTGTCAAGTCCTCAGTGCTCAAGCCAGAGTCTAAGTCCGTGTCACAAAAGACTGGTCCGAGTAGAGTCATTAGCACCTAAAGTGGGAGTCCAAGTCACCTAAATGGCTTCAAATCAAGTCAAGTGAGTCGAGACATTAGTCTGAGTCATGTCCAGTCCAACTCAAGTTGAGTCCAAGTAAAGTATAAATGAACTGAAGGCTAGAAGGCTAGTCCAAGTCTGAATCCGAGTTGATTGTGAATCAAGCGCTGAGCACCTAATGTAGAAGTTCAAGTCAGCTAAAAATTTTTTAAGTTGAGTCATCTAGAGTTGAGGTGTGAGTCCAAGTCAAGTCCAAATGAACTTAAGTCCGAATCCTCGCCAAGTAACCAAAATTAGTACACTTATGGGTTTGCCTGAAGAAGACTAAAGCCACAAATAAAAGCCAGGAGTCCCAACATGGAAACAAACATGATGGCTACCGTGTATGTGGCGCTCACCCTGCTCCCATCTGAATGGAGTTAGGGGCTGTGTAGCACAATCATGGTGCGGAGAAGAGTCTCCTGGGGTGCTTGGCTCAGCGAGCAGGACCAGAGGATGGCTGCACTGTGGATTAGGGCCCCACAGTGGTCCATTGTTAATTGGGCGCCATGTGTGAAAGCTACAGAGAGATTAGTTTGTACAGCTGCTGCCATTTGTCATAACTGCCCTTAACAAGACACACATGGCAACCCAAGTTACAGCCAGAGGTTTTACAGAAAAAAAGGGAGAGAAAAAAATGTCTGCCGAGCGTCTAATAGTTTGCGAAACAGCACTGCGTAAGTAAATGAAGATGTTCTTGGGAAACACCATGCAGACTCAGCTGAGATCCCATAAGAGATTATGAGTTTGAGCATTACTCATTTAGCCATCTGTAGGTGAACCTGGGTCATTATCATTACAGCTTTAACCAATAGGAATCCCAGACTACAGGTTGCAAACACTTCTAAGAAAAACAACAAGGAACGACTGGCTCTTACATCATAGACCTATTAGCCATAGCTCAAAAAAAAAAAAAAACAAAGTCTGCATTTTATTAGGCAAACATGAATCAGAGTTTACACAGATAACAACACAATCCCAATGACCACTTGTTTCCCCAATTTTCGTGGCTATGTTAGGCTCAAAAGAGGCATGCCCAAGTTATTTTTTGGGTAAAACGCCACAGTGTAATTGCGGGTTGTAGGTCTGCGCACATGTTGGAGACCTAATTACAATCTTGACTAAATCTAACGCAAGCTTTTAAAACACTCTCACTTTCAATTTTTCTGCCGACACAGGCTGAAGCACACTGTTGTTATTCACTGCGGTTCATTGGAACTAAATTCAGGCCTTTCGAGCTTAAGTGCAGGTGAGCAAGCACAGTAAAAGAGTGTTTTTTTGCATGTATTCCTCTACTTGAGTTAGAAGTGTTTGCATACACCGATGAGAAACCGTTTTCCAGGGAGTTATGTGCAGCTAAAATACCAGCTGGGGCCTTTTGCCTGCCCAGAGAAAGAGGGGGCCAATTTAAGAAGAATTCAAGCTATCTGGAGCCAGATCATATAGGCTTTCAGTGGGCACCATGGTAACAAGGCCTGTTCCTGCCCAGTAAAAATAACGGGCTTCATTAACCATGCTGTTAATGCTGCAGCAGGCTTTAATCAATCCAAACAACACTGGCCTCACATGTCCGCACACATAGTTGCACAGTGGTCCAACTATTTCATCATTTTGAACAACACAGAGTCAGCGATTTTACTGGTTAATGCAAATACAAACATTACTTTGGTGCAACACATTGGAAAAAAGTTAAAAGTATAATGTATTTTTAAAGAAATATCTACTGCTACAAGTACTACTACTACTACTGCTGCTGTTGTTGCTGTCTCAAAACCATTGCATGTCAGACGTGCTACCCATCTACGTCTTTAAGGACTCTGTTTTCTCTGCGAACCTAACAAACCCGCTTGCTTTTGTTGCTACTGTCTTTAACACAAACAACCCAAGTCAGCTCTATTGTTCTTTTAATAATATATAGCATGTATGGCTTCCAAAATTTGGCATCATTTCGAGACGTAAACCTGACATATGCGAGGGAGGAGTGAATGCGCTTTGCCTGTCTTTTGACAACTCAATGGGGTGCGTCCCAGAGCAAGCCATTCCCAAGCCCCAGACACCATATCCCCTCTTTGACCCTTTGCACCAGCACTAAAAAGAAATGCTCTAGGGATTCACCACCATCACTGCCACCGCCACCCCCCCCTCCTATCCCAAACACCAACATGCCCACCCAAAAGTACATTTTGCACAACTTTTTTTATTTGTCCTCCCCAGGTCTTGTCGAGCTGTCATAGTGATGGCCCATACTGTACGGCCAGACAAAGGCGGAGACAACCATCACTCTGGGCTACTGATCGGCCCTGTCTGGACTGAAAAGACTTTGATGGGGCAAAGCAGTGTGGGATGGGGGGCTGGAGGGGGGGCGCCGTACAGAGAAGTTAGTGTCTCCTGGGCAACCACACTGATTGTCTGTCCCTGCCTCAAGTTCCCCATCACACCCCTACCCCACTACCTCTTTTCATTTTTTTTCTTTCCTTCATTGGTTGTTCACAAGGCCCCCTTCCTGGGTTAAGAGGACTTTGGCTTTTTGGGAGAAAAAAAGTCTTAGTCTGGTACTTGAGGGGTGCTTTTCTTTTGGCTGACTTGAGAAAATAAAAGGTCAAAAAACATCTTTACATTATAACTTCCTTTTCTAGGAACGGTCCAACCACCTGGCCCGAGGAACATCACTAGTTGCTCTATAACAGTGTTAAGAGCAAAGAGGAGATGGTTAGAGGAGCTTTTGTAAGTCAGGACAGTGAGGTACAGTGTAGTGCTTGGGATAGGGGGTGAATGTACCCATTTGTCTTCATTTGGTATGACCAGAAGACAGAGTGGGGGGCAGGGGAATCCGTCCAGGAGGAGTGGGAGGTGCCGGTCCTCCAGTCAAGTGGCCTCGGGGGGATTTGAAATGCTTTTGGGGGTCCTCTCTCCGAAAAAGCCTGGGAAAGTGTGGTGAAGTCGAGATCTTAACCATAGACCAGACCAGTGGTTCCCAAAATGTGGTATGGGTATCACTGGTGGTACACAGTAGTCTTCTGGAGGTACTCAGGACTCTTTTGCAGTTCAAGTCCTGATTTAGAGCAGGTTTTATCCCTGTTTTAGTCCTGCTTTGGTTTGGGCTTAAATTTGACATCTATAGCACTGCTTAGTCCTGGTTTAGGCACAGTTCAAATCTGGCTTATTCCTAGATTGGTCCTGGTTTAGACATGGTTTAGACCTAGTTTAGTACTGGTTTAGTACCTTTTAGTCCTGGTTTACACCTCCTTTTTACCTGGTTTAGTCCCTGTCCTCATCTAGTAATGCATTTTTCCATGTTTATCGCTTGTGTTAGACTTGCTGTTCATTTTTGTTAGCCTCATTTTAGACCAATAAGGATGGTACTTGGAAAGTCCAATATTTTCTGAGGTGGTAATTGGTATGACAAGTTTGAGTTTAAACAAGCCCATAGAGGACTTTATGGACCACAAACTGCAGCAACTCTTCACTGGAAAACCAAGAAATCCCCCTCAAACTTAATGTCTGTGGCTTTGGAAAAATAAAACTGGTCTAAGAGAGATGCAAACCGCGACAAAGCCAAATTGTGAAGAGCAGGCAGGAGTTGTAAATTTAGTACAAAAAGAAGGCATCCACATTTGTCGGTGCCCTCTGCGCGGAGTAGCCTCGTTTCCATGGAGATTTATGTACACATGGCACACAAAAGAGGGCTAAGGAGGTAACACGGCCTGTTTAAGCCTTGAGGTATTTGCTGGAGCTAAACCCCGCTGCTAATAACACAAGAGCCATACAGAGCCAGGCAAATGCACTCAGGTTAGTGTTTGAGAAAGAGCAAGAGGGAAGGGGAAAAAAAGCACAAGGAAGTCAGATGAAGATACAAAAGCGGTCAAGAATATACCAAAAAGACATGAGGGGGACATGAAAAAGATGCAAGAAAAAAAGCAAGGAACACACAACAAAACAAAAGAAAGCAGAAGCCGCAAGAAAGAAAGAACACTGCAAACATAAATAGCTTGCGGGTTAAGAGAAAAAGGATCGGGAAGACATTTAGTGGGAAGCGGAAATCAATAAGGCAAGCGGTGTAGCTGGGAGGGAGTTCTAAGTGGATTAGATGGAGAGAATGTGTTCGATAGGTTATGGCTTTGGGAGAGAGGTAGCCAGACACCGCGGGCTCTATTGCATACTAATAAGGAAGTCAGGATGGAAGCTAAGCATGGGGTTGTATAGTTCACTCTGAAGACTTTTTCTATATGGCACTGGAGTCAGCTTTTAAGGTCTTTCCCAGGGATTTGCCTTTTGTGGTTTATTTAGTTTAGCTGAAAATCCCTAAAAATAGTGGATTAATACAATTTCCAAAAACTGACAAATGTAAAAGTGAGTTATGTAATGTAATTAGACAGAAAAGGAATAAAGCAAACAGTAGTGTCCCTTAAGTTTTGTTTCGCACTTCTGGCATAAACCCAACCGGCCTTTCTCTGGCCAAGTGCCTCGGCCCAGGACAGCTGTCATGGTAGGAGTCTCGGGCTTGAAGGAAAGCCAGGGAGCACGAAAAGCAAAGCGAAGGCGAGAGAGGAGCAGGGTAGGGGAGAGAGAGAGAGTGGCCAGGCAGCGTGCCGCGGGGGTGATTCCTGATGGCAGAGGAGGATAAGGGGATTGAAGGAGGGAGGGATGGATGTTGTGCTTAGTCACCAGACCACCACTGTGACCCAGAAGGTCAGGCCTCCACACTGACCAGAGCCCCTGAGGCAGCCGGCCGGAAAACAAGATCCAGAGAAAAAAAGCGACCCCACGCAGCATTTTGAGCAGGCAATGGCCAATACAGAAGACAAACACAATATTCTTATCCAAATATGTATCATAAAAATTTTATAACATAACATAACACTGTCAAAGTAAATGTCCGGACCCTTGAAATAATAATTATGTTATGTGTATGACCAAATGAAAGGCTTCAATTAAATAATCCTAATTTAGTCCAGGTTTGGTCCTGGTCTACAACTGGTTTAGACCTGGTTTAGTCCTTGCATTTGCTGGTTTAATGCCGCTTTATACCTGGTTTAGTCCTGGTTTAGACCTGGTCTTAAAAAATTAAAATTTAATTGAACATTTTACTCTATCCTTATATCTCCAGTCATATTGTTATCCCAATTTTATACATAGTTAACACATAATATTGCATGTTTTTCTAATACTAATAGGTGTGCCTGCTCCCCCTCACTCAGGCCACTGATCCAAGGGACCACCAGCTCAAGCCGAAGGACTGGAGACAAACAGTTGCCAAGAGGCCACCGGTGATCCTGCGACTGCCGTGGTTTGACCTCCGCTGACAAGGTCAACAGGAGGGGTGGGTGGGCGGAGGGGGGCTTATGAGCACGCAGCACCACCCCCGAGGCACAAACTCTTCCTCCTGCACGCGCCCCGGGCCTGCAACGGCCTGTTTCCACTGATCTGCTTTGCTCAATTAAACTTCAGAGGACACCCTGCCACATCTCTCGGCAAAGGTCGCAACCCCGGGGCCAAAGGTTAAGTCTGGCGCTCGTAAAACAAGGTGTCCATTAACAAGGCGGCATGTATTGGGGAGGTAATCCATCCATTTCCACAAACTATCATGACGGTGTGAGAAAAAAGTTACGTCAGGGGATGTGGGGGGAGTCAAGGTAATGATGTTTTATGGCCGTGTTAACTTTCAGCCTGAGAGTAATGGGAAAGCTGCTTGACCTTGACTTCTATAGTCTACCAGTGGATAACCCCAGCTATTCTCATCACTGGTTGCAAGGAATGGAAAAGTCCCATGATATTTTTACCTATTTTAAGTAAAGTTAGGTATATCAACCTAACTACTGAAATTTGTATTAATCAATTAGAGATAAGAATAGTAAAATAGCTTATGTTTGACTGTTTGTCTATTACTTTTAATAGTTGACATAATATAAACAAAGAACTAATTTTTTTGAGAAAAATACAAATACACTGCTTCACAAATCCAAACTCAAACAGCCTCAAACGTGTCCTAACATGAGGGCTATCCACATGCCTTGTTACAGCTATTCCATCAGCTCGTCAAACTGGATATGTAAAATATGAATCCAGGTGCAGAGAGGAAGGTTTTCAGAAATAAAAAACAACATCCATCCTTGTCCTTATCTTATTCAGTATCACTTGATTATTAAAAAAAGTGTCAGTAACGACAACGGCCTTGTGAGAGAGCAGAAGCAGGGCCTGTATTGAACACAAGCTGCCAGTTGGCACAATGGATGCCACAACCCCCACTCCCAGCCCACTTCCCAGCGGGCATTCATCTGGGCATGCACATGGGCGCTACAGCCCTGCCTGGCTCAACGCGCCCCTGCCCCAGAACAAGGGGCTGAGTGCCCTCGCTCCATTCACACAGTGCTCTCGCTGCCAACCTGACGACCTTTTTCAGTCAGCAACCCACCAGAATTTTAAACAAATACACTCTGAACTTATTGATTTTTAACAAAAATAAGAAGAAAAAGCACTGTTGTAAATAGCAGCAGCATCATACTTTAGTTGCTCAATTACCTAACACTGAGGAACTGTTCCGCTGCCAGAAAAGACTTTGGAGAGTACAATATTAAAAGCTCTGAGCGGACCATTTTGGTGCTTTGCACCAACTCCACATTCTGCTTCAGCCAAAGCCGTTTGCTACTTTCTTTGTGTTTGATTGTATGTTTGTTTGTTTCGTGCAGTTGCAGCAGAACAAAGGCATCGGCTTCCATTCTGCCACTGTCAAAAAACTTTCCAACGTGCCCACTGCATTGCGGATGCCAACCAACGAATCAAAGGCATGCTGCAAACAGACAAAGAGGGTTTGATGCCAACCTCCAAACCTCTAACAACCATTACTGGTGATTTGCCTGCCTTCCTGGCACAGTGCAAAACAAAATGGCGGCGCGCCGCACGCTACCACAATATGGCTGCATTGTCTCGAGACGGGCACTGCTTGGTAACTAAGAAATGGAAAAGACGCCTCAGACGCAGAAACTGAAACAGGAGAAAAGCGCGCCTGTCTCTATGATCCGGTGAAAGAATGCTATTTTCTATTTGCCAAAGTTTCAAACAACAGAAATGTTGTGGACAGCGGTAAATAATCGCTCTAATCCGTAATGCGATGCTGGATAAGGACGAATTCATTCGCAGCAGAAGAGAGCAGTAGGTTTACACTTTATCTCAAATAATAGACTTTTTCTACTTTTTATTAATTAGTTTATTCTTTATTTTTACCACAATGGCCCCATTTCTCTAAAGGAACAGCTGCTAAAGTCAGCATATATTATGTGCAGCAAAACCACTGATGTATCATTTTAATGTTTTCTATTATTAAAAAAATAAACGAGTTTGTACTGAACAGTTGAGAATGCAGCGGATGCTAAGTAGAAAAATGGTGGCATCCACAAAAGACACAAAAGAGGCTCTGATGCCAAGCCCGGTGCCAGTGGCAACCATTATTGTCTGTGTGCTGTGCCTTCTGCTTTCCCTGGCACTTATCACACACAAAATGGCGCTCAGGCTTTCATGGTAATGAGCTAGCCATACACCGCCTTTTCCTAAATATTGTGAAGGGTTGTTCCCACATGCTTCAATGTATATGGCACATGAGATTTTTAACGGTATACCACTGTTTCATTAATACATATTTCAAAGATTGAAAATATTAAAGATGGACTTGGAAACCTTTCAAGAGAACACCTTTAGTTCAAAGACACAAATTTTATGTTTACAAAAAACCTTGTGTGTTCGTATTAAAATAAGAAACTAAACTGTGTGTGAATTTGTGTCAAATATTTTCAGCCTAACAGATAAATACAGCCGCCTATATGAAGCAGCTTAATCTGGAACGCAGTATTGAGGATCATTATACAATCTGTATTATATTTAACCCTTATATAATTTCAAAATAATAATGAACGACCCTTTCAAACATACAAAATATCATTTTATTAATTTATAATATGCCAAAAACAATTTCAATTTATACACATCTTATAAGACGACTGCTTGTCAGCTAAAATATAATTGTATTTTACTGCACACTGCGAGACTGGCAACAGTCACAAAAAAATGTTATTTTACAAAAACAAGTCATCTGGTCCAAAAATGTTTGTATTCCTGCTTAAATGTTTTATTTATTTTTACTTTTACATTTTAACCAATTTTTATGTCTCTAAAAATACTTAGTGGAGAAGATATTTCAAAAGTTATCTGTAACTGTAACACTGAATAGATTATTACACCAACTGGTCCTGGGAGTGTGTATGCAAAGTGTGTATGCGATATAACATGGAGTTATTAATTATACTGCTAAATTTAATCATCATTAAGTCATAAACATAAGCTGCTGCTCAAATTTTACATTTTTCCTGTGTTTTCTAACAAAATAGAAACCCATGATTTGCAGGATCCGTAATCATATGAAGACTTTTTCATTCCTTGTTTATTTGTCTGGCGACTGTACTTGTATTCTCGGCCAGTGTTCGAGGGACTGCCAAAAAGTAACACATGTGACCCTTGACCTTGCCAAGCCATCATTCACACATGCACACTAGCTCTCACACACAGTAAAACAAACAGTGTGGGCTGAACCTACCTTGGTCCTGGACATAGTATGCTAGGAACAAGTCCAGCTCTTTGACCGATACTGTGATGTGGTGCGGCTGGACACAAAGTGCTGGGTTGGTGCAATGTGGAGACTTGACCAGGCGCTCGCCGTCTGTACTTTCCAGGGGGATGCCTTTGAAGAGGATGACCATCACCAGGTCCAGACGCCAGACTTTGTCAGCCTGCCGCAAGCAGTCGATCCGGCGGATCTTGCCCTTCTGGTCTGGATTGGAGAGGACGCAGCACGGGCCCTTTTTACCCGTTACACTGAGGACAAAGTCCTCTCGGTACTCCTGCCGAATGTCCTTACGCAGCTTGGCCAGCAGCCTGGACGCCCATTTCTGTTTCACCTCAGGCTTCTCACACAGAAGCTCGTCCTTCACCGCACGCTCCTCATCCTTGGACATCCGCTTCTCGTGCTTCTTGAAGTATTTGCGTTTTCTGGCCTGGAGGTTGAACCATGTGTAGGCAATGGCACGGACATGAGGGAGAAGTGCCTCAATGAAGGGATGAAATTCATCCTGAAGCAGAGAATGGAGAAAGAGGAAAAAAAACAGGGGCACAATTAACAGAAATCCAAATCTAGAAACAGATACAGGTTCTGGATTTTGTAAGCTATAATAATAATCTGGGGGCGTTTATTTTCCTTTACAACAGGTCACTACATATAACTCATTGTTTCTCTTTACAAATCACCAGTAGTTTTACCATCCTCGAAGAGTCTGGTTATGCTGCAGCTATGACAAGGAAATTCCACTGTTTATATCAGCTGCCAGCAGTACAATAGCAGCAGCCGCTGACTGAACGCACAGCTCCGCTCTGCTCTGAGCAGGACGTCTGTGTGCTGCTCCAACAGAGAGCATGCGCCCCTCGCACATGGATTTCTCTTATCAGACTATCCACATTCCAACTTCTACTTATCCCACATTCAAGACTCGAGATAATCTGAAAGTGGTCACAAAAATAGGAAGTTGATTGCTATTAAATGGCTCATGCATTTAGTGTACAAAGCAGCTTTCAGATTAAAACACAATAAGACAAATCCGAGTGGAGGCGTTTGAGGTGAAAAATAAGAAAGGAATTTCCAAAGGTTACGTTAGGACTCAATTAGAGGCTTGTGTCAAATCATTTAAAGGTTTGAGGTTAATCCAGGAGAGAACTGGCTCCTCTTCATTCCTAAAGCTCAGGTTCGTTAATGTCATTAGACCTTGGCAACTTTGGTTTTCCATTGTGCACCTGATTTCTTTTATAACTATGTTAATGTTTATCATCAGATAATAAAACAAATGTTTTGGTCAGTTTAGAGAAAAATATGAAGGAGATTTTTCCACATCAGAGTATCTACTGTGCACACCCTTGTACTAAATACATCTATAGTCTATTCAGTAAAATGCTAAGAATTAAATACGCATTTTACATTTAATTCATCTTCACACAAAAACAATAATTAAAAGGGCTACATTTTAGCACAGACATTATAACACACCATATTTAACTCCTCAATTAGTTCAAAACTTGTCCATATGTTTGAATTTATTTATTTCCAGCAGGCCGAGAGTTCACTGGCCTTCACGTTTTCACTTTAAGTGCTCTGATACACAGAATTGAAGAAATTCTTTTAATACTTTTTTCTGTAGCCGTCGTAAAACGCAGGGTGCGAAAGTTGCTTTACAAGTCAACAGAAATTACAGCAGCCACACAGAGAAGTAGAAACATAAACTTATCTTTGGGTTAGCTCATTAAAATGTCACATTTAATAAGCACAAACAACTGTCTCTGGTACTGGATTTACAGGAGTTTGACCATATATTGTTCTTTTTCTGAGGCAGGAAACCACAGACATCCACTCCCTATCTGTGACTGACGCTCTTCACACAAGCCACACTTTTCCTTTGCAACCACTAACTTTAACTTTGCTGCCAAATGTAAAAAGTCATTCTGAACTTCACAAGCAACTTTAAATTAATTTTGCAGTTTTAGATTAGATCATTTCAATACAAATGTTTTTTTACATGCTGAAATGAAAATAAATCTCTCCTCAATCTCCCTAAATTCTGATTTTTTTTAAACTATACTTTTCACTTTTAAAACTAAGAGGAAAACTGATAATACATGCTGGAATAGGTAACGATTTTCGATCACAATTTTAGAAATTAATTTTACTTTTTCTTCTCAACAACACTTTAATTATTGTGATTTTTTTCACTCAGTCTAAAAGCCAAATGTTGTAAAGATAAATGACTTGGCCAGGCCCAGTGTGCAGTGCACTTCAGTTGGGGCCATAAAAGCACAATCCTCCTAAGTACAAACTAAACCACATCTCAGTCAATCACTTACTTATGCCAAGTAAAATATAAACACTAAAACTGAGTCAGCCAAAAGACAGTGAGCCACACCATAGTCCAAACCAACCGCTCCATACCGCTTATCGTGTGTTTGATCTTTTTACAGTGAGAGTGGCTTTATCTTTTCCCAGCTTCACTTCCTTTAAGTACAACGTTTGTTACTCCAAATAAAAAATATACACAAAACACGAGGGACGCGATGTTTGAGATGTGTGTGCGCGCGCAGATACGTCTTCAAAACCCAAGGTAAAATGAGCATACCTATACATCATTAAGTGCAAAAAGCATCTTTACGCACCAACTTTATACGCACGTGTAGTAAAGTTGGAAGTGTGTAAAATTATTTGTAGATATTACCAGTAAAAATAATAATAATAATAAAATGCATCATAATTATCCTAAAACCGCACACACACTGGTCAATTATTTAAATTAATTACAGTGAAAGTATTAATTCATAAACAAAATTAGATGACTTGTTCCAATAATTTAAGTGATAAAGCATCAAAAGTGTTACGCACAAAAATCCTCTCCACTCTAAACACTTAACTTTGTCACTTTGTTCCAAAAAGTAAGCACGCCCTGTAAGTGAAAGCAAAAAAAGACAGAAATACCTGAGTTAGACAAATAGGAGAATACATGACGAGGCGGCTACGGTCAGGGACGGTAAAGTACTTCTTCAATTGATTCCTCTCTGATCACTTTATCGCGCCATTCCTGGACCGGAGTGCACCGTGCAAGAGTGTGGAGCTATCCGTATACAAGAGCAAGGAGGAGCAAAAAGATTATCCAAGAACATCCGTGAGTTTTTGGAGATCCAAAGATTGTCGTCTCCGCGGAGAAGGGCAGAAATAAAGCAGAGGAATTTGTGAACACAGTGTAAGCACTTGCAGATGTAATACTGCTCGCGGTGGCCGGTGCAAATGCTGCGTACTCCTGTGTTACGTTTGGGCTCGTTGCGCGTCTCGGTGGAGTGATACGTCGCTCATAAAAGCAGGGTGAAGAGCTTCAGAGGGCGCAGAGTGTGTGATGTTCAGCCCTGCTTTAGACTAAGTTGATATGAAGTCAACCGGTGCACCTTCGGTCCTGCGCGATTCCAGCAAATCAGACCCAACTTTTTTTTTTCACCCACGTAATTACACAGTCACACTCCTCCTCCTCCTGCCGCTGCTCAAGTCCACACACATATAAGCCCTGTGCACTGTCCTGTGCCTTCTTCACTCCAGAAACACACTATTCATACACAACTGAAGACAATTAGAAAGACTTGGACGAGCCGTATACTTGAATGATAATATGCTACAACATAAAACAACATTGGGAGAAATTGTGAGTTTTTGCCCTGAGCAGAGTCAACAAACTCCTATGCCCAGTTTAACCCCGCTCAGGGTCTTTGCAATGGATAAACTTCTTTACCACAGTAAAGAACGACTTCCCTAAGAAAACTCAAATTCATATTAAATATACAACATAACAATGTTTAATGCGTTAAAACTGACCTTAAGCTGCAATTACAATGTAACTTTTGGCATTGTATTTTGGACCCTTTAATTACTTAATATTTAGCTAAAACCTTCTTAATGTTTTTTTTTTTCCGACAAGATATTAATAATTTATAGGACAATAACTACAACTAAAACAACGCTGACAAACATGGCCACACTCAATACTTTTTTCATAAATTGTGTTTTGAATTATGGAGTTTGTAAACTAAAGCGTTGAACATGAAAACTTTTATTCAGCTGAAAACAGTGAAGCTCCCCGTCAGCGGTGCTACTTTATTCCTGCGATACACGCGCGTACAGCGCGTCCTGAGCCTTTGCCAAATATTGGGGGAATGAGAATGTTAACACAGGCTACTGGAGGAATATGAGCCAAGTTCACTACAGACTTGGCCCGACCGTGACAGTGTTGTGGTCCGCTTTAACTTAACTCACTTTTGCACTTTTTTCAACAGTCGCGAGGACAGGAGCGTAATGTAAGACAGTAGTGTATCACAAACAGCGTTATAACAGCATTGAAAAACAACAGTAGTCCGTGTTCACGTACCATTGCACTGTACTGCATGGGTTATAAGGGAATCCCGGAGCCTGGCTGAAACACACAAGCCGGTAGCTTCACATTTCTCACGTTCAACTTTGTGCTTTGGAGGGTTTTCTCTTGCAGTGCTCGCAAAAAAAGTAAACACCGGAAGACAATTCTTGGCAGATAGCGGCGAAAAGAAGTTAGGAGCACCTCGCGTTTTTTCTCTTTTTTCTTGTCTTCCTTCCTCTTCCAGGCTTATTTTTTGGATGGTTTTTGGATTGTTCAGTGGAGTTGAACGTGATCCAGAAGAGGCTGAGTTTTCGGCGCAGGGCTGGTCTCCGCCTTCACTTTCACTGTCTGACTGTGTGCCGCCTCCAGCTCTCCGCACTAACCGCGGACTCACACAAGGCAACAGCACTGCTTCCGGTTTGCCTTTTCTAAATAAAAGCGGACTGGACACCGCGGCTAAGGGGCAATAAAATCAATACAAAACCTACTGTATGAGTAATTATCTGTATAGACTGATGTAGCCAGCTTTGATATTATTACAAAAACATTCATTTAAAATCAACCCTGTCATTTTATTAATAATAATATTTAGATTAATAATTATTTAGTCCAGGTCTTAATGTCTTTTAATGTCAGACTACTTATACAAAATAAAATCCTATCATTAAGTATGACACTAACAATTTAGATAATAGTTTGACAATAGTGTGCCAGGTAGCCTATGTTATTAGGTTATTGTTCACTCTTAACCACATGACTAATTTATAGCAAGTTAAAACATTTAGGCAGAAAAAGCCTTCTAAGTAGAATATAATAAGAAAAAGGAGTGATTCTAGACATAGCTGTTTTATATTAGCAGTTAATAAATTGCCATTATTACCTTAACTCTCTTATTGTGTAACTATTAAACCCCCAATTTCCCGTTTCCTACACAATACACATCTGTTTTCTTGTAACTTGATGGTCCTTCGTTTTGTAATAGTGGGCTTTTTCTCGTTTCCCATTGGCCAGAAGCAGTGGCCCCGGGACTCTGTACCCTGGGCCCCTCACTTCCGCTCCTTTGACGCACTGGTCAGCTGCACACCGGACAGTCGACCTGAACTGCTCCAGAGCCATGAGGAAGTCAATACAACCGCTGATATTCCCGCAATACCACACAACAAGAAGACAGTTATGTAACATGAAAATTATTATTATTATTATTATTATTATTATTATTATTATTATTATTATTCGTGTTAGCCTAGTCGCTGTAGTAGTAGTAGTTACTTAGTTACTAGTAGAAGTTTGGTTAAAACTCAAATCTCAAAGTCTGATTAAGTAAAAGTACTGTTTACTTAATGCTTCAAAATAATATGTATTATTGCTCAAAGTGAAGTAAAAGTAATTAACACAATTACTACTACTACTACAGCTAACACTATTAATACTTACCACCAGTATTACTACTACAACTGCTACTTCCGCTACCATTACTGCTACCACTATTACTACTACTATCACTACAACGAGTACTGTTACTACTACTACTACTACTGCCATTACTACAACTATTAATGCTTCTACTACTGCAATGAATACTATCACTACCTACTTAGCCACTGAGGTAAAAAATATAGATAGATAGATAGATAGATAGATAGACAGACAGACAGACAGCAGGACAGACAGATAGATAGATAGATAGATAGATAGATAGATAGATAGATAGATAGATAGATAGATAGATAGATAGATATACTTTCCTCTAGAGTGTACTTATTTACTCGTAAAAAACATACTAATCAAAGCAAGTCTATTTTTCACCTCTTGTAGTTGTTGTAGTAGTAACAGCAGCAGCAGTAGTAGTGGAAGTAGTAGTAGTTCATCATTACTGTTTGTGAGTACAGGGATAAGGATAATGTACTTTACAGATCTATGCTGCTATTATTTACCCCTTTGGTCTGGTTGTTGCAGTTGAAAATATGACATGACTCATGTGACTTGAATTGGTCTTCAGTCAAGCAAGAAATACTTTACTTCCTCCTGATTATAAAGTGGAATGACGTTAAGGCAGCCGGTTATTACTACAAACGAGAATGTCAGGATTGCTCTGCCTGTTGTGTAAACCACATAAACTTTAATTAAGGATGGCTATATTTGATAAATAGGCTCTTGAGTGTCATGATCAATATGCAAAAGCTCAGCTGGATGCTTATGGCAACCAAAATACAGGGTTATAGATGAGCATAACACAGAAATAGCTAGACAAAATCTGTACATAAAAATATTTGGCCACTTCTAATTGAATGAGATGAGATAGAGCTTTAGATTAAGTTTAGTATGAAAAAAGGGATACTGTGGTGAATGTAATAAAATAACATGTAACAATCTGCAAATCCCATAAACCATATTTTGTTCAAAATAAAACAAACAACATGAGGCGAAACTATAACATTTCATCAAAAAGGTGAATTTAATGGCAGCAACACATCTCAAAAAGTGTGAACAAGACAACAAAAGCCTGGAAAAGTAAGTGGTTCTAAAAAAAAAAAAAACTGCAGAAAGATCATTTTGCAACTCATTGATTTATTCATCTTCTTCCACTTATTCCCACTAGGAGTAGCCGGGGCCCATCCTAGCAACTGCGTGCCATAGGTGAGTTATACACCCTAATGACATTAATTGGCACCATTTAATGAGATGACAGATCATAAGAGGAGCATTTTAGAAAGACAGAGTCAGAGTGCATTATGTAAGGAATGCTTGTCATTAGGGATGATTATGTTTACACAGTGTCACAACTTTTTTAAGACTAGGGTTTGTAGAAATAACTTCACAATCACAACATAGTATTTATTTATACAGACAGTTTCTGCTTTATTTCTGCATTAGGATAAATTACCATGAAACATAATCAAATGCCCAGATCCTTTCTCCTCTCATTAGTGAAGTATTATATCGTGTACATGAGAGATACATGGCTGTAGCTCCCTCTGTGCCTCCTAAATGTGGACCTACCACCCCCAAGTGGCTACACACCAAACTCCACACAGCTCATCTCACACTCATCAGAATAAAGGATAATGAATAATCAATTCAAGGATAGTGAATAATACAAATAACACCAATCATTTTATTTGATATATTAAGAAATAGACATTCACAATAGGATGCTACTTTCATGTTTGATATAAGTTTATATTATAGCAAAGGTGCTACAAAATGGTGATACTTGAAATATTAAGTACATTTTACATTTACACGTTTTTAAAGTCATTTAATTATATACAAACAACCATGTACAAGTCAATAAATGATAATATCAGCATGCAGAGTAAAATATTTCATTAATTAATTGTGATGATTATAGTTAATGAAATCAAAATTAGGTATTTCATAACAACCTATTAAATAATCATCACAATTAGGACAATAAAAGTTTGAATTATTTAACTCGGTATGTAGTGAATGTTTATAATGTATGCATTTCATTTGGATTTTCTTATCCACACTATTCTAATTTATTAATATGTGCATGTATCTGTTTGATGAATGTTGCTACTCTGTCTTCCATAGATATGCCAACAGAGGGAGCAATGTGCTTCTGTTTCTACATAAAGAAAAAAAAAAGTGCCAATTTATCTCACATTGCAGATGGCACAAAACGATGCATACATGTTTTTATTTTAGATGCTTTTCCATAATTTGTATTAGTAAAAATTAAAATCAAATCGGCATAGTCTTAGAACATTTTTCTTAGTTTATTACCTGGTGTCAAAGTCCACATATACATGCTGACAACAGCTATATAAAAGAGATGACAAACAATAACGCCATAGACTCCTCTGTCTTTCTCAAATTCTAATTTTATACTCAGTCATCTGCTTGAAATGTTGCCAGTTACCAGAATAACTTGCAAAATGCTCCTCCAGCTGTGTTTTTTAGGCTATAGTAAAACATTTTCCCACATTTTATTGCCTTGTTCAAACTTTATTTAAAAAGTGTCGCTGCCATCAAAATGAGATAATATTTTTAATGAAATGGTTGAGTATCTCTATTGTGAATAAAATACAGTTTGCAAACCAGTGCCATCTGTTTTTTTTACATTTTACACATAAAAGGCTGTGGCTACATACACATCATTTCCTCTCACCATTTCCCATGGCCCTTACGTAATATATTTATCATGACAGAAGCTTTCTGACCTTTTACATTGTCTAATAATCTCTATTTAATTAGCTGCTACTTCTGTCTACCTGTTGTACTCAGCAACTCAAGTAATTTACACAAGTACATTTTTATTCAAGAATATGTGCTTTTTGAAAACATTTTCTAAGATTGTACCTTTTCTTTTACTTTAATTTTACAGGGCAAAAATGTAACTTGTATTCATTCATCTTCTTCTGTTTAATCTTGTCATAAGTTGTGGTTTACAAGAGTCTGTTCCAGCAACTAAGAACCTTAGGTGGGGTACAACCTGGACAGTGGACAGTTAATCAATCTAAAGTACTTCTTCCACTTATGCTTCCATGGTTATACTGTGATCTGACAACATAACATTGATGCAGTAAGCCTGAGAACTAGCATTTCTTTGCATTAATTTGCATTGAAACAGCCGGACAAACTGCTACTTAAACACTGGCACAATAAGCCTGTAGTGGGACAAGTAAATAAATATTCAGATAGAAATGTCAGCCTGTTGCCTCTTCAGCATGGGAAAGGCGCGGGCTGGACAAGGGCTCTTTGTCCAATACTATCAAGTTAACACAGCACAGAGAGGTGCACATGAGGAACGCTCAAATACTTCTTCCTTTAGCTTTTAATCTGAGTGTTGTTTTTTTTTAGGAGCATACTTCAAAATGCCAAAGGGTGTTTTGTATAACACTAGTCAAATCGAGGAGTTGTCATTGAGGGTTATGCAAAAATCATATAAAGTAGTAGAAGAAATAATTAGAGAATACAAGCAAATAACGTTTTTCTTGCAAATATAGTTAAATATAACAGCAAGAACAATCTGAGCAATCAGATTTTACATTTCCTTCCTTCCTTTCTGGATAACCACAGCAAATCATCTGCCTTTTAGCATGCAACAATGTGCACAATGATTTGGCATAAGGTTTTACCCCGATGCCCTTCCTGACACAACCCTCTCCATTTATCTGGGCTTAGGATTGGCACAAAGAGTATACTCACTGGCTTGTGATCCCAGAGGTCAGATTATCATTATTATTATTTATTCAGTTGATGTTATGTATGAATGATGTCTTTATACCAGTGGTTTCCAAACACTGGGCAAAAAAGAGGTCACAAAACAATTGATTTGGGTCAGGCATTATCAAAAGGACATGAAAGCCAAAAGCACAATGTAAACAGCCAAAAACACTACACTCTTTACTGTACACATTCAGGTTTAAATGGGACACAAGGAGATGTTGCATAAATGTTTGTTGGTGTTTCCTTAATTTTGATTTGTAAAATTTAAATCAAATCAACTAAAGCTAAAAAGTATTTCCTGAAATGTATACTTCTCCATCAAGTCTTGAGCTCAAAGTTTTACAAAAAATAATGAGATAAAACTAGACTAGACTAGTAGTATGGTCATGTTTTTTTTTCAGTTCAGTTTTATTGATATAGTCCAGGATCACAACAACAGTCGCCTCAAAGGGGTTCACACACAATCAGATATAACACACAATCAAACATAAACAATAACTACACTAACCTAAACAGACCCCTTGAGGTATTTTTGAATATGAGTCCCATTGAAAACTTACCTGACCACTGTATCAGACCCACGAGAAAGCAACACAAAAAGAGCATTTGTCTTACCATCCACCACGTCCTGGCTGTCATGTCATAACAAAGCTGCCATTTGACCGACCTCTCCCTCAGTTTCACAGACATCTTCCTCCTTCTGTGCCAGGACTGGAGATGGATCCACACAGTTGGGTCAGTAATCGGGGGGTATCAGTGGAGACATGCTGTGTGCGGAGTACAGGCCAGTCCGTGGCATGTTGCACTATGGGAAATTAAAAAAACAAAAAAAACAACCTACACAGCACCCACAACAGCTTGAGCAGTGGTTTGGACCTTATTGTGATAATTACAAGATCCATGACCTGCGACTACAACTGCCCCCCTCCCACAGAGGCTGACCCCCTCCTGCTTCTCCCCCTTGGACCTCCCATCTTGTAAACTAATGTAAATATGGACCACCAGCTATGCCATATTTTGTCATAGTTGTATATATCTGTTTGTTAGATATTTTGATGGCCAAAGTTGAGGAGAATTATTTCTTACTTCCTTGACGCTGGTTTGAGGGGAAGATATATTTTAAAAAATGCACGGATTGAGATGGATTGTCATTTAGTCTTTAGTAAAATCCAAAGTTGCCTGTGTTGCATATGTCCTCCTAAAATACAGAAGTGTTTATTACTAACTTTCCAGAATGTATTTCTATTTAGAACATATTACAATAGTGACAAAAAGTATTATATTGCGTAAATTATTTCAAGTCAGAGTTGGAAGAAACACATGTACTGAAGTAAAATGACTATTACTTCAAAATAATACTAGAAAGTACTTACTACTACTACTACTGCTACTACAGTATAACCACTGCTGCTACTATTACTACTACTATGACTACCCACTTTGCTATTGAGTTAAAAAACATAAGTTATTCAATGTGCCGCAATTCCTGATCATACATTAGTGGCCTCTTTAGACACACATTGTCAGAACTGAGCTGTATTTTGACAAATACATTAAGACGATTGTTTTACCCAAGTAAATGTTATCCGACTGCCCGCTTGAAAGGACCTTTTCTGCCCCTGCCACATTCCACTCCTCCACACTCGGGCCTCCTGATGCCGGCTGGATTTCCCCAACAGGACCGTGGGTGGACCTAGCAACTGTAACCTAGCATTAGTTAACAACAAAATACATGAAGTACAGATGAAGCCAAGGACTTCAGGCTTGTACTTTTAAATGGGGGACGTAGTAGAAGTGGTGGTGGTGGTAGGAGTAATGGTAATAGTTGTGATAGTGTAGTAGTAGTAGTGGAAATAGACACTGGTCAATGGTCTATGATTAATAGTCATTAGTCAACAGTTAGTGTTCACTGATCACTGGTGAACAGTCAACAGTCACTCATCAGTAGTCACTGGTCAATAGTCACTGGTTTATCATGAATAGTCAATGGTGAATAGTCAATAGTCACTGGTCTATAGTCATTAGTAACTGATCAATAGTCAATAGTCGACAGTCACTGGTCTGACTTATAATTAATAGTCAATAGTCACTGGTCAATAGCCATTAGTTATTGGTCAATAGTCAATAGTCATTACTCAATAATCAATAGTCACTGGTCATTAGACACTGGTCATTGGTCAATGGTCGATAGTCACTGGTTGTTGACAGTCACTGGTCAATAGTCAGTAGTCACTAGCCAATGGTCAGTGGTCAGTGGTCAAAAGTCCATAGTCACTGGGTTATAATGAATAGTTCATAGTCACAGCTCAGTAGTCAATAGTCAATAATCAATAGTCACTAGTCACTGGTAAATAGTCAATAGCCACTGGTCAGTAGTCAGTAGTCACTGGGTTACAATGAATAGTCAATAGTCACTGGTTAATAGTCAATAATCAATAGTCATTGGTCAATAGTCACAGTTCAATAGTCGATCTTGTAAAACATTCAAAAAACATGCTTATTAAAATTCTGGCAACCTCAAGTACCTTAACAATGACTTAAAACTGCTATGTGGACCCACACATTTTGAATTAAATCTTTTTTATTTTTTTTACGTGATTATCGTACAAGAACCCGTTGACCCTTGACCTTTCTGCAGACTTTATTAAAGCAGTAATTAGGAGCTAGCCAGCGAATTTGTTCATAAACATAACAGCAGTCATTATGGAGGGAAATGTCAGCTAATTACGGTGAGAGAATGAAGACTTCTTAAATTTCCTATGGGATTAATAATGCATTAGTTAACCAGGCAGCAAAGAGCCTTCAGATATTGACAATCAGTTAGGGACCAAAATATGAACAACTCATACACGTGATAAGGGCTGCACAATATAGTTTTAAATGTATTGTTATTGTTTTGTTTATTTATTGTTATAAATAAAAAAATATCAGTATCAAAAGAAACAAAATTCATCAAAATGTTATGGTCTGCAGTCTGACAGAAAGAGAGTCTCTAGAGCCTTGAAACAAATTATGTTATAGACCTGGTTTAGTCCTGGTTTCATCTTAATTTAGTTGTTTATTTCTGGTTTAGTTGTTTAGTCATAGTTTAGATCTGGTATAGACCTTGTTTAGTTTTATCCTGGTTTCATCTTAATTTAGTTGTGGTTTAATCCTGGTTTATTCCTGTTTGTGCCCTAGTTTAGGCCTGATCTAATCTAGTTTAGTCCTAGTTTAACCTTTATTTATTCATGGTTAAATCCTGGTTTAGTCCTTGTTTAGTTCGGTTGTAGTCTTGGTATAGACCTGGTTAGACCTTAAGTAGTCCTAAATTTTCTCAAGTTAATTTTGTTTAGTGTTGTCAATTGCATGACGATATGCAGTATGTTTAACTGTTTAAAGGAGAGCACAGCCGCCCAGGGCCAAGCTTTTTCTCACACAGCAGCGCCGCGAGCTCCTTATTGATTTTGAGAGTAAAATCGATAAATATCATCGTCTTGATTGGATTAAGCATTTCAAGTTCAACTTTTAATTGGATTTCTACTTTCTACGAGAGCTTATTTGAAAATCAATAGGGGCCAATCAATACAGTTAGTATTTGGAAAGTTCAGTGTGTGGAAATGTTGCAGCATTACAAGGGTCCAAGGGAAATTCACTAAGCAATAGAAAAAATGTATTATCTAGATTATAATTTGTGGTTAAACATATATTATATAGATTTAGTACACACAGGATTAAACATTTCAAGCATGTATTCATTTTAATTTTGATTATTATGTAATATTATGTAATATTCTATTTTATTTTATGAGTTTATGAATTATGAACCATTTTCTTATTAGTTGATATATATTTTATTAGGACAGGAGCAATAATATTTTCCAACCAGGTTTATTTTATCACCTCAAAAAATAACCACTATTTTAATGCAGTAGGCAGGTTTAGAAATTTTGTACAGCTCTCAATATTATTAAAAATGGGAAATAGTAGATATGTATTATTGCTATTAACACATACAATTTGTGATTTTATGGGCAGTTTTGGATAAAAAAAATCTCTTTCCAAATACCAGACAGCGCCTATGTGCCACTGATGGACCTGTACCACAGTTTGGGAACCACTGATCTAAATTAATGGGGTATGAACGAATCACCCACTACAGAAACATAATAAGCTTTAAAAACATTGCAAGAGAATTAAACGCAATATGTATGAAATATAATCCATATGGGTGGCAAACTGCACAATCAAAGCAATTAGTCCACTGATATTAAACTCTTTAATCCTTGTCTAGGCCTGACAAAATAGCAAAGAGCAAGCCAAGCCATGCCCTAACCCCTATGCTAGACAGCACACAGGTACACGGGCCCATATCTGGGAGCTATAACTGCTCTGAGCGTATTTGTGTTTATTAGGCATGTGGCTAATTATTTCTTTTGTTCGGCCAGATGCCACTGACTGTAACAGTAGCAGGTGGCCTCTTATTTAATTAGCTCAGTTGACCAGTCATAATTTGAGATTATAAGCCTGTTTAACCCCGTCTGACTGGCGTTGTATGAAGTTGGATAGGTCAATTTTAAAGCCACAATGCACAGACTAGCAAATTGCATTTTTATCATTAGAGAGCAATTATGATCGGAGCAGGGTATTAAAAGAGCTACAAGTGATAGCTGCTTTGTCTGGGCTTTTGTAATTATTTTGTAGAGGCACCAATATAGGATTGATACTGTAACAGGCTTAAATATCCTGGTTTTATTAAACAACAGTAGTTACATTTGAACATTAGTGGAGAGTAACTACTTTATCTTCAGAACATTTTGGAGGAAAATAATGTCACTTTTACGCAAGCATTTTATCTCTAAATCATTACCCTTCATTTGGAGAAAGTAGGGAGTAGTAGCAGTTTTTCAGAATTCTGCTGTGAAATTGGAGAAGAGGCAAATAAAATTTGAATGTACTTTAACTTTACACTCAGTACTCACTACTCAGTACTTTTACTTCTACTTGAGTAATATTATTTTAAAACAGCAGTACTTTAAATTTTGAATACTTAATAATCCTGTAAATGCTGTAATTTATAGTAAAAATATGGCAACCACATCTGCAATCTTTTCCTTTACAGTACACTTCTGCATATAAATTAACACTCTTTTTACTATACACAGACTATTACAATAAGTACGTCAATTTGTCCACCTTATTGAGCCTGCTATATATTTCTATTCTTGTTGCTTTTTTAACTGTACAGCCTTGAGCTCATTTTCCTAAACAAGTCTCCAATGACCTATCAGTAGCTGTACAAATGAGTCTCCTGGTAAGGCTATCCCGTCCCACTTAGGGGTCGCCTGAGGACAGACAAAACAGTGTGTATGTACATCAAGTCTTTCAAGAACATGCAACCATTTTGGACAATACCGAAAGATTACGTTCTCGGATCATGCACCCATTACACACGCCTCACTGGGACCTAAGATCTCTTCAGGACAATGAGCATTTGGTGTAAGATGAGGGAACGATCCTATTGATAGACTGGTGTTGTGTCACCATACAGAAAAATGCATTAAGAGATAAAGCTTTGAGACTTGTGTATAGATGGTTGATATCATGCATGAGTGTTGGCGTGTAATAACCTTACAGGGCTGACACACACAAGGGGCTCACTGTTCATTGGGACAGATGATAGCCAAAGCCGTAAAGCCACTCCCTTCCAACCTCCTTGGTCTCATGTAAAGGAACCTATTCTTGTTTTGATGCAAATGTCTGTACAATCTGTTTGTGGCAGATAAATTATTAACTTTGAGAACTGACAACTCAATGTCGCAGAAAAGTTGAACTGAATTCCTTCACCAAGGGATTGCAGTGTCACCTTGGATCCAGGTCCCAAGCCTGAATAAATGGACAGGGTTGTTTCAGGAAGGGCATCCAGCATGAAACCTATGACAAATCAATATGCAAATTATTGCATGCTTGTAGCACAGAAGATTCATGATCAGTTCTTGAGTAATGCTAATGCAAATGTTTTGTTAAAAGTTATAAACACCAGTGTTAATTCAGTATCAAAAAACTGCTTATTATTACATATTTATATATGTTTTATTATTCAAATGTAGGGCTGGGTAGCGTTCAGATTTTTTCTATACTAGTATTTAAAAGATACCTGGTTTTCAATAATGGTACCTGAACAATACTTTCCCCCCGATACCTATGGTGTGCTAATTCATCTTCTGCAATCATAAAACACAATAATATTGAAAATACAATTTTAATCCAATCTACTTTATTTCTGTAGCACATTTTACAAACACAGACAGTTTCCAAAGTGCTGCACAAAATTATAAAACAAAAAATATATAAATTAATATAATAAATGCTCCATTTAACCTTACTAGCCTTCATTAAAACAATAAAAACGAACAAAATCAAACAAGAGCAGTACACAAAAAAGTAATAAGTAAGTAAAAACAATAAAATAAATAAAACAAAACAATAAAAGACACAGGACCACACACCTCACGCCGAGTTAAAAGCCAGAGAATAAAAGTGCATCTTAAGACGGGACTTAAAACTTTCGACTGTGGGGGCCATTTTGACATGGGGGGCAGAATAAGAGAAGGCCCGGTCCTCCCTGGTTTTAAGTCTCGTCCTAGGAACCACAAGCTGGAGCTGGCCCTCGGGCCTCAGTGATTGTGATGGAGTGTAAATTTGTATGAGTTCCATTCAAGGCTTTAAAAACAAACAATAAAATCTTAAAATCAATTCTTAATCAAATAGAAGGCCAGTACAAGGTGAGGATGGGGATATGTTCTGGACTAATTGTAAGTGGGAAAGTGTGTTTTGGGTGATTTCAGATTTCTTAGCTTAGTGAGTTAAAACCAGTAGATTGTATAATTTATTCTGTGTTTATTTATTTGATTCATGCAAAGGAACATTATAGGTCTCACTATGTATTGAAACTTGGTATTGAATTTTTTTTTTTTTAACCACACAGGTATCATTTAACGATACCCAGCCCAATTCAAATGTGTTCAGTCATTTGTTCCCAGGACCATTACTGACCTTTTTCACCCAAATCCAGCAACTACTTTTGAAGTTATGTTGCTAACTGACCAATAAACAACACCAAAACAAAAAACAAAACAAAAAACAAACAAAACATAACCTCGAGGATATAAAAAGATCACAAATACTCAGTTTATTTTATTCCGAATGAATCAGAATACCTATATATAACATTATATTAAACAATGACATATAGTTTACCATACAAACATGAAATGATGGTAGATATATGTACTTGCTGTGTAACTGCCTGAACTCCAGTAATGTCTAAAAATAAAAGCACAAATATGCAGCATTTGATATGAACAAGAACAGCAAAGGCATAACCCTGGCTGATGCCTCATACATAGACTGTAGACCGTATACAGCCTTTCTAAAGAGTTTGCAATTATAACAAACTAGCTTTATTGAACAGCATAAGGTGTTAAAGATGACATGTAAACAAAATAATCTGAAAAACTATTCACAGCAGCAATAGTACTGATTGTTTCACAGAAAATATTGGATAAAGTATTTTGTACTTATTCAAGTTAGGTTTCCACAGCTGTGTTTAACAATATTTAACAAACAAAATGAACAAAAAGTAAATTGTAATCTAATGACAGCAAAAGTTTTTCCAACAAATAAAAAACACATAAAAAACATCCACCTTGTTAAGATTTATAAAATCCAGAATACGTAAAACCATTAAATAACATTGATTTTAAAAGGTACCACAAAAGCAGTATAAGTTTCAGTGTGCTCGAATGAACAGTGCATAATATTCATATCACTATCTGCAGATATTTGGTAAAACATGCATTGATCGACTTATTATATTAACTATTGCCAAGGGTCCAATGGTCTTTGGCTTATAGAGACCAAAATGCTGTGAAAAAGGGATAACATAAGACCTACAGGCACTTCAAACTACTTGGTATATTTCCTCCAAGCGGCTGTTTATATAGTACATGTTAGCTAAAATATTAGTCTTGTATATTATTGTTGCTAATACGTAGTTAAAGCCACACTTAAAAAGTATCTAAAAACACTAACATTATATGCACAGATTCTGTTGTTCTTACAATATAAATGGATCTTTGACAATAGCTTTGAACTTGATTTGTGCCCGTGGACAGTGCAAGTGTATAAGTGTTGATCTTACACCAATCAGGCATAACATTATGAACACCTACATATGTATCACTGGTTACGGTGTTACGTGTTATGACCATGTGCCTAATATGCAGCCACATACACATGCAGTCTGGTGGACATCACAGTTTGGCCCGTGTTAAACTCAAATCCTACTGCGCACCCATTTTTCCTGCATCTATTACATCATGTTTGAGGAGAGAATGTTCACTTGCTGCACCCAGTAACAGGTGCCATATGAGAGACAATCTTTGTTCTTCACTGTCATTGGTCATAATGTTACGCCTGATCGGTGTATGTTGTCAATGGAAAAATTCCAACAGCAATGCAGGAAAACATTCAAAAATCAGGTGATTAAAAATTAATTAAGTCCATTAGCAACATTCCCTTTTGACAACAACTTCCAGCCTCACCTCCCATATCAAGAAAAATCACATATTTTATACCACAGATAAAAACAACTCATGCAACAAAGGAAACAAATAAAAAGAAAGAAGGCACCAACTTTGCACAAATATTGCCTTTCCCATAGACGATGGGGTCATCCTGGTTCTGTTTGTGGTTGATTAAAGGTCAGTAGTAAGTAGTAGCTTAATATAACCTGAGTGAGCGCTCCTTTTGAAGACTTACATCTCTGTAGTTGAGAATGATTTGCCAAACAATGCCATTTCACAATGTGTAAAAACAATGTAAAAAATCATGTTACTTCCACTGAAGTTTCTTGATCATGTGTACTGCAAGGCCTCAGTAAGGCCTTAAGGAAGAAGCCAAGAAGCAAAAGAATAATGCAAAAATAGTATCCTTAAAGTAAGCGGACGGATTAGATAAATGTTTCTGTTGGTTGGTATAGTGTTCTCATAGCTCCTACCATCTGTACATAGAAAGGGTATAAAGCATCTCTGACCTATACATGAGAGCGAAAATGGTGTCCAGATTGAAGAGGCTGCCGACTTCGGAGTGGAAGCAACCACAGGAGTTTCCACCGAGTACCGCAAACTTCTGCTAACGCCCGCTGCCAGTGTTTCTTTGAGCTTAATCTGCAAAGAAATTATTTAATTTATTGTATTTAATTTATATAAAACTTTTCTAGACACTCACAACCCTTTACATTGATCCATTCATTCACTCCACAGTCACACACTGGTGGTGGTAAACTACTTCTGTAGCCACAGATGCCCTGAGACAAACTGATGGAAACGTGGTAGCCATACCGCACCTATAGCCTCTCACACTAACACAATCATACACCAGTGCCACAGACACTGGAGGCAAGGTGGGGGAAAGTGTTTTGCTCAAGAACGCAAAGATTTGGGAGCTCTCACTCCTGAGCTACTGCCGCACCAATATAATTGAATTAAAGGTGCTATGAGGAGCATATATTTTTTATATTTCATAAGAATTACCCACATGTGTCCCAAGATATGAGGTAAACAGTTTTAAATCAAATAGTTTTACTGATAACAATGGTACAGCTAATTTATTCATTCAATTGCTGCTGACAGTACCTTTAATATACACAAATTGAATTGACTGATTAAGTGAAAAGACTTACATGTCATTTGAGAACTGAGACATTTTCTCTATGGTTGTAGTATCCTGTGAAACACAAAGCATAATCAGTACTGCTTACAGGCAAAACAACAAACAGACTAATCCTGCCAATCCTCTCTCCTGCACTCTTACATTGATTTGGAGCATTACTCGTATTGATTGTTGTATTTCTGTATTCTGTGTTGTATTTGTGTGTATGAAAGTGAAACTGCTGGTTAGAGTGTGGGTTTTATCATGAATGCCTCTTCTATCAATCTTTTACTCACTGAAAGGATTCCTGTCATCTGAGTGTAGAACAAACTGGTCATGCCACCAAACATGACCACACCCATGAGCGCTGAAACTCGCAGCAGGGCCAGTTCATGACGTGTTGTGAATTTCTCCTTTAAGAGAAAAACATACCTAAAACTTAATTATTTTGTCAGCTACGGACATAATTAAATGAAGTGTTTTGGAGTAAAAAGTACCTGATCCAGTTTTGTCAGTGGCTGGAAGTAATAGTACTGACAGAAGTCCAACACCAGTGTGAACAAGCTAAGAACCTGAGCATAGAAACAGAGCTGCAGGAAGAGCCAGTGGTTGTCTTCCCCCACACAGTTATTAATCCTAGAAAGAAATTAGAGTAAGTAGTTTAAATTAATGAACAGTTACATAATACTATAATAGAAACTAAATAATACTAATTATATAATACCAATACCAACAGATCATAACCTGTTAGTGTAAGATAATTAATAATTGTTTATATCACTTGTACAAACAACATACACCAATCAGGCATAACATTATGACCACCTGGATATTATTGGTAGTCATAATGTTATGCGTTATGACCACTTGCCTATTATAAAACCCCATACGTGACAAAATGTGATGCACTGTGCATTTTCTATCAGAACAAGCATTAACTTCTTCAGTAATTCGAGCTACAGTAGCTCGTCTGCTGCACCGGACCACACGAGCCAGCCTTGGCTCCCCACATGAATCACCTGTTGCCGGTTCGCCATTGTTACTTTCTTGGACCACATTTGGTCAATACTGACCACTGCAGACACCCCACAAGAGCTACAGCTTTGGAGATACTCTGACCCAGCTCTCTAGCCATCACAATTTGTCATTTGTCAAACTTGCTCAAGATAATCTGTGTTATTCATTTGAAAAGTCTGTGGTCATAATGCTTTATTTGTGTATATATGCAAGTATATGTCATCATTTTTAAATTTTCATCTGCCTCTATTTAGCCCTCTGCATTCTTTTCTCTCACACCAACTCATTTTATGTGGTCTTTCACTACATCTATAAATCTGTAATAAGCATTTGTACATGTATAAAACAGACTATTACTCTAATGACAATATTTATGTCTGTATTTTTACCAAGGACAGTGGTGGTCCATTCTACGGACACAATGGCCACAACGGCTGCAGTGATGGGATCTTTTTGGTCTCATTAAGTTACATTTATTGCACAACTCCCAATGTTCTCGCTCTGTGAGAAAGGACAACAACAAAACTGTTAATAATCGAATACATCAATAGAAATGTCAATTTTGTAAATATAATTATTCAGATATGATCACAAGCATATAATGCAATTATTCTGTGACAAAAAAGTGTAAAAGCTGGTCAAATCTAGCTTTGTATAATTTTATACCAGAATGAGGTATATGGGGGTCTGGAGGAAGACGACCAGGATCTGCTGTGGAAGCTCTGAAAAGGGCTGCAAAGCACAGTGCTGATGCTATAAAATAACCTAAAAACAAAAACACATTTAGCTTAAACAAGTATAATAATTCAACAATTCAATACAGAGATTTCAATCAACAGATGTCCTTACAAACAACTATGGCCCATGGTATGTGTCCTTCATTGTAGTGTGGAAGCAAAACTAGTTTAGGAACAAAAAATGAATTGTAGAGCCAGATCCCAAACACCACGCTGATGCACAGCCAGCCCATGGGGTCCACCACAAAGTGCAGTCGTAGCTTCATGGCTGCTGGGACTATGAAAATATAGAAAAATTAGACATAAAAAAATAAACAGCTATGCATGAAATAAAATATGTCTTTTTCTGCCTAAATATATTAAAACAACAAAATAACATGTCAATGGTGCTAAGAATAAATCAGCCAGTGCCAATCTCAGAACTAGCAAACAACAGTAGTCTCTAATTAACAACGCGAGCTAATTTTTCATCTACAGATAATATATTAAGTAAAGCTGATCGAAAAATGTATCATATTTCATTTCATTACCCAGTCCATCATTCATTGTAAGGATAGCTCAGGTTGGGCTTGGCACTAGCCTGACCATGCTAGCAAACATTAGCGGCATAACCTACATTTTTTACCTCCGTTTATATACAGCTTTTGTTTAGATATGGCTTGAGGTAAAAATCATAGTCAAAATTAAATGCTACCTACTCTTTCTGTCCCCCTGTCCTCTTCGGCGCTCCTAGGACCTGAGCCACTTCCTTGTGTGTGGGCTGGACAGGACAAGTGTTTTGTTAGCCGTAATCTACACCCAATTTCCGGTGAGTTCAAAGAAAGAAAGTTCATCGATACAAATTAGTTTACATTTGTTTAATTGTATTCGTGTGATTTTTATTTTATTGTATAAATATGTAACAGGTAGCTTTGTATTAAAAGCGGATTTTCTCGTACAGTGATTTTTTGAGAAAAACAGTTGCAGACGGTGCCTCAAACTAACTGCTGTGAAACTCCAATTTCCTGTCACTGTCTTGGTATTTATGAGAATTTGATGAGCTTTGCTAAGGAGAGGTATGTTCACAAAAATTGGCATAAATGAGCAAAAATGAGCGAAACCAGTGACAAGTTGCAGTCCCAAAATTGTTTATTCCATATAATAATTATTTTGGTGTTTTTTGTGTGTGTGTGAAACAGGCATAGTGATGTAGGTATAAAAAGAATAACAACACTACCAAAAGTAAGTTTTACTTACTGTGCGGACCTTGGGAAATTCCATTTATCAAATATTCAATTAAATGGGCTGATATATATATATATATATATATATATATATATATATATATATATATATATATATATATATATATATATATATATATATATATATATATATATATATATATATATATATATATATATATTTGCCACTAGATGTCGCCCTTTACGCTCATCTGATGTCTACTTCCTGTGACGAAGTTCAGCTTCCGTTAGCTTTAGCCCCCGGTGTTTGTTGACGGGACGTCAACGTTGCTTAGCATAACAGACTGTTTTGGTGTTTTTGGGGTAAAAATGGCATCACACGATTCATATAAGCTCCGGTGCTCAATTCCTGGCCATGAGATGGATGTTAGAGGTCTCGCTAGTGCTGCTTTCCCAGAAGGAGCGTTTGTTTCGGTGTCAAGAGACCGCACCGGAAGAATCTGGGTACCAAATTCAAGGTAGCTATCACTAGCATTGCTAAAAGCCGATGGTGCCTTGTAACTGTTTATTTTACTTCACAGGGCTTAATTGTTTTACAAAGTAAAGCAAAATAGTCAAGTAACTGATGCTAAACATCTTACGTGGTCCGTGTTTTTATTGACATTTTAATTTTAGTAATTAACGAGCTGATATCAAAATTAGCTTTGTCATTCTTTCACCTGAAACTTGGAGTTTCAGGTGAAAGAGACTAGACTCTTCCTCGTCTTTTACAGTCCTGACAGAGGCTTCTCGGAGATGCACTGTATGTCTGGACATAACAATTTTGTTTCCTGCGTTTGCATCATTGCCCCCAATGACACGTATCCCCGTGGACTTATTGCCACGGGTGGAAATGACAATAATATTTGTGTTTTTACACTGGACCGACCACAGCCCATGTCCATCCTCAAAGGCCACAAAAACACAGGTAAGTTAAACAGATTTTCTTGACTGAAACATATAGATATACCTTTACATGTGCATTACAGTTTATTGTTGTACTGTAAGACTGAGTAATCTTCTTTGGGCTATCTGTTCGTCACAGTTTGCACATTGTCATCTGGCAAATTTGGGACACTTTTAAGTGGCTCATGGGACACTACAGCCAAAGTCTGGCTAAATGAAAAATGCATGATGACATTGCAGGTATGTTTTGATATTTGTGTTTACAATTCTGATTTGATAAGACTATTTAGATTGCTGAGCGGTAACATTTTTTTTCCACAACTAAATTGTTTTAGTATAATGTGATTTTTTTTTTTTTTTTCAAAAATTTTCTGCATTTCTAAAATGCAAGCTCTTTGTTACTGTTGCAGGGTCATTCTGCAGCTGTGTGGGCTGTGGTTATTTTACCTGAACAAGGCCTTATGCTGTCAGGATCAGCAGATAAGACTATAAAGCTTTGGAAAGCAGGCCGGTGTGAGATGACGTATACAGGTGAGTCAATGCATTGACAGATTTAGATCTCACTAACAAATACAACTCTTGTTGAGCTAAACTGAAACATGTTTTCTTTTAGGACATGAGGACTGTGTAAGAGGACTAGCAGTGCTCAACAACTTGGAGTTCTTGTCTTGCAGCAATGATGGGAGCATTAGAAGGTGGCTGGTATCAGGGGAGTGTGTACATGTTTATTATGGACATACCCACTACATCTACAGCATAGCAGTGTTCCCTAATAGTGAAGGTTTGTTTGTTTCTAAAACATTCTGTTCATAAAATGTGTAGTGCTGCTCTAAAAGATTGTATCTTTGATGGCTGCTTTTCTGCTATTAATTTTTGCTGTTAGATTTTGTAAGCACTGGTGAAGACAGAACTTTAAGGATATGGAGAAAAGGAGAGTGTTCGCAGACCATCCGCTTGCCAGCGCAGTCGGTGTGGTGTTGCTGTATTTTGCCTAATGGTGATATAGCTGTTGGCGCCAGGTAAAGTCTCTATACTCTATCTGAACCTGCATGTCATTTCATTTTCTTTCTTCATTTGCTTCCAATACTTGCTGCATTTTTTAATCAAAGCAAATATCCTTCTTAACCAGTGTGTTGTCTCTAAACCCACAGTGATGGCATTATTCGTGTATTTACTGCTTCTGAGGACCGCATTGCCAGTGCAGAGGACCTACAGGCTTTTGAAGATGAGCTTTCAAAGGCCACTATTGATCCAAAGACCGGGGACCTAGGAGATCTAAAACTGGAGGATCTTCCTGGAAGGGAGCACCTTAATGAGCCTGGTGAGAAGAGTACATTTATTTATAAGTCAGATCATTGTATTTATATTTAAACTCAAAACTCAGGTATTAACACATGCTATCTTTAGGAAATCGGGATGGACAAACACGTCTGATTAAAGATGGGGAGAAGGTGGAGGCATATCAGTGGAGTGTCAGTGATGAACGCTGGATGAAAATTGGGGATGTAGTCGGAGGCTCAAACCAACAAACGTCCAAGAATATCGTGTATGAAGGAAAGGTAAACCATAAACCTATTTTATTAAATTCTACATTATTAAAACATATTAGTAACTCTTTGTCTTTTTCAGGAATATGACTATGTCTTCACCATTGACATCAATGAAGGAGGTCCATCCTTGAAACTGCCTTATAACATGACAGAAGACCCTTGGCTCACGGCACATAACTTTTTGCAAAAGAACGACTTGAGCCCTATGTTCCTTGACCAAGTTGCCAATTTTATCATAGAGAACACTAAAGGACATGTGGTGGGACCAGCCCCGCCTGGTGGTGCTGACCCTTTCACTGGTGAGACAGTGTTTTTTGGGATATTCTTTTTATAGAAATGTCATGACTGTTCATAGGTTTTTATTTAAAATCAATTGCCAACATATTACTTTAACTGTAACCTCAAACATACAAGACATGATTAATGTTTAGATGTTACAGTATGTGAAATCTAATATGTTTTGTCTTCTCTATTTGTCTAGGAGGTAATCGGTATGTCCCAGGATCCTCAAGTAGCGACACAGGATTTGGAGCTGATCCTTTCACAGGTACAGTTTATTTCATTGTTAATATTCTATTATAGTTAGGTTTATGGGTTGTTTGTTCATATGTAATGTGTGTTTCACTTTTCTATACAGGCTCTGGTCGCTACATCCCAGGGTCCAACTCAGGTACAAACTCAAGTGCTCCTATGGGTGTAGCAGATCCCTTCACAGGTGAACAATTTCACAGTACACTAATAATTGAAAGCATTACCACCAAAACTAAACTCAAACCACTAAGATGTTGTTCTTGTCAGGTATAGGGTTTACAAATTAATGTTTTTGTTTTTCTTGACAGGAGGAAATGCCTACTCCTCTGCGGCTGTCAGACAGACTCCAAATAACATGTACTTCCCAAAAACAGATGGAGTGACCTTTGAGCAAGCCAATTCCTCACAGATCATTGGTGAGCATTTTCTGTAGTTTATTTGTGTTTCAATAATACTTACAATAAGATAGACACACATCAATAAATTAGAATACATTTTTAAAATATATATTTAGTGTACACAGAGTGAACTATTTCAAGCATTTAAATTTCAGTATTTCATAAAATGACAATGTGATCATTTTAAACAATAATGACAATTCAAATCAGTACATCCTTGAAATATTTTTGTACCAAATTTGTGTTTTTTTGGGGTGAGTTAAAATAGTTGTACTGTTTTGTTTTCACTGTGATCTAAGTTATTCACATGCATCTGTACAGGTAATTTAATTGTAAAAACAAAATTAGTAATTTGTGCAATTTGTAAATTGCATTTTAGCCAAAATAAAGGAGTTAAATGGTGGAGCCCCTCAAGAGCACAAACTGTCAGAAGACTTTTTGGATTGTCTTGAACAGCTGCTGTCATCTGTGTGTGGATCCAACTCTGAGCCACCACCAACTATCCAACAAATAAATCTGCTCTGGAAAGCAGCTCACTGGCCAGAAGGTCTTTACACTTTATATATCATTTATTATTTTCATCTAATTTGGGATCACAAATGTTACTTATTAACTTTATTTTATTTTGTAGACATTGTGTTTCCAGTTTTGGACGTGTTAAGGTTGGCTGTGCGACACCCACAAGTAAATGAAACCCTTTGTGGAGAGGCAGAAGGAGTACAGCTATGCAACCATCTTCTCAGCCTGATGAGGCCTGAGGGGCGTCCTGCCAATCAGATGCTGGCACTGCGGACTCTATGTAATTGTTTTAGTGGCAGGCACGGCAGATCCCTACTCATGTCCCAGCGTGAAACGGTGCTATCACGAGCTGCCGACTTGGCCTCTGTCTGTAACAAAAACATCCATGTCGCTCTGGCCACTCTGGTACTTAACTACGCTGGCTGCTTCCATAGCCAGCCGGATCTGGAGGCCAAGGCCCAGTGTCTGTCTGTGGCCAGTCGAGCGCTGGAGACCGTACAAGACAAGGAGGCGGTCTTCAGGCTGCTGGTGGCCTTGGGAACCACGGTGGCCTCAGACCAAACAGCCCGGGACTTGGCTCGGTCCTTGGGTGTCAATTCTCAGATCACCAAGTACTCAACAGTGTCTGACCCCTCAAAGGTGGCTGAATGTTGTCAGCTGGTTTTAAAAGAACTACAATGATGTGAATGAATAGAACACAAATGCACTTCTTTCCTAATAAAATTTCTGCTGAAAGATTCGAGGGACATGTATAATCATCAATAAAAAGGATGGATGAAACGTGTGCGGTTTAATTTTTTGTTTGTTTTGTCAATCACAATAGGGTTTAAGTCTTTTATAGTCTCTGGATGATGTGCCACCTGGCTCCTGATCAAAGACTACTTCAAATAAAAGTTATTTCTGGTTTGTTCCTCGCTCATCAAAAAGACTGTCAAGCAACAGTCGGTAGATCTGGCTTCAGAGAATTTAATTTCAAAACAGAATTTGATAAGCTACATGCATTAGCGCAAGCATGGTGTAAACAACAGAAGCGGCCCTCCCCGGAAGTACTTACAGATAACATCCGGGTTTATTTGGAATATTGGCGGTCTGCATGTTCTGCGTTTCCTCATCCCGATTACAATCTAAACTAAATATTTTGTTGTAATTGTATAGTTGAGGGTATATACGTGCTTGAAGGAATGGCATTTATAATGTATCGTCTTCGACACTTTTAACCTAATTAATCATAAATGTGCGGCGACGAGCGCAAAATCAAATTCGAAAGTTAGCCAGAAGCAAAGTTTGTAGCTAACGGGCTAGCGGTAAATGTGATCTTAGTCACCCTGGTTGTTTGGCCTCTTCATTTTACTGGATACCGCTTCTTCTTATATATCTGTACAATGGAGAATTCCGTTGCAATGCAGAAAAAGAAAGGGAAAAGTCTCTGGTTTGCGATTCTCGGACTGGGATTTAACCCGGAGGCAGAAGTATCTTCTCTAGCCTCAAAAAGTAGCACGAAACATATCAACTTGGGACCGTAAGTATTTGTCACCCTTAACCCTTAGCAAGATTTTTGATTACTATTTGATTATGAAATCTTTAATCTGTGGATGTTTTGTGCTTCACAGGGCGATGTTTGACAAACCAAACAAGGATGCATTTTATATTGTAACGCATTTTCTCCTGGAGAAACTTGACCCGACACGATTTAATGAATTATACAGGTGGGAAAAGAATACAATTTTGCACAAACGTATTCATCAGATTCACAACCTAACCTTGTATTCTCCTTTTCTTGGTAAGGCACTGTTGGCCTGTTCTGAACCACAAAGCAGATGCTGAGTTTAGGAAAATTACCTGCACATGGCTGAAAGAAATCATGGTAAAATACTGTTACAACATTTTGTGTGGCAAGGCACTTAAAATGCAAAATATCTATGTTATCTTTTATTAATGTATTGTAGGATGAAACTGCAAATGCTGGGTCCAAAGTGGTAGCGTCTTTGTTCCTGTCGCCTGGAGGTCCCAAGTTTGTCAGTTTGATGCTTCATTTGGCCACTCATGTAATGTTGCAGGAAATGAAGTCTTTCAATACAGGCATGACACTGTCTTGTTATTATTTTGGATGGGATCTTTGTTAAATGCAATAAGGAAAATAATAATGAAATTATGTTTTTGACAGATAGCAGCTGGGTTCCCGAGGCTGCTGCTTTGCCTGCATCTTCTGTCAATATGGCACTGAAGAGACTACACCTAATTCACACCAGGTTTGTGAAAACAGCTGTAGAACAGGATCGCTTTCTTCAGGAGTACCAGAGAAGAGCCCAGTAAGTAACGTTAATACTATATAGGTTCAGTTAATTTATAAGCATCGGTCTTTACCATGGGGTGGATAATAATAAAATGGATTGAATTGCTCTTTGGTAATAACCCATACAGCTGGAAAGCCTGTTTATTTCTGTTTAAAATGTGCCACATTTGTGGGATGAGCAGCAGAGCTTAAAGAGTAACTCACCCCTACACCATTTTTTTTGAGCTGATCAGCTGTACAAACAGGGCTTTAGTGATACATCTCACTATTTATAGTCTTATGTTTGACTGTTTTGTAAAAAAAGGTCTAAATTCACATTTTGTAGTGAAAACCGTCAGAGTGCTGCCCTCCTAGGGTCAAACAGTGGGATTTCTGCTCAATAGTTCCAGATAGGCAACTGTGACGTAGTATTTGACCACTTTACCGCACCTGTGCCGAGTATCTCCTCCCACGGCCCGTGCTCTCCACGCCCTCGCTGTCTCTCTCCCCCGCGCGCTCGTCCCAGTCCCGCTGTTGCCAGGTGTGGGTCTTTTTCCTAAACACGCCACTCAGCCCCGCATTTACCGTTCAGTCTCCTCCGCCCCCCTCCCCTTTCACGGCTGCACTTCTACTGTCCCGTGTGTCAGCGCACAATAAGGCATAATGAGCCTGATCAATGACAGTATGTACCTACAAATTAGCAGTGTTGGGAGTAACGCGTTACAAAGTAACGAGATTACAATTGTCAGTAACGCAGGGGTAACGCGTTACTTTTGAGCCCCCCAGTAAGTAATATTACAGTTACTAACAAAATACCCAATTAGTTACTTGCGTTACAGTCACTACAGTCACTTTCATTTACCTGCAGTTTACCGGAAGGACACGGAATGAAAATGCATTAAACGAATAGCGCTGATACGTTTTCTACTTTATTTTCATCCGTTCCCCTCTCTGCTCCTCTTTATGCGCGCAGCGGCCACTCGTCCTGTCCGCGCGCGTCGGGGCGCATGCAGCTGCTGCTGTCAGCGGGGACAGCGGGGAAAGAAGAGACTTGCACCGCTTTGGCGCTAACAACAAGTGCGTTTTAGCTTCAGTGTAGTGAAATAAAACTGTGTCCACAGGACGTGAACTCTGCACAGGAGCAGAGGCAGGTGAACCTAAAGGGCAGTATTTGCTGTGTCAGGCTGCACTGCTGCTGAAATGAATGCAGCTAAAAAAAACTCGAACGCCTGTATAAAATAACAGTGCTGGTCAGGGCAATGGTGAGGCTATAGGCTTCTTCTATTTAGAATTGGGTTCATTTGGGCCTTCCTGTTAGGAAGTAATTCAAAAGGAAAGTAACTAAGTTACTTTCACGAGTCAGTAACCAAGTAAAGTAATATATTACTTTTCAAAAGAGTAACTAGTAATCTGTAACTAGTTACGTTTTTGAGTAACTAACCCAACACTGCAAATTAGTGACACTGGGGAGAGTTTTGACTCCACAGATGTGTTTTAAACTTGCCACGCTTTAAGTCACTTTTTGTTTGATGACAATCGATTTCTTACTCGCGGAGTTACATCAAAAACAGCTCTCAGCTGAAATAATACCAGTAAATAAAGACGCGATCTGACGCACGCGTTACTGCAGCGGCGCACGACGCCTTTCTCACAATATTTCAACTGTGTTATTATAAAAGGAACATAAAACATCAGTCCAGACGTCCTGCATTTTTTTCCCCCATTTCTGGGACTTGGCAACCCTGCTGTGGAGGAGGTCCATGAGGTCTCTGACAGCTGTCAGTCCCAGGACCAGGCCTCGCTCCTCCCTCAGTTCTCCTCCTCTGTCTCTGCCAGGTCTCTGCCCACTTTTTGAGCAGTTTTCAATCTCTGGCAGTGGGCGGAGTCAGGCCTGGGCCAGGGGTGAGTTACTCTTTAAGCTGCATTCATAATACTTCTCTCAGAAGTTCCAACCTCTAACTCTGAAAAATGGCCATGAACACTATCTCGGGTTGCAATTTTTGCTTGGACTTCCTTTGTGACAGGAGGACAATGTGGTTTCTAATGAGGAAAGAGTCTTTTTAAACAAGAGATCTCACATGGACATTTTCTTGGAAGTCAACTTTTCTAAGTTGGGACTTCCGAGATTCTGTTGTATCGTGAAAGCAGCATTACTTGCCGCTGTTAAAGAGGAGGGTGTTTTTGTAATCAGTGTAATTGAAGTCATCTGTGCAGACACCTCTGCTGAGTTACAATGCTTTGTGTTTTCCTGCTTTGTTCTCCAAAGGCTCCTAGTCAAGTCTATGAGAGAGATTCGGGCCGATGGTGCAAAGTACGATGAGCTGCTTAAGTAAGTAGCACCTTTTTGAGGCCATTTTATTTGTCATTAACGCTCTTAGTTGAGTTTGTCAGTTGTCATATATTTTTTCTTCACTAGGCGACACAGCAATGACGCAGTGCAAGATCAAGCTTCTCTTGTTGAAATGGCCAAAAAGGTACCAAAATCTCACCATAATCCTTGAGATTTATTTGTGACCAAATGTTTTTCTTTTGCAAAATAACAAAAGCACAAACAGACCAGGTCCAGGACATTCTAAAAGGAAAAATTATTGCATCTGCACACAGCAAAGTAATACTCATACTCAAAGAAACCAACCAACAAACACACGCACACCTCATACCAAAAGGGCAATTATGTTGAACCATGTTTGTAAAAATGTTTGGCTTTTCGTAGGTGCGTGCCTTGTGGTCAACCATTGAAGGAATGTTTTTGTCGACCCAAGAAGAGCAGCATGCAGTGGAGTGTGTCTTGAAAGGAGATGTAGACCAGTACACTCTTGATGGAACTGACAAGACCCTCCGAATTTCCCCCCTTCTGCTGGAGAGGATTCAACGGCTTCCTCATCAGGTATTTTGAGAAACCTGTCAATTTTGCTTATAAGTAATTGGCTGCCAACTTTCCCTTTTGCTGTATTTTAGTTGAGTTCGGGGAATGTGTACGAGGCTGGTCAGCTGAACCTGTTGTGCGTGCTTGAGTTGACAAACCATGCGCTGCAGCTGCTGAAGGAGGAGCAATCCCGGGTGTCCCATTGTCCACCTACTCAGCTTGTACCTGAGCAACTGCAAGAAAAATGTCAACAAATGAGCCGTGTACTGCAGGATCTTCACCTCATCAGGTACTAAAAATATGTGTGATATTATATTTGACAAAAAACGGTTGGGTTAAGTTTGGATTTAGTTGTCTGATATAATTTATCTGTGTAGACAAAAGATCTCAAAAGAAGAGGCTCCTGAAGTCAAGGCTGCCATTACAGAGTTGGAGCTTGAGTGGGATAGGAAGTGGATGGATATTCTCCAAAACACACCCTTAACTACTTTTTTGAATGAAGATCCTGTGAGTATTAATTTCTCAAAATATGATGCATTTTACTTTTTCTAAAAAGGGCTTCTCCGCTTTATTTTATTTAGGCTCTTGGCTTTCTTTCACCAATGGCTCCTCTGTCTTTTGAACCTGCTCCAGAAGCAAGTTATAAAAACAGCATATTCTCCCAGTACCCTGCAAAACTCCTTGGTGAGTAGAAATTTAATTCTATTGTCTTTATGGTTGGTTGTATGAAATGTTTTTTAATATATTTGTCTCCTACAGAAAAACCTCTGGAGAAGCCAACCCAAGAAGAGGTTACTACTTTTTCCATGAATAAAAGGTACTTATTTTAAACAAGTTAAAGGATTAGAGATGTTTGTTTGAAGATAGGTTATGTAGTGATGGGAGGTAGATACCTGGGCAGTCCAAAGTGGTGCTCTGTCCGTCACTACACCTCCCTATAGGGTACATGCTCTCTGATGACCGGGGCGAATTGAGAGAAATCGCCACGGACAGATACGGGGCAGACATTGACTAGAAGTAAATTGTCAAATACTGAAGAAAGTAATAAAATGGTTTGGTTAAATTTCTCATTAAAAATGCTTCTTTATGAACCAGCTGTTTTCCAGCAAAAACTGAAGATGAAAGTCAGGGTGTCACCTCTGAAGCCTCATCACGGGCCAATACTTCTCTTGACTGGCTGTTTGATGGACCTGCATCTCCACCACTGAAGACTGAAGCAGCTCCAGCAGCTAAAGTGAGCGCATTACCTTAGTTTTTTTTTTTTTTTCTCCATATCATTTCAAGTGACTTCTAAAACTCAGACTTAAAGTTTTTTTGTTTTTTAGCCAATAGTGAAGTCTCATTCAAAGGTCTCTAAGGTCACCCCACTGAGGTCCAAAACTGAAATTATTGAAATGGAGTGTGATAATCTGGCAGATCAGGTAAATATGACCAAAAATGTACAATTTAGCAGATGTTTATTGCTTATTTGACAAGTATTTTGCCAGTTTGCAGATGCAATAACTACAAACAATGCTACACCTGGAAGGGCCAAAGGTCTGGACTTGGAGGGCCTTCTCAGCACTCTTCATGCAGATCCCTTTTCTACGAGAAAGCAGCTGCCCCGTACACCTGAGAGTTTGAGTAAGTCACAGGTTCTTTTTGTGTGACAAGCATACAATTATATTAAGAGTCACTGGTAAAAATAGATGGGGGGGAAAAGGTTAAGTGTGGTTCTTATGAAACCTTTTCTTCTTTAAGTCATGGATGTGAAGAGTTCCTGGCGAAAGGCCATTGAGGACAAAGCTGAGAGACAGCACTCAGCCAAACTGGATGACAGCATCACGGAACGCCTCAGTCCTCTAGGCATTACACACTTTGGTTTTCAGAGCCCATGTGGTCCTACCCCAAGTTTGCCTAAACTGACTTCTCCTGCCACCGACAACACCCCCTCTGTCTGCCAGCAGGGGGGCGTAATAAAGTCCAATATGGGATGGGACACGTTCATCACTGAGGCTATGGACAGCCCCACTGGGACAGGCAGCAGTGCAGTCCAGTTCAGCCTTGACCAAGAAACTCTTCCCGAGATGCCAAGTTGTGACAGTTTATTGAGCCTCGATGAAGTGGATATGAAAAGTGAGGAAGTTGTTTCTCCTCTTGCACCGAAAAACACAAAACCGATTACAACTACACCGCAAGAGTGTACTGAGGGCTCTTTCGCTGGTCAAAGAAACATACCAGAGGGCTTCCTGTCTCATGATATCCCTACTTTGGACAGCAATTGGGCAGTGGACCCTGTAAAGTCTGAGAAAACGGGTGATAAAATGTTTTCTCTGGATTTTGACACACTGGATACTCCGTCCACACCAAATCAGGAGTACAGTTTCCCTAAACTCATTACATTCTCACCAGTAGATGACATGAAGTGTTAGTTCACATTCATCATAGAAACCACTCTGAATCTGTTTTATGATGTACATAACTGTTAACACATGATCTGTGTGGCTTAGGGTTACTGTTGAAGTCTCCATGATCTGACTGCTTATTAAATGAACTCATTTCTATTTGTACATAAATAAAATTACTAACTTATATGTGAAAGTCTTAATAAAAAGCCTAATGGTTTTAAAAGTGGGGGATGCTCTCCTGACAGATTAATACATTTAAATAAACATCTTTGCCTTTTCAATGTTTGGTAATCGTGTAGTATACTAAGTAACTCAGACACCTGTTGCACTTGAAATGTTTTAGTTGCACTAAAGGAACAATAGAGGGAGCCGCTATACTGTGTCTGTACAAATGTAGAGAAGGCAGGAAGTAACATTTTGAATAAAGCTTTTATAATGGCGAATGCAGTGTGAAATTTCAATTCATTTTCTTGTATTAAAGTGTTCTGAACGATAAAATTTAGTTTTAGAGCTTGTTTTCTTTGCTTTTATAAGTAAATTATCTTTTACTAACCAGATATTAGGATTGTGTGAGAACAACTAGAATGCAACTTATTTCCTAAAGGACAAGTGCAAAATTGATCAGAATATACATAAATCTACAAACTTAGGAGTTCAAAATGTGGAAATTTTACTATCGGCGCAGCCCGGAAGCAGTGTCGTGCGCGCTTCGCGTCGCTGACTTGACGGCGGAGGCTGCAGGCTGTGTTCTTGTCTCTGGGCGGTTCCAGACTGAAAGAGACGTTTAGGAAGGACCGCTCACTCACTAACAAAACTATCAAACCCAGACACAAACATGGCGCCTGCCTCTGCCGACAACTTCAGATGAAAGTGTGGCCTGCAAACTTTCAACTGACTACCTTTTTAGCGCTTTCTTTTGCGTGCCGTTTTGCCGTAGCACATTGCGGATTGCTCAAACAACGCACGGACTATTACAAGCGGCTTAAAACAGCAAGTTGCCTACATGTCAACATTGTCTTTGGCTGCAGCGTGAACAGCTGGTAAGTAGTCATGTTTTAATTTAAAAGCTAGCTTACGCTTTGCCGCATTTACGCACTTTACGCTTTGTGGCAAACTCTTCCAAATGCTACTTTAGCTTAGTGGAGAGTCCTAGGGGATTGGCTTAAACATTGTTTTTTGGTGCTGCGTGTTTGTGCCACACTTTCATCGTGTGTGTTATCCAACCGCGGAAATAAGACAGAGCCACGTATCAGATCCACTGGCTCCACACTAGAGGAACGTTTCTTTTGTTAAATCCGCGGCGTTGTTGTGCGTTTCATGAAAGTTGACCTAGTTAAGGAGTCGGATGCAACAGTTGGGGAATATAACACCCCCCCTCTCCAGTCTTGTGCTCTCTTCTTCTTGGGCCCTCCTTTGACGCCAGATAATCAGCCCTGCGCACTCCGGGAGCCTGTAGGTGCCTCGCAGGTGTCTGCCTTCAGTAGCACTTGTCGCTTCCAAAATCCAGTCTGATATTAGACGAGGCACAGAGCAAAAAAATATATTATTAAATTCTTTCCCTTCACTTTTACAGTCTTTTGCTCTTGTCAAGGATTTACAATAAAACATGAACCATAAAGAGCAAAACTACAACTTTTACCTCAAACATAGAGCCTCAACATAATTAGAATAAACCAGATTTTGATGAAATGCATGATGAAATTGCATATATTAGAAATGT
This sequence comes from Bostrychus sinensis, assembly GCA_020698575.1. NCBI lineage: Eukaryota > Metazoa > Chordata > Actinopteri > Gobiiformes > Eleotridae > Bostrychus > Bostrychus sinensis. The sequence continues at coordinate 18,868,960 of CM036252.1, forward strand.
ATAGAAAAATATGGTCCTATGTGAGTTGCAGTTGAATTTAGCCTTTCCTTTTGGCTTTTATGTACACCTTAAAGCTCATCTAGATTATTGGCTTTCTTCCTGAAGAGTGATGCAATTCATTAGCCCAATAGAGTTGATAATGTCTGCCCAGAATAGCTTCTACTTTAGCTTTTAGTGCTCAGAATAAAACAGGTTGCAATGGGAAGAGAACAGGGAAGTACCATTTTAACCAGACTTCCCCTTTATGAGTGACTAGTCTTTGCAACTATGGGATCCTATATCTAGAGGCCTATATCCTATATCTAGTAGCTGTCAAAATGAAAGACTCGTTCGTACAGAGATGTGTGTGTGTGTGAGCCCACTGTAGAGAGATGCCATTCATTTCCTTGCCAAGGTACTGGCATATCCACGCCTCAGCACTTGACTGTTCGCCAGTGTGTTGAACTAAACCCTAAGGGCACCAGTCCCTGCTCCAACTTCACATCACTGGTTCAGCTTTCCAGGGCTTTGCTATGGAGCTCCTGTTATAACAGCCATGGCACAAGTCCCAGCAAGAGTCAGGGTTTCCTCCTGTGTAGTGCAATGTCATTCATGTTTTTTGTGCCTAAAAGATATATTCAAAACTGGATAAAAACTGAGAATAGTCAAGGAAAATCTGAATATCTAGGTAGACTTCCAAAGACAAAATGGCACGTGGAAATCCAGCTGAAACACCTCTGTCTTGACCCAGCCTTGGCCCCAAAGCCGCTGGTGAACAGGGAGTGGAGGGAGTTGCACGCTGCCTCCCTCCTCTCACTGTTACATGCAGCAGGTAGTAAAGTAGGTCATGGCTGTGGCTCTGGCTTTGTGTACATTGAACTTGTACTTTGTCACCGCAGTCGGTCTGTCCAAAGGCTTTTGTCAGGTGACCAAGGAGAGGAATGGAGAAACTGATTGCTAAGGCATCAGAGCGTGCCAAAAAGGACTCTAGACACAGCAGCAAAAGTCAAATGTGACTCTGACAGACCATAAATTCAGTCACATTGCAGTTTTCCTTGAAGCCAAAATATGACGGTTACTGAAATGTATATTGATGGTAAAATATTAGTTACCTGTATATCCGTCAAGGAGGTAATGTTTCTTGTGGTGTTGGTTTGTGTGTCTTAGGCTAGGGCTGTAACAAACGATTATTTCTTAATAATCATAGTAAGTGCGAGTAAACGGGACTGGGTGGACATTTAGTTAACTTTAGGTATTTTATAGTTCCAGGGCAAAAATTGGTAATAGTACTTCAGAACACTATGAAGGTTTTTCCATAAATGTAAAGTAAACCAAGTATGCTGCCTGGGGACTTTTAGATTGGTTACTTAAGGTTTTCTGCAGCAAATCAGACAACATTAGGAGATTCTTTCTATATTCCAGATAGCAATTAACGGATCATGAAATAGGCTATTTGATGATTATTTAATCATATTCAATTACCGTATTTTCAGGACTATAAGTCGCTCCGGAGTATAAGTCGCACTAGTCAAAAAATGCATAATGAAGAAGAAAAAAATGTATATAAGTCGCACTGGACAATAAGTCAAATTTTTTTTGGGGGGGTTGGAATTTATTTTACAAAATTTGACACCAAAAACAGACATTCCTTTATTATTATTATTATTATTATTCAGCTACGGGAAGCATAAACAATGAACTGAATAGATGTCTCGTATGTTAACGTAATATATTAACAGTTATTCACATAACTATAGCATAAAGAACATAATATAACAAGTTCACCAACCTCACAATCTCACTCCTAATCGCTAAATCCTTTAAATTCTTCATCCTCGGTGTCGCTTCTGAACAACTCCGCCAAACTCCGGATGTAGACGAAGCGCCTGCTTCCTCCTCTGCGTGGCTGTCTTCAGACTCAGCATCAGTTCCATTTCCAATTATTCCGGTCTTTCTCAGTTGTCTTTATAGCAGTTGTTACCAGTAATGTTTACATTTTAAATTGTCAGTGGTACAGGTCCAGCAGATGCTGGTACACAAGCCTAGAGTGCTCTTTAATGAACACGCAAAATATTTTAATATATAAGTCGCACCCCTAGCCAGACTATGAAAAAAAGTGCGACTTATTGTCTGGAAAATACGTTGCAGCGCTATTACATAACCCCAAAAAGTTATGTTTGAATTTTTCTAAATGATTTAGGAAAAGTTTAGGGAAAGTGAATCTGCATCACCGACGAGACCCAGGAACTTTCACTTGGGTTGGCTCTTTCTGAGTTAAGGTTTTGCATTTTTGATAGTTAAGTTCAGCAACAGCATGGGAAAAGTCTCTGCATAGTAATCCCTTCCACTCAAGGTATTCTTTTGCAGTTTGCTCTTTTAACTTTACAGTCAATTTCACCCACATCGAAAAAACAAGCAGCATGCGTCTTATTCTTTCCTTTCTCCAACCCTTTAGGCTTTGCGTTTTTTTTTTTTTTTTTTTGGCTTGGTCTGAGCTGGTAAAGGCCCTGCTAGTTAGTGAGGCCAACAAGTTTGGCCTCTCAGCCTCGCACTTCAGAGTGGAAAGAATGCTGTGTGTCCGCGGGGCTGTCACGCTCAGGGAGGGAGCCGGTCTTGTGACGTTTCTGCTGACCCTCTGCTGCTCTCAGACGCCACACATTTTTATCACAGCGGTCTAGATTTGAGGTAAAATAAAGATTTTGGGGATAGTCATGTTAATTGGAGCTTATTTAGGTAGTGGTAGAATGGAAAGTTTGTAGGTAATGCAAGTTGCTTTTGACACATTTAAGTAGCAAGCATGTATAATGACACTTGCCTCTTTCACTTGTAGAGGCGTCTTGCTGTTTAGAGGTGGAAGGTAATTTATGCATGACTGCCTTGCAATTGTAGCTGTATTTAAGAGTAAGAGTAATAGCAGTTGTACTAGTTGTACACTGCAGGCTTTCAAACATACTTTGTGCTAAATATCTATTCAAAACATTTAAATTTTAATGATATGAATTGAACAAAGACACTTTTGTTCATAACTTTTTAGCATTTTTTATTTTCAACATACTAAAACAAAAAGTACACAGTTGGTTTGTCCAAAGACTTCGTCAAGTGACCGAGGGGAAGAGAGGAGAAGTTAATTGCCAAGGTAGTAGAGCCATGGAGCAGGGCAAAAGTCAAATGGCTGGTATTAATAAAAAAAAACAAAGAAAGCAAAACATCCAATAACTGGCAAACGAATGTCTGAATTTAAAAGTTATTCAGAGTGGTGTTAAAATTGATAAATAATATCTGTTCAAGTTGTTTTTGTTTAAGTTGTGGCTGTGTATTATAGATCTTGAATGAAATTGGATTTTGCATAGTGCGTATCAAAACAGCTGCCAGGGTTAAACAAACATGGCTGAGGAGCAGAGTTCGATGTTGACTTTTTCTTTGTTCAAATCATGCAGCGAGTCAGAAACATTGTTAGCATATGGGTTTGCTCATGTGACTCTATCAAATTTAATCTAAAGCCATAGGGTAGATCCAGCCCTTACACAGTGCAAATATTGAAACAGTTAAATACAGTTCTGCGCTAAAGGCTTTTGAAAAATGCTATGAACAAGGAAAGGTCAATCAATGTACAAAAATACACATTTGCAGAAAAATAACTCTCTGCCAGGTCCAGTGGTAAAACTATAGTGGCCAGATCTGGACTCAAACTCAAAGCCCCTCTAGTTCTGGGGTAAATGCTCTTTTTGTTGACCCATTTGTCATTTATTGTGTGAAATTAGTATCTTTGGTTCGTTTATCAAATTGGTACAGAATCCCTTAAAACACTCCTGGATCCACACCAAAATTTGCATTTTGTGTATAGGCCCATGGCTGACAGTTCTGACATTTTCATAGCAAAAAGGAATAAATAAACACACTCTTAGTTAACGGCATTTTGTGCATCTCACCAAAACGTTTGCACAGTAAATTTGTTTCCAACACATGAATCCATTTAGGCTACGTCATTTGTGTTTGTGTCTGTGCCTCACTACAGAAAGTTGTGGTTGTCCCCTTGAAAAAAGTGAGGTTTTGTCAGCTCATTGGCACCTCGTCTTGGGGCTGGCCTTTACGTCCGACAGCACACTGCGATGACAGGTGGCGGCAAGGGCCACTTTGCTCCTCACATCCACAAAAAGCCCACAGAGACTAAGTGGCACTTGAGGGTAACACTGGTCTTGCTCAAGCTGACAAGTCTGGGTTTAGCATGACGCTGGGGGAACAGATTTTAGGCCTATAAATTCTTCTATTGTATCTTAATTTGATTATAATTGAATTCTAGTCTAGGGCTGCACAATATATTGCAAAAATTATGGCGATATTGGAAATGAAATATCTATATTGGAAGAAACTAAATGTATCACAATAATGTTACTGTCTTCCATCTGACAGAAATTTATAAAATAGCAAGCTTTAAATCTGTTTATGTTAGGAACAAATAAAAATGAAGTGAACATGATTTAATCAGAAATTCATCCTAAATTTAGACCTCTTTCAGATTTGCTTTACACCTGCTTTAGACATGGTTTATTGTTTTTGAATTAGCAGTAATTTTGACCAGTGAGACCAGACTTTTATAGCTTCATATATTAAAACTGAATTTAACTTTTGTCTCCGATTACAATGCCTTATTAAGGGTATCCAAATATCACAAATATTGTATTGTTATGACCGTATTGTGCAGCCCTTTGTGCACCCTTTATTGTGCAAAAAAAAAGTATTATAATGAGAGCAAAGGACTTTTTGCATGCAAGCGATCAAACTTCTGTTAAACACCACAAATAGTTGACCCATATTCTGGCACTTAGGTCAAAATTCATCAATGTTGTTGGCTTGTTTAACCAATGTACTCAAGTAGGGCTGCACGTTATGGAGAAAACATGCGATATATTCGATAACTATGTTGAAAATTGCGATAACGATATTATCGCGATATTTGAAAATAGAGTCTACTTTTCGAACATAGTAAGTTAAATTCACTACATTTCTCAAAAATGTAAGTTCCTGTATTTACAAGTCAAAACAGCGACAAAATCAAAACTTAACACGGAATAAACCAGGAATAAAACAAGGCTAAGCTGTGACTAAATTAATTAAATTAACTAAAACTGGACTTTTTTAAAAACATTTTTATTTAGTCACAACACATGTTGTGTCTTTTAAGGCTTTGGTGGAAAATGAGTCTTCAGTGTAAATCTCTGTCAGATGGAAGACCACAGTGTTATTGCGATATATTTAGATTCTTGCGATACGGATATTGCATTTGCTGATATTGCGATAATGATAATTTTGCGATGTATTGTGCAGCCCTATACTCAGGCTATTCTTCTTTTAGACTATTTACAATGTCCTAGTGATATTAACACAGATTTATGATACTGCTTGCGTTCAAGTGGTTTATATAGCCATTTATACTTGATAATCAGAAATATGGGCCTTGGGCGCGGTATTGACTCATTGCTTTGTTTACACAACAGAGGTAGAATAAACAAAGATTCCTACAACAACATCATTTGTACAGGATATTGGCTATTCAAAAATATAAAAAACCTTTTAAAAAAGAGAAAAAACTGGTTGCTCTTGGTGTTCAAACAAACAAAGACAATGGAGGGTGCTCTTGGGGACGTGTGACAGGTGCTGCAAAACAAAACTTGAGACCCAGGCACTCCAATCTGAGCCCAGACGAAGACCTTGAGCAGGTCGAAACATGTTGGCTTTTTAATGATTTGGCCATTAAAATAAAAGCTTTTTTTGTATACTTCCTCTTGCTGTTATTACATTTTTGGAGTGCCTGGGTCTCCAGTTTTGTTTTGCAATATTAAAACCTTTGTTTTACTGATAGTCAAAGCCCACCTCACAACTGTCTTGATTGATGATTATCAAGTGGTCTCATCTTTTGATCACTTTTGACATGTTTACATTCACAATCTTGTCTACAATTTAACCTTAACCTCATAAAAACCTAATTGAAGTACTGCACAGTATATAAAACAATAAATATTAAAACAATAAACGTTTTCCACTATTTTTGAATTTGATGGCAGCAACTAATTAGATAAACTGGCAACATTACAGTAACACGGCAGCCTTTTCCAGAATGGTCCTTTTATACCCAGAGTCACTTTTACTTTGACTGTGCCTAGCCCTAGCTGCACTAAACAACAAGAACCATCTATATACTACTATCCTGAAGGAACAAAGAACAACTTCTCATCATCTTACATGTTGTAATGAGATCTTTGCATTACTTCTCAATGCCTTTTATGATAATTTAAGTTGACCAGGTCTGTTAGCAGCATGTAGTCAGACTGTGTTTATCTGTATAGAGGTTGGAGACACAAGCTTAGCCCTGTCCCTTGTCCAGTATTACACACACACATACACACACACATAGTGAAGCTCTTTCAGCCGTGGGGGAACCAGCCTCCAGGCCCTTTTGTGTGAAAGCGATGAGATCATTATAGTGTGTAGGCCATGGGGGATGGACTTCAGGGATTGCACTACTTAAACAGACAAATCTTCTTCTCACATCACCCTTCTTAACCACCTTTGCTTGGCTAAAATTAAATTTGGCAGAAAGGAAAAGCATTTTCAAAAGCATTACCAGCCAGACGTGTGTACAAGAATTTGGTTTGGCACAATTGAACCACTAAGACCTCCCTGCTTGCTTTGTGGCTGCTCTCCTCTGCCCCTCAGGCCAGCATTTGCTCCATTCGGCCAACAAGACTTTCCAGAAACCTGGCCTCAAGGAATGGCAGTGTCCAGATTTCAGTTGCGAGTGACCACAGATTCAATTTCAAGTGTCTTATCTCTTACCAAACACCTGTTGCTTGGCTGTGTAGCTTTCCAGGTCAGTCCCAAAAAGGTTAATATATTCCTTTTTTAAATTGTATTTCCAAAACAAAAGGCCATTGTGCTGAAGGTAGTGATTCCTTGTTGTACCTTCCAAGTCTGGGTGAGTTTATCTGGAAAAATCTGAAAAGGTCACCGCCATTTTGGATTGATCACAGTGGGAAAGATTACAAACTCTACGAAGATCTATTTCACACACCTGTGTAACTAAAAAGCCTCCTTTAAGTCTGGCCAATAGGACTTAGAAATTTCACTGTGAGATAAAGGGTTTTGTGGCTCAGTGGAAAGCGTATTTACCCCTTGAAGATCTTTTAATTTTGGCACAATATTATAGATGTATTGGTAATGTGTTCTGTCCCGCAGCTGAGACAGAGTGTGTGAATGACACTCGATCGTCAGCCCTTAGGAGTAGAACAGGTTTTCACATGGGCAGGGAGGAGCAGAGCACAACCGTTTTAGAGGCAGCCCAGGTCAGGTTACAAGGCAAGACCTTCATACAGTAGAAATGTGATGGGACACTTTGTCTGCTGGGTTACGGTTTGACCCCATGAGGTCCCAGGAACATGTTTTCATGCTGCAACACGTGTAAGTTATTCTTCATTGCTTTTAACAAGCTTTTAGCCCAGTCCACTGTCAACACCATCACCATTTACAGCGGGCACGCTTTACTTGCTTAGCAGGCATAAAATGAGTAATAAAATACTAGGCCTTGTTAAGTTGGTTTGTTGGTTTGTTTGCTGGAATAATGGTTGGATTTTGATGACATTTTTAGCAAATGTTGTGGATCTGCCACACCCTTTGGATCCAGGACTTTTTCCAGGCACAAACTCCAGAATGAATGTTCAGTAGATGGACATATTAAATACGAATCAGCATCTGGACCCAAGTATTTTTTGTAGATACTTCAACATTGGGAGATATAAGGGTTTTTTGGCTCAATGGATATAGCATTTATCCCTGAACTAGAAGATTTAAAAAATTCGGTACAATTACAAGACCAAAGATATTAACTTCAGCCACAAGGGGTCAGTAATGGAACATTTGATTAGTTTTAGATTATTCTTTACCATTGTAAAATATAAATGCTTTGTGTCTCAATAGATTGAGCATTTATCTCTCAACTAAAAGATCATTTTAAGTCCACTTTCATAGCTTCCCTGATGCTGCAACGCAGTTTTATTTATGAGCTTGCATGCTTTACTTGCTTAGCAGGCATAAAATGAGCAATAAAACACGATTCTCTCTAATGTTTGACTAAATGGGGAAGTTTGTTTTGTCACACAGCGCATGCCAGCGGCGCTAAACCTTGAAAGACCCGGATCAGTTTCCCCCTGCTAGGGTAACACACTTCCAGCTCGTCACATGACATTGTTAGGGCTCCGTCGCCATGGCAGCGGCAGTGTTTCTGTCACAAAAAAGATAGATTTGTGTGGCCGTAGGAGGCAAAAAAGGATCGACCACAAAAGGTTTTAAGCGTTACGACTGAGCTCTCAGTTGGCGTCGTCAATATGTGTTTGGCCTTGTGTGAAAATATAGTCTCACCATAAGTACACACTGGTTTATTTATGAAGTCTTCAGTGGCAGTTTATAGTTGGCCCTCTTGTGGGTTTCTTCTTCATATCCACTTACAGACCCTTGTATGAGTTGCAGCATTCTTTCCCTTGCATTTTTACAACATTGCAAACTAAGCAGGCTACATTAAATAAGGCATTTTTAAGCTACAAAAATAAATGGTTGTTGTTTCTATATTAATATTTTACTTTGAATAATAGCACCTAGACCTGATATTGTTTTGCATTGGTAAGTGTGTCTTTTTAAGCATAATAGATTCAGAAACCTGTACTATTTAGCCTCTAGCTTATATGCTAATTATTCAATCCAATTTTATTTATATAGCTCAATATCACAATAAGACAGTTTCTGGCTTATCAAACATAACATACAATCAAACAAAAACAATAACACCCCAACCTAAACAGTCCCAGGTTATACTATGTCCTTAGACTCTCCCTCTCCGTAAGGAAAAACTCCTAATAAAAACCCAGCGGTGATTTATAATTATATATGCTAATGTATACATGATATAAAATTCCTACACATCTATACTTGTGCTAGTGTTTTCCAGGCTCTGACCATGTTTATTATTCAAATTTTGCCATATTTGGTGGCTAATGCAAATTCATCCATGGAAAGCATATTGTTGGTTGCTTAGCTTTTGGTACCTTTCTTTTCATAATGCAGCTTTATTGTATACAAACACTAAAGGGGTCTATGGTATTACATATTGAAAATTATACCTGGTGTTCTTCTTAACGAGTTGCTGTGTGGGCTATAAACAGAATGACTACACCATGTGCACCATGTGGTCTTTGTGTTTGTTTTCTAAGAAAGTCCCTTCATGTGCATCATATTTCCTCAAAGGGAAAAAGCGGTAAAGGCGTAGTAAGAGCAAAACTTAATGAAATGAGTTAACGTGAGCTGTAGTGAGTAAAAGGCACATGGTACGGCTTGTGGTTACACTCACAGCAGGTGTGTGTGGTTGTGTTTATGTTTGTAAGATAACAGAAGTGTGTGACCTTAAATTGAATGCAGGTAGCCTACTTTCCGCTTCAGTGCAAAGATGAGGGAGTTCACCAACTGTTTGATGAACCAACTGGAGGTTATGTTTTTGCAGGTTTTGTTTTATTGTTGTTTTGGTCTGTGATAACAAGATAAGATAAAAAGTTATTATACAATTTTTTTATCAAATTGGCAGATCCACAAGATCAGTGGCAGTGAATCATGGTCAGGATTCAGTACCATTGTGAGGTAAAGCCACAGATGCGGAATCAAGCCACAAGGTTTGGTAAAGGGTTGGTAAAGGAACATAAAATTAATTTTTGTGGACTTTTATCACTGTGAGATGTAAAGGTTTTGCTGCTCAATGGGTATAGAGCATTAACCCCTGAACTAGAAGATCCCAGGCTTGAGTCCCAGTCTGGGCACTACCATTGTGAGATGGGGCCAGTACCTTTTCTAAGTGCTTCAGTTGTGTGGGTTTTTTTTATAAGCCATATTGAAAGCCAAGAATAACCACTTGTTACATTTCTATAAGGGTCTTTAGTTGTATGTTTCAGTAATTGTTGTTCTGAATTGTTCCTAATTTATAGTCAACAAAGTCAGAAAGTAAATGTTATGCAATAGCTAAATAATTCCATGTGTGTATCAGCGTTTTTGTATTCCAGTATACTTGCAGATTTTCCACTGACATGGTTTAAACTAAGAGGCAATGACAGACTGGAATCACTTGTCAAACACAGGTGCTGTGCAGACTGCAGTATTTCTGACATACATCATGGATAAATGTCAAATACAGAGTTATAATATATAAACCCATGGTCTCAAACTTTTTACTCTCCCTCAGTAACTCCTCAGAAAATATTGGGCTTTTCCAAGTTCCATCATTATTGGACTAAAATGAGACAGACTAAAATAAACAAAGTTAATTCTTAAACAAAATTGATTTACACCAAAAAACATCTTAGTAGATAGCGAGGTCTAAACTAGGTCTAAACAAGGTCCTAACTCGGGCTAAACTAGGTCCTAACTAGGTCTAAAACAGATCTAAACCAGGATTAAACCAGGTCTAAACCAAGATTAAACCAGCTCTAAACCAGGTTTAAACCTGGACTAAACCATGCCCAAACGAGGACTAAGCAGTCATCTAAACTTCAAATTTAAACCCCAAGAGCAGAGCAGAGCAGAGCAGAGCAGAGCAGGACTAAAACATTAATAAAAGTGGTTCTAAATTACACTGCAAGACTCCTGTGTACCATTGAAAGAAGCCTGCGTACCACCAGTGGCACCTGTACCACAGGTTGAGAACCACAGGTGTAGTATTTCCACTATTTACAGTCCTGGAATCTTCCTCCCACTTTGGTGGGACCACATTTTAGCAGGGGAGGTTTTTCTAAGGGAAATGCAGTCAGAAAGGAGCGTTTTGCACTTCAAGTGGTGTTTCTGACCAGCGAGACGTAACCATGGATACACTCAAGTAAATCTCTTTTGACAGAGCTACAGTATTTCTCCGCCGTTGCTGCTTTGAATCATCATAAAATAAAAAGCTGGATTCATTCAGAGCTTGCATGCTGCCGGTTATAGGAGTGGCCCAGACGAGAGGCAGAGGTTTTTCATTGTGTAGAGACAAACCGGCATCTGGAAACATTTGGACCAATTATCTTAACTCACACTGACAAACAAATGTTGGATCTAAATTATATTTCTCACAAAGATAAAGCTTTGCTGGTCTAACCTGCATATTTAGCTGTTTCATGTCTGTTTTTCTGCCAGTGCTGGTTTGTTTGCTTGTTTGTTGGTTGGTTGCAAGATAAGTAAAAATGTAAGTGTTAGTCCTTGATGAAATTATCAGAAAATATTGAAATGATTATCATTACAAGATAGAGCCAAATGTACTAACTACAGCCACAAGTGGTCAGTGAAGGAATGTATTTGTGAGATATGATGGCTTTTTGGCTCAATAGGCAGAGAATTTACCCCTGAACCAGAAGGTCACTGTTTCAAATCCAGGCCTGGCCAGTATATTGTTACCATTGCAAGATAGAGAAGTGCTTCTAGTCTGAAAAAGATTTCGGATTCACTGTTTTGATTCTATTCTATTGTGAGACAGGGAACTACTGTATATCTTTTCCATTGCAAGATAGGGTCAATTCTTTTGTAGAGGTCTTCTGAGTGATTCTGATTTCTCTGATTTTGGTTGTGCAATATAACTACATTTTCCTGGTGCAACAATGTCATGTTCTTTGAAATAAGTGCTTCCCTTGTACTATGACGAATGGATTAGGTTTAAGGCAAAATCCAATTACTTTTCACAGAAGTTTTTTGTATGCTTGCATAAATCAAATCTGACATGTTCAGGACGGCACCAGAAAGCAGCTTGGCGTTCACAGTTTAATGACGACTAGCACTAATTATTATAATGTTATTTTCCTATTACAGTGTACAAAGAGTGGAACAAAAATATGTTGAGTTTAAACAAGTAAAAAAAAGTCCAGTGGTCAGTGTTTCTCTGCGTCATGAATCTCAGGGCTGTCTGCTGAGTGTGGCGTTCAAAAGACTCTCTTTTTGTTTCCCCTTTTGCCGCAGCTGAGTCATTCACCACTGGAAAAACTGAACTTCCCCTACAGGTCCCAACGGCTCTTGAAGAGGTTGTGTAGATGAAACAACTTTAATACTGTATTTTCAACTTCTTCTAACACAATTCTGCCATTGTTTTAGTCATCTTGATAAGAAAGATTGATTTTGGCACTGGGACATAAATTTATTATATTAATTTTGCACCATAACAGATTATGTTAATTAATTAGTTGGATCAAGTGAACATTGTGGGGGGGCAGGTTGGGGGTTTGATCCTCAGGTCAGCCAACGCACAAACTCTCTGGGTGGAGTCTTTGTGTCCTCCCCTTGTTACTATGGGTTCTTTCCTGGTACTCTGGCTTCCTCCCACTGTCCAAAGACATGCATGTGTTAGGTGAATTGGTGACTCTAACACGCCCCTAGTGAATGAATGTGATAGTGAATGGTTGTCTGTCTGTGAATGTGAATGTGAGTGAGTGGGGACTACGGATGGAAATTAGCTCTGAGCTATAATCCGGTGTATTTACGGCACTGGTCGTTCATTAATACACGCTGTCCCATTCAAATAAATAAATAAATTAATTAATTAATAATAATTAAAAAAAAATGTCTGTGTGTCAGCCCTGCGACTAGCTGGACTGTCCAGGGTGTACCCCGCCTAAGGCCCAAAGTTACTGGGATAGGTTCCAGTACCTGAGACCCCTAACAGGAATAAGCAGAAGATGATGAATGAAAGAAATGAACATTGTGCAGTTAACTGTTGTTCTGGTTTAGCTCATCTTTATCATCTAAGTTGTATCGGTTTGGTCTTTCTTTAATAGTTTAAATAAATAAATTTGAGTAAATATAAATACTTTATGCTATTTATTAACTTAGAGAAGTAGTCTGTCTTGTCAGGCTAGTAATGGCTATGCTCCTTTTTAGTGTATTTTTATCAAAGTGGCTTGATTACCATAAACCTTTTGCTTTAATTTTTGAACAGATGGAAAAAAAAAAAAAGTTGACTCCACTATTTGATCCTGACTCAGTGTCTGGGAATCACTGATTTGAGTAATACTTATTATTATTTCTTTCTTGTATTATTTATTGTTGGAACAAAGTAAATTGGCCCACGTTCTTTGTCAGTTTGCATATTTTGCAATATTTGAGCTCCATTAGTCGCCATACTTGTGTTTTATAGACAGCCCTGACTTGATTTACTCTCTCCGTGGCATTTCCGAACATTCCTGTGAGCCTGCCATCGCTGCCTTTACTCTCTCAGCTTTAACTCGGTGTGTTTGGGAGCTGCGCAGTGATATACAATGACAGTGTGTTTGTGAATGTCAAGAAATCCAGCCCCTTCGTTACTCCGTGTGTTTGTTTGCTTCTTTGTAGCGCGGCAGTCTTGTTAAAGAGCCCTTTTAGTGCCTTGGCTTCAGTATTATTTAGCATTCAGACTGCAAGCGTAGTCCATCCCTCTATCCCTGAGAGGATGCCGGGGCCTTGCTCTTCTTTACATGCAGCCAAATAAGGCCTGTGAAAGAAGTGCAAACCCAGATCTGAAAAAGTTGGCATAAACAATATATCCAACATTAAAATTTAAATATTTTACTGTTGCATGAAAAATAAAACTTGTTTTTTAATTTGATTGATTGCATTACATTTTGCAAGTGTATTTTTTAACATTCATTTTACATCCACAACTCAGTTTTCTCCTTTACTTCTCAGGACCTCCCAGCCATGATTGAGGACAAGGGCCACCGCGTAACCGACTACTTTGTGGTGGCGGGACTCACTGACAAGTCCACTCCCTTAGAGCAGGATTTGTCCGAGACCAAGTCCGCCGGGCCCAAAGCTCCCATCACGGACCTCGCTGTGATCAACCGGTCTGCAGGAGAGACGGTTCCTGAAGGCTTTACCTGCATTGACAGCACGCACAGCGGTCAGCCGGCCAACCTGAACCATGGCAGCCTCAAGAGCCCTGAGCTGTTCCTCTGCTACAGGAGGGGCCGAGGGAAGCCCCCACTCATCGACATAGGGTGAGTTCATCCGTGAGATTTTGGGTGAAATTTATGCAGTTAAATTAATACATCATTGGCCAGAATATCCTTATCAATGTAAAGTAGAGCCTATCCTTGAACTTAGAATTCAGTCAGTGCCAATACTATACTGTTCGTATGTAAATTTAAGCTGCACATTGAAACTGTATTCAACCTTTCTGACACCGATTTTTGGGGTCCCGACGCACCATCCCAGTGAAAATTCAACATGACTTCATCATCCATTAAAAAGATTAGACAAGAGATCTAGTAAAGCTTGGGCTAATTTAATTTCCTGCCTCTGTTATTAATTGATTGTATTAGTCATTTGTGACATTGATGGAGATGCACCATGTAGCTTTTAGCAATTAGGTTAACTATGACATCTGTCAATGTTTCAAGGCATTGTTTATAATTTGAATTCATTGTGACCCAAGGCAAACAAAATGCAAACAAGTTAACCATCTGAATCATTTCCTAACTCTGAAAAGATATGTAAAATATGCTGACACAGAGTAACCTCCGGTCTCTGACAGTCATTGTGATGTTACATATTTCTAGAGCTTAGAGCTTTTCTCAGGACTATATAAAGGAAGTGGCTTTTGACTGATTCATTCATACGTTACAACTTGTCCTTCCCTTTTTGGCTCTTGAACATTTAGCCGTATTTGCTGCTTCCACTTATTATCTTCCAACAGAACAGGAAACTCAGACAGTACGATATAATTCATCTAAGGTTACCACTCCTAATGTAGCCAGACCTGTAGCATGCTTTTCCATGGGCCCTAGGTAAATACTGTGGAACACTTTCATCAATTTGTGGAATTAAAATTGCTCTTGTCCATAAACAGTATTTTCATGAAGATTAGTGTTGCAGCTTTGTACAGTACTCACCAAAAGACTTAGATGGGTTTTTAATAAGAAAGAAAGGTGTATCAATGTTTAAAAATACAGACAATACCAATAAAAGGGAGTAATCAAAACTAGAAGGACCCAGAGAGAGTCCGTTTCTCAAAATGATACAGATCTGGATCCATACCAAAATGTATTATTTGTCCTTGGCCCATTTCTGATCTTTTTTGGACATTTTCATAACAAAGTTAAAATAAAAGTCTCTATGTAGTATTTATTTAATGGCATTTTCACACCTCACTGAAACCTTTGCACCACTCATCTTTTGTCATTGTAAAGAGGCTGCTAATGTGAGACACAGACTGGCGTTTCCAGTTTCAACAGGCGACACTCTCTCCGCTCTGTAGCTCAAATCCTGCCTACTACCTCTCTGTTTACATTAGCAACACTCAGAGCATATTCCACCTGCTTGTTTTTAACTTTATGTGTCATCAGTTCAATTCCTTTCTGCCATTTATTAAGCAAGTGCCAAAATGGAAGAAAACCAAAGAGGACTTAGCAGCTCTGAGTATAAACAAAAGATCAATTGTCAAGTCATGTTTCCTTTTGAGAGGTTACGCAATGAGGCCGATCACACAAACTCACATATGGGGGGAGAAAATAGAAGCATTCTGGGAATTGTTTTGCCTCGATTGGTGAAAATGCTGTCACTAATACTCACACCACACCAGGAAGTGTGATGAAAAATGTTCCCTAAAAGTCATATTTAGAAAACAAGTAATGTTATTTAGGTTTTTTTTTTTGCCTGATCATAAGAAACAGAATAAAAAATTAAAATCAAGAAGACAAAATTAACATGCTTCAGTTTGTACTTGATATACCCTATTACAGAGATTCAATTCAATACAACAATTTACTGAGCACTTAAACACACTTGGCCAAACTGCTGTGAATCGACATTAAAGAGAAAGAAAACATAATCTTTATCTCTATATACAGTAAAACAACTATAAAATAACAGTAAAACTTAAAAAAAGGGCTTTAAGTGCACAGGCGTATTGTCGTTTGTGTGAAACCGCACGTACACCCGTTGAGAAACTGCTAACCAAAAGATGAAAGCTAATTTGGAGTTGCATAAAAATTCACTCTTGCAAAAATACTGCTATATGGTGTGGATTTTGTTAAGTCTTTTCTCTTCTGGGGGCAACACATCTGCCACTGAGCCTGCAGACATTTGCATATGTGTTATACAGAGGATGCCCTTCTTGATGCAACCCCCTTTTATTTATCTGAGCTTGGGACCAGCACAAATGTGTTTGGTTGACTGGTGTTTAGTATGTCAGTATAGGATTGCACAATACAAGAAAAACATGCAATTTGCAATAACAAAGTTGAATATTGCAATATGATTGGTGATATTTTAATATACTATGTTGACACAGTAAGTCAATTAAAGTAGTAAGTCCCTGTATTAACTGTCAACATTTTTATTAAAAGTTCTGATATGTAAATGATTGTGTCAGTACATTTCTGTCAGATGGAGTACCGTAATATTATTGCAACATATTTAATTTCTCAATATATTGTACATCCCAGTGTAGATGGGATATTTTTGTACAGTACAGCTTTTACAATAGCCCTGCGTGTTCATCAAGGTCATTGTGGTCCTAGGGTAGTAACAACAAAAGTGCCTTCCTCTCCATTAGCTGATCTCTTTCCCACCTGCTCCATCCTGGTCCCCCTGAATACAGAATTAATTTTAAACTTAGACTCTGTAAATCATTCATTCGTCCAGCTGCTGCCACCTCAGCTCTTATTTAAAACTAAACTGCAAGACGGGTTGTTTCTTTGATCGGAGGAAAACTGTTAAATCATCTATTGGCATTTTGTAATAGGAAACATCTGTGAAAAACAATAGATGTTAATAGGTCTTCTAGGCCAGTGGTTCTCAACTGATCTGGCTTCAGGACCCACCAACACTTTATAATGACAAGCTGCGACCCAAATAAAAAGACAGAGGAAATGTAAGAGATATTGAGAAAAATGAAGAGATTTTTCTGGAAAATTAGAAGATATTGAGAAAAATTTGGAGATATTGCAGGAAAATTAAAAGGTATTTAGGAAAATTAAGAGATATTTCAGGAAAATTAGAAGTATTGAGGAAAATTAAGAGCTATTGATAAAAAATTAAGACATATTGAGAAATTAAGATATTTTAGGAAAATTAAAAGATATTAAGGAAAAATAGAAGGTACTGAGGAAAATTCAGAGATATTGAGAAAAATTTGGAGATATTTCAGGAAAATTAAGCGATATTGAGGAAAATTAAGGCTGGGGACGAAGTACACGATTTTCTCAGTCATTCTGAAAAGACTAGCACACACTAACGACTGGTTTCAGCAGATTTAGTTCTGACGACTGAAAGACTGGGGCTCACACACTACAAGATCTGTTGAGGCCGCAACTGACGCCAACCAAACGCAGCAAACTCTCACGGGGAACTTGCGAGAACTAAATGGTAAACAATCATGGATGCTACCTGGGTCGCTGTTGCTGTTGTGTGCACAGCTATCTGTTTGGAAAAAAGGAAAAAGAAAAAACGTCAATGTATCCAGTTTTGCTTGGGTAGCGCTCAACTTTCTTCAGTATTTGTCATGGTTGTTTATATTTTCTTGCCGCTTCCTGTTGCTTCGTCTTCGTTCTCTGACATTATTTCCTGTGTCCCATCAACTGTTTTTCATTGGCCGCTAGACACCATAAATTCCCGGTTGGGTATATAAACAGCCCACACTACAGGAGTGTGTGTCCAGAGTCAGCTTTAAAATTCAAACATGTTTGAGTGCTTGCGACTGACTTCAGGCTGGGTTTTTGCACCGCACACTTGCCGATTCAAGTCTTTGAACATCACTCACTAACGGATTTCAGGGCCGACTAGTGATTGCGATTCCCTGCAACTAGTGTTGACTGGTAAAGACTCGGCGCAACTGTGAATTCTTATAAAATCACGCATAAAAATTGTGTAGTGTGTCCCCAGCTTAAGCAGTACTCACGTCAACCTTATAACATTTATAACAGTAATGCTACAGAACTCTTTTACATTATTCCATTCTGTATGTCCCACTTTATTTATTTTTTTTGCCCTGGCAAAGGCCTGCGACCCACTGACAACAGTTCTGCGACCCACTTTTGGGTCCTGACCCACCTGTTGAGAACCACTGATCTAGGCTTTATTATTAATGATTTTAAGATGCTGATACACTCCAGTAAGAGGCATGTTGAGTTACAAGATGATGTATTTTGGGGCTGGATCTGTCAGTTTACTCAGAGAAAATGAAATGGCAAAGCACAGTGAATTGAGGTATGTGCATTTCACAGTGACAAAGTGTTAAAATAAAAGTAGGAAGGAAAGTTACGCTGTTGTAGTGGTTGTTGGAAACACCAGCTCACAGATTTTGGTATAACACCAGGTGGGACAGCAAGAGGAAAACTGGGTAATGCTGCTTTACACTAGGCAATTTTTCAGTGACTTAGGTTGTAACCATTGCTTTTTCAAAATGAATCATGTCTTGAAGAGAGTTGTAATCAAAACTCCTGCCCCCATGTGGTGCTGTCTTGAAGCTTGTGGATCACACACTAAGGGAAAAGCGGCTTTCGCTGATTGCTCACCTGATTTAAACTGTGCCATCTCTCACACTAAGAAAACAAAATGCCTTAATTAAATAGTCTACTCAAGTACTAACACATGTAACATATTTCTAATTTTTTCCATTCACTGACTCAGCTTGTGACTATGTCTGTATCACATTAAGTTTATGTAAGAAGAAGAAAAAATTACCCTGAAAGGAGGCAAGAGTTAGTTATGAAAAATGGCCACATGCTGCTTTTCACTGTGAAGCTGGAGAGGCAGAAATTTCTCCGCTCTGTGTCGTCACACTTCGTCTTCCTTCATATTGTTGCATTTTTTCCACATCCAAAAGTGGACTGATGTTATCATGTCCCAGGAATGCCGTTCTTACTGCACAAGCTCAGAGATTTTATTTACTTTTAATCAAGTAAATTTAAATTCTCTAATGAGTAAAAGTATAGTTTTTTTTTAATTTGTGGCAATGTGGGTAGTAATAGTATTAGCAGGAGTTGTAGTTATAATAGTAGGAGTAGTAATAGCAGTCATTTTAATAGTGGTAATAACAGTACCAGTAAGTACCCTCTACTTTAGTAAACTTTTCACTCAAGTAACTATTATGTTGAGTCCTTTTACATCTACTTCTGAGTAATATTACTTAGAAGTAAAAGTGCCTGTCCTTAAGTACTTTCTCCATCTTTGCTTTTAACTGTGTGAATTGTGTACTGCTGCTACTATGCTTATATTACTGTGAAGCACTTTGTGACTGCTGTCTGACTACTACTACTACTACTACTACTTCTACTACTACTACTGACTGCTACTACTAATGTCTTTATGGCTTGTGTTATGAATGGACTTGAGACTTGAACTTGCTTTTGTCTGTGTTGCATCATCACAGTTTGTCTTTAGGAGGCAATTATTTCTTTAGGATTGAAAGCCATGACTAACAGCAAACCAAACCAAGTCCTCTTTTATTGTCTAAGAGTTCATGTTTTTCCATTGCACTGTGCTGCTATATTGATTTTTTTTTTTAATAACCACAATTAAATTTCTATCATCCATCTTTTATAATTTGGATTACAAGATTACTCAAAAAATAAATGGCCAGATTTTAATTAGATTTTCGGGAAAAGTCGGTACAAACCTAAGAAAAAATGATTTGTTTTTAGTGTCGTTTTAAACTACGACTGCAACAACTAATCAGATTAAACGATTATTGACATAATGGTCAACTAATTTAGTAATTGATTAATCACTGTCTGGAGTATTCATAGACTCTGAAACATGTTACGTGCTGACAGAAGTGGTTTTATTACCAAAACAGAGCAGTAAATCCACAGAAACAATTAAACACAATGTAAATTTTGCGTTTTTAATAAAACATCTTTGTGAGTATATATGCTGTATCTAAAAGTCTTCAAATAGCATACTTGAACCTTCATCTGGTTCAAATTTTGTAAAAAATTTGATTTTTTTTTGGTAGTATTTTTAACGGGAACAATAAAACCTTAATTTTTTAACAACTTGTCATTCTTACAGCACCAGGTCATTCAATCACACTTCACTATCCGATTAATATTCAATTAATAGTAAAAATAATCGACTGATTAATACATTGTCAAAATAATTATTAGTTGCAGCCTTATTCTGTTGCGAGATAGGGTCACTCCATCCACAAGTCTCAGTAAAAAAAACCTAAATGATTTACTGGATTCTTTACCACATAGTGATATAAGAGGCCTTTGTGGCTTAATAGATTGAGCATTTGCCCTTGAACTAAAAGACCCCCAGTTTCTTTTCAGGTCTTAGCACTATGATCTTAACTATTGTGGGATAGGGCCAACAATTCAGCCACAAGGAATCATACGTCAATGTACTCTGAGCTAATCCCAAACCCCGATAAAAGGAGAGGGTTGTTTTAGGAAGGGCATCGGGCTTAGACCTATGCCAAATCAAAGCACTGAAAACTAGGAGGCTGATGATTTGCTTTGGCAGCCTCAGATGGGAAACGTTGAAAGGAAAGAGGATTGCGAGATAGGGCCAACGCCTCAGCAGAGGAGGTCTGTGTTCTCCAAGTGCTCTTAGTGACCTTTTTTGTCTTCATCAGGGTGCTGTATGAAGGCAAAGAGCGTCTGATCCAGGGCTGTGAGGTGATCCAGGCCACGCCGTACGGCCGCTGCGCTAACGTCAACAACAGCTCGGCCACGTCCCAGCGCATCTTCATCACGTTTCGCCGAGCTCCACCTGTCCAGCCCCAGAACTCGCTCGCCGTGACCGACATCTGCATCATCGTCACCAGTAAAGGAGAGGCGCCGCCGCACACGTTCTGCAAAGTGGACAAGAACCTCAACTGTGGCATGGTCAGTGGTGTCGTGATTTCAAAGAGTCCAGAAAGAACAGGATGTCTTAGTGTATGAATTTTCTGTTTTCCAGTGGGGCTCCAATGTGTTTCTTTGTTACAAGAAGTCAGTATCTTCAGCCAATTCTATCAGTTACAAAGCCGGTGAGTATAAGCTGTTACGCATACATAGAAGCACAAATGTATAGATAATTAAAATATGCTTAATATACTTGTATCACTTATAATAACATGTAATTATCATACACCCATACATACACATACACAATAATCATACACATCCTAGAGCAGGGGTTTACAGCCTTCCAGATCCAAAGAGGCCAATTTTCACCAAAATACAAAATTTTTATCTCTAAAGAGCTGCAACCAATTTTAATGCACAAAAGTTGTTTAGCCGATATCTGAAATGTAGTATATGGGTGGTCATTAATAATTGCAAACTAACTATTTTTTGATACTCATGTGTGGCACTTTTAATGAGTTTGTGCGAGTAACTGCATGGACAACTGAGGATAAAAGAATGTATTGTAAATGTTTTAGTTAAGTCCATAGCGTATACTGGAAAATGGGCATTAAGTTTTATTTTAAATTGACAAGATGATGCAAATGCAGGTTGTTTTATAGTGGTCTATTTAATCCTTTATTGCCTTTATACAACCAGATGCCAGATGCCCAAGGAGCTGCAAGAGCAGGGCTCAAGAGCATCTCTGCAGCTCTAAAACCATAGGTTCCAGATGTCTGCTGTAGAGAAACCGAGACATCTTTGGCTTTTTCATTCCTGGCAGGCTTTTCATCTGGTTCCATTGAGTTTCATAAAACCATAGCAGGACCTTTTCTTCAAACCAAGATTATTGCACTTTAACTTGAACTTTAACACTTTGAAAAGTAAACAAAAATGCCAATTAGAACATTATGTTTATTTCAAGAAGTTACTAAAAGATGAGACTAAATAAGCAAAACAAATCTAGTGTCTCTAGGCCTAGTGCACTTAGCTAAATGTGTTTCTAACTAGTTTCTCACATTCATTCATTCTGGGCAATTTAGAGTCACCAAATAAACACATGCACATAATTACATAGCCTATATTCTTCTAATATCTTACCTTTTAACTTGTAATCAACATTTCAAAGCTTTATCTGTGATGGTGCCACAGATAGTCGTAGCTCATTAAAATTGGCATTTGTGAGCGTCTGCGGTGTTGTCAAAGACTGTTTCCCCTGTCGCCTGGCCTTTGGAACATGTCATTGTGTAACATGCGCTCAATCAGATTCACATAAATGTGTGTACGCAGATGCCCAACTCTAGCCTTTGGCTGGCTTTATCTCGTGGCTGCCCTTTTTCCTGCAAAGCAACAGTTTATTCATCTGAGGCTATGGGCTACTTCCTGTCATGCCTGTTATCCCTGCATGTACAGACTTGTGTGCTAGAGGAAGAAACTATTTAGCACTTTGTTAGCTGAGAGGAAGACTCTAATTTATTTACGAATATGTTATGAGCATCTAAAATTGTACTGTGATAATCATTTCTGTTTGAACTACAGAGCTGTGCAAAAGTTTTAGGCTTGTGTTAGAAAATGCTGTGGACTTGGAGTGCTTTAATACATAAATACATTTTTTTTGTTTTGTTTTCTTTGTACATTGAAACATCTTTCTTAAAACCTGCCTAGACTTAGCACAGCACTATATTTTCTACAGTAAGCTTCATATTGTTTATAATCGTCTCTATCTTTTGGTCTCAAGGGCTTATCTTTCGTTACCCAGAAGAGGATTATGAATCGTTCCCACTTTCGGAGTCTGTACCTCTGTTTTGTTTGCCGATGGGCGCCAATATTGAGTGTTGGGCTCCAAACACAAAGGACCCACTTCCTGTTTTTTCCACATTTGTTTTAACCAATTCCTCCGGTGAAAAGGTGAGTTGAACAACGATTAAAGGGGAACCACGTTACTTTACTCGTTTCTTTGCTCTTTTCTTTGCATTTTTCTCTACAGAGCCTACATTTCAAGTTAAAGCACTCTTGTAAATACTCACAAGTCCAGTTGACCCCTTACTCGACTCTCTCATTTTCTCCCACTAGTATACAGTATATGTGAAAATTTCCTCTCTTTTAGCCGCTCTACTGTGAAAAATTTAGAAGAAATAAAACCAGCGCTGGCGTGTTATGGCTAACTGAGACATGATGCTTTATTGCAAGAGCTGAGGTTTCATGGACACCTGGTCGCTGCTTATTTTCTTGCAAGGCTGGTTTTTCGCCAAGATATGCCAGGGGGATGTGCAGGGGGCTTTATTCAACCACACACACTGACTCTGAAACTCTGAACTCTGAAACTGTTTAATCTGTAACCAATTAGGTTAGTTGGCAACAGGTCAATTACATTTTGTATTTATTTTTACACAATATCATTTGGTTTGTACTGCATATGCCTAACTTGGGGAAAAAAGCTAATTCTTGTGACAAAATATATTTCTAGGTGTATGGGGCAGCAATCCAGTTCTATGAGCCGTACGCGGTGGATCTGCTGAGCGAGAAGCAGAAGATCCAGCTGGGTCTGCTCACTACAGTGGAGAAGAAGATGATCCCCAATCGAGCGGTCAACACCAACAAGTGCATCTGCTTACTGTCCCGCTGGCCCTTCTTCAAGTCCTTTCGCAAGTTCCTCATGTTCCTCTACAAACTGTCTGTCTCCGGCCCTCACCCGCTGCCCATAGAAAAGTAAGAAAATGTTTATTAACACCGATCAGGCATCACATCATTACCACCTGCCTAATATCGGTGGTCATATGTTTTTATTGCTAGACTAAACCAGATCTAAATCAGATCTAAATCAGGCAAAAACAGGTCTAAGAAAGGACTAAACAAGGACTAAACCAGGTCTAAACAAGGACTAAACCAGGTCTAAACAAGGACTAAACCAGGTCTAAACAAGGACTAAACCATGGCTAAACAAGGACTAAATCATGACTAACCAAGGACTAAACCATGGCTAAACCATGGCTAAACCATGGCTAAACCATGGCTAAACCATGGCTAAACCATGGCTAAACCAGGGCTAAACCAGGATTAAACCAGGGCTAAACCAGGATTAAACCAGGGCTAAACCAGGATTAAACCAGGGCTAAACCAGGACTAAACAAGGATTAAACCAGGTCTAAACAAGGACTACATCAGGTCTAAACCAGAATTTAACCAGAAAGAATACTCTAAACCAGGACTTAATTAGGAAAAAGACAGGACTAGACCAGGACTAGACCAGGACTAGACCAGGACTAGACCAGGACTAGACCAGGACTAGACCAGGACTAGACCAGGACTAGACCAGGACTAGACCAGGATTTAACCAGAAAAAATACTCTAAACCAGGACTTAATTAGGAGAAAGACAGGACTCAACCAAGTCTAAACCAGGACTAAACCAGGACCAAACCAAGACTAAACCAATACTGAACAAGAACCAAAACAGGACTAAACAAGGTCTAAACCAGGACTAAATGAGGTCTACACAATTACAAAACTGGCTGTCAACATGTTGGACCTCAGTATTTCTAAAATCCTGCGTACATCCCTGCTACCACTGCAGACAGGAAACACCCCACAAGAGCTGCATTTTTGGAGTTGCTCTGACCCAGCCGTCTAACCATCACAGCCATTGCGCAAATCCTTAAGCTTGCCCATTTTTCCTGCTTCTGACAACTTTGGGCACATAACGTTCACTTGCTGCCTAATACTGTATATCCCTTATTTTATATCCATTAGGTGACATGATGAAGAGTTGACCTGTGTTATTCACTTCACCTTTCTGTGGTCATAATGTTTTGCCTGATCGGTGTATAGTGACATTAAATAGATTTGTATTATTTTATTTTAAACGTTTCCATCTGTTCTTTCACTTAGGCACATCTCTCACTTCATGCACAACGTGTCCTTCCCTTCCCCTCAGAGGCCTCGAATTTTGGTCCAGGTAAGTTTGTTTTTCTTTTTCAGTTTATTTGTGATGTTAATAGTACATACAGTATATTTAAGTGTTGACTTTTCCTACAGCTATCTGTACACGACACCTTGATCCTTTCGCAGCCTGTGAGTACTCCTTTACCACTGAGGTATGTATAAGCCAGAATTCCCCACATATTTTTGATGAATCTATTGGGGTAATAATTTACAATATTAAACCAGTTTACTGCAGATTAGCATGATTTTTGTATTTTTAATATTGTTTTAAAATATTTAGCTAATTTAATGTAGTGACACTAGCAATCTTATATATATATATATATTTAATAATGTTGTGAAAAAGAGTATCTTGTGAGCAATGTGCATTGAAAGAAGGCTTCCTGACAAAATACTGTTTTATATGTTTTGCACTTATGGTACAACAAATATGTAGTGTTTAAGTTCACTTTTAGATTAATAAATGAAATGAAGATTATTGGGAGGATGCAATTATTAGTGTTGATGGAAAACCTACACTGTAATGCGTTTACTTTGAATTTGTGACACTATTTCTCAAAATCCTTCATAGATACATGCATAACACACAGACTAGGTTCTGCAAAATCCTAAATCATATGACAGCCTGTGTAAACACAAGAAAACCTTATTACCAGGCAGAAAAACTGTACCCTAATTAGATTATTACTTTTAAAAGGGCACTGTCAGAATAGCAGGCTCCCAGAGCGCAATTGAGAAAGATATAAAACATCTCTTAAGACTATTTTAAGATTTTATTAGAGGCACTTATTTGGATTTAGTGAACAATTTAAGTACTCTCCTAACCAGTAAACCCATTAATTCAACCTAATTCCTCATGTCACTTTTATTTTCTGTCTTTCTCGTTCAGTGGAGCGGACTATGGCACTCTGCTGATGAATCTAGGCTCAGATAACTGTGCCACGCTGTTGCACTTTGTTTTACTGGAGAGCAAGATCCTGCTCCACTCGCTGCGGCCCGACGTGCTCACCGGCGTCGCTGAGGCTGTGGTGGCTGTAAGTAGTCTGTGCCAAATGCACTTTCATTGTAATTTAGGCCTACTTAATCTATTAATGGAAAGGGTAAAGTCCTGTTATGGAGTGTTTCATGTGGTGTTATGTGAGGTACATAGTCTAAATATATAGCCATTGTGATTGACCAATGTTCATAGCAGTAACTAATCACTGTACAAATCCTTTGTTTAGGTCAGGAGTATGCTGAACAAAAAGCTGGGTTAAGAAAAGCATTGCAACATAAATTGAAAAATGTAAGGCAGTGCTAGTTGTCCATTAACCCATTGTAATAAAGTCATTATAACTTAAAGACTTAACAGCTCACTCTGAAATTATACAGTTTCTTAAGAACATAAACAAGCCGGAAAAGCTATAATCATGTTGATCACATCCGTCAACATAACTTTATGACAACCGTGGGATCAAAATTACTGTTATTAAACTGAAAGTGAAAAGAGCGAAGGCCACGTACTGATGTTTTCTTTAGCTTATTTGAACTTTGGCTTTTGTTTTGTTGAGATTAGTTGCTCATTCTCCTATTCAAAACATGGTACATAATTACACGTTGTACTCAGGAATACACAAGATGTCACAATGCCCCCAAATTCCCCAAAGCCTCAAGTGGTTGCAGTAAAACTCAAAATCACATGGAAACATTAAATTGTGAGTTTTATTTTTGGGTAATGTGTGGTCAGTAATTTTGCCTTAGGTAGCTTTTTCTTGTATTTTCTTCCAGATGATCTTCCCTTTTCAGTGGCAGTGTCCCTACATCCCTCTATGTCCACTCTCTCTGGCTGGCGTTCTTAATGCTCCATTACCTTTTATTGTTGGTGTGGACTCTCGCTATTTTGACCTTTACGACCCCCCACCGGATGTCGTCTGCGTGGATCTGGACACCAACACTATCTACTTGTATGACTTAAAACATTGTTTTTACTTCATTTTAATCAAACAAAGGTCAAGTAAGACCTTAATGCAAGGGTTTTTGCCTTCTTTACTAAATTACTGTTATGGTTTGTCGCAGGTCTGATGACAAGAGACATAGCAACTGGAAAAACCTTCCCAAGAAACCCTCCAAGAGTCTGGTTAACTCACTGAGCAACTTGCACCACCAGCTGGGCACAGGTAGGAACAACACTTAGCAAACCAAATGTGCACCTAAAATAGAAGTGTTTTTTTTTTTTAATGTGAACTTCAATAGCATTCAGTTTTTTTAGACAGCTTATCAAACTAACTTTAATTTTTATTACATTTGCCATTGTGGCTTAGTTTCATTGTTTGTAATTCAAAAAGCAATGGTTGGATTTTGATAATCTAGCCACAACAGGTCACAATCTAGTGTAGTAACTTCATGCACTAAAAGAACAAATGATTAGTTCCCAAGGAAAAATGAAGAGGGTTGTGTCAGGAAGGACATCTGATGTAAAACTTTTACCAGACAAATATCTTAATCACTGATTGATAACATTTTGTGTAAAGTTCAGGGGTGAGCCAAGAAGGTATCCAGGAATTTTAAAAACAATTTTATGCCATTGTGAGGGCAAAAGAAGCCATCCACAATAAAGGAGAATAGTTTGTTTTTTTACCATTGTGAGGAATAAGGGCTTTGTAGATAAATGGAAAGAGCATTTACCCCTGAACTAGGCAATCCCTGGTTCGAATACAGGTCTGGGCACTAAATCTTTGCCGACAGGGCTGAGCGCATCTAGTTTTATGTCTGGACATTTAACCAGTTATTATTGTAATTTATTTATCTTTTTAGTTTCCATGCGTCAGACCGCGCAGGAGTCGGCAGTGGACATGACGCCCATTGAGGCAGACTTCACGTGGCAAAAGAAGAAGACTGCACTAGAGATGGAAATCCAGGAGGCCTTCCTGCGCTTCATGGCCTCCATCTTAAAAGGCTACCGGTCCTACCTCAAACCTATCACCACTGCGCCGTCTGTGAAAGCCACTGCTGCAGACTCCCTCTATGACCTACAAGGTAGCAACACAGCAAGGATATGTAATCGTTTGTGATAATAAATTTTGTAACTCAAGAAATGCCTCTGCTAATGGGGGTTTTAATGTTTTTAGTCAGTGCCTACATAATTTAGCACCTTAATTCAGATTGACTTGCTTAATGCTTTTTTTTTTATTGGCGTAATATTTTAGTCATCAATCATTGTTCATCTATAATAACTGTTAGCTAATGGAACTTGGTTTAGCCCATTTATCATACACCGATCAGGCATAACATTATGACCACTGACAGGTGAAGTGAATAACACAGATTAAAGCGTATGGATTTGAGCAATTTTAACAAGGCCCAAGTCATGATGGCTATGGACGACTGGGTCAGAGCAGGAACAGTGGTGAACCAGTGACAGGAGATGGGCTGGCCCATGTGGTCTGATCCATCAGATGAGCTACTGTAGTCAAATTGAAGAAGTTAATGCTGGTTCTGATAGAAAGGTGTCAGAATACACAGTGCATTGTTGTGTATGGGACTGCATATTATTATTATTATTATTATTAACAACTTTATTTATATAGCACTTTTCAAAACGGAGTCACAAAATGCTTTACACAATACACTAAGAAAAGAGAAAAGAAGATACACCAACACATCCTTAATAAATACAAAGACGGGTCATTTAAAATCACACAAGATGATAAAACAAACTTAAAATCAGACTCAAGTGCAGCATATTTGAGAGCCAGATAAAACTTAAAAAGTGCAATAAATAAATTCATAAATTTATTAGACAGGTGGTCATAACATGTAACATTATGACCAGGGCTTGACATTTTTTTGCTCACTGGCCAATGTGGCTAGACTTTTAGTTATTAATTATTTAATAAGTGGAGTTTTTGTGTGCATTTCATAGTATACAATAAGCTTAAAGAAATGTAAAATTTGGTTTTATGCATGGACAGAAATTTATTAAATATTAAAAACATGTTTATCTAAAGGCAGAATTGTAAGCGTCTCTGTGTATCTCTGTGCATGTGGTGGTGCATCTTTTAAAACATATATTTTTTAAATTACAAATTTTCTTTCTTTTATCATGATGAATTACTAAATAATAAATGGTGTACATTTGAATTGAGCAACAGAAATTCAGGCCTAACCTCTGATAGAAGCATAGGTATGCATAAAATTCAACTGGCCACAATGGCTAATGGGAGTATTTGTGGCACTAGCCAAAAGAGAAATCTACCAGCATTTGTCTAGTTGGCTGTGTTAACATATCTATGTCAAGCCCTGATTATGAACACCATTAGTGTAGGTGCTGTTGGATTATAAGATACAACACTGAAAACCTTCTTTGTTTCTCTTCTCCTAGGCTTCTTAAAAAGTCGAGACCGCGCCCACCAGAAGTTTTACTCCCAGCTCACAAAAACGCAGATCTTCATCCGCTTCATCGAGGAGTGCACCTTTGTCAGCGACAAGGATACGGGCCTGGCCTTTTTTGATGATTGTGTTGAGAAGGTGAATAGAAATCCACGTCATAGGCAGACATCACAATGTTTTTTTAACACTTCATTCGTTTCACCGGAAGTTTGTTTTTCCACGAAAGAGTCTTTTGTGTTATGTTTTATTAGTGAAATTACCCATCATGCACTGGGACACTGAGGAAGTCAGATTTCCTTTGATTCAGTCTGTTCCTTTGCTCTCTTTCCTCTTCTTGCAGCTATTTCCTTCTGATAAAATTACCGACAAAGGCACCAAGGTAATGGCTTATACTGTAATCACATTTTCCTTTCCACCTTTTTTAGTTTTTTTTTTCTTTGACTAATATTTTCCTCTTCTGATGAACTTTTCCTGCTTTACTTCCACCAATCTCAACCAATAGTCAGATGAGCATGCTTACAGCTTGATCAACATGAACACTACTGTGCAAACGTTGAAGTGAGGTGTGAAAAATGCTGTTAACTAAGAATTCTTTAATACATCCAGACTTTATTTTTTATTTTTTTGGTATGTCATTTTCAGGAAAGGTCAGTAATGGTTCAAGGACAAAAAAAATTGGTGTGAACCAGGATCACTGTTTAGATCCAGGAGTGTTTTCAAGGATACGGACCAAGGATACTAACTTGAATGGTTTTAGTTGATTCTTTTTCCACTGTGAGATATAAATATAGGTTTTGTGTCTCAATGGAAACAGCTGTTACTCCTGAATTAAAAGTTCTTTGACTTTGAGTCCAGGTCTGAGCACTATATTATATATTATAATTGAGAGACAGGACCAGTGCCTTGGCAGAGGTCTACTCTGTCTGGGTGCTCGTAATTGAGATTTTTCCTCTCTGTTTTTGTACATTGACACACCTTTCTTTGAGACATTTGCACAGTATCGTTTGCTTAAATTAATAACAGTCATTCATTGTCAGTGTACAATGTATTAAGTGTGTGTGTTTGACTGTAGGTGGAAGCAGAGACATCTGAGGACACTAAATTATTGGAGTTGGACGAGTCCCAGAAAAGTGAGCACACTGTCTTTGTCATGCCGCCTGAACCTCCAGCAGAAGATGGATCTGAACCACCTCAAAAATACATGTAATTCATTTGACTGTCATTGTAGCTGCATTATTCGGGGTATACCCAAGGTCTTAAATGTATTATAGAGTATTACATTTGGCCTAAAGTATATTTTATGTGGTATGTGCTATTTAGGTCTTTTCAAATGGCATCATAATCTTAGTCTAGTATCTTCAATGTTGCAGATACTACAGTATACTTCTCAAGTCGTTCAACATACTTCTCAAGCCAGCTATTTGCCTTGTACAATATATTCAAGTGTAGTTAGAAATAAGGTAAACATACAGCCACAACAAAAAACTGTACTTTTCAAAAATTATACAGTATATCCTAGTAATACAGAAATATATTGGATATGAATTTGGGATTCATTTTGCATGAGTAGCATTAGTACTAGTTGAAAATGTTGAAAATGTAAAATTTTACCTGGAAAACCCTGGAGGCACCCTGTTATTATTACGACTTACAACCGCAGTGTATGTAATATACTGTGTGTATTGTGTCTTGTTCTGAAGGTACAAAGGGTTCCCCAGGTTAAATATGGACCTCTTTGACCGTCCCAGAGAGTTACGGCCTGCGCTAAGCACCAGAGCAGCAGGGGCGAGTCTGTCCAGCAGCCCTGCACTCCTGGCCAAGAGGACAAAGCAGGTCAGTTTTCTTACCTTGAAGTGGAACAATGTTTTTCCTTTCAGCTGTTACCTTCACAGCAAATCCTCTGCATTCTCCTCTCACATCCCGACATGTCCTCTTTCACTACATCCATAAATCTCCTCTTTGGTTTTTCTCTAACCACACCACAGCCTTTTATTCCCTGCCACTCCTCTGTACACTGTTTACACTGCCAAGGTGCATTGGGGTTAATTGCGTATTTGATTTGACAGGAGATCAAATTAGCATACAAGATGGCAAAGCGGTTCTACTCAAACCCTCCGCTTTGGGCGCGCTGCCTCTTCAGTCACTGCTACAGCCTGTGGTTCATCTGTCTACCTGCTGCCGTGCGACTGGCCAAGTCTAAAAGCCGGGCCATGCAGCAGGCCTACAATGTCCTCCTAAAGATGAGGACGACTGAGGTTGAGATGCTCGATGAGGTAAAACAAGTTCTTGTCACACTTTACGTCAGTATTTTGGGATGCGTTTCTCTTTTGACTTTTATTTCTGTGTATTACAGGTTTGTTACAGAGTAGTTATGCAGCTCTGTGGGGTGTGGGGATTACCTGTTATGGCTGTGCGTGTGCTGGTGGAGATGAAGAAAGCTGGAGTACATCCTAATGCCATCACATACGGATACTACAACAAGGTAAATTTTTTTTTTTTTGTCCTTGGCCAATTACACTGCACCGCATCAGATTTGCTGAATAGGATCTGATAGATGTTTCTTACTAGTTTTTAGATGCTGAGTCCAGATATGCTGTTAGTTTTGCTCTAGAACATCACAACTTTTCACAAAGTCTGTTGTCCAGTGTAGAGCTTTTTTGCCTTAGATGGACCATAAACGTTAGAGCTATTGCTAGACTCATGCCACTAACACAGGAAACACTATCTTTATGTACAATAGGTGGGCAACATTTATCACTTTTCTTCTGATTAGCCCTTATATGAATGCTAGGCACACTTAAATGCACACAAAACTCCTGATTTCGGGGATTTATAATGACCAGTGAAAGACGGAACTGCAAGCATAGCCCAGATGATTTCTGCTACATCTGTCACAACAACATCCAAACAATGGTAGAAAATTACAGACTTAAAAAAAAAAAAAAAAAAAAAAAAGGCATATGAGGCTTGGTGACCAGGACAAACCATGGGCTCCTCATACAGTGTGCCGGGCTTGTGTTGAGAACCTTAGACAGTGGACTAAAGGAAATAGAAAAAGCTTAAGTTTTGGCATTCCAATGGCATGGAGGAAGACAAGAAATCATAGTGATGACTGCTATTACTGTATGTATGACCCTGTAATTTACCACTAGTATTAATAACTTCATTCTTATTTTGTGGGAAAAGTGTTTGCGATTGGGAATTTTCAGTGGCATATTTGAACTCAGCATGACCAAAATAGGTTAAAAAAAAAAAAAAAAAGGATTTGTAAAACAGCATAAACTTTTTTTCTAGATGCAGGGTGGTGTTGCGGACGTTTCCTAAACATTGTTGGGTTAGTTACTCAAAAAAAGTAACTAGTTACAGATTACTAGTTACTCTTTTAAAAAGTAATATATTACTTTACTTAGTTACTGACTCATGAAAGTAACTTAGTTACTTTACTTTGAACCCAATTCTAAATAGAAGAAGCCCATAGCCACTGTTGCCCTGACCAGCTGTTATTACATTTTTAATACAGGCGTTCTAGGTTTTTAGCTGCATTCATTTCAGCAGAGCAGCCTGACACAGCAAATACTGTGCTTTAAGTTTATCTGCCACTGCTCCTGTGCAGCGTTCAAGTCCTGTGGACACAGTTTTATTTCACTACATTGAAGCTAAAATGCAGTTGTTGTTAGCGCCAAAGCGGTGCATATCTCTTCTTTCCCCACTGTCCCTGCTGACAGCAGCAGCTGCATGCACCCCTACACACACATGCACCCCTACACACACATGCACCCCGACACACGCGGAGAGGGATCAGCGCGCGGACAGGACGAGTGGCCGCTGCGCGCATAAAGAGGAGCAGAGAAGGAAACGGATGAAAATAAAGTAGAAAACGTATTAGCGCTATTCATTTAATGCATTTTCATTCCGTGTCCTTGCGGTAAACTGCAGGTAAATGAAACTGACTGTAGTGACTGTAACATGAGTAACTAATTGGTATTTCGTTAGTAACTGTAATATTATTACTGGGGGCTCAAAAGTAACGCGTTACCCGCTGCGTTACTGACAATTGTAATCTCGTTACTGTAACTCGTTACTTTGTAACGCGTTACTCCCAACACTGTTCCTAAACTTAAAAACCTAAAAATAAAACTATTAAAATTAAATAATAAATAAAGCACTTCTAATTTACAGCATTATTTATACCCATATGAGTGCGTTTACATGCACTTGAGTATCCTGGTTATGATAGTTTTTTTTTTTTTTTCCACGGTTTTGTCTCAGCATGTAAACACAGTATCCTGATTTCAGTTTCTGAGATATGCCAGTATGAGAAACCAGGATACTTGATCTGGAAAACTCTGATAGAATCCTGGATACTTTGGCATGTAAATGCAGTATCCTGGTTTCTGACCTCACCTGACGTACTGCGCATGGGTGAACTCCAGAGATGCAGCAAAACAAACATGGCCTGAGCGGTAACTTTGCAACAGCAACTGTAACTTTTAGCTGCACTTTCAAAACTCATAATCTAGCTAATCTAATCTAGTCATTTTCAACAAAGCAGCACAATCTACCTAACAGTACTACCTTTATGCTCAGTGCTGGACTGTTACAGTGTCCTCTGCTCATGAACTAAACTATTGCTCCACAACAGCTGCTGTGGGACTCTTCTGAAGTCTTTGCCATATTTTTCCACATATATTATATTATACTGCTGCTCTAGCTTTGCACTTGTCGCTATAAATGTGTTTATGTATCCACGTATTACTAGCAATGATATAAGCACCCACACCCACACTCGACTCCCCTAAAAATTTGGGATACTATAATTTGTCATGTATACAGGGATACGAGTATCCTGGCTTCTCTGAGGGCATGTAAACTTCATATCCAGAATAACCGTCATAACCGGGATAAGGCTGATAACCGGGATACCCAAGTGCATGTAAATGCACTCACTAAAACTTTTGACTGTAGTGTATATTTAAAAAAAAATAATTTAAATTTGAGCAGAAATAATATCTGCATCTGTTACTTGTTCCTTCTTCAGGCTGTCTTGGAGAGCCCATGGCCAAGCAGAAACCGCAGTGGCCAGTTTATGTGGACCAAACTACGAAATGTGTTGCGAGGTGTTGCCCAGTTCAAGCACTCTGTAGACCATACATCATCAAAGAAGGGAACTACACTCAGCACTGCAAGTAAGAGTGACATCTAGATACAGTTTTCTTTTTTTTTTAATTAAATAGATGCTAACTTTTTTGTTTGTTTACAGCAGTAATTAGCTCAACAGGCCGAGATGCTGACCGGTTGAGTCATGGGAGCGCAGACAGCTCAAATGACGTCAACGGTGAAGAGAACAGTGTCTTTGCTCATAGCCACAGCTTGGAAGACAAGACTGACAACCACTGTAATACAGGTGCTTAAACATTTCTAATAAATTATACTTTGGGCTCTAATGTTACTATGATGGCAAGTAACCTGCTGTGTTTTTTTCATTTACAGGAAGACAGTATGACCAGGGCTACGGCTCCAAAGACGAGTTGCATCAGGAGTTGGCAGAACCATCAAATACAGCTGTAATTTCCACTGAAGAAAGAAACCACACAAAATCACAGCACAATGGTAATAAAGCAACAAGTAGTAAGCCCCATTTTCAACATTATTTTGTGTGATTCATGTAAAGATGTAATGTCACTTTTTATTGTGTAGGGGAGGACATTGCTGGCTCAGTGGACAGTGCCGTAGCAGTCGCTGAGCCTCCCAGTCCCAAAGATGTGAATCCACCTGGTCCTAGTATCGTTAGACTGTCCACAGGGAGCTTTGATGGAGGCAGAGAAACAGGTAATCATCCATCCATTGTAGTTTTAAAAAATCAAGTAATTAAATGATCTAGAACAGTGGTTTACATCTGTTTTAGTCCTGGTTTGAACCTGTTTTAGTTTTAGTTTTGGTTTAGGCCTGTTTAGACATTGATTAGTTAATCCTGTTCTACGTTAATTATAGTCCATTAAAATGGTACATGAACAGCCACATATTTTCTGAGGTGATACTTGAGAAACACTTCATCAACATCAAGGACATTTTTTCTTTTGCTACAGGAAAATTATTCAGGCGGCACAGTAAGACCGACAGCGTATCTCTCCCTGATGATGACACTTCTGAAGCTCAGTCCCAAAAGCAGAGACAGAAATCCTTCTCTGAGCGCAGCTGTAGTTTTAGCGCTGAAACCCGAGCCGGAATGCTTTTGGAGAAAGGTGTGGACCACATGGCCAGCCAGATGGGAGCAGATGCACGAATTCTGGCTGCAGCGCTGTCTACGGGACAGACCCCGCCTCCTCACACTGCTTCCAAAGCACTTTTCAAAGACCTAGAGGAAGAGCCAGAGGATGAACTGGGACTGGGGAAGCTACCTGAGGAGGACATAGCAGCAGAAGAAGACAACGAAATTGGAGAGAAAGTAGAAAAGATGGAAGCAGAGGAGCAGGAACAGAAGGAAACGCTTGAGGATGACGCAGCTGGACGTGGGGCGACCCTTGAGAGAGAGGACGTGGAGGTAGGAGCTGATCCACTGTCGCTGCTTGTGTCAGAAACTGAGGAATCGGCTTCAGTGACGAGCCAGGAGCCACCGCGATCCATGCCTGCTGTTGTGTCTCGAAACCTGGCTGAAGAAATTGAGATGTACATGAGTTTGCAAAGCCCTCTGAGCGTAAAATCTTCCAGTATGGACCTTCAGCAGCCACCAAGGGACTCCACTGACTCCTCACAGACAAAACCGGCGTTGGAAAGGAGGTCCAGTCTCCCCGTTCCTCAGGTCAAAACTCCCACTGGCTCTCCAGGTGACACCCCCAAACGCAGCCCTAATACTGTTACCCGCTCCAAGACATTTGCCGCAAAGACAAAGATGCCGTCCAGTACATCAGGAAGCCCGGCTCCTAGATCGGCCTCACTCACGGCTCTGGTCAAGTCCTCACAGGGAGGGTCACTGGGGTCTGTTATTAACTCCATCTCAGGCATAAAGATGGACACACTTTTGTCTGGGCCCAAGATGGATGTTTTCAAATCGGGCATGAAGCAGGCAGCGACTGTAGCCAGCAAAGTGTGGGGAGCAGTAGCTTCAGCTTACTCCTACTCAGATGATGAGGTGAGCCCAAGGAATTTACAATTAAACCATAGATTTATATAGTATTGGACTAAGTGGCTAATAAAACAACTAAGTGAGGCCGTCTTTGCAGCCATTCTTGTTGAAGTTTGGCTGAATTGATTGTGGATGTAGGGCTGGTGTAGTTTCTATTGCATTTCATATCTTAGTCAGTCTAAATTAAATTAAAATTACCCTTTTACAAAGATGAAAAGCATGTTTTTTTTCCCCCTGTAGGAGGAACAATGTCATGCTGGTGGTTTCCCAGCCCACCTGGATGAAAACATGCTGTCTGCTCATGATGTAGATGAAAGTCCTGAGAGAGGTCCCATCCCTGGTTTGGTCTCTAACGGCCTAAACCAGAGCTCCACCAGTCTGGGCAGCAGCAGCGGCAGCAGTGACACGGGCCGAGGGACTCAACAGACACGTAAGCACCCAGTAAATAAGTGAGGAATAAAAAAATAAAAAAATATTTAGTGTTGTTACCTTTTCATGTCCTATTTATACTTGTAGATCCCACTCCAGGTCGAGGTCGAGGTCTTGACTCGGAACAAGGCTCACATCACGCATCCTGCTCCAGCATTTTCCAAAACATTGCACTTGAGGTCAGGCATCTCATTGCAGTCACCACAATGCACACTGTTGTACTTTATAATCAATTATTAGTTGATTAATGTAACGTCCATATTTTCTCTCACAGGTTCTTATGTCAAGCTGCTCCCAGTGCCGTAACTGTGAAGCGCTAGTGTACGACGAGGAGATCATGGCAGGCTGGACAGCGGACGACTCCAACCTCAACACGAACTGTCCTTTCTGCCGCACCGCCTTCCTGCCGTTACTGCACATAGAGTTTCATGACCTCCGCACAGCAACTGGGTACGAGGGTCCTGCTTTTGTACCAAATAGGTGAAATAGTATCGATCTTTTTAGTGTTTGTAAACAATTGGGCTGCATTCTTAAGACTACTGCCATATACTAAGCAGACCACAATGCATTTTCTATAGAGATATTGGCGGAAGCCACCAAATATTGCAATTTATAAATAATCAAGATGGTTTTGGCAACTGACAACCAATCTACTATATGTTTGTAATATCTGCCTAGTTAAAGAGTTTTCCAGTCATGCAGAAATTAGCATATACACTGCTCAAAAAAATAAAGGGAACACTAAAAAAACACATCCTAGATCTGAATGAATGAAATATTCTTATTAAATACTTTGTTTGTTACATAGTTGAATGTCCTGACAACAAATCAAACAAAAATGTTCAATGGAAATCGAATTTATTAACCTTGGAGGTCTGGATTTGGAGTCACACTCAAAATTAAAGTGGAAAAACACACTACAGGCTGACCCAACTTTGATGTAATGTCCTTAAAACAAGTCAAAATGAGGCTCAGTAGTGTGTGTGGCCTCCACGCCTGTATGACCTCCCTACAAGGCCTGGGCATGCTCCTGATGAGGTGGCGGATGGTCTCCTGAGGGATCTCCTCCCAGACCTGGACTAAAGCATCCGCCAACTCCTGGACAGTCTGTGGGTGCAATGTGGCGTTGGTGGATGGAGCGAGACATGATGTCCCAGATGTGCTCAATTGGATTCAGGTCTGGGGAACAGGCGGACCAGTCCATAGCATCAATGTCTTGGTCTTGCAGGAACTGCTGACACACTCCAGCCACATGAGGTCTAGCATTGTCTTGCATTAGGAGGAACCCAGGGCCCACTGCACACCAGCATATGGTCTCACAAGGGATCTGAGGATCTCATCTCGGTACCTAATGGCAGTCAGGCTACCTCTGGCGAGCACATAGAGGGCTGTGCGGCCCCCAAAGAAATGCCACCCCACACCATTACTGACCCACTGCCAAACCGGTCATGCTGGAGGATGTTGCAGGCAGCAGAACGTTCTCCACGGCGTCTCCAGACTCTGTCACGTCTGTCACATGTGCTCAGTGTGAACCTGCTTTCATCTGTGAAGAGCACAGGGCGCCAGTGGCGAATTTGCCAATCCTGGTGTTCTCTGGCAAATGCCAAACAGTCCTGCACAGTGTTGGGCTGTAAGCACAACCCCCACCTGTGGACGTCGGGCCCTCATACCACCCTCATGAAGTCTGTTTCTGACTGTTTGAGCAGACACATGCACATTTGTGGCCTGCTGGAGGTCATTTTGCAGGGCTCTGGCAGTGCTCCTCCTGTTCCTCCTTGCTCAAAGGAGGAGGTAGTGGTCCTGCTGCTGGGTTGTTGCCCTCCTATGGCCTCCTCCTGCTAATTGCCTATAATTTCCATCTGTTGTCTATTCCATTTGCACAACAGCAGGTGAAATTGATGTCAATCAGTGTTGCTTCCTAAGTGGACAGTTTGATTTCACAGAAGTGTGATTGATTTGGAGTTACATTGTGTTGTTTAAGTGTTCCCGTCATTTTTTGAGCAGTGTATATAACTAGAAGCTTAAGGCTAAATAATAGTGTTTTTTGTATTTGTATGCTATTTTGGACAAGTAGTTACAGAAATGTAGCAGACCGCTATAGATAGGATTTAATCCATCAACAACAGAAGTCCTACTCAAGTTAACTTTAGCAAATGGACCTGACTATCAGCTGCACACACTGTGTGCTATCAATGCTAAAAAATGCGAAATAAAAAAACATATCTATATTGTCTGTATCGGGTCTTGTATAGGAGGAAATTTTCACATATAAAAAAAAACACTTTTGTCATTTCAGCTTCTACATGAACCCCAGTGCCTCTGCAGAGAGTATCCAAAGCACCAGCACACAGCCCACGACCAGCAGCACAGCGGACATCAAGGCCCCGGACCTTATCTCGTTTCCTGAAGATGAATCTAAGGAGAACCCTGATAATAGGCCCGGGACACACAAGAGGTATGGACTGAACAACGTGATGCTTTAGATAAGATATTGCAGTTCATTTACTTTGCCATTTGCAGTAGTAGGCCACATGGGAAAACAGGTGCTCATTGTAAAGTTGACATTTAACAGACAAGGCACACAGGTTGAAACCTATTGACTTTAACAACACACCTGTTATTTCCTTTGTAGCTGACATAGTTGTCTTTATTCTAGTCTCATCCCAGAACCAGTGCAGTCGGACCCCCTTGGTCTACTGGAGCACAAGGCAGCAGTGAAGCAGCATCGATGTAGCGGGACGTCTCTCACTCGCAGTAACAGCGTCGGGGGCCCACTTCAGAGTTTAGACTCATTTCAGAGACCGGGGCACGGCGTCTCTACAACAAGCCTCCCATGCAGCCTGCAAGAGGTTTCGGTAAGGGGTTCTCACTGCTTTAGATGGAATTCAAAAAGGGAATGACTAACTTTTGGGCATTATGTACAATAGGATGGCATGGGTGCAAAACGGCCCAATCCCAAGCCTGTCTCTGTTCCATATTTGAGTCCACTGGTGCTGCGCAAAGAGCTGGAGACGTTGTTGGAGAACGAAGGAGATCAGGTAAAAACACATTCAGTCTCACCTTACCTTTGCATGCATTTCTCTCTGTATTCACCTTTTTGCATCCACTAAGGTGATTTATACACACAAATTCCTGAGCCAACACCCCATCATCTTCTGGAACCTGGTGTGGTATTTCCGTCGCCTGGACCTGCCCACTCACCTGCCGGGCCTCATCCTTACCTCTGAACACTGCAACAATGGAGTACAGGTAAAAAAAACAATGATTTTTAGTTTTTGGCTTTGATTTTATACTAGTATTAAAACTAACTAAGAGGGTTTCTTTCTCTTTGTAGTTGCCTCTGACATCGCTGTCCCAGGACAGTAAGCAAGTGTTTGTACAGCTTCTCTGGGACAACATCAATTTGCACCAAGAACCAGGAGATCCCCTCTATCTTCTCTGGAGGACATTTTGTAAGTGTGCAGTCACTAAGTCATATTAAATCTGCATGAAACTGTATTTGGACTATTAATACGAAAAAAGAAAAAACAAACAAAAAAGTGGTTGATGCAATTTCTGCTTTGCCCACAAGAGGTCAGGCTAATATCACAGTTGAGGCTTTGACTATTACTTTTACTTTATTGTTCTTGTCTGTTTCATTCAACAATTGCACAGTGCATATACATTTCAAACATAATTTTTAACATGGACAAAGGGAACAGGAAGAATATTAATCTTATGTAACCTGCTCCAATTATTGGTTCATGTGTTGGTTTTTAGTGGAGAAGAAAGGAACGCTGGCTCCAACAGACCACCAAGAAATCCGAACCCTCCTCAACACAATTGTCCGCAACATTCAAACCAACGATGTTTACGGCCCAATTAATTTGTTGATTCGCGAAATCAAGAGGCGCCCAGAGGGAGTCAAACGGCAAAGGTCAGCCTTTTAAATACACATTATTGTTATTGTAAGCTTTAGCATAAATATAACTAACATGTTCTTTCTGTACTTGTCACAGGAGTATCTACAGAGAAATACTGTTTCTTTCACTGGTGGCTTTGGGACGAGAGAACATCGATGTGGGTAAGTGAATAGATGCTGGCTGCCATGCTATAAAGCTGTGTGAGATTTTGTCCATAAACATAAAAAAACTGTGGATTTTGTTCCAGTGGGTTTAGGGTAAGCCTCCCTATATAATCCATTGGTACAGAAAAATGGTAAAACTAATATGGCAACCTCTTTTCTTTGTTCTATATTTTAGGCAAACAATAAAAGTGAATAATAAAGTATTGTAGACATAAAAACTGTGTCTAATTTGCTGTGTAACTTTTGTTGTGCAGAGGCCTTTGATAGAGAGTACCGCTCAGCCTACGATGAACTCAGCACCGAGCAGCTCAAAGCCTTGCATCGTATCGACCGGCCGCCCAGCCCAAGCGTCCAGTGGTGCCTCAAAAGTTTCGGAGCCCCTTTCATATGAGCACCATCAAGACGATCATAAAGGAGAACACAGACACAAGGATCAAGATGCGACTAGGAAACTGTGGTCCCATTATGGTACTTGTACTTTTTCCCCATTTGGACTTGAAGAGATGCCCATTTTCTGCCTTTTTAAAAAATCTTTCTTGTGGTTTTCCAAGCTACAGGTGGGACTTTTTTGTGTGTGAATTGCTTGGAACGTAGCAGCAAATATTTTGGGACTTTGTCAGTGTACATATGGTTTGTAAAGATTTATTTTCAGTACTGGCTGTCCTTTATAGTCCTTGTAATTGCGTGTGTGTGATAATGCAGTCAGTTTTTGTCCACCTTTTTAAATTGTCATAAGACTACATTGGTGTTAGTGTTGGACCCTGTACAGGCCCTGACTGTTCCTATTGTGCACTTTCTAACAAGCCCACCTGATTTTTTTTATTATTATTTTTTGTAAATATTTTTTACTCATCTGAAATCTAAACCAGGGTTGCCTACATATTGCAGCAACAAGCTTTCACATCTTGTGTGGTTCATGTCTTAATGTTTTTTGAAGAATGATTTTGGCCTATGTGTAAATATGTTTGGACCTAGGTTAGAGTTGGACAATCATAAATCTATTATTACTTTTATTCTGCATCATTCCAGATAGCTACATGTCTTAAGTATTGATCGCAATTTTAACAAAATACAAGCCAATCAGACCCCCAATTACATTACATTTACTACATAAAATGTCCCTTTTTTGCTTGACCATCATTACCCACCATAAGAAGTTAAAAAATAAGGTACATTATTTCCTGATTGCTTAAGGTCTACAAACAGCAGGCCTAGCTGTGGCAACGTATGAGATATTTACTGCACATAACACTTGCTTACACTTTGTGACATTCCACTTAATACTAAAAGACAAGGGCAAAAGGCTGCAATGAATTGTTGCTAAATGGGTCTATATGGTCCTATTTTAGATTTGAAATAGTAACACTGACTTGTACAGATTAAATGTTGTAAAATGTAAATGTCAGATGTTAAGTCACGGTAAGGAAATGTCCTTCAATGGCTATTATTAATTCAGTGAGACCACACCAGAATTAACAACATAGCTTTTTTTTCTTCCAAAACCTAAAAAAGAAAATCTATTTATTTTTGTATTATTGATATTTGGATGGCAGACATTGCCGATTTAGTCGATTTTTGTTTTTAGATTTTTGTTTTATGTTTAACAATCTCACCTTTCTTTTTAATGTTTTTAAGGGATTCCACCCTGTAGCCTACTGCCTTTTTTGGGAGAGGATGTACAGAAATACTGTTGTGTAACAATAGGTCGAGTGGTTTCTTACCGTCCTGTGGAGAGGAATTGAATGTCTACAACTGCGCTGCAATAAATTTGTGACATCAATACGTCTTTTTTGTGTACATTTTTTGCCTACCTTTTTGTTTTACCATTAAATTAGCTATCATTAACTTATTTTGTGCCCTTGTAAAGTCATGGCAATTGTATATCTCATATTAGACTCAGCATGTGTCACATGGCTAAATGACACTTGTTTTGCCTAGGGTCTTGAAGGCGTAGACCTTAATTTGTGTATGTTTTTTTATTGTATAACTTTTAAAAGGCAGTATAAGCAGACGTATAGAGCACCACAGGCATTAGAGGGGCCCCATACTTGAGCATTGTTTTGACTGATCCTGCAGCTATGTTTGATTTTCCTATTGGTTGCCTGTATGTCATTTTCTTTAGCGTGATACTCCCTGAAATTTTCAATCTGAAACTGGGGACCAATTCCAATCAGGTATTTTACTGCATTTATATATAGAAATAAAGCTACACTGTGTTAATCCTTACTTAGTGTATAAAATGATAGAGAGCCTTGGCCCCCAAATGTATCATCCTTAGGGCCTCCAAATACATAGGACCAGCACTGTGTATAAGTTACTAACAATAATAGCATTTATGTATGTCTATTTTTTAACAAGTAATGGGAAATTTTATAGCTCTGTATTTACCGGAGGTGCAAGAAGTACTTAAAATCCATACTGGTGTGGTGTTACTTGAAAATATTGTTCCTTGATAATGAAATGCATGTAAAATTTGCATGGGTAGAAAATACATAGCTTAATACAAACATTGATACTTCTGCTACTCCCACTGCTACTACTACCACTTCTAGAAGAGCAACTACTTTTGAAATTAGGCTACTAAAGTCAAAGTATGTTTTTAAAAAATAAACTCAAAGAATAAAATAAAATAAAAAATAAA
This sequence comes from Bostrychus sinensis, assembly GCA_020698575.1. Taxonomy (NCBI): domain Eukaryota; kingdom Metazoa; phylum Chordata; class Actinopteri; order Gobiiformes; family Eleotridae; genus Bostrychus; species Bostrychus sinensis. The sequence continues at coordinate 18,912,365 of CM036252.1, forward strand.
ATAAAAATGTTTGAGTAAAAAAAAAAAAAAGGAGAAAAAAAAAGTTATCTAATTACCTTGATTGCTTGCACCTGTTGGTGGCGCGTGCAACGTGATGACTTCCGCATTGTCTAGTTCCCATTCTCTACCCGCAAAGTAATGTAATCTGACCAACTTTTCTAAGTAGATAAATCCTTAAAAAAAATCGTTGTCCATAATTTATAGGAGAAAAAAAAACACACCAAAACCAACCAACAAAAATAAATAAAATAAAATGCCAAGGCGTATTAAGAAATCTCAAAATTCCCAAAATGAAGATCCAGGCAGGGAGATGCGACGAAACAAACTAGCCTTATTTATCCAGCAGTTCGAGAAAGAAGGTTTGTGCGCCAGTGAAGCGTCATTTTTTTTATTACTTTATTTTTTGCTTTTAAATCTCAAAATGATGATTAAACCGTCTATTTACAGCACAAGAGCGAATGAGAGATCTTGAGGGCAAAGTAGAGAACATGTTGGCCACAGTGGACAAGGTCTTTAGGGTCGAGTTGATGAAGATGCCCCCTTCCCTCAAAGACTCACGAGTGGGGGATTTAATAAGCGGTAAGTCAGGCTTATTCTAATAAATTCAATGCTAGACCAAGTTATTTTTACGTTGTTTCTAAAAGCGAAGGAATCACCAGCGAGTGATGTGTCCATTGCCTTGAAGGTGAGTGGAAATGTTTTTAAAAATCAAAACATTAATGCCATCTAGCGGTGAATGGGTTAATGACAGGCGCTGTGTAACCTGCAGAATGAGAGCATTGAGATACAACAGCCCCTGCGGAGAGGAGCAAGTAAAAGATGTAAGTAGGCCTTGAGCTGTACAAGTCATGTTCAGCTCAAGCGAAAGTTGATGGTGCAATTTTGCTCTCCCTTTAGTGAAATCAACTGACTCTCCACCAGTCCAAGCCACACCTGCTGCAAAAAGCAAGGCATCCAGGGTAAGTAACGTTGAATATGGAAGTCAATTCTAAAATGAACCAGCCATATAATAATATCTGTCAATTTTTAGGGAGGTAAAACTGCCAGAACGAGGACCAGAACGTTACCTGAAAGTATGAGTACTGGAACTCTTAGGTAAGATTGTAGTGTGTTTTACATTTTCTGTACGTAATGGTGTCATGGATGTAGGCTATTTTGATTTGAATTTTTTTTTTTTTTGTCTCAAGGACCGCTCCTGTGGCAGCGAAAAGAACAGATAGCATGAAGACCAATGACCAACATGCGACAAGAAAACCTAAGCTGAGGTTTGTTAATATCCTAACATGAAGAGGACAAATACATGACTTTTTCTACATGAAATGGTGCTATTTCACCCCAGGTCTGTGGTGTCAGCTGGTGATCTCCACTGCTCAATGGCAGGTTCATCTGCACACATTACTGTAACTACAAGAGAGGGGCGGGTATGTGTGACCTCTGTGTATCCAACGCACTGTTCTCATGCATTTAACAGACACCTTTATACAGTATGTTAGGTGTAAATGTGATATGACTGTATCTAATTTTATTGATAAATGGTTCAAATCGTGTTCAGAGGAGGAGGAGGCTCACAGTGTTGTAGAAATGCTCACAATAACAAAACATATTCTCTAAGAATGCCCTGATGAGCCTTTAGTGACCTTTTAAAAGATTAAGAAAAAGTGTCTAACAATTTTATCAGGTTGGCTACAATGAAACGGGGCAAAAGAAAGATCTTGGTCTGTTTAGTTCATTTTACTTTTAATACTGCAATATCACAACATTGCTGTTATTGTTACATAAATTGATTCTGCCTATAAGTAAACCTTTTTTTCAATCCCTGTCTATACAAAATTTTTTTTGCACTTCTTGAACTAATTAAATTGTGGCTAGTAAAGACACTAATTGGCTAGCAATTTTTGACAAATACTAGCTACAGTTGCTAGTGAGCAAAAAAGTGAATGGTTATAAATATGTTTTAGAGAGTTGTGTTGAAAATGAAAATATAAAATATCCTATCAAGCAAAAAAAAAGAGACTACAAAGTGGCTAAATAAGGTTAACCTAGAGGCATGCTTTCTAAGATAATGTACCCTAATTACATCTGAATAATCTGCTCTGTTGAATAAGCCATGTACCATATATTAATGATAGGAGCATGGTGGCAGAGTGGTTAGCGCTCTTGCCTTCTAGCATCCAAGGATGTGCATGTGTTAGGGGAAGTGGTGAATGAAAATGAGAGTGAATAGCTGTCCGAGTATGTCTCAAGAATGTGTCAGGCTTGTGACTAACTGGCTACTGTCCTGCCAGGCGCTGGGACAGGCTCCAGCCATCATAACTCCTTACCGGGATAAGTGTAAGAAGATAAATTAATAAAACAGATTATTGTAATTGTGAGTTTGACTAGCCATTAAAATAGGATTGTTACCTCTGAAGGTTGTGTTGTACTAGATTTAGAAACAACAAACTTTAACACTCCTCTCCTTTTAGACCGTCTGTTTTTCCGAAGAGACCAAGGATGATGTCAACTTGGACTTACTGGATGAGGTGGCGTGGTGTCAAATCCAGAAGCTCACGGTAAGTCCAATGTTTTTTATGGCACTTGTACTTAACAATAAATAAAACACAATACACAAAGAATCAAAAGTGTTTTTTTTTTCTTTTAGACTTTAATGGATCATCTGTCAAGTCGCTGCCAGAGATGAGAAAAAATGTCTCCTGCAATTTTTACAATATATTTTAAAAATGCTAATAAAGTTTATCAATGTATTAACTGATGTGTTGTTCATTTAGATTTGTTACTGTAACATGTAGGCTATGTAAGCAAGCAGAATGGGCAGACTACATTTGATCCGTCTTGTATGCTTGAAACTTTTTAAATTGTGAACTTGTCTTTATAAAAAACTACAAAGCACTTAAGTGAATACAGTGAGTACAAAGCATGAGACATTTAGTGCTGTCTTGATTGTAGTGCCTCCATCTCTACATCAGTGGGCCCATTTTGCTGTGACAGACTGGAGGAAGAGCTGGGGCACGACGGCATTTTGTTGCTGCTTGTTGCTGCATTTGATGCCCCGTTTGGTTCAGGAGCCACGCGGTGATAAAACGGCCCGACCAGCCAATTGAGCGGCGTGTTGTTGACCAGATAATCCATAACGTGGTCCAGAGATTCCTTCATTTTGCCTAGCTGAGCTCTGCTGCTGGTCAACACACTGTCTGACAGGTCACCTAACGCTTTAGCCTTGTTAAAATTGGAGTACACTTGTGAGGCAGAGCGGCTGAGGGAGAGCGCCTCCTGCTGGATGTGGTTGGGAAGGCCCTGCAGACCGGACACGAGGACGAGGCAGGTGGTTTGGAGCTGCTGCGTCAGGGAGCGTGCCATGGCCAAAGTGCGAGACTCAATTACCTGTGAAAACACAAATATTTAGTTCATAGCAATAATATATTATGATTATCACAATGCTTTATTTACAATGGTTTATTTCTTACTTCTGCCTCATGACTGTGCTCATTTTGACCATTGGACTTCCACACCCCCAAAGAGTTGAGTTTTTCGTGCACAATCTGGTTTGCCCCGTCAATATTCTTCCTGCCGTATTCAATCTACAAATACAAACATTTGTTACTGCTGTACAAACAAAGAGCTGGCAACATAGCAGGGATGGGCAAAGGGCTGCTTTGTACCTAACAGTGTTCTCATATAAACAAATGTTCAATATACCGGAAAAATGGTTGGTGCAGAACCAAAAATATTTTTTTCCCTGAGGACTTTTTTGTTTTGCTCTAGTACAACCCTTGAACTACCTCTACTTTAATTTTGACTACTATATTTTTATCCTGCATTAAGTTAAGGAAAATATAGGGATATAATTTTTTTTGTCCCCAGCCTGATAAGTATGTCAATCTAAATATCACTGATAAAGATGACAAAGAAACTCACCACATCCACAGTTGAGTTCAGTGCCGAAATGAACTCGAAACTGCGTTGCTTGCCGTCCCGTATTTTAGTCACAGCTCTGGTATAGGCGCGCTTCCTGAACTTGGTGGACAGGGAACCCAGGCGAACATAGTAGCTGGGGTCATTGCTGTCGAATCCTTGCACAGTTTTGGCCTCCAGCTCTGTAAGCAAGAACATATAATTAAGCCTGGTCTGAGTTCAAAAGTGATTAGCCATGCTTGAGCTCAATGGTCAATAGATAGATTACTCAAAACTACACAGTGCTTTTGATTGTTTGTTTTAAGGTTTCCCCGGCCGTGTGAGATTGTAAACAACGGCTTCTTTTAATGAGAGAAAAAAACAGAGCGCTCGTATAGATTTGGATTCTCAGAACGGCATAATCCGATAAGTCCTTATTTTCCTGGAAACTGCCCCAGATATGTAATAAACAACACAGACCAGCTGCCTGTTAAAACTCTGAACACTTTTAGTTACAGAATCATTTACCTTTATTTTGCAAGACTAGTCTAAATGTATACACCGCACATTCTATAGGATTTTAATCGTTCATTTATCATTCATTTATCTTTTTGCCAGTAAGGGTCAAAGGTGGCTGAAGCCTTTCCAACTCAGGGTCTTAGTCCGACTGAAAGACAACCATTCACTCTCTCGGTCATACACTTTTGTTTCACCAAGAATTTTCCATGACTTTTCCAAAACTTTTGACTAAATTTCCAAGACTGTAAAATAATTTTCAAAAAACAGTTGGGGCTCTTCACCCAGAAATACAGTATGCAGTTCCACTAATTTTACTGTCTTATAGCCTACACACCACTGATTAAAACTTAAATATGCTTGGTAAGTTGGTTCAGAGCGTATTTTTAGAAAAAGCTAATAAAAATATAAAGTAATCATCTATGCTGTTTTAAGGTATTACCAAAACAAATAGCCAAAGACCAGCAAAAAAAAAAATTAGTTAAAATGTTCTGACAAAAATATAGGTCAGATTTTTCTTTGGATTTTTTAACTAGTAGTGGCCAAATGTTGCTCACACTGTTTAAATTTCCAAAACTTTACACCAAAATATAAAATTCCAAAACTTTTCCAGGTTTTCCATGACTGTACGAACCCTGTGCACGTCTTTGGACAGTGGGAGGAAGCCAGAGTACCCAGAAAAAACCCACGGAAACACAGGGAGTCCACTCAGAGAGATTGTGTGTCTTGCTCACTGAGAAACAGGGGCGCTAACCACTCTGCACCCCATATTTAGGCTTTTAGTGGTGCCTAAATGTGCCCATAACCTACCTAACTCATCCTCTGTTAGTGGAAGATACTGCTCCACCAGGTTTTCGGATGTGCTGAGGGCCGTGTCCACCCCGCTGGTCACCAGTCGAGCCACTCTGCTCTCCAGGACGGTGCTCACGCTACCACTGACCACAGCCTTGGTCTTCTCCATCCCATCATGCACTGCGCCCCTCGTCTTCTCCACGACGCTGGTCAGAGTGTCTGAAACCGTGCCCTTAGCCCCAGACACCGTTCCTGTTACAACATCTTTGGCACTGGTCACCGCGTCTTTAGCATTGGACACAATCTGGGCAGGGAAATTTGGACTTTTGTAAAGAATGCAATTGTTGAGAAATAATTTGTGAAAGACTGGATGCATGTTAGCTCATACTAGGATACAGTCCAATTTGGGATTTACATAAGTGCTGTATCCTGTGTTAGCTAATGGGTCATTATTCCAGTACATACCTGCTCAGAGGGCTGGTGGAGAATTGGCAATGTTTTCTCAATCTTGTCCAAACCTTTGCAAGCCAGATCATTGGCAATGGCAACTGTGGTCAACAAGAAAATAAGTAAGCAGTTTGCATGTGTGGAAAAAACAAAACAACTTTGGTCACTTTGAATGTGAGTCAATTCAGAGCAAAGCAAAGTAGGTGAAAGGTCAATCTTCCAGTTCCCTGTCCTGCCCATGTGACTCATAAGAAGTGTCGCCTGGGTACAGTCAGTTTCTGTTTCTTATTTTGTTTGATTAAATGGTCAGAGGTGGAAGAAGTACTCAAAATGTAGTCAAGTACTGTGGCTTCAAAATAATATTAGACATGAAGTTAAATCAAGACATTTTTAAGTTAAAGTTTATATGAGAAGAGTGTATTTTTTGCAATAGCAGCAGGAAAATCTACTAATACTACGCCATTTTTTACCAATACTGCTGGTACTATTATCAGTAATACAAGTATTACTGCTACTATTGCTGGGGTCAAAAACGCATTGACTTTTTCCTAGAAGTCAAAGTATATTGATAGAAAATGGGTACAGTGGCAACCTCTACTTACTCTGAGGTTCCAGTTTGTCGAGGATGGGCGAGGCGGTGGTGAGGGCCACTGAGGTGATGGTCCGGACCCCCTGCTCGGCCACCTCACACATGGTTTTGATGTAGGGGTGGTTGTCCTTAGTGTTGGAGTACACACTGGACACCAGGTCATAGGTGGAGCTGACCAGAGGGAGGCTGACTACCCTCTCTACCACACTCTGGAAAAATCAAGAGAGAAATTAAGCTCAAACCTTAGATACACTACTACTACTACTACTACTACTACTACTACTACTACTACTTATTTTAGAAGTAGTTTTAATAATGTAGCTATAAATGAATATATCCTACATGGTTAGTAATAGGGAAAAAAGTAAGTTGGTTAATATGATACTAGTAATAACACAACTCACCTGGTTAGGGATAACTTCAGCTGCTGCCATTGTTGCTAAAACGAAGCCTAGAAAAAAACAAATTGATATTTTGAACAGAACTAAAAATAGCGAAATTGATTATAGAAAAGAATAGCCTACTTCCGCAACAAAGTAACAATATCAAATAAATTCAAACGACTGTGACAAAGTTATTTTTAAAGTAGGCTAGCTTAACTAATGTGTAATTACTGAAAAACTTACCACCAAGAGTAGAAAGTGAGTAATAAGTAGAGTATCCGATTTCTCCAATCGTTGAATGAGGCGACCTGAGTGACTACAGTGTATTTATATTGTTTAATTATCGCGAGAGGACGTGCCACACAGTGACGCAGACTGTAATGTTTCTAGGGCAAAGGTAACAGGGGTAAAAGTTTAGTCAGGGGAATTTTTCTGAAATCAGCAACGATCACGTGGGCGATGAGACGTTGTACGCAATTCCTATTCTTTTGTAAGCTTTTGCAATTTATTTGGCCTATATATATTATTATTATAGATTATTTAAAAAAAAAAAAAAAAAAAAACTTCCTGTCTTTGGACTTTTTTCTGTCTTTATTTTGGGAACCACAATAAAATAGTCTTTCTAAAATAAATGTTCTTGGTATGCTTTAATTGGTTACTGACTCACATAATTCTTATTCCTTTACTTTTCAACCTGCTCATTTAACAAGAAAAACGAATGACAATTATACTCAGCTATGTAACAATAACATAGTTGATTTGTTTACAAGCTTATAACAAAAGAAAGACTGTGAATAAAGTTTATTGTAGGTTATAATGCATACGATGTTGGGAAAGAATGCAAAAGACCGTCCAAATTTCCAGCTCAAACCCAAATGAAGATGTTGACAAATTGATATACCAATACTATATTTTCTGTTTACTATAAACCTGTAGGCCTACTGTTAATAACATTAATGGTTTGTGCAGTAACAAATTGTTCCTCGGTTCCTTGGTGCTGGTAGAAAAAGAAGATGTATCTAAATCATTTAGGAGCTCTCAATTGTCTTTGGACAATGATCTAAATTTGGCCATACTATTTTATATATTACACATTTGGAGTCCATATAAATACATATTTTTTCATATAATTTTATGAGCAGATAACCTCTACTATAGTTACCTGAACACTGTAGGCGTCACAATAGGCTGCATGTATCAAGCCAGAGCAGACTTTGGTTTGATCACTCTTTATTTTCCACGTCATAACCTTAATATGAAGTAATGGCACCCAAAGGTCACTCAATATCACTTAATCCACATCATAAGGTGTGTTGTGTCTTTTTATATTGTTATATTGTTTTATATGGTGTTGCATTTGTTTTGTTCTTCCCATCTTTATTGTCCACTCATCTTTCTTCTACATGGCTCAGTGTATAAAACAATATGACAATATGTAGTTCTTTCTATTCATTTGAATGGTGTATGCTTGCTTGGTCTATTTATACATGGTGTTACTACAGATGGCATGATGCGGTGAGTGTCAGACCAACCACCACTTGTTTGTCTACAAATCTGTCCCAAGTACAGCTGCCCTTTGGCAACGCACTGTGGGGGTACGTTGGTTCATTGTCCAAACAAGAACCCTTTCAAAGCCAAAAATAGGTCACAGTAAGAAATGCATTGATTAAACCACCTCAGCTTTAATATTTTAGGCTTGTACACCTCAAAAAGTGCACAAAGTGGGACAAGTTTTGTAATTTGGTGGGACAAAAAAGCTGAAACTCACTCTAAGCTTTTTGTATAGATTAAAATCTTGCTTTTCTGTAGCTTCACGTAAGTGTCTCTAACTTGCTTATTTTTATCACAGCTGGCTTACAGTGACACTATAGATTTGCCCATCCCACAACCTTGGCTAAATTGGATCCCATTTACCACGCTGCTCTCAGGTATACAACAGGTTCAGCCTTTACCTCACCATTGTATTTTATATTCACTCGCTGGACTTTCATCACTAAATATTTGCAGAATGCAGCACTGGTATATTTTAATATACAAGGCTATTTTGGGCAAGTTGCCTTCTTATATCTGCTCCAAGTTCCTTTCTCTCCAGAACAGCCACAGTCTCAGAGCCAGCAGCTGGCTGAGGTTTAAGGTACCTTTTGTGTGGAGCCTGTCCTATTTTGGGCCCTGGTCCTGGAATGATCTGCAGACCAGGATGAGGTTGGGGTCTCTTTCTTTCATCCCTTTATTAGGTTTTAAACAAAAAATATCTGAGTTTTTAGTCTCTAGCTGTACCTGTATAATGTAATTGTGCAGGATCTTGTAAATATTGGTGATTGTGTTGTACATCTGTCGAATGTCCGATGCCTGCTTGTTCTCTGCACTTTGTCTGTACTGCTGACTCATCGTGGACAGCCAGGACATCCTTGTAAAAGAGATTGTCAATCTCAATGGATTTTTTTCTGGTTAAATAAAGATAAAAAAAAGTCCACTTGAATGCTCAAAGGCATTTTATTGCACCAATACAAAAGCTTAGTGAAATGTTGCTCACTCACTCACTGTCACATATGGTCATAGCTTTTTGTGCACATGCATGCTTAAAATATGTCTTATTTTTCTTGAACAAACAAACAAACAAACAAACAAACAAAAAACTTAAGTTTTACATTAACCTTATACAACCCTGCAGAAACCCTGTTTGATATCTTACTGAGTCTAAACCCCATTTAGATAAAGATACCTGCTACAGTTTATGAAACATTTAATGTGCTGTTTTCATTTAGAGAATAAAAATGTGGAACTGATCTAATCTAAAATCTAGTCATATTTTTTCAACACTGCCCAACAGCAGGCCGTCCTGAAACACAGGGGCAACACCAACTACATGAAGATATTTCAACCCAGTGAGTTGGACGCCCACAAATATTTATTCTAAATTTGACACAAGAAACACTGATCTGACCTTGTTCTTAAATCTCACTTTTTATAAGATCCACTGAGCAGCAATGAAAAAGAGGGACATCATCTTAATAAGTGGGACAGGGGGACTGTTGCCTAAATGGCTGTGCAGTACAACTCAAAGTGGGACAGGTGGTCACTTTACTTCACAGCTTTTTAAAAAAAAACAAAGGTGACTATAAAATGGCACAGGCCTGAAAATAACTTTCTGGAAGTTTCACATTGAGCCACCAGATGGCATTAGAGTTTTCTTATAGATAGCCAACAACAATAATACTCAAATGTTTTGTCTGAAGGATAACCATTTTTACCTACTCCCTGCACATTTCCACTTGTCAGGTGTTTTTAAATATATTAGGACAAGATAAAAATACTTACCCCAGTTTTAAAAAGAAAATATATAAAATATTAACACACATATCATTGAACAAAAGCGTAATAAGACAGGAAAATCAAGAAAGAAAAAACAAAAAAAACAAAAAGAAAAGTCTACATTATGTTAGACCTGAATCCATTGCTGGTGTGTTTACAGGCAGCAGGAAGGATGCCCTCACACAACATCCCTCTACTGTGCCCAGCTGTGATACAGTTAGCTCAGTGGGCTGTGTGCCAAGGCAGGACCCCCCTGTGAGTAACAGATACCTGCAGCAGGCTACTGGGATCGAGTCACACCTCCGGATCACACACAGACAGACAAAGAGTGTGGACAGACAGGGAGACACTGGCCGAGTTTAGCTGTTTTTGTACAAAACATGAGGGGAAAAGAAAATGACATGTCTTTGGTGCAGTGATACGCTTCGGTTCACTCTCGAGCCTCAGACGCTGCTGCGTCAGACTCAAATTATGGGACATTATGTTCTCAAATAAGCTTTTCAAATGTCAGACAATGTACAGCTGTAAAAGGCCTTTGTCACTGTTGTAGCTGTTGTAATTTTTGTAGTAGGCTATGTTGTTTTTTTAAGACATCATGTAGCAAAATTGTATGTCTATGTATTACAGAGGATCATACCTATGTGGTCTGACTATGGGACCTAGTTGTATTACTATAATAATTTTATTGTGACCCACTTTTTATGCAATAAAGGTTGTTTCTAAATTATTTTACTGTCCTTTGCAATTCTGTCTCTCACCATTTCACGTCATTGAAACTATGTAGGCTTCAAATAAGCTTAACGTTGAAAATAAAAGTGACCTTTCTGCAACCCACTTTTGTGCCTTGACCCACCAGATTACAATCACCAACTTAATAAGCATCTGCCTTCAGTCCAAATGAAGCATCTATGATTTTACTTTTACTTTTATATTGCATGTTTCCAGTGGTGGAAGAAGTACTCAATTTCTGTACTTAAGTAAAAGCACAGATAAAGGAGCAAATAGGTCTTTGTCTTTATTATTCTGATGTTTCTAAAGGAGAACTACTTTACTGCATCTGTTATATTTAAGTACTGTGTGTCTACAATGAGGGCACAACAAAAACACATGATTTTAAACCAAAACTCAAAATACTTTGTACTTCAAAACAACTCAGAAATGTAGTGGAGTAAAAAGTACAGATACTTGCTCTAAAATGTAATGAAGTAAAAGTAAAAGTACCCCTTGTAAAATTTACTCAAGTAAAGTACAGATACATTAAAATTGTACTTAAGTAAAGTAACTAAGTACTTTTACTTTGTTACATTCCACCACTGCATATTTCTGTTCATTACATCAATTCAGTCCAGTCACAGATTAACATAAGCCAGTGTGTGCCCTTTGTACTTGTCCCAAGCCTGGATCAATGATAAGAGTTGTTTCAGGAAGGACCTTTGACATAAAACCTGTGCCAAATCTCTACACAACAGGAGGGAGACAGTTTGCTGTGGTAACCCCAGAAGAGAAAAGTTGGAGAAGCTTTTGTGATCCCAACAGAATATAACATAGTGTATTTTGCTTTTCTACATTCTCATTGCATTGTTGGTCTCTATACACAAACTTGTCAATAAGTTTCCAAAAGATTTAAAAAATATAATATATAATACATTTGTAAATTAAACATATTGTACATACTGGCCACTCTTCAGGGCTTACCCCACCTCAAGCCCAAAGCCCTCAGCCTTTAATAGAAATGAGTGGAAGTACTGTAAAAGAATGAAAGAATCTTCTTGGTTTCTGTAAAAATAGACATGTTTAAATAGTTATGATAGGTCTATATGCATTTTTAACAGGTCCACATTTTTAGATTATTTATAATATTCATTTAGATATATTGTGTGTGTGTCTGTCAAAAATCGTCTGGCTGTTTTTTTTGCCACGGTAGAGCAGCACTAACAGCTGCCTATTCTTGCAGTTCCATTTGAGCGCTGTCCTGTTGCCAAATTTGGCCCTATTATTGTTCCCAGCGTCGAGCCACCCCCGCCGCCAGAGCTGCTCGAGAGGTCACGCATGCTCAAATGAAATACGTCTTAACAAGTCGATGGCCACCCTCTTGAAATAACCATTACTTCAGGCTTTAATAAACAAAAGCCAGCGTAGCTCTGGAAGGCCAGGGGAACCGCTGACTTTACAGCTTTGACGTGGACGGGACCCAAATTGTTGTTAAGCGGGGCGCACCTGTTAGATGTAATCCCCACATAATGACTCCAGCTCATTAGCTAAGACATCCGAGTTAACCGTCCACATTTCCCGCGGAGAGGATCAACTGGAAAAATGAACTAGGAAAGGTTAAACGTGTCTGAAAAGGTCAGTGCCTTCCTACAAGGCCGCACCCTCACAATGATTTTTAGTAATGGTTTTCTCAGCAAGCAGATATAGGATACATACTTAAAAGCCAAAAGAGGAAGTTCAGTCCAGGTTTGTGAGAATATGACTGATTCGGAAGAAGCAGGCCTACTCAAGTAGTAACAAAATTGTGTAACATTTACTTAACTAGGCTACTACCACTCGTACTATAATATCACATTACACAGCAAAAGTGGTCTGACCCGCTTCTGGCCCACAACATGTTTTGGCTGACATACCACAATGAATGATAGCCCTTCAGTGGCCCCATGCATGGCCCCATGCACGGCCCAGCTCTGGACCAACTAGGCACAGACTGTGCTGGCCCATAGCTGGGTCATGTATGGGCTACTGATGGGCCACATTGCGGTATGTGGACCAGAACTGGGCCAGACCAATTTCGCTATGTGGGTACCACTGCTACTACAGCTTCTACTAGTTGTAACTACTAGGCTAATATTACTACTATTATTGCTACCACTGAGTCTGTTACTAGTACTACTACTGTTACTATCTCCTTTGCTAGGTGACAAATACTGTTACTCAAATAAAGGTATTTTCCCTCCAAGGTTTACCTAATTTAAAGTATATGAGTAAATTTTCTTCAAAAATCAGTTACTCCTCAGGCAGGGGGAAAGGTGCATCTAAATATAAGTGCATCTACATTATATAATATATGACAACTCAGCACAACAGCTATTTAAAGTAATAGTAATTAGAGTAATTTCTGCACTATTAAGTAGGATAAAACAATTGTGATGCCACATGACTTGATCTGAATAGTTAAATAGAAGAGATACATAAAGTACCATTTGCCATTGCAAATGTTCTGTCCATTGTCAACAAGCCTATTTTCAATCCCCATCTTCCCTACACTTCTCATATTGTATGAATTTCACAGTCGGATTGTAATTAGTCTGACGAACACATGATGTTATCTCAGAACATAACAATTTATGAATCATCTCTTTGATTTCCAGGAAAAGGCAGATGGTGAATACAGAGGGTCAAGCTGCAGAACTGCATCCCAGACCTCACAGTGGATTTTCCTGTTGCCAGTGCATTTTCACTTCAGATTTATGCATCTTGTACAACTCCTACAACCCACTCTCTTCCCAAAAAAGACCACCTGGGCAGAGATCTTGGTTTGTATATGTCTGCTTTTGACAAGGTACGTGTCGAAGTCGAGGTATAAAAAATAAATAAAATGACTGGCTGTCAACTGCCACTCTAGTTCTAACATGTATTTTCAGTTTTGCATGCTTTGTAGTGTTTTAAGTTGGTCTCAACCTCCATCTGATTGAAAAATTGCACAGAAAACGCCAAAGGAGAAACTAGAAATGAAGCAAAGGCCTATTTCCCACGTTGTTCTTGGCTCCTGTGTGACTCCAAACACTTCCAAAACAAAGAGATTGTCTGTGTAGGTGCCCAAACAGCAAAACCATGCATCCACAGATCGAAACACACACTTTGGGGCCTAAAAAAATGCTGCTCTAATTCTTTCTAAGTGGTTATTTAAGCAGCTGTATTCTGTAAACACTCATCTGGACAGCACAGCCGCCTGGACATTTGGTTTTAGATCATTCTCAATTATATTGTCATTGCAGACTCGCTTTAGTTGTCAGCAACAGCAACAGAAAATATAGTGTGAAGTGTAGGGTGCCAGCTCAAACAGCCGGTGTGCTAATCCCAGTGTAGTGCAGTTATAATGTCCTGTGACTGGATACTGTAGGAACAAGACAGGTCACGAGGGATGGTGCTGGAGTCACACAGGGCCAGAGGTGGAAGAAGTACTCAAAATCTGTGCTGAAGTAAATCTGTTAGTACATCTAGTTACGTTCCAACTTTTAACCATGCAAAATACAGAAGTGGAAAGCAACTGCATATATTCTTAACATACTTTTATTCACGTAAACTACTTTTGTACGTTGGTGGTAGCACTGATTGTATCAAAGGTAGTGTATTAGTAGCACAAGTATTACTAGTGCTGGGTTTGGTTGTATGGCAGTTCTAGTAGTATTAGTAGTGCATGGCATAAAAGTAGTAATGGTAGTAGCAGTAGTAGTAGCTGTTTGTACTTGCTTAATGTAACGCTCAATACTTTTTTATTTTTACTCAGGTGATTGTTTTCTTCAGTAAATGTTTTTGGGTAATAATATTTTAAAGTAGCAGTACTTTTCCTTGAGTACAGACTTGGAGTAGTTCTTCTTTCTGTATTTGGTACACTATTAAATTAAATATAATTTTATAGAAAAACAGAAAGTGGTGTCCTACATCTTGACAGCCGTTAGACATTGCTCCGTGGACTTGACGAGCCTGACAGAACCCCCTCTCTGCTCGGTTTGAAACAGATCTTCAGTGACAGACAGGCAGGTTACTGTACCCTCAGCGGGCCTGGCATTCCCGGGACACCACCTCCCGTCATAGCAGGAGCTTTCGGAGTCCCAAGCATGAGCCGAATCACGTACGAATGCACACACACAGATAAAGTGCCAAATTCCATAGGGTCATAAAGGACAGTTGAGAAATGGCGGTAAAGTACATGTCCCAGGAATGCAACAACACCCATATCACCCATTTGTGTACTTCTTGAGATGCTAGAAAGAATTTAAGGTTTGTTAGCTGCCCTGGGTGTCCCCTGAAAGGCATTTTCTTAACTCAGTGATTCTTAAACTTCTCACCCAAGTAACGGAAAATATTTAGCAAGTACCATCTTTATGAACTAAAATTAACATAATTAAATAAGGACAAAAACTGGACTAAAATGGGACAAAAGCAGCACTAAACTGGGACTAATCTAGAACTAAACCAGGGCTAATCCAGGTTTAACCCGGGACTAATCTAAGACTATACCAGGACAAATCCAGGACTAAACCAGCTCTAAACCAGTACTATATGTAAGACTAAACCAGGACTAATCTAAAACTAAATCAGGACTAATCTTGAACTTAACCAGGACTAAACCAGGACTATATCTAAGATTAAACCAGGACTAATTTATAACTAATCCAGGACTAAACCAGGTCTAAACCTGCACTAATCTAAGACAAAATCAGGACTAATCTAGATCTAAACCAGGACTAATCTAAGACTAAATCAGGACTAATCTAGATCTAAACCAGGACAAAACCAGGACTAATCTAAGACTAAATCAGGACTAATCTAGATCTAAACCAGGACTAATCTAAGACTAAACCAGGACTAATCTAGATCTAATCCAGGACTAAATCAGATCTAAATCAGGACTAATCTAAGACTAAACCAGGACTAATCTAGATCTAAACCAGGACTAAATCAGATCTAAATCAGGACTAATCTAAGACTAAACCCAGTCTAATCTAGGTCTACAACAGGACATAACCAGGACTAAGCAGTAATCTACACTTAACTCCCCATAAGCAGAGCAGGACTATAACAGAACCAAAACTAGCAAAATTAAACTCACAACTGCAGAAGACTCTTCAATACCTCCAGAAGAAGCCTGCATACCACCAGTCGTACCAGTACCACACTTTGAGAACCACTGCTTTAGCTGATATGTGGCACATTCCTGTCCTTCCCCTTTGAACACATGTGACAAGTCGGGCTTTGACTCTCGGGCCAAATATCACTGATCAAACAGCTGATGTTTGGTGTCAGCTAAAGGGACACAACCAGCGCACTCATATGGGGGGCACCGAGCTGCCTGGGGTATGTTTGGCTTTGAAACCGACACATGTACAGTACAGAGTGTATAGGCCTCCTCTGCACTTGAGACGACGGGGTAAGGAGGGAGGGTTAGTGGCTCTAAAAGGGAGCTGGAAGAGTGTCACTTAGCGTCCGGCCCATCATTGAATTCAAACAAAAAGATCCAAGACCAAGACTGTTATTAGCTCTAGCCTCTTATTTGACAACACAGAAAAAGCCCCTACAACATCACATAGTTCAGCCTGAAAATACAACTGTGCCTAAGGAGGTTATTTTGCAACTTGTCTGTCAATAAAAAAAAATTGCACCACCAACCACACTGAGCTTAGATTATTAATAAATATATACATAAGGAGAGCGCACACCTCCACAAAGACATTGGCCCTATCTTGCATTGGTAAAGATATAGTTAAAATATACTTCATAGCAGTGGTTCTCAACTGGTAAGTCGGGGCCCAAAAGTAGGTTGCAAAACTGATCTAAAAATCTAGTCTTAAAAAGAAACCCATCCCTTAAATTTAAAAAGAAATACATGTAAAATTAAAATACATGTCTATATTAAAAATGAGCATCATCAAAATTGTTTTTTTTTTGTCCACTGGAAAAATAAAAGCAGATGATTTTTAAATGCTTTGCCCCCCCCCCCCCAAAAAAAAACAAACAAAAACAAAACAAAAACAACAACAAAAAAACAAAACAAAACAACAATAACAACAACAAACAATCAAACAAACACCTCTAAAAATGTAAAGGAGTCCATTAAAAATAAAGCCATATAAAAAAGCACTATTTTTTTCCGAGGTGTTTTTTTTTTTTTTTTTTTTTTTTTTTTTTTTTTTGATGTTGGTGTGTTTTTTTAGGTCATGGTTTTTCGTTATGGGTGATAGTGGGTCCCAAAGCCAGACCAGTTGAGAAGCACTGCTTTAGTCCCTGTATGGAAATTTGTCCTCTCCAGGAGCCTGTTCAGGAGCAGTTAACTGGAGGATTAGCCTACTGAGCATGTTTTAGATCGATGGAGAAAACCAGAGCAACAGGAGAAAACTCACCCAGACACAGGGAGACCATGCAAACTCCACACAGAAAGACAGTCAGGGAATCTAACCCAGGACCTTCTTGCTGTGAGGCGAGAGTGTTAACTACTTTGCCACTGTGCTGCCCAGTCCTCAGACCTGGACTGGAACTTGGTAACTTCTGGTTTAGAAGTTAATGCACACTCTCTCATAGATCTCGCAATGGTGAATAATCAACTAAACATAACTATTTGTCACTTTACTGACCCCTAGTGGATGCATTTAGTATCTTTGGCCCTATCGCCTAATTGTAAAGATATAAAATGACTTGAATCTTCCAGTTCAGAGGTAAATACTCTATCTATTGGGTCACTTAGATGCCACAATGGTAAATAATGCAAACAATAAACAAACAAACAAACAGACCAACCCCAGCAAAAACACAACCTATCCCAGGTTAGGCATTCACAGTGGTCCCAGGCTACTTGTTTTGGTTACCCAAAAGTCAACTGTCTGGACCTCTCATTACACCTTTGAATTTGAACTTTAGAGATGGAAAGTAAATTATTGGCTCCCTGCTTCTGTCCAGTTCAGGTAATTTTTTTCTCCCTCCACTGTGGAAATAAACACTTACATTCCTGTGCGTTAATAAAGATGAAGTTGAATTCAAGCCTGCGTGTCAGCCAGCAATCCAGGTAGCTCATACCAAACATACCTGGACCATTGTGAGGGTATCTCCAGAGGACATTTTTCAGAAACATTGTTATTACAGTGGCCCTGGACAGTCTCAGGAGTGACAAGCTAGTGCCTAATACCAAGTTGTTGTGGGCTAAGCTTCAAAGCCAAATGCATGGTACTCGGTTTAATGAGGTGATCACAAGAAGAGGCCCTTAGACATTTAGTTATGATTTAGACATTCCTTTCTAAGTGAAGTGTAAGATGTAGAGGTCAATTAGTACTAACATTTGTAACAAGCTCAAGTTAACGTCAGTGTTTTGTTTGCACTTGCTCTGAGGAGGGAAGTAACTTAATACTTCTACTTCAGTATTTTCTCAGTACATTTTCTAATAAATAATAAGAAAATACATATTATTTGACCTTGGTGGCAATGTAGGTAGTAGTGTAAGTAGTAGTAGTAATAATTGTAATAGTAGTGGCAGCAGTAGTTATAGTAGCAGTTGAAGCAGCAGTGGTAATAGTAATGGTAATAGTACTTAAAAAAAAGCAGCAGTACTTCTGAATACTTCTTCAACCTGTGCTCTTGTAATGTGCGCACGGTTCATTTTGAGCACCCATAAAGAGAAAGAAACCGCCAACCTTTTTGCAATATTTCAAACCAGTGACATAAAAAGGGGCAGAAGACACAACACAGACCAGGCTTAGCTGTTTTCATTGGAGCCAGAAGGAATGACATGGGTCTTGTCGAGGTAAATCAGAAATAACAGTGAGTTTCAATCTTGCCAGCCAAAGCCAAGAGTATAACTGGTTCATTCCATCCACTGTGTCTCAAATTCACAAGCTTAGGTCACACAAAGCTCCCGAAGACCTTAGATGCCTTTTGCTTGGCAGTGTCAGGCACAGGACCTAAAGCAATAATACAATTTACAAAGAAGGAGTCTTCAGTTCTCAACTTCTCACATTTTTCACAAGTTATTTGATATTAAAAGAAATATAGGAATATAGTACCTTTGCAGTTGTCACCATCAAAAGGACTGCAAAAACAATTTATAGCACATCATTGTCTTACCACACCAGGGTGACCAGATTTTTAGACCCAAAACTAGGACACATTTTTTTTCACTAATCACAGTACATTTGACCTGATTAAGATACAAAAAAGTTTCTAAAAGCTGTACAATTTTCTGTCATGCGGGTTAATTCAAAGTACATGACACTAGGGATTATGTTTTAAATTTGAATGATGGCAATTTATTAATAAAATAATGACATCATAAAACTTTTAGTGACAAAATTCTTTAGACAGATGTGTTTTAAGTCTCCTATGCTTTTTTAATCGGTTAAAATGGGAACAACTGGGACATATTAGTGGTTTGACAGATATGTCTTGGGACATGGGACAAGGAGCCTAAAACTGGGACTGTTAAATTGGGACACCTGATCATCGTACATTAAATAAAAATTTCAACGTCCTAATTGTGGCTACTGAAAATCTCAAATGGCTAGTAACTTTTGAAAAACACTTGCCACAGAGGCCAGTGAGCAAAGAAGTTAGTGCCAAGCTCTGTAGGTTACCACAGAGTAAACGTCCCAACCATGTTTTTGACCTGTATAAAACATTTCACTATTTCTTGAAATTGTTGTCTTATGTGATCTATATAAGGAAAACTGAAATTCTTGTTGCAATAATCAACACACGATACAAATTTGCAAAATACGTTGACGATCTCACTTTACGCTTAGCCTGACGCATTTTTTTTTCTTGTCTCTGATTGGCTGAAATTAACTCGTGACGTCCTCACAAATCTGACAATTGAGCTACAATTCAACAATTTAAAGCCTTTAAACTTATTATCTTATAGACATGTGTATGATATGATGTTATGTAAAATGGAAATCCACGTTGGCCTAAGTGACAAATATGACATTTATGCTAACATGCTAAAACCACCGTACACCGTTATCTGCCCTGTATCAGAAAACCATTACGCATAAGTGCGCGACATACGTAGAGCGCGTGTAACTCTGCTGGACTGTGTTTCTTTAAGAATGTAAGGTGGGTGAGCCCCTTTTCCTGACGCACGCCTGGTATGCAAACATAAATTTAGCAGCAACGTGTTTGCTGGTGGAACAAAATATCTGGAAGCGGCCGTGAAGTGTCATGTCGTCTCCGGCAGCTCTTGGCTCTGCTGTGCTCGCTCACCCCGCGCATTAGCTGCACACAGAGGGGAAGAGGAGAGGCGGCACGGCAGCGGTGACACAGCCGACACACTCAGCGGGACATAAGCGGGAGGGTACCGCACAGTTGTGGCTCCACACTTTTCCACTGAGCGTCAGAGAGATGACAGGAGGCTGGCTGTGGACGTTTGCACTGCTGCTTCTCACGGTCTGTGTGAAGGTAGGACGCACTTTTCCATTCACAAAATCTGAGCCTGTCTGCTGTAGATAAACGCTGTCAGTCGTGGCTTTAATGGGACCGTTTATTGGGACAGTAACGAGACACCTGTTGCTTACGCTTATCTCCTGCGCCTAAAAAAGGAGTGACTTTGAAAACAGGAGCTCAGGTGATTTTGGTGCTATTAATGACACTTGATGAGAAATTAGGCTGGTTTTAATGACTATAATAATCATATATCCTAATACATCCTTATTGGTCAGTACTAAACAAGGGCTGACAAAAAAGAGCTGAGTCGTGAGAGTAATTCAGATCTAAATTTATGATTATTTGCTAGGTAAATCCAAGCAGGACAATATCAAGAAAAAACAAAACAAAACAACGGAATGACTAGTATTAAACTACAGTATAAATTAATTAATTTAAACTACAAGTTACTGTCTTCAGAAACATCTTGTTTTACAAAAGGTTTTGAAACTGAGCCTTTTCCTTGTCTGCGTGTGAGCATGGAGTCATCTTTCAAAGGGACACCATTTATCAGTCCCTCATTGACCCCGCTCTGAAAATCAGCCTACTCAGCTTGTACAAGTGTTATCTGCTCATGGCTCCATATAGACCAGCAGCATCCTTCCTGTCATGTTGCATAAAGGTACAGACTTAAGTGTTGGTCTGGAAACAAATTTAAGGTCCCCATTCAAACAACAGGTCATGATGTCAGCATGTGTAAATGACCACGACAGGTGCTAATGGCACTTCAAGGTGGTTTGGCCTGTAGACACTCCGGCTGCTATTTAGCCCAGCCGCTTGAACTGTAATTAGTGTGTCAGTGACAGAGGACCTTGAAGGTTTGGGACTCTTTCTAGGGCAATGTCCTGTGTTGTCCTGAATGTGTGTGTGTGTTTGTGCACTGGTTAAGGGTTATCCATCTGCTTGGCACTAGCTTTGAAGATGTTTGAAAGCTTCTCTTTAAAGAAACTTAGACTCCTACAGCACATCTTTCATTAATGCTCCACTGTTATTGCACTGCTGTTAGCGTCACTAGCTGCATTTGTTATAACCACAGCAGCTAATACAACTTTGACCTGACATGTTTTAGGGTGAGTGTATGTGTCTGTGTCAGCCCTGCGACTAACTTGGCATTGTCCAGGATGTACCCCTCTTTAAGCCCTAAGTAGCTGGGATAACCTCCCATAACCCATAGTGAAGAATGAATGTTTTTGTCCTTTGTCTCCTACTCCCTGTGGTTACAAATTACATACAAGTGAAATTTAAACATGGTATAAGAATGCAGTGGCTGCTATGTTGTCATGTGTGATAAGCAATCCAGTGCTGTTATTATGTTTCTTGTGGCAATTAGTGTCTGACATGTTTGGTCGTAGACTGTTATGTTTTTGGCACTTGCTTATGTGTCACAATTGTTCTCTTGGTTGTTTAGCATCTGCCACTTGAAAGATGACAAAACCAGTTGCCAACTCACTGACAAGCTTTCCCATCTGCCCGTTGTGTACAGCATGAGTCAGCAGCAGACATGCATCTCTTCTCACACTCCTGAGTGACCCATAGGCCCAAGTCCTCCCGCGGCTCCTGCTCTGCACTGGCCTTTTCCCTTTCATGTTCACTCCTGGGTCAGATTCTCTGTGTTCACCGAAGAATGGGACTCTATTTTTGTGTGTATGGCTGTTGAAGCAGTGATTTGTACAAGTGTGCCAAATGGCCTGTGGCTCTGTAGCCCTAAATGGAATAGGCTTTCCTTTGTGGGTGACATAATGATATACGGTATTGTGAAAAAGTCTTAGACATGTTTTTAACAAAGGCTAAGAACAAAGAAAGGTGTATCAATGTACAAAAATACACCAAATCAAAAAAAAAAAAGAAGAAAAAAAGTCAAAACTAGAAGCACTAGAAGACAAAGTAAAGCTCTGCCAAGGAACTGATGCTATCTTGCAATGGTAAAGATATAGCACCCACACCTGGACACACACTTGAAAAGTGTTTTAGTTCAGGGATAAATGCTCTTTCCATTGTGCCTCAATCCTCAATGGTAAAGAATCTATTAAAACTAATAATTTATTAGTGCGTGAAGTTAGCACAATCCCTTAAAACGCTCCTGGATCTAAACAGTGACGGATCCACACCAAAATTTATAATTTTGTCCTTGGCTCAATACTGACATTTCCTGAAAATAACCAAAAACTTTGTATTTATTAAAGCACTCTTTGTTAACAACATTTTTCATTCCTGTCTGAAACGTTTGCATAGTACTGTCCCGCAAGTCATTCCTGGCGGGTTTAGCTGGTCTCTCTTCTGTCTTCTTCTTGCCCAGCTCTGAGACTTCCAGAAACTTCACTTTTAACAGATGAAGATTTAAAGGTGGCACTGCCCTCCAAAGACAGCAAAAATCCCTTTGAATGCTAAGACTGAGTTATGCATTGACACCTGCTAAGACTAGAGAGCAGAGCAAATCCCTTTTTACATGCTTTGATTGAATTCTCTTTTGGCGCTCGCCTCTCTTTGCTTTCCACTTAAACAGAAATGTTTTGGTATTTTTGTAGTGCAAAAAATTTCAGCATGTCGAATTTGTTTGGACTTGGGATAATATTGGATAATAAATTAAATTAGGTTAAGCCTTTAAAAGCATTATCAGCGAACGTCAGGGTTTGATTTACTCACTTAATAGAGCAACCAAACCGAATTTGACAGCCAAACACTTACAAGTAGTTGACATTTTTCCTGCGTTTGGGAATTGATGATGAATAATGTGCTCTAATTGGCATGTGCGTTAGTCAGCTTCCAGACAATTCCACAGCTAATGCAGCCCATGCCTTCCCTCTAATTACTCAGCTAGAAAGGAAACAGGCCAGAAAAGCATTAGATTTTGATGTTTTGTCAAGGAAATGGTTCTTTCAAAAATTGCAGTGATCAAAGTGCGTTGGAGTCTTCGGGATGGGACGAGTCTGGGGTCCGACGGCAGGATTAAGTGGGGTCACATCGTGCAAATAGTCCCAGGTGAGCGTCCATCAATGACAACCTATCTGCAACACGTGTCTCGTCTAGATCACTTAATCACAAAGACTGCAATCTATACAATTAGGGCTCACAAGTGCCTTTGTTGTGGAATGGGAAATGTATTAATTTGAAGAGGTCCCGTTTGAGAAGTAAAGAAAAGGGCTTCATAGAACATCTGGCCAGTGATGGATGGATAGAGCGAGTTTTTGGAGTGCGTTAACAAGACCGAATGTTTTCAGTTACTGCAAAAAAACCTCCATACTCATCTCATTGTTCCCATCTGGCCTTAATATGTGGATTGAGACTGGAAGTGTGTGTGTACAATGTTACTTTGAGTCCAAGGGCAGAATTAACTGGTATAAATAGCCAAGGTACCCACAAAATGTTTCACTTTTCATTCAGGGCTCTTAGCATTCCTGGCCCGGCAGCAGTGTTCCTTGTGTGTCCTACTCAGGTGCGCTGACTGGGGGATGCTGCTCTTCCAATCCCGGGACCTCCAGAAAGCAGGCATTCATCCCGCTTGAGCCGGGCCAAAAGGAAGTAGCTTCATACTATCCTCAAGAGGCCAAGCCATGAAACTCCTGCAGCTTCCAGACTCAACTAAAGCCTGGTTTTTAGCGGTCCTTACAAGAATCTAATGGCCAGACGTGTTGGGAAGAATCACTGCCAGTTGTTTGAGCTTAAACCAAAATCAGAACCAGAGAGGAATTTCCTTAAGTAAATTCATGAAACCAAATTTGGCTGTCTGTCCAATGGGATGAGTTTGCCTCGGCTTTCCAGTGCTGAATGACACTTTTTAACAAAACCTGACTTGGCACATTTTGGTCTTTGCACTTTTGCAATCTCATTTTCAAGTTAACATCGGGAATTAATGAACAAACCAGCCCCATCTCACGTCCAGATCTTGTGAAACTTAATAGTGTTGTTTTGCCTTTCAATCACTTAATGTCGAGCTTTCATAACATGCTGTGACTGAACACTCAAAGCAACCACTGCCAGTAATCGACATAGCTTTTTGGATTCATGTTTCCTTAATGTGTTTGCAAAAGGCCATGTTATTCAAGCCCCAGTATCGGAATGCATAATGAGTTTTGGTGAGTTTCTGTGGCTTTGAAATGGTAATTATTTTAATATGCCACATGCAACATTTATTTTATTGAAGAGTAATTCGCCCACTAGCTCTTGCCTTAATCCACCCACTGCCAAAGCTTAATGCTGGAAAAGTGGATAGAGGCAAGGCTGGGACAAAGGGGAAGAACTGAGTGGGTGGGACTGAGTGGGAGGCGGGGCCTGGATCTGTGATTGACAACATTCATCTTCATCAGCTTATTACCATTAGGGGTTGTGGGTGGCTGTAGCCTGTCCCAGCAACTATGGGCCTTAGGCGGGGTACATCCTGGACAATGGCCAGTCAGTCGTAGGGCTTCATAGCTGTCAGCACACTGTAACCGACTGAGAGGACTGGGACAAGAGCGCAAGGATGTGGGAGGCAGCAGCAGGTGTAGTAATTTGGAGACAATACTACATCATAATTCTCTAGGAACAAATAAATGGAAGTGTAATGTGACATTTAAACAGTTTCTACTAAAATGTCAATAATCAAAGGATCATAATCAGTGAGACGTAGCCCAATTTTTACAGCTTATCATCTAAAAAAGTTGTGTAAGGGGTGGGTTTCTCTTTAAGCAGGGTTTAAGCATTGATAAAAACTTCCAGTAGATGGCAACATAACAGCAGATGGATTACTTTTAAGGTCGGGTTAAACATTGCTGGCTTCAGTAGCTCCAGGTCCACGTCTGATATTGAGCCATTGTGATTTTGCAGGTGGCTGCCCCCCGTCCTCTCCCTGCTTCCTGTTTGGCCCCGTGTGACCATATTTGTTCCCTCATCATGAGGTTTATTTGTCATTGCCGAGCTTGAAAGACTCTGGCATCCTGTCCCCCATCAGCGTGATTAAGCGTTGTTGTTTTATCCTGTTGTGTGTTCCAGCTCCTCTCTCCGTGCATCATCTGGACTGCACATTTCTCACACAGATGAATGCAGAGCCACACAGTGCAGCAGTGCTGTCGCCGCTTTGGCTTATAGAAGTGAATCCTGGCTTTTTAATGTCCCGGCCTTGACCTTGGACTGGGTCTAGTTGTGGGTTAGGAGCTGGGGGGATTTGTGATGGTGCTAACAAGAGGGGACAAGAAGCACTTAGGTCCCGTAATGATGCCTGATAATTAGAGGAGAGGTTAGGTAGGAGGTGTATGTTTGTCAGGGTGTTGAAGGGAGGACAGTCAGGAAATCCGATCACTACAGAGGAAGCAAGAAAGATGGGAGGAAAATGGTGCCAGTAAGGTCATGAAAGAAATACAGCAGGGGAAAAAGACACAGTGGTACAGGTTTTGATAGAGAGGAGGTAAAAATAGTAATCTTAGACTTTTTATCTTAAAAAAAGTATCCTTCAAGTCACACGTTGTAAGCTACAGGGACTGTAATAATATCATATTATTTCTATTTATATATGGCTGTTTTCTATTTGTGTTATATGTAACTTTTTTATTCCCAACTGGTCAAGTAAGTACAGTTTTTACATTAAATATATATATTGAAATGTATTTTTAATGTATAAAATTATAAATGACTGACCAGTGATTGCTGTTTTGTACTGATAGATATACTAGTGATACAATTGCAAAATAATTAAAAAAATAGTTGTAGAGATACAAGGATTGTGCAGAAGAGCAACAGGCAGACTTTTCTTGTGGCTAGTATAATTAATACCAGCTTTTTCAGGGTTGCACATTGAACTAATAAATAAAAGGAAGATATCAATCAAATCTACAAAAACTGCACCACAGCTGTTGATGGAGAGATAGTGCTACATTCGAGTATACAAAGAAGATATTTATTGTGTGATACCGACGTGGATTGAATGTAACCAGAAATAAAGTGGACACAGACTGACACAAGGGCGTCATAGAGCTGGAAAAGAAAGGAGTATTGATGGGGTGAGAGGGGAACGGTTACATGAAGCATGCTCAGAGACCAAAAAGGTCAAACAGAAGAAAAGTAGAAGAAAACCATCAGTGAGAAATAAAGCATCCCAGTGAAGCGTCTTGGAATAACGAGAGGAGGATTCGAAGGTCGGTTATCGCTATCACTGACCCTACTACTCCTGGGAAACTGTAAAAGGCGGTTACATATGAGGGAAAATCAGCATGTGGACAGCTAAATCTGCAGTAGGGGTGATTGACTGAGGGTCCACATTGCCGGAGTCTGGCAGGGTCTCCATGGCTGGCTGCGGTCTGTGTTTGCAAAGCTAATGATGCTTCCTGGGGTTCTCACATCTGCTTCCCTCGTGGCCACATGTGCTCTGAGCCACAGCTAAACACAGCACTAAACACTTGGTAACAAATGAGGTGCTGTTTGGATTAGTCTATCCGCCTACAGAAGCAGATTCCTCAGCAATGGTGCACACACAACAGAAATAAATAAATAGATGCAATGCTACAAAGTCAGTTTAAATATATTTTTCCACATTAAAAGTGAAATTAAGGCCTCTCTATTTAAGCTACATGTGAAGTGTGTAGGTAAGTACGCAGCCTTGTGACTTGTGTATGTGTGGCGTGACTGCAGAAGCCAAAAGGTTCATCTGCTTTCCTAATTCCCAGGCTGCTCTCGGGGATTTACCTCGGCCACTGTGGCCTTTGTGAATTGCATTAACACACACTGTGACACTGTAACTGCCATAGAGTAGACCGGCCTGGGACTTGTGTGGTCTGGATCACATGTGCCAAGTTCAGTAACATCTATAGTGGTTACCATGGACGTTTATTATTATTCTGGGTGGCTTGGAGATGGAGGGGTGAGGGAATCCAACTATTTAAAAAGTCCAGAAATTCTTATACAGTTGCAGTGTATTCAAGATTATTTAATTGTTACACGTCCTTTGTATACATAATTTACATCAATTTGAAAATAATGATAAATGCCGATACAAGGTTTGTGCAAAATGGCAGGTTTAGACTATTGACGTGCCTCATATACCAGCTTTTCCCCAAAGTTTTAGATTAAACTAGAAAACAAAAAGGCTAATTATTATTCTTTATTTAATCTTTTTTGCTTTTTCCTGTTGGGAGTTGTGGGCGGCTGGAGCCTTTCTAGCAACTATATGTCTTATGCGGGGTACACCCAATGATCACTTAGTTGCAGGGCTGACACAGAGACACACACTGACAGACAACCACGCACTCTCACATTTATTCACTAAGGGGAATTTAGATTAATCACTATTATCAATCAGTTAAAAATGGCGCCACTGCTTTTGATGAAATGACTGTATTAGTGCTTTTGTTGATTGAGATATTGGTAATATTTACATCTTATCTACATGTAAGCTTGTGATACTGTTCCTATTCTACAGCCTAATCCAAAGACTGTCTTAGTTAATCAGGGTATTTTCTGTGTGACAGCCAGGAAAGGTCAAAGCATGTCTGACCTGGGGGGGTCACACTGAAACATAGCTGTCCAGTACTAGATATAACTCCAGGCTTTAGAAGGATTAACAATTGATGGAAAAGCCTTTTCTGCTCATATACTAATGCAACAAGTCACCTGTCTCCTTTGCTGTGCTAATCTTACAAGTTATATCTTCAAAGCTTCAGACAAAACTGTGCTGTTTTCTCGTGGCAGGTGTGAACTTTAACTGAACCTAACTATAAACTTTAAATGACCTGCTTGGATTTTTATGTTCCTGCACAGTCTTGTCGTTATCATGTTGCACAATGATAGATTTCTTGACCTCTGCAAAATAATTATCTGTATGAGAAAAATGCACCTCGAGGTCACAGTTGTTTGAGTCTTTCGCCTTGCTAGGACCTCCGTGTTGCATTTGAAGTCCCGCTGTGGAATTTGGCCCGGCATACCTCCACCTGGTGACATCATCTGCCCCAGCTCTGCTCCAATTGGGCGATATGTCCCACCACTGTCTCTCGCGTTGGGTCTAGCTTGTTCCAATCTGTCGTCCCGTCGGTATGAATCCTCTCAACGCCTTCCCCCTCCCCCGCCAGCTCCAACCCTGTCTCCATGATGACAGGTATGCAGCTCCGAAACTATTTGGCAACCGTGACCTGGAAAAGTGCACATTTGACATTGAGCGTGTCACTCAGTCTTCATCTTTCCCCCCCTCGCTGCTCTAGTGCTTCACTGTTTTTACATAAGGCCTTTTGTGTTATCGGTGGGATTCTCATCTGAGCTTGATTTGGCTCATAGTTGGAATAGCTGGGATTGTGGTGACCAGGTGGCCTGAAAAGCCACCTAGATGTTATGGCAGATACTGGAGTCAGTTCTTATGAAAGCTCCTGTAGTGCTCCTGCCGTGTCATTTAAGCTCAATAGTGACAGATATAGATAGTCAAGAAAGACACTGCTCAAATGTTTATTATATGTCTTTTTGCAGGCAGGGACCCCTCACAGAAGAGAAAAAATCCCAAGGACCCCCTTCTAGTATCCTGCGATCCTGATCAAATGACTTATGTGGTGCATCACAATCACCAGGAGTTTTACATGTCTTACATATTTTTACTTTAAGAAGGTTTCTTTGTACTGAATACATAATGTACAAATAATTCAACCAACACTAAGTTAATTGCTGTATGTTTTGTCTGTTGTTTATGTCACGGATGAAAGTGCATTCTCAGTTTTCCCCAGCTAAACCCCGTGACCTGTCTATAATAAATTCTCCCTGTGTTTATGATCTGCGTTCACTTCCTCCTTCCCACACACACCAAAATATCCTCGCGGGTTTTGCATACTTGGCACAGCGCTGGTTCTGTCTTGATCGTGTAATGATTTGCCCGTAACGATTACTGTCTCATGCGATGATGGAGCGGTTCGTACCTGTCCCACGTTGAGCCACATTCCTACTGTAGCCTCCTGCCAATCACTGCTTAGCTAACGTCTCATATTGACGTGTGTCTGTCGGCAGGTCACGCTGTTGCTGATACTTTCACTCAGCGCACATTAAGGTACTCTTTGGGGAGAGTACACACCATTTGTCCTTTATGTCAGTCAGTCAAGCTCACAATAACTGCTTAGGGCAATGTAGATTCAATCCACAGTGCTATTGTGTCTCTTTAAGGAAAGAAACCCACGCAGGCTATGTAAGGATACAGAAGACACTGTTTTAACCACTTTGGAGGATTCATTTTCAACACATAAAACAGCAGGGTGGGCAATTTAAGAGCTCGAAAGGGCATTGGTCAGGTCATTCCCCATTGTCAAAAGTGGTATGAAGTTAAATTTATTTAATAAGTCCCAAGAGTCCCTAAAATGTGGAAACCTGTGCTCTTGTAATGTTCAGAAAGTTGGTAAACCAAAACAGAGACTGCGCTCCTGCACAGAACACTGTGGAACAGCACTGAAGCCAAACCATTGCATATCTGTTGTATGCTTATGTAACCGGTCTCAGTGCATGCTAACAGGCTAACAGCTGGCGGACCTAACCCAATACACAGGGAACACTTAGGATCTGGTTGTTACTGCAACCAAGTAAACAATTTTGTGTCATTATTTAACAATACAATAAGGGCCAGAGATTGCACTTAAACAGAGAAACTGTACAAAAACAAAAACAGAAAAGGGAAGCAAAGTGAAACACAACTGGGCAAAGCATTCATGCAGTGTTAACTGAATTGGAGATAATTATGGCATGGCATGAGGTAAGCCTTTAAGTTATTGTCTCTTTAATAGTGACAGTTTACTGTAAATGGCTGTAATTTCCACATGCCTTCCCCATACAGCGATCTATCAGTGTGAACAGTGCTGTCCTAAACAAAACAAACCATTTTATATATTTAAGAAGAAAGACTCCATTCATTTTAAATACTGTGGAGTTGTTCCCATTTCAATTGTGTCCAAGTATGATTGGACCTGATCGATTGCCTTGTTAGTGTTTTCATAGCCATTACAAAGACTGCACTTAGAGCCGCAGAGAAGACAAATGAGGCTATGTATCCTTACGAGGTGACACACTAAAACTAAAGCTAATCCAAACTGGATAATGTAACTGGAAAAAGCAGTTTCAAAGTGGGCAAGCTTGTTTCCCACAGCTCACAGCATATTAATCAAGACGCCAAATTCGCGACAGTTGTTTGATCAATCAGTTAGCCATTTTGTCCTAGTATACTATAGTTGCACCTAAATTGCATAAGAGCAGAGGGCTTTTCACATAACGGCTTAGGAATTTATTGCATTTGCCCAAAGCCTACAACATGCCAGGATCTCACCTCATTTTGCTTGGTGTTAATATTACGAAGTGTGGCGGTAATTGCAGTGGCTAATCTATGCTGACAACAAATATTTTTGCAGCAGAATATTTTCCTGACTGAGCTTGCAGACCGCTAATTTATGTAGCAGATGTGGATTTGGGCAATGCTAACATAACATTTAGCTTCATAGAGCGGCATAATACTGAAAGACGGCTGTGCAAATTTCACATTGAGACAATGTTATTCTTTTTAAGTGGCTGTTGATGCAGTGTTTTAGATCCTTCAAAATAAAAGATTATCATTTATAAGTTATATAAAGTTGTATTGCAGCTGGAGTGGTCCAAATTAATTAGAACTACTTGTAGTCAAGTATTTTTTTGTCACTTCCAAAGTGGATACCATGGCTTATGATTGCATTCAAAGCAGCAGCAGCAATGTATAGTAGTAGCAATAGTAGTAGTAATTGTGGTTGCAGTAGCAGACACAGAATTTGTAGTAGTAAGGGTAGTAGTATTAGTAGAAGCAGCAGCAGTAGTAGTAGCATTAGTAGTAGAAGCAGCAGCTGTGGTAGTAGTAGCAGTAGCAGTCATAGTAGTAGAGGTAGTACTATTAGTAGTAGTAGTCATACCAGCTGCAGTAGTACAAACAGTAGCAGTAGTTGTAGAAACAGCACCTGTAGTAGTAGTATCAGTATTTTTTTTTTTTTTACTGTCCTTCCAAAAGTACTTTCTAGCATGGCCGTACTCCCCATAGAGGTCACAGAGGACTGGACCTCAGTATTTTTCTATTGCTAGACCAAACCAGATCTAAAACCGTGCAAAAAACAGGTCTAAACCAGGTCTAAACCAGGACTAAACCAGGACTAAATCAGGACTAAACTGGCTGTCAACATAATGGACATGAATATTTCTAAAATCCTGTGTATGGCCTTGCTTTTTAGTACACTTTACACTCAGTCCTTCTTATTTTCTTTTCAGAAATCCAGAGTAATCACAGCAAACCATCTGCCTCCCAGTGTGCAGTGATTTGTCATTTAGCATAGGTTTTACGCCACAATCCTCTCCATTTATCCAGGCTTTGGAATGGCACAAAGAGCATACTGGCTTGTGATCCCTTGTGCCGGGATTACTTCATTCAAGTAATATCTTTGTTGAGTACTTTTACACATAAAGTAACAGCACTTTTACTTGAGTACTTCCTCCACCCCTGTGTAGCAGCAGCTGTTAAGTAAGCAGAGCTGTAGTATCATGCAGGTGTGTTCGCCGATATACAAAGCCGTGAGGAGGATGTAGGTTCATGTTCAACAATGTGTGCCAAAAGTGTCTCACTTGTCTCCATTCATTTTTTCCCCTGTGTGCAACCATGTGTGTCTGAAACACAACCTCGGGAGATGCATGCTCCAACTTGCACTTATCTTTTAGTACTCTCTGAAAGTAAATATGTCAGTATAGGCTTACATAACTATCTTTAATCCACTCTAATGTATTTGATTTCTGCCTGTCTATGTAAAGACTGTATCAAAATAAGTGCATGCAGCCACACTGGCGTCAACAGTTGGTCTGGAAGGTAGCTATAGTTGTTGTTAGCTTGTTTTTAAAGACAAAAAGAAGGAAGAGTGGCTGTATTATGTGGACCTAGTGAAATTAGCTGTTTTTTTGTGTGAATGCAGAACAATGTCTGGATCCAGGGGTTTTTGAAAGCATTCTGTACCATTGCTAAATAGGTTCAGAAATACTACCTTCAGTCACAAGGGGTCAGTAAACAAAGTGCAAATATTTGTTTGGTGGATTGTTTAACGTGAGGTATAATAGCTTTGTGACTAATGGATTGGGTATTTACCCATTTACCCTTGAAGATCCCCAGTTAGGAGTCTGTTTCTTCACCATTGCAAGGTAGGACCAGCGTCTGAGCTAAACATAGGATCCATGGAATTATTTTAAGAATAAGATTTTGCATTTGATATTTCTACTCATTTGTGTTTGTAGGCTACATATAAGCATAATTTTCAAATATAATAGCCAAATGCTTTAAATTTTGAATTTAGTATGAACTGAAATAAAGCACACTTTTGGGACTAGTCTAAGCATCCAGTCATTACTCTTGAGGTTTGTACATCATTTTTCAAACCTGAAGGTTACAGTACCTAACTCTGATGCAGTAAATCACTTTATTTTTCTTCCTAATGTATTTTATCCTTTGCACTTAGCACTTCATCAGCTGTCTCACGCAGGTCCTCCTGATCCCTGCTCTTGGGTCTTGGGGGTTCGTCCACAGGCGCTCCCTTTTCCTGGCTCTGAACCACTTCCGCTCTCGGGGCTTCCTGCTCCTCTCAGGTCAAACACAGAGAGCATTTAGTAGGGATGACCATGGCATTTCTGACCACACCCTTTGGGCTTCTCCTTCCGCTGCAGTGCGCTGATGAGTGGCGGTATAAGCTTTGAACCAAGAAGAGGGCAACACCATTTCTTTAACCGCAATAGTTGTAATTTGTCAACTTTAGGTTAAACGCAGACTATTAGTGTTAGCATAATCCAGCCACAAGGGGTCACAAGCCCATGTACTGTTTGTACCAGTCCCAAGCCTGGAAAATGGAAAGAGTTGCATCAAGAAGAGCGTCCAACTTATGCCAAATCACTATGCACAGAACTGGACAGTAGGAGGCAGGTGATTTTCTGTGGTGACCTGTGAAAGGGGAAAGCCAAAAGGAGGGAAATGTTAGCAATCAGCATACATACATTACCTCACCATGAAAACTGTGTGTTTTAGTTTAGTTATATCCAACTTTTTAAATAAAATCTGATTGGATGTTAACCCCCATGTTGATTAAAATAGTCTTGACAATGTTTCCAAATGTTCAAATAAATTTATGTGTAAATTGAGTGAATGTTTTTCTTTCCACTGTACTAATCCAGGTCGTTGCATAGACTTGACCCATGTTCTCCCCAGCTCACGAATGCAAATGAGCTCACTAATCACATTCGTGCACGCAAAGGACAACAAGACTCCACTGTAGGTATAGGGCTAGCTGTCAGTCAGTGTCTAACCTGTCAAAAGCAATATGTGTTACAAAGCTATGCAAAAGACTATTGCTGTAGCTACATGTGAAACCCAGTGAGCTGCTAAGGCCTCATTGACCCTTCACTATACTGGGTGATGTAAGGACAAGACCCACCACTTGTATCTAATTAATATAAGCCTCACCCGATTGTTGTTTTGCTCTAGGCATTCAATCCCTTCTGCATCATCAAATATATTATACTGTTATTTCATCTGCCTTTCTGGCCAACATGACATAAATGCAGAGATTTTGTTTGGAAAAATAATTGGGTTGTGTTTACTCTCAAAAAGCAACATAAAATGCAGCAGAACAATTAAATGCATAAAAATGGTTTTGAGCCCAATGCTGTAATTAAATTGAAATCCATTGGTTTAATTATTTGCTCCAAATGAATGTGAACTATGCTGAAATATTTATTAACTAAAAAGTCAATGCCAAACTCTCTCCACTGTTTTTTTCCATGTGTGGAAAACATTTTATTATTCTTATTACTGACTAATTTAGGTTGCACAGTTGATCCAAGAGGCAAATACCATTAAATAAAAGTCTACAATGAACTTTCAAGCCATTAACAGCCTGTTTGCATTTCAGTAGTTTATACCTATAATGAGTTCCAATCTGAAAAGCTGTTTTTTCAATTTCAGAACACAGAAAGCAACCCAGAGGCCCTGTCTTGCAGTGGTAAAGATATAGTGTCGAGACCTGGATTTGAAATAAGGATGTTTTTGTTCGGGAGTACATAAGGTTAAGGTAGATTTTATTGTCCCCATAGGTAAATTTGTTCTCTTCATTTGAGATGCAGTAAGCGACTGGGGATCCTTCTCCAGATCTTAAGCCAGAATCCTGGTCTGAAGTACATAGCTTAGAGGATTAGCCTATTGTACATGTTTTAGGTTGATGGAGGAAACCCAGACACAGGCAAAACATGCAAACTCCACTCAGAAGGGCCCCACATGGTCTGGGAATCGAACCTGGAACTTTCTTGCTGTGAGGCAAGAGCGCTAACCACTTTGCTACTGTGCTGCCAATGCACATGATATATCCATTGAGCTACAAAGCCTTTTTATAAAAACTCCAGCAAAATCAAACAATTACTGCTTGAGTTAACTGACAAACAAATCAACTAATGCCAGCAAAAACATCCTTGTAGGAGGTAACAACATTGCATGCTTACTTTGGATTGACCACTGAACAATATCTGCCTGTACTTGAAAGAGACAAAAGTTTTATTTCTCCCGTCCTGGGGTTACATTACCTGGAAATTACATCTAAAACATTTCATTTTTCAACATTTGCACCAAAGTAAAAGCGGTGTAACTCTTTTTTTCCCCCTGTCATCACATCTCTAAACCTGTCAGCATTGTCAGTGCCAGCACACCCTCCCCTCCCATCGCTCGGCCTGTCTAACTTTCTCTGTCCTCTCCGTGACCTATAATTCCCTTCTTCCTGACCACCTAACTCTTAAAGATTAACAGAGTGCTCACTACCTGTCCACCTGCTCGAGGCATCAGATTTACGGGCATCGGGCTAATCTCTCGGGTCTAGTTGGTTCTTTTGGTCTTTGGAAATGGAAACACAGTACATGGCCAAGGGCATGTACTGTGTTACCAATTTCCAGAGGGATCCGTTATTGGGGCGGCTATTGTTCGGCGTGGGAGGCCACCTGTATCAATATCAAGACATTTTATGTGCCAGATGCAATGTGGTCGGATATCATGTTTTCTTGGCATTACTGTGAAGTTATATTGTCTTGGTTGTGGACAGAGGAACAAAAAAATGGTTGCCTCGACCAAGATGTTTTCTCAGGCGTTGGTTTGTTAGCTAGATCAGTAGTTCCCAACCTTTTTTGTCTTGTGTACCCCCTGGGCTTTTTTTTACACCATAAGTACCCCCTTACACTTTACTTTAAAAAACATGGTCACATAAAAAATCAGTTTTTATTAGAACAAAGACATTTTATACTTACTTTTTTGTAAATTTGCTTCAATAGTTCAGTATGAAAAGCTTGCAAATATTTTTTAATCATCTTAATAAATTCTGAAATAATTTAAAGTACCCCCGGGAAAGTGCTCACATACCCCTAGGGGTCCCCGTACCCCTGGTTGGGAAACAATGAGCTAGATAACTAAGTAATGGTTGAAACATTTTTAGGAAAGGTCAGTACCTGTCCAATAAATTAGTAAGTAAGTAATTTTTGGTTTGGGACCTTTTAAAAGGATTTGCGACATAAGAATACAGTATTGTAGAAGATATTGACTTCAATCACAAGGTGTCAAGAAAGGAACAAAAGCTTAATTTCTGTAGATTCATTAACATTGTGAGAAATAAGCATTTACCCCTGAACTAGAAGATCCCCGGTTTGAGTCCAGGTCTAGCACTATATCTTTACCACTGAGAGCTACAGTAGGACATGGATGTGTAGGAATACAGCTTTAGCGTAGGTCTTTCGACACACATTTAGTGGTGACACTCGAAGCTTGAACTTGACCCCCCTTTGACTCCAGACATAGCCCCGGGACCTTCGCGTCACTTAGTTATCTTTGACAATTTAAAAGCTGCAGAATTTGACCCCGCTCTCTGTCCCGCACGCCAGCAACAATGGACCTCTGCCTCGGCCGCATTTTGGAGGTTTTGGTTTGCACGAGCAATTTTGGGGCTATCAGATTGAAACTTAAGATGTCAATTCAGAAGTCAGGAATTTCTAAAAGGGGTGCATTTTTTTTGGTCCTATTCTTAATGTTCAAATGAAAACCCTTGGGCCAAATGAGTCTCTATCACAATGGAGGTGAAGATGGCACTTTGAGAGGCTGCCGGCTTAAATGTCCCCATTGTTTGAATAACCCCAGTCCTCAACAAAGCTGCTCGGGTATTTAGGTGGTCTGAATGCTTTTGATAAGAGCATATTACATTTCCATAAAGAGATAAGTTTTATTGATGCGGTGTAATGTGATCTCATTCATTTTGCTGTTATCTGCTTTGTGCATAAACTCAACAGAGCTTTGGATATTTAGTTTTCAGGCTCTGGTAGCTCCCCAGTGCATTCATACAGTACTGGTTTACCTGCTGTATCTAGAATTAATAACCTTTCATTGTTTTTTTTTTTGTTTTTATTTAGAAGTACTTGATGGATGCAGACCTCTATTAAGGCAATGGCCCTATCTCGCAATGCTGAATTTAAACTGAATCTTTTAGTTCAGGGGCAAATGCTCTATTAATTGAGCCACAAAGCCGTTGCACACACACACACTGGTAAAAAACCCCAAAACTGTCCAATACTGACCTCTTGTGGATGGAGTTTATATTTTTTGACCATATCTCGCAATGGTACCGAACATAGCTGCTGAGGTATTTTGGTGGGCTAACTGTTTCTGATAGGATCATATTATATTTCCATGAAGAGATATGTTTTATTGATGCAGTGCAATGCTGTCCCATTCATTTTAGACGTGGTGTTATCTGCTTTGTGCATAAACTCAGTGCAGCTTTTGATATTTAGTTTTAGGGTCTGGTAGCTACACTCCGCCTCCCATGTGCATAGATACTGTACCGGATTACCTCCATTTCTTATTCTATCCGCCGCTAAATTTAAATGATTTATGTGACAACCTCCTGTCTTTTAGTGTGTTACCATTGTAAGTCAAGCATGATAAATCTTCCCAAAAATCTCTTGGCGCTGCAGGTTGGAAGTGTGCAAAGTATGTGCAGAAACACTTTGCACAATCCCTACCTGTTCCTCTTGACAATAAACCTGAATTCAGTGCCTTGACTTGAGTGAGGGATAGCTTCCAACCATTCGATATGCTAAACTGCCTACTTGACTCTACTACTACTACAGTTTCATGCCACCTGGGATTTTTACTCTTCACTCCAAATAATAATAAAAAGCTTACACAAAAGCTGCAGACATTTTAAAGAGAAACAGTACTGTGCAAAATTGAGGTGTGCATTAATAAATATAATTTTTATTATGGAAATTTCTGGAAAAAAAGTATGTAATGAGCCATTGGCAAAATTATTAATTTTGGTGTGATTTCAGATCACTGTTTAAATCCAGGAGTGTTTTAAGGGATTGTGTATCATTTTGAGATACACTATATTGCTCACCTGCCTTTATGCACATATGAATTTAATTCTTAATCCATAGGGTTTAATATGACATTGGGCCCACCCTTTGCATCTATAACAGCTTAAACTCTTCTGGGAAAGCTTTCCCCAAGGTTTAGGAGTGTTTATGGGAATTTTTGACCATTCTTCCAGAACTGCATTTGTGAGGTCACACACTGATGTTGGATGAGAAGACCTGACTCGCAGTCTTTTGCTCTAATTCATCCCACAGGTGTTCTATCAGGTTGAGGTCAGGGCTCTGTTCAGTCAAGTTCTTCCACACCAAACTCACTCATCCATGTCTTTATGGACTGTGCTTTGTGCACTGGTGCACAGTCATGTTGGAACATGAAGTGGCCATCACCAAACTTTTCCACAAAGTTTTCCACAAAGCTGCAGTCTAGGTGCTTGTTTTTATTCACCTGTGGCCATGGAAGTGAATTGGAACACCTGAATTCAGTTATGTTTTGTGGGTGAGCGAATACTTTTGGCAATATAATGTACATACCGACAAGACTAACTTCACTCACTGAAAGAAAAAATTTATACATTTTAGTAAATTCTTTGCCGTTGTGAGATACAAGAGTTTTGTGGCTCAATGTGAAGAGCATTTACCGCTGGACTGGAAGATCTTCAAATGTGAGTCCATGTCTGGGCACCATATCTTTACTATTACTATTTTTTATATTTTTCCATAATTTTATATTCTTTTCTACATTGTAAATTATATACATTGTTCATAGACTTTCTCCTGTCCAAGACATTTGCAATGTACTGTATATTTGTCATTGAGTGCAACACACCTGCCAAAACTAGCTGTCAAGGTTGTCCTGTTGAAGATACAAGTTTGGAAAAGACGTTGCACCATGAGAGCCATTAACATAGTTCATAGACAGACACCACTAAGGGCTTAACAACACATTTTTGGCTTAAGTTGAGTTGATGATTACAAGATGACTTCTAGCCTTGTGTGAATTTGAATGGAGTGTATAAGGGAAGCACAGGGAGAGGTGATTCTCCGGTAGACTTGCACTGAAGCCGTGCCCAGTTGTGCCAAACCCATACTCCCTGCTGAGGTGACCCTGGGCACACATCCCAGCTGTGCAAACACTGCTGCATTACTGAACTCATACTCATGTTCAAACTGAGCCAAATCCAATTATTTTCTTCACTTTTTCATTTAATTTCAGTCGTGCATATTCATCCACCTCATTCTTTACATGCAAAAGGCCATACCCGCTGCTCGTACAAACTTCACTACGACAGCGGGTATCTATTTTGTTAAGGAGAGAACCACCAAAATCAACAATCCCTCCCATTTTTTGGCCTGGCAACATCTAAAGTTAGCACATTTTCCCCCATCGTGTCCCGTATATGAACCAGTTACCTCCCATGACCATAGTGTTTGAGGTCATCCTAAAAGATTTACAGCTTAAATGTCATTTTTTTCCCCCTCCACTGTCAATGTACCAACACTTCATAAAGACATCTGATACCACTCATGTTCAACGGGACTGTAAAATGGACCATCACTTGTTATGGCGAATGTTACTTTGAAGTTTTGGCCTGTGTATTCAAACAAAAGACACCCACAAAGAAGACTATCATGTTGCCATCAGTTCTGAGAGTAAAAAGGCAGTTCAGGCTACAGCTGACAACTTAATGGCTGTAAGCTCAGATAATGCAGCCCAACTTTCTGTCTGTCCTTTTGCTCAAGTAATTTTTCCACTTAGTGTTACACTTGTGTTTGAAACAAATGTGATTACAGGTAAATGCACAAATGTTCATTTTATAAGATGGATTAAGTTAATGCCTTGCTACAGTGCTGCTGCTGCTTTTACAGTCATATGTTAGTCCAAAAACTGTCACGAATGCTGCAGCCCTTATCTGTTTTGAGTATTAGTCCAACAATTCATTTTTATATTTACTTAATACCATGTTTAGCCTGAGCACTGAGACTTGGAATGCGTTTACAATGTGAAAAAGCATGTGTCTTTATATGTATTTAGGAGACTTTATGGATGTGCATCAAAATGTATTTTTAGCTGTAACCTCAATATGAACTATACATTTTAAATGGTGCATGTCTATCCTCTCATATTAAAACTAGAGAAGAAAGATATTAGAATACTATTACTACATATTAGAACTACAGCCGAAACTGTAAAGTCAAGTCTAAACACTTAAAACAGGCCAAACACGGGCTGAGTTTTGTACACAGAGGGAGCAGCACTTACTCGAAGAATGCTGAGTAATTCTTCCCACTTATTTGGAAACTGTCACTCCTGAGTGCACCACTGTTGGAACAAGTTAAATGTTATCTTTACTGACAATAGTTTGTTTGGGAAAGAATTTCTGTAGTAGTTTCGAGTAACATCAGTTCAATACAGTAACACCCTCGATAACTAAATCTTTCCATTTCAGAAGAACTTACAATATAGACTATTGCCAGCCATATAGAGATTGAGATGAGGAGCAGGGAGAGCCAGGAGCTAATTTTGGCTAAGCAGTGAAATGATTTTCTTGAGATAACGGAGCACTTGTCAGCCGGGGCCCTCTGGGAGCTGTAATGCAAAAACAAACATACCTAGCATACGCTGTCTCTCACTTTCACCCAGGCCTATACAGGAATGAATGGACATGGCTAGCATACACTGAGCAAATAAACAGAAATTTCAGGAATTTGCACATATTCACATGTGAGCTGCAAAACAAAACATATAGGCCTCACAGGGAAGGTGGCATAGAAGCAAAAAATATGACTATGACAGGGACAAAATAAACACTTAATAATTTACATAGGCACTCGGGGAGGCTTGCACACAGTACATAAAGTTAGACAAACAGGGTCGGACACACGCACGGTGCCATATAAATCTCCCGTGGCATGTTTAGGAGTTCGAACGGCGCCTCTGATCTGCGTCTTTAATACAACGGGAATGCGAAGGATGAAAGTGCCAAGATTCCCTTCTCCGGGACTCATCCGCTGCCGCGCTCCTGCTCCTTCAGACGCCATTTTGGCTCCAGCCCAAGTGTCAGCCGCGTCATTCGTCACACCATTCCCCCCTCTTGAAGGCAATTACACAAGTATGACAGGGATGCTGGAATATTTTTTTCACCATTGTCACAAGTCTAAGCAATAACCACACATTATCAGCTGTCACTTGTATCGCTCATGATGACATATATTTTCCCTCAAGCATTAGTATTTTTTATCATTCTTATCTAAACTTCCTGAAACTTTGGCATCTTATCTTTACATTGTACCTACTTGTGTAAAAGTACATGTTGATTACCTGCAATCCTCCAATATTGGTTACAGTATCTGGACAGTCCGATGTAATCTAATATAAATGCCCTTTTGCTCATGCATCAGTTTGTCAGCTTCGATGCTTTGCTCAATACGCTGGTGTACATTTCTAGGCCTTGCACTAAAATAAATAGTTTTCTTTTACAGATGCTTATAAACATCTGCCTGGCCCCAACACCCTTTATGTCAAATCAAAATGTGAAGAGGAGCTAAATATTGTGCTGTCAGAGAGTGAATGGCTTGCAATGTGTGACACACAACAAACATAGACTAGCTCTAAAAGATGGAGGGAATTTAGGTGGAAGAATCTATTTAGATTCTTTATTTCACCACAAATTGTTAATAAACTACAGGGACAACAGCAATATTGTTGGGGGCAGTGGCACGCAAATACCAACCACTCACACATTTTCTGGACATGTACAAAATGCCAGTCATTCTGGGACAGTGTCTTTAGAATAATTGAATCTGTTATGGGTTATGTCATCCCTAAAGATCCCAAGATTTTTTGTTAGGGTTGTTATCTGGAGATGTGATTGAAAAAGAGGACAGCTTTAAAATACTAATAATCTCCTGCAAAAAGACCATCACAAGGAGTTGGCGGACATGTCACCAGTGGCAAGAAATTGTGGAGGAAATCTACTCTATGGAAAAACTGACTTATTTTCTACGAATTACAGAACATCTTTTCTCAAAGCGCTGGACAAAATGGTTTGCTTTTAAACAAAGGGAAGCATTAAAACATTTTCCATCTGGTTTGTTAATTTTGTAATTTGAACAGTGCCCCATGTTTTGTATTTTGTGTGCATGTTTATTGTACACGTTTTTGTTGAAAAGATCAAATTAGATAAATAAATATTTTTTCTTTGGGGGCACACAATGACATAGGTGAGTCTCCATGTTCTCCCAGTGTTACTGTGGGTTCTGTCCAGCTTCCTCCCATCTTCTGAAGTTATGCATGTATCGTTATAGGCTATATTGCTCATAGAAAATGAAAGTTAAATTAAACTGTTGTGTATTTCTCTAAGTCTAGCCTCTAGCCCAGTAGTCTAGATGGACTACTGGTCTATTATTATGATGTTTTTCACTTAAATATAAGCTTTTGTTTGCAGTGGTTCTCCAGCTGGGGGGTATGGCTACATCTACTCATGTTATCCTGCCGGTTGCGTGTGACACCACTATTTCCTGTCTGTCAGAACAATGATGATTTTATGGTTGGTTTGGCTGGACGACAACGTTGACTAGCAGATGTCTGAAGCCAAGACTTATTGTCAGCATTTTTTATGTAACAGCAGCACAATTCAAAGCCAACATATGGCAGGCAGAGCTGTCAAAATTTAATGTAAAATTTATTATATTTTAATCAGAACACATGGTTGTAAAATATTGGGACAGACATGCAGCCACAATGTCCAAGTGAGTTCTGTGTTCGGGGCAGAAGACTTTATTGACTGGAGAAAAACAGACAAATTCTTTCCACTTTGTGCCCTGTTTGCAGTGAAGATTGGATCGTGGATAATGAGGCAAAGAGGACTGTGTAAAGATGCCACGCTACAAGCAGGCGGCAATTCATTACTAGCCTCGCTGCCAACCAAATGAGATCATGGCTTTGCAGAATATGGAAATCAAGATTATTCGGTGGGCAGCTCCACAAAATGAGGGGCTTAATTTGGGTGCAGGAATGCCGCCGCAATTCCCAGTAACTATAGAGGACCAGGGCTTTCAGGAACTGTAGCTTTGGGCAAAGACAGATTAGGAAACTTTGCAAATCTGTTGGACCTCTCTTGGGATTGAAATATTGCTTTTCTACACGATGACCATTACTTTCTGATTATCGTTGAGGTTTTTCTATACTCCGCTAAGCTTTAATTTGACTGGGCTTCTGTAAAAGTGTGGTGGTGATGAGGCCGATATGTTGCCAGGTTTAAACTTTGTCTGTTACAAAGAAAACAGCACTTAATGGATTAGTCTTCTGGGAGGTCTGGCCCGGAGTACTTGAATTTTAACTAGTATCATTGTTTGCCAGTTAATTATTAAGGCCTATAATAAAGAAAATTGATATGAGTAAGTACAGCTTGGGCTTGTATTATCTAGGATAGTGGTCTTTTGCAGACCATCATAAAATGCAGTGGGAAAAAGGACCAGAAATGTTTTCATTCAAGATAATATTTTCCAGTGTTTTCTCTTAATTAAAGCTTCCAGGTCAACTTGAACCTTTAAATCAAATAAAATGGACAAGTATGGGGCTCCTCCTTGATTTCTTGGATGACATACAGGACAATCTTAATCCACAAAACAGACTTTTTGTTATCTAAGAGACACTCAAGCTCTTAGATACAAGTGCGATCCATCTTTTCTACATTCACTCACTCGCCTCTTTTATCTCAGATATTTATAGGGCCCCTTGGTGACACATGGGCTGCTTTTGATATCTTTATGAATTGGGTGTTTCTGCTCTTGACCTACTGCTAACAGAGCTACAACAACCCTGCCCTATTTCCACCATATATGCAATTTTCTCACCCACAAAATGCAATGCAGTTTAACCTAAATATATTCTGTAAGAAATTAAAAATAATTGCAAGAAATAAACTTGTGCAACAGAGATGTGGTAGGCACAAGCCTGTTTCTAATTGTAAAGCACCAGCTTTAGGATTGGGGGTGGCCCAGTATACTGTAAGTGGTATGGTATAGGTACCATAGCCACATGAGTTGTAGTAATAAAGGCTGTTGATAGTGTCAGACTTTGGCAATTGCTTTGACCATTTGTGAGTAATACTTTTACAGTGCATAGCCTAACTAAAAACTAATTGTATAACACATTTTTGCATTCATTCATTTAGGAGACAGTGAAATGCATCCATTTGCCTCATGACAATGAGTTTAGGTGGACAGAAGTAAATTAAAAAAAAAGTTAATGACATTTATATATATATATTTTAACAAATATCTAATATTTGAATTTTCACAACTCTCACATCACCTTCTTATTGCACTGAATGCTGATAAATGAACAAGGTTTGCCTAAGAAGCCATATCAGTGCAAAACTGTAGTCTGGCTGCCAGATTCATTCAATTCCTTAACAAAATGAAGCATGGTCCGGAACCTCTCCCAGTCAAACCATGTTACACAAGGAAGGTCCTATAGACATAATTGATTGTTTAAGTACAACAAATTGACATTTGCTCTGCTGCAATGGTTGTTTCTCTATTTGGTTGTAAACCCTCCTTATTACTTTGATCCTACTATGTATGCATGTACTAACCCCAAAATCCTTATTGCTTTCATTTGCTCTACCTCCTGGAAATCAAGCTCGAATCTACAAGGGCCAGATTATTTCTTACTATAGGACTGAAAGTAGATGACTCTCAACGGTAGCAATACTCTACCACTGCCATTTTGACCAACGAATAACTACAAACTGAATTTATATTAAACATTATTCTAGGACTTTGTTGGATTGCTTATTGAACAAAAGATTTTCTGTGCTACTACAAAAGCCCTTATAAGCTCTTATCATCAATCATCCAGTCACTTGTATGTGTGAAATTACCCGGGTGTTTTAGATCAGTCTTGCAGCAGCAGCACACATGTAGCCTATAGTCCACACTGAACTCATTGGCCCGCTGTGTGGTTCCTTGTTCCGTGTTGTAATTGCTCTACCCAGCTGTCCATATTAATCCTTCTACAAACTGATATGATGAGGGCCGACAGATGTTATTTGTGTGGTATTGTTATTAAGTCAAATATGTCTGGTTACAGCCTCTGCTTGCTCTTATTAAATCATTTTTCACTAACTGGCAGTTGTCATGATGAGCTAACCAACGCAAAGCTATGGGAAAGGCATTATTTTTGTCTAACTCATCTGTATGTAGTTGTTAATAGGTAACATTTACTACCATGCAAGTTTATTTTTAATGAAGTAGTAAAAAAATAAGGAATTGCAGAGGTGTAAGAAGTACAAATCTGCACACAAATAAAAGTACGGCTACTGCAAAATAATAACACTCAAGTAGAATTATTTTTTAATTA
This sequence comes from Bostrychus sinensis, assembly GCA_020698575.1. Classification (NCBI taxonomy): domain Eukaryota; kingdom Metazoa; phylum Chordata; class Actinopteri; order Gobiiformes; family Eleotridae; genus Bostrychus; species Bostrychus sinensis. Next base: position 18,957,213 of record CM036252.1, read on the forward strand.
TTACTTGAATAAAAGGGAAAACACATTGAATGATAAGTTGCTTACTGCTGCCATTACTAGTACTACTGCTACTACTACCTACTTCTGTTACTGTTACTACTAGTGCTACTAGTAGACTAAGTATGACTAGTACCACTGCTACTACTATTATTATTACTAGTACCTTTTCCACTGGTGTCACATCGTACTTTTACCCATTTAGAGATACTGAAAGTGAGACGTATAAGTAATAAAGGTAACATGTAAAACTAAGAAAGGGTAATAATCTTCAAAAATGTACTTGGATACGTAAATGACTTAAGTAAAAGTATCTTGTTACTTTCCACCTCTGAGTAATTGGAAGTAATGTGGCCCTGCAAAGTGTGTTTTCCTTTTAGTACAAACACTTTGACACTGTGAGAACTCCTCCTTTCTCCTGTCCGCATGCACAATAGCATACAGTTGCCAGAACAAATGAATTAGACCCAAAAATTTGCTAAACCAACATGTAGCTGTTCGCCTGTAGCCTGTGATGTGTTTCTCTTCACAATTTAATGCCTGAATGATCTCACCTTTACCTGCCCTCAGACTTTTCCATTGATGTATTGCAGTTATGTGAGGTTAGACGGATGCTTAACATAACCTTCTCAGTTGGTGTTACATGTTGGAACAGCCATTACACAGCACTGCGCTATTTATCATCTGCAGCAGCAGCAGCGCTCACACAGACAAATGATGTTTTTGTCTTTACAGTGGGCATAAGAGAAGACAGAAAGTGGATGGATGTCTTATAGTACAGGAATTATTTCCAAGCCAAATCCAGCTGAGGTTATATTTTCATTTTTTTTTTTTAGGATGAAGTACTTGGCCTGACAAATCTACATGACAAGGGGTTATTAAGAAAAATGTGTTCATTCAGAAGTCAGGGTTGCAGTAACTAGTAACTAGATATGTTTAATCAAGTAAGTTACCTAACTACTTCTTTTGTAAAAATGCACTTTTACATTGATAAATGTTTAAGTACATTTTTTAGTCTCTAAATGAGCAAAATAATGTTTGAACTTGCTTGGAAAGGTGGCTAGTAAAAGTGGTAGTAGCAGTGATAGTAGTAATAAAAGTAGCAGCAATAGTAGCAGTAGGAGTTGTAGTGGTAGTAGTAGTAGTAGTGATAGCAGTAATATAAGTAGCAGTGGAAGTAGCAGTAGTAGTTGTAGTGCTATTAGTAATAATGGTAGCAGTAGTAGTTATAGTAGTAATAAAAATAGCAGTAGTTGTAGCACTAGTAGTAGTAATAGTGGTAGTAGTAGTGATAGTAATAATAAAAGTAGCAGCAGTAGTAGGAGTAGTAGTTGTACATGAATAAGCAGAAGATGAATGAACTAATTTCATGTACTTGCCATCTACTACATCAACCTGTTGACATGTTGTTTCTAAACGTGTGTACTTTTACTTTGTCTGTAGTACATGTCAGTGAATCCAACTACTTCTGACAGACTACAACCTAAGCATAACACACCACTAATCTAAAGCTGGCTCTGTTTCTTCTCAGCCCCAAACCTGCACTAAACCACTTCTAGTTTAACATTCAGCTCATACTGAGGCATCCCCTGTGCACTTGGTTCAAAAATTCACTGCAGGAAGAACTGGCATGTTTCAGGAAATGACAAGTTATGTGTCCAAATATGGTCTTCTTTCAACTCACTCTAGGTAGAAAACAGAAGATGGTACAAACTTAGATTTTAACAAACACTTTCTTAATCTTTTGGGCAATATACATTTTATTTGTTTAGGTGAGGCTTAAAAGAAAAAGGTTGCTTCAGTACTGCCCTGGAACTGTAATGATACTGGTTTTTAGATGTGTTTTTGTTCTTAAGAAGAAGATGGATGGATGGTATTCTCTGAGGAAGTGGCGTGCTTTCACATTGGTTTGCGCAGTTGTTTTAACTAACCATTTATTTGTTTTTACTTTATTAGTTAGAGGCTGAACCCTTATTTTGGCACTGGCTTTAGTTAAGTATGATCAGTTATTAGTCTAGCATGGACAGCCTGACCTATTCACCCTTCCATTCAAGCTGCCTCCCATCACCATTTTGCTAAAAAGAGTGTTTATTTTTATGATTTTGTATTCTGTGTACAGTATTTTGGTAGTGCCCTCTGTTTTTTGATTCCTGTCTCATTGCAGAAGTAGTTTCATCTGTGTCAGTTTGTTGTACCCACTTGAAAATCTCACTTTATCCTGATATACGCTATATTTCCAAGAGTATTCGCTCACCCACCCAAATAACAGAATTGGGATTATGGTGTGGGGCTGTTTTTAGGAGCTGGGTTTGGCTGCTTAGTTCCACTAAAAGGACCTCTGAATGCTTCAGCATACCAAGACATTTTGGACGTGTCATGTAGATAAATGCAAAGGGTGGGCCGACGTCATATTAAACCCTATAGATTAAGAATGGGGTGCCACTTAAGTTAATATGTGCGTAAAGGCAGAGCTAATACTTTTGGAAATATAGTGTACTTCAATTTCAAGCTGACAAAATCACCTGTATACCTTGTACACAGTGCACCTGTTAAATCTTGCATGGCAATACTTTTATTGATGTACAAGGTGAGCAGAATCAAGCTGTTTCCATAAAGAATAAACCACTATTGATTTTGTAATATGTTAAGGTAATGTCTTTGTTCATGTTATATGGGCTATCCAGATTTTCTTTTAAAGACGTCATTAAAAATCTCCACATTAAAGTAATCGCAGTTGTTTTAACCACAACCTCACCGTGTCTGCAGCACACATTAATCTTTTCTCCATGGAGATGTCTTCCTCATGGCTAACGGGATCCAAAGACCTCTAGAAAGGGTTTTCGTAGCTCCATCTGTTTGCACTGTGAGCCACAAAATTAGCTCTGCACTGAAGCCGCACACATGCCGAGCAGGTGGGCCAACCTGTCTACTTAGCAGGAAATATACTGCTTTGCCAACACTGAGCGCTTAAGACTGGTCAAGTTGCAGTCATTCAGTGGTCATTGTGATTTATTGAGAGGGCAGAGCTGGTGGGAGCATTACAGTATCTGGTCTCTGTTTGCGTTGCTGGCTGATATTTTGTGGTCAGAAGGGATTCTCGCCAAAGCCATGAGAAGAAAAATGGTTGGTGACAACTGTAGTGTAAAATGATCGATGATGATCTCCTCAGATGCGCTTTGCTTATGCTAAAAAAAAACATGTGCCACTTTTTACATGCGCCCCTTTCTAGTTTGTCGAGTACATTAAGTGTTTTCATTTAATTTATTGACTTTTATGAGGGGCTGGTTTATTGCCTGTTGCCAAAACCAAAATTGCTTATTCATATTTTGCGATTTTTGGTACCATTAGCTTATGTCATCATTCTTGCAAATACAGCCATATTGCTTATAAACACTAAAATGGTCTGTAGATGCTCACCCGTAAATTATTGCTATGGCTTTTTACAATAGCAGCATGACTTCTCAAATCAAGTTGAGACAAGTAAATGAAATGTAAAACCACTTTTATTACATTTATTAGTCTTGTACAAAAGCATATATTTACATACACATTTCACATAGTAACAAAGCCTCTTTTGTATTATTGTATTAAATGCCTGTGATCAGGAGTGAAACCAGGTCAGTCTTGAGTCATCAGTGAATTTCTGGCTGTAACCTGATGAACACCTGCTGAAAGAGACAAGAACAAACATAAACAGTTTGATCTGATATCTTTTGTGTTTTTTATTATATCTGTCAGCGAGTGATTGGGAAGCTTGGCACTTAAGTGAGTGGAAAAAGTAGTTTACAATGTGCTCTACATTACACACCCTTTGCTTACGTCTGACATGAGATTATGTTTTTAATAGCTTTGGAATAACCCAGCAGGTCAATGGTTGTACTTTATTTTAGTTTAGTACTTGATCATTGTATTTTAAGTTGCAGCTGTTGCAAAACATTTTTGTACATGAATCCACTAAACCAGGACTAAGACCAGGTCTATGTCAGGACTTAAGAAGGACGTAACTAGGACTAAACCACGTCTAAACCAGGAATAAATCAGGACATAATTACTAGGACTAGGACTGTTTTGCTTACCTTTTTCTTCTTGTAGTGCAAACACATTGTCCACTTGAATGCTGAAAACAAGGGTTGTTGAAGTTAACATCTTCAGACCTCTGAGTATACAGTGTATTTTCATCTTGGTGTACAGCCATCTCGTAAGAAGGGCCATCTCTGGAGGACACCAGTCCTTTGAGCTCCGTTTCTGTGCAGATTTTTTCCAATCTTCTGTAAAGACGGGTTTCTTGCTGCCATTTTCAGGTGATATGGTCCACTCCACTGCCATGACTTCGTACATGCATCAGTAAAGTCTTCACATTTGAATGGACTCTCTTTGTCTGTTGTAGTTGTTCAGAGTCTTTCATGGATTGCCTAATGAAGTAAAGAGTGCAATGGTACAGCTGCAGTCACATATTTACAAATGCTCATGTTGTCCTTCCAGTTTTCTGGGAGTGTCATCAGATCATTATTGGGTCATTAATCTATTTCTGACGTGAGTGTGATAATGAAACCCTGTTAAAAGACAAAAGTAAAACAAACTGTTTACGTAGTCTGAAATAAACTCTACATCACATACCCTTTGCTTACGTCTGAAGAGTAATTACATCTTCAATAGCCTTGGACTAACCAGCACGTTACTACTTTATATCACTGACATGTTATTGAAACTACCTTGTAGATGAACAATATATTAAATAAATAGCAGCTGTTGCGTAATATTTTATTTGCAGGAATCAACTAAACCTGCACATAACCAGAACAAAAAAATTAATAAACCAGGTCCAAACCAGGTCTAAACCAAGAGAACTAAACAAGGTCTAGACCAAGGACTAAAGCAAGACCAAATCAGGTTAAAGTCTGGGTTATTCCCAGTCTATACCAGGACTAAACCAGGTCTAAACCAGGACTTAGCAGTGACCTGTGCTTCTATTTTAACCTCCAACTGAAACAGGACAAAAACAGCATTTATCTGACTCTAAATTAAACTATATTAGGACTCCTGAGTACAACCAGAAAAAGCCTGGACCACAGTTTGAAAATCACTAAAGTATTACTGAATGCCTAATAGATTTAGCAGTTTTTACACATGCAACAGCTCACCTTTTTCTTCTTCTTGTAGGGTAAATGCATTGTCCACTTGCTCTGTGTTGAAACCAGGAAATCTACAAGTAACATCTTCAGACCTCTGAGTATAAAGGTGTATTTCCATCCTGGTGTACAACCAGCTCCTCAGAAGGGCCATCTCTGGAGGATACCAGTCCTTGGAGCTTCTTTTCTGTGCATATTTTTTCCAGTCTTTTCTCTGGACGTGTGTAATGTTGTTGCTGTGTTCAGGTGATATGGTCCACTCCACTGCCATGACTTTCGTACATGCATCAGTAAAACCTTCACATCTGAATAGACTCTCCTTGGCTGTTGTTGTAGTTGTTCAGAGTATTTCATCAGTTGCCTTGTGAAGTAAAGTGCACGTACTGCGGCAGCTAAGTACTAGGTCTCTCTGGTCAAAGTCTTGTTTTTATGGAGGATATTGACGCCACAACACTTAACGTTCTTTGAAGTTACTGTAAAACTTTACCAATCGGCCAATGGGCAACGCAAGCTTCTGACGTACTTGTGATAACTGTGTTCCTTATATGGGCATTCCTTGTGTTTTGCGTAGGTGTCTTTTAGAGCAAAACAAAGCCATATACTATAATTGTTTTATACTCCAACCAGTACAGTCTGCAGAAAGAGTTGTCCTTTTTTGTTCCCATATGCAAGATGCACAACCATAAAGGGTAGACAGTTCCACATTGCATTAAACTTTACATGCAAGGTAAAAGGCCTGTTAAAGGTGCTATGAGCATTATTTATTTTATTATATTTTATTAAAAACTACTCATGTGTCCCCATATATCATGTAAACTTTTTTTTCCCTTTTTTTCCTTCAATCTTTTTATTAAATTTCAAAATTACAAGTTGAAAACAACATAATGACAGACACACACAAAGCAAAACAAACAAAATAATAAATAAATAAAAAATTGTCCCCTTGCCCCGGCCTGGGAGCTTGAAGGCGCAGTATCTTTGCTGTTCCTAGGACTGCGCTCTTCTGGACTGAGATGTCTGATGTTTTTCCTGGGATCTGCTGTAGCCACTCTTCCAGTTTGGGGGTTACTGCCCCGAGTGCTCCGATGACCGTGGGCACCACTATTGCCTTACTTTCCAGGGCTTCTCAAGTTCTTCTTTGAGGCCTTGGTATTTCTCTAGTTTCTCGTTCCTTTTTCCTGATGTTGCAATCATATAATATATATTTAAAATAGCAAACAAAAACTAAGACAACAACAACAAATGAAAACAAAAAAGAAAATTACAAATAAAAACACAATAAGATATTTCTTGCTGCTGGCTGCAAGTGAGACGGTCTGGGGTCCATTGCACAGTTTATAAAAAAGATAATAAGACAATTACTCCGGATTGTCTGGGAAGACCAACTTTCCAACATATTCAAAGCAGGGGTCTCCTGGGAGCCCCTCAACAAGTATCTAATTTTCTCTAGTTTGGCAAAATAAAGGACATCCTTGACCCGTGATGTAAACATAATTCATAATTCAAATATTAGTTTTACTGATCACAATGGTACAACTAATTTATTCACAATTAAAATATATATGTTACATAATAGCCAAGTTGTTTATGTTGGTTCCAAAACTGCATTTCCGATCGTCCAATCAGAAAAGCGGAAAGACTAGCAACCCACAGACCATTGTTTTGATTTAGACTGCAGTACTGTTTTCAAACCAGTATGAGCGCATGTTGCTTACAGTACCTTTAACTAATATAACAGTTAATAGCTACTTTCCACCAATGTGCTTTGTATAGGTGTCCTGTTACCAGTTCATCCTGATGTGCTGTGTTGAGGAGCAGGCCTGTGTAAAATAAGCGCCCATGCATCATTAAGAAGGTACCACTGTAACTGTGAGAGGTTGGGCGTAACTCTGTGTCAATGCATCAGGCGTGGTGACAGCGCCAGGAAAACGTTCACTTTCTCAACAAACAGTACTGTAGACATTATTAGTGGAACTTTGAGGAGACACGGAGAGGAGACATGGGGCCAGCACTAGAAACATATGGATTCCTAAATTTTGTTATGAGGAATTGGGCCAAGAAATTTCATCTTTAAAGAGCGCATAAGGAAGAATCTTAAGATAACTAGATAATCAAACATAGAAGAAGTCCAAATCTGTAGTAGTAAACGTACTCAGCAACATTAACGCTTGAGTGTAAAGTAGAACGTACCAACTGCTACTGCCACACTGCCTTTACTACTACTAATACTGCTGCTCCAACAACTATTACTACTAGTATTATTACTTCTACCACTGTTGCTATACTGTTGATACTAATATTTACAACTCATATCACTCTTACTACTAGTACTACCCATTTTGACGTTGAGGTCAAAGAATATTTTAACCTATTCGTAGACTTAAAATTGTAGTTTTTGCCACTGCCACTTTGTGTCTGCACAGTTGCACTCGCTGCAGTGGAAACAGCCTCCCAAAAAGTGATAAAAGAAGAGTTTCAGTTCTGTTTAGTTTCTCAGAGCGTGTATGAGCTGTTACATTGTGGGTATGCTATGAAAACGCCTTAAGTGAAAATTGTAAACAGAATATTAAGCCTGAAGAGTCTTGATTCTGTCGATCGAGCCAAGACTCTGTCAAGAGCTCAGTAACTTTTACCTTTATCATTCCCCAAATCCTGGAGTAGCCACAGGCTTTTGGTCTATAATGAGAAAATATTGGGTTAAGTCTGTCATAATCCAGCAGTTCCATCATGGTAAGTGGAAAAATCCCCCCTATGGATTGATGTGTGGGGGCTAGGTGTGGATACTGTAAAATGGCAGTCTATGAAAAGATTTCTGAGGGTGGATAGAAAAAGAAGGCCACAATGTTTCCTCTTTTAAAACGTGTTAAGTAAAAGCTAACACAAATCCTCTTCAAAGTGGATTACCAAAAATATCACTTTCTTCCAGACAGGAGCCAGTCTTGAGAAACGCTTGTCCTTATCTAAACATTGGACAAGCTCTTATTAATCAAACGCAGCGGTCCGTGAAACATAAGTCCTGCTTCTGGCGCACCGTAGCATTGCAAAAGTCGCTCGCTCTTCACAATTTCCACCCAAATGGTGCATGGAAGCTGGCACTACGTTACAGGGAGGCTCAATTATAATATCATATTGGTGTTATTACTGTTGATTATGTGCTTCTGAAGGCCTGACCTGCTCCAGAGTTCACTTCCTCTCCTCTTCCTCACTCTTTGAAATCTAAGTCCTTTTGGAGCTTAATGAATCGGCGAGTTGTTCCCTGTACTTCATTCACCCTCTCCCTTTGTCACTTGACACACACTGGAAATAGTCTGCATGTAGTGACAGGGCCTGGGATTGGCCGACCATACCATGCCTTACAATCTGTGTATGTTTTCTTAACCTTTGCCATGATCGTCTCAAATAAACCAAAACATGGCTTGGGTTAGAGTGTGTACAAAATTACACAGTAGATCAATAAGATGAAAGGCAGTGAGTGTTGGCGTCTGTGTAATTCTAAACACATGTGTTTATTTCAGACTTACCACTTTTACTACCACTTTTAAAGCTACACATATTTTTTTTTATATATTTGATATCAAAAGCTGGAGTAAAGTGTCTGACTTTTGAATCAGCATACAGACTAATTGACCACCAGAAATAACAGCATTTTACAATTGCTGTTTACATTTATAACAAATTTAACATTGAGTATAATTTTAACACACAATATGCTCCTCTTGAAGCAACAGTGGCCCAGGAGGTTGCAGAGGTGGCTCCTGGCATAAACACTCTATGTGGTTGTTAGGGTTAGGGCCACAAGCAGGGGGGCCACATGATCAGAAATGTCCTGACCGCATTCTATTTAGAGGCACAGCGTCTTCATTTTAATTACTAGTGGCATTTGTGAAGTTAGAATATTAAACCTAATTAATCTTAAAGACTCAAATGGGCCCTAAAATAAAATTTAGGAGTGGTGGGTAAAAAAAAAGAAAATTGGAGCTAAAAAAAGAGCGCAGGCATTTCTGTTTTTGTTTGCGATTTATTCATATTTTGCACTCTTTTATTTATTCCTTTTTATTCTTCAAAATTATATATTTATTGGTTAATTTGCTACAATAGACCTTGTTCAAATAAAGACAGAGATTTGTGATTAATTTATTATCTTTATTAGCCTATATACTGTCTATATATGTGTATGTGTCATTTGGTGGACCACAAACAAAATCTTGCCAAGGGCCACCAAACGCCTGGAGCCGGCCCTGGGAGGTTGAGCCAGTTGCCCACTAACCGGAGGGTTGAAGGTTTGATTCTCAGACCAGATTCTTGACCCAGAGCATACTGTCATTGCCCACTCCAGTGGCTGGCAGTAGCTCAGTCGGTAGAGAAGTTCGCCCTCTTCCACCATCTTGCCTGTATGAATGTGAGGAAATTAATAATGCACTAAAATGTAACAGGACTTTGAGTGTCTAGAAAAGTGCTCTATAAGCACATCTATATGCAGCATTATTATTATTATTATTATTATTATTATTATTATTATTATTATTATTGTGACAGGAAGGGATCCCGGCGTAAAACTCTTTATTTGACCTACTTTGACAGTAGTAGTAACAGTAGTAGCAGCAGTAGTAGTAGCAGTAGTAGTAAGAGAAGTGTAGTATATTTTGTTGTAAGCAAAATAATACTTTACTTTCAAATGTACTTTACACTTTATACATTTTTAATCAATTAACTCGAGTAATTTAGTACATTTCCTTATACTTGAGAAATAATCTTTTAAATTAACAGTACTTTTACCTGAGTTCAGATTTTGAGGACTTACTGCACCTCTGTCAGTAAAATAATTTCATAATGGTACTACTGAAGTAGTAGTTGTAGGGTGAAATAAAAATCAAACATCTGAAGTACCCACGCTACTTTGTACTGGACACACTTGACCTTAATTTTAATTTTACATGCTCCATAAAATTATTGTGCATTGCAACATTTGCCCTAACTGTTAATCAAACTATTTCATATTAATTTTTGTTGGGGAAAGTTTGGCTGCATATAATTAGTATTCTTGGTTCAGAGTACCCCTTGCTTTTGAGTGGGAGGCTGGATGAAAAGCTTAAATTGACAAGGAAATGGCTGTCAGATTTAGAACGGCTATGTCTGGTGTTGGGACGCTTAAAGTGTGTGAGAAAACAATTGAGAAAACGGAAGGAAAATCTCATGAGAAAGTAACAATCAGTGTTCATCTCAAACCGGCCTCTATTTAGCCCTGAGCGAGGACATCTGGTCGCTTAAGTGCTTTTCAGTACATATGAGAGTTGGCATTTATTCATAGATGTCCCATATATGTTTGTTTTACAGTTGGATTGGTGTTGTGCAACATTTATTTTCAGCGTTGGTGAGTGAGAGGACATAATTCAGTGCAAAGGTCTGTATTTGTCTTCACTTGTCTGCTAAATCCATTTGGGACTCGAGGGTGCAAGATGTTAAAGCTGTTATGACACTGCAAGAAATATCATTTGTAGAAGTGTGTTTTGGCTATTTGTTACATTTTGGACACATCTCATTGCAGAAAACCTTGGTCCATTGGCACACGATCATATTGGCACAACCTACATCATTACAAAAAGTCAAAAGTCACACTAGTTAGGATTATGATTATTCTGACAGGTGAGGTGAATAATACAGATATCTCTTCATTATGGCACCTGTTAGTGAGTGGGATACACTCAGCAGCTTCTAAATATACTGTACATATTTTCATTGCAGTCACTCGAGAAGTATAGTGCCCACATTTACTGCAGTGTTGTTACAGATGCCTCCCCAGTATTTTAACTGACTGTAGATAAGCGGCTCTGAGTGGAGGGCTCTGGACCAGAATGTATTCGTCTCATTTAAGTCATTCTCCAACTCTTTTCCCACACACAAATGGTATTAAGTTTTGCAGCAGTTGCTCAGTACCAATTGTTTTTCCTTACACAGCTGAAAATCTGTGACCCCCTACAATGTGAACCCTCCATATCCTTGTTCTGTTTGTCTGTGCATTGGCATAAGTTTGAGAGCGAGGCAGACACTCCAGTTACCACAAGAGGAAGACCGTACTGTAACTAAGATATTTTCTGAACAGTATGTACTTCTGACTACATTTTCCAAAGCATACTTTTGTGGTTAAAAGTATTTTGACCTGCTTGGTAAGGTGGTAGTAGTGGTAATTACCTTCTCTTCTACGTGAGATATACAGCACTTGACTATAGATTTTGAGAACATCTTGCACCTCTGTATGACCCACAGCGAGCATGCGGGCCCGGCTGTGCTGCTAATGGTCCCGAACCAAGATGCCGCGTTGCCCCCTATGCATCTCCCTGAACAAGCGGGACACTTCAGCCCCTCGTATCAGATCTCATGTTCGGTAAATTCCAAAACAGTTCCCCCTGTCAAGAGAGACATGTGGTTAAGGCCACGCACCAAAAGAAACAACACATAAAGCTTAGTAAGTGATTGCAAACAGAAAAACAAGCTTGACTGCAATCTGCTTCAATCCCGCACTGTAAAGTGTTGGTCCAATGTAAAGTGGTTGGATAAGCGTGGTCTGGGGAAAGACAAAAATGCTCCAATGCTTTGCTATTGTTTAGCAATATCTAGGGGTTGTGTTTGGCTGGAGCTTATCCCAGCAACTATGGGCCTAAGGCGGCTGCATGCTGGGCTGTGGACTGTTGGACAGGACCTTTCATTTTTACACTCATTTATTTTGGACACTTTACAGTCAGCATGTCGTTGGATGGTAGGAGGAACTTATTGTAACTCAGGCAGGACAAACATACTCCACTCAGAGAGATTGCTGTCATTTGCCCCAAAGATCGCACCTATGACTTTCTTATTGGGAGACAAGAGCACTAACCACTCTGCTACAATGCCACCTTGATATAAAACAAAGTGAATAAACAATGTGCAGACAAATGTTGCATGCACTACGAGTTTAAATCCTGACTTATGTTCCCCTTTCTCTTGTTTAGGTTTGTGTTATGGCTGACGATGGGGACGCAGTTTTCATTCGAGAGTTCACCCTGATTCGGCGGGACCACCTCCACGAAGAGCCCCTCCACGACAGCAGCCAAAAACCAGAGGACTCTGTGAGTACAAATGATCAAAACCCTACTTCACGTACAGTAATACTGCTTAGCACACAGCCTTTTACCTTCACCGTTAGGTCATTTGAGCTGTCAGAAATCAGATCCTCTATATTACGCCTCGAGTAAACGGTTAGAGTGGAGGTGAAAGTTGGTTGATGTGGTGTGGGGTAGAGCAGATTTAACACTTTAGAATAAGCCTATGTTGCACTTTTGAGGGTGGGGCATCTTTTCCTTCTCTGTCATCACCTCCTGATGAGCCATGGTTCCTGGCTACGGCCGTTTTTTCTGAAGCCAACCGCTCACCCAAATGTTTTATCTGATTGGGTGCAAAGGGAATGTTGGTCCTGGCGCAAATTAAGAGGAATCTGTTACCACTGATCAAACTCTATTTTTGAATTAAGCTTTTCTTGCAGTTTTATATTAGCACGTTGCATCATTTAAAACTCCACTAAATCACTGCTCCCTACGTTTTTCTCAGGCAACGGCTTTGCTTGATTAGGTGACCTTAGACCTCTCCATATACTGAGCAGCCTTTGAACAGCCGGAGTATTTCTTTTGAAACAACAGATACGTCTGAAGCCACCAGCGCTGTTCAAAGCAGGATAACAAAGGCCTCTGGGAACAGTCTCTTGTGCTGTGTAACCTACAGCATGTAGTTTTAAAGGGGTCAGAGGTCACGCTGCACGCATTCCCCTTTTGGAGTTTACGTTAATATTCATGTTCGCTTTGAAAACTTTATATGTGACTGTGTTTTTGGTCTTGCCTTGCTTTTAAATGGGTTTTATGGTCATAACATAGAGTTATAATGGAAAAACCATTTCAAACTCTCATTAGGAGTAAAGAATTTAAAATCGGCGCTACAAGCTTACAGCTCTGTAGTTAGAAACCACAGTCTTTACAACATTTGGATTTTGTCATGTAACCAGGCACTGCTGTGATTTACGACCAACTGACCTCAAACTAATTTCTGAATATGCATCAGCTGGTTTCTGAGTGAAAGTCAAACCAAACATCACAGAAATGGTATTTACACAGCGTACACCCACATACTGTATTCATGCCATCTCAGCCTCAGCCGCAACCTTTGGGCGAATAAATTTGGCTCTACAAGGTTTTGCTATCAACACACAGGTGCACGCGAGGGCCTGTGGTGCTGAGAGGGCCTTCTCACCAAGCGTCCTATTCACTAAATCACCTCATCTCTCAATTGTCCGGAGTTTTTATTTTTTATTTTTTTGAGTCAGAATGAAATAACCTAAAGCAGTGTTTCCCAGTCTGGAGTACAGGGACCCTTAGGGGTACGCGAGCACATTGCAGGGGATACATGGAGTTATGTGATCATTTAAAGTACCTTTAAGTATTCGGATTTCAAAGCCTGAAATAAACCTAAATCAGGACTAATTTAGGACTATAGAGAGGGATGAGACACTAAAGAAGGACAAAACAGGAACTAAACCAGGTTTAAACCAGGACTAAACCAAATCAAAACAAGGACTGAACCAGAACTCAACCAGGAATAAACTAGGTCTAAACCAGAGCTAAACTAAGACTAAACAAGGACTAAACCATGCCCAAAACCACACTAAAACTCAGACTAAATCAGCTCTAAACCAGGCCTAAACCAGCAATAAATCAGGTCTTAACTAGATCTAAACCAGGTCTAAACCAAGTCTAAACCAGGTCAAACCAGGACTAAAATCAGAACTAAACTAAGAATAAGCAAGCCATAACTAAACCAGGTCCAAACCAGGACTGGGGGTACACAAAACCAAAAAGTTTGGGAACCACTGACCTTAAGTATATCATGTAGAAACTAGCTCATTACAAATAACAAAGGAGTACTGTAATATTTCGGGGTTCCAGCCTAGACCTGCCCGCCCATTACATAAGCAGAAATGATTAAGAAAATAGTAATTGGAAAAAGTACTTTACTAATCTAGTCACAAGATTATAAGTTTTTTTTTAAAGGGTTGGCCCTACAATAAACTGGCCATTGTCCACAGAGTTTACTGCCTCTGGCCCATAGTTGCTACAGACTCTTAACAGGGATATGTGGAAGAAAATTAATGAATGAATGAAAATGCCTTGGATATGAGCACATACTTATTTCCATACTATAATTTTCATTGCATTACATTATAAAGGTGAATGGTCAAAATTAACTTGTTGGTTGCAGGCTCTCAGAACAAATGTATAATAAAAAACAAACCAGGAAAAGTTTATCTAATGCCAATAAAATGTAAAATGTAATAACAAGCCTACATGATCGTGTTTTTGTGTATTTCGTGTATCGTGTTATTGCAGAGCTGCTTTGTCCCCAATAATAACATTAACACATTATTGTACACATACTTATAGCTCTGTTCATAAAAGTTCCCAGGAGCTCCATGTGTGATTCCTCTCTCTAACCCTGTTCTATGTTGGGGCCTGGTTCAATATTAAGCTTGATTCTTGGCCAAGACAAACTCAGCTTAATTAGCCAGCAACCCGGGAGGTGGGACTCCAAAGTGCCCTGGCTTTCTCTTGTTACTCTGTGGGCAGTAATTTTGACCTTCCCAGCACTCTTACCCTAGTCCCCAAAATGAATTGTTCTCTCTGAAGGCAGTTGTTTTTGCTGGCAGCCCAATAACAAACGACTTCCATAGAGCTCTCCTCTGCTGTTTGTTATGTAATGGCCCGAAGTGAAAAAAGTACTCCAAATCTGTACTTGATTAAAAGTACTGCTCAAAATAAGTAAAAGTACTTACAAAATTGTTACTTGGGTAGATGTATGGAAGTACTACACTGTTAAAAAAAAAATGCATCAAAAACTCAAGGCAACAGGATCCTTCAAGATATTTGCATTTGGGGCCAATTCAAAAGCCAAAGTTTTCAACAACTGATATTTTTTATTCACTTCATATGTCTAAACTTTCAATTTTATGTTTTACTCACTGTCATTATTTTTTAACAGCCAACTCACTATCCACCTTTCAGAAAAAGTATTATTCTTTTGTGAAATTTAGTATATTTATTTTTTATTATTATCAATAGTAAAACATTTTCTGAACAATGGATAGTAAGTTGGTTGTAAGATGAGTTAAACAAATAATGATAGAGAATAAAACTTAAAATTTAAAGTTTTTAGACATATGAACATCAAATTAGATGAACAAAAAGTATTTGTTGAAAACTTGAGATTTTGAGTTGGCCTCAAAACTAAAAAATCTTGCCTTGAGTTTTTGAGTTTTCGCAACACTTTTTACAGTGCTTTTAATCCTACTACTAATACTACTACTATTAAATCTATTCCCTACCACTGTGACAACAACTGCTAATTCTACTACTACCCACTGCTGGTACTACTACTACTACAACTGCTGCACCTATACTATCTTATACTACAAGTACAACCTCAGTTATTACTACTTACTATTACTATTACTGTTAGTATTTCTGCTATTATTACCAACTTTGCCACCAAGGTAAAAAAACACGTTTACTCATTTATGGAAGATATATTTGATTAAAGTAACATTTGTTCTTAAACATTAACTGTGTGTTAGAGAAAATCAAGAAGTACATTTTCTCGAGTAATAGTTTCTTGTTACTTTCCACCGCTGGTAATGGTATAATGCACTGAAAACCTTGAACAATGTCCACTTCCACAAACAATTATAATTCTTCAATCAGTTTGCAGGGGGTCTGAAGGCTGAATTGGCTCTAGAGTATGAGAAAGTATTTTTTTTCCCTCTTTGCAGCAGACTGAAGGCCTGTGAAGATAAACAGAAGCTGCTCATAAATCTCTTAGACACTATTCCCACTCATTGTTTGGCCATGAATGAGATTTTCCAGCACATTAATCTGTTGCACTTTGAAGGGCACAAAATTATCTTTACACTTCACAATTTTAATGAGTTTGTTTCAAGTTTTTTATTTTTTTTCCATTAACGGCACAAGTGGCTGGAGCCTTTCCCAGCAACTATGAGCTTTAGGTGGGGTACAACTTGGACAATGGCCAGTTAGTCGCAGGTCAGGGCTGACACAGACCCACACAGGCAACTGTTCACTCTCATATTCATTCACTAGGAGCACTTTATAATCACCAACTTACCTGTCACATGCAAGTCTGTGGAGGGTGAGAGCATAAACACTCTGTGCGGTTGTTTAGGGCCACAACCACTGGGGCCACATGATCAGAAAGGTGCTGACTGCATTAAATTTAGGTGCGCACCCTTTTCATTTTTAATTACTAGTGGCATTTGTAAAGTTCATATTGATTTGCAACTTAGAATATTAAACCCAAGTAATATTACAGACTCAAATAGTCCCTAAAAGAAAATGTAGGAGTGGTGCTGAGGGGTGCAAAAAAATAAAAATTGGAGATAGAAAAAAGAGCGCAGAATAAAAGTAGAACATTTTTTTTTTGTTTAGGATTTCTTTATTATTTTGCACTCCTTTATTTATTCCTATTTATTCTTCAGAGTTATTTATTTATTGGTTTAGTTGCTACAATAGACCCTGTTCAAATAAAGTAAGATTTGCGATTAATTCATTTCTTAGCTTTATTTCATTTCTTATCCTTATTATATCATATACTGTCTATATATGTGTATGCGCCATTTGGTTGGCCACAAATAAAATCTTGTTTAGGGCCACCAAAAGCCTGGAGCCGGTCCTGGGTGAGAGGAAGCTGCAGTTTGAACCTACGACCTCCTGGCTCTAAGATAGGAGCATTAACCACTCTGCCCCTAAACTATATATGTTGAATAGTGACATAAAAGAGGAAAAACAAAGCAGAAAGGGTGTGTTAAGAGCTAGAAAGAAGATATTAATAGGCCTCGTACATAGCCAGCTACTGTCTAGACTGTGAATATGATCAACCTGTCAACAGCCGACTTAAAAAGGGTTAGAGAAAGGTGATCCTTCATTTACTGTGTGAGTTCGTACTTGTATTTGTGTCTAAGAGATGTTCTACACTGCCTGGAGGACATGCTACCAGACACCGTACACTGTGACTTATTATTGATCTTGATGACCTTTTGATCTTGTAATGGCTTTTTTTAATATAAATATAGTAAATATAATATATTATATTAAATCCGGTGGTAAAATCTGTAGGAATCATTTGTGTGACATTGGCAATATTTAACCGTGAGTGAGGGGTATTTTGAGTGTAAATCAATCAACACACAATTTTAATATGAAATAGTAGAAAGTTCATTTGTTTGGACTTGTCAAATAAATTGTTTCCCGACACGTAGCCTCTGTGTCACCTCGAACACTGATGTGAAGCGACAACATATCTGATTTTTGTTGTGCACTGCTTGTGTTAATGGTGATCACAGATGAAATGAGTTTTGTTGTTAGTTAAAGTTCAGTGAATGACTGAACTTTTACTTGTACTTACCAACAAGAAAATATAAATTCTGGAAAAGATCATGTCATATAGATTTTTGGATTCATTATTTCTATGCAAACATACATGTCTGAAAATTGTTGTGAAATACAGTTGCAGTAGTCATTGTTCTGATTATTAATAAACTTTTGTGCATGTAGTCACATACTAGACACTTATATATGTATCATGACACTTATACATATCATGAAATGTATTGTATTGCCAGGTTCTTGCCAATACACAACCCTCAAATGGTGTAATTCTATTATTAACTAATTTAGGCCATTTCTCTTCTCATTTTGTCCTACACTTGACTGGACAACATGAACTACTGACCCAGTATTGCTTCAAATGACAAGAAAACTTTGCATTTTAACACAAGAAGTTGCCTAAGCTCAAATAAGGAAGCAGTACGTGGCATTTAGACGTATTACGCTGTGTAGCTTCTTTTGTTATTAGCTTTCTTTTAACCCAAGAGCTCAATTTGTTTGAGAATGCCCTGATTGTGGCTATGACTGACATGTTGTGTAATTTACCCTCAAAAAGGCCAGGATATTATGGGTTGGGACAGCTAAGTGGTCTCAAAAGTCAGTCATTAGCGCCCCACTGTAGATAGACGTCTGAAGTGAGGACCGTCCCTGCATGTCTTTACTTGCCCCATCATCTAAATCATCCACCTAAAATATCTGCTTTTATTATAACACCAGCTTCTTTTTCATCTATATCTGTCCTTTGTCTGTCTCACTACAGCACATGCCGAGCAGTCCAGACCCTAATATTTTTGCATGCTCAACTGCACCACAGGCGGGGTGTTTCTAGTCTTCAGGCGCTTCAGGGTGAGTAAGTCCCGGGACGGTTGGGGCTTTTGGCAGTGTGTCAGGGTTCAGAGTAATTGGGGTTAGAGCAGGGAGGCCCGGGGCAAGTGTGAGTGGCATGTAGGGGAGGGCACTCAGCAGCTACAGACAGAGAGGCCCAGAGCGAGACTGCACTCTGACTTGGCAGCCGTGTTTTGCGTGTAGGGCCAGGTGGAAAGGCCAACAGTCTTTCACAATTAAACACTTCATTTGTCTTCATTAGAAGGATGGGTATGTTAGCTTTGGCAAAAAGGATGTTTAGACTTGGCAATACACCTTTATGGTACAATGAAAACCATTGTGACACTTCCTGACATAGTTCATTCTTGTGCAAAACCTTATTGACTCCTTTTCAAAAATCAGCAAGTGCCCTATGTTTGTGAGATAGTAAGTGAAACATTTTGGGTGAAATTTAGATTTACTGTGCAAAAGTCTTAGACAGGTTTTAAGAAAGGCTCTGAACAAATGGAGATGTATCAATGTACAGAAATAAACAACAAAATAAGAAGAAACATCAAAACTAGAACCACTCTCAGATATCTTCCAGTTTAGGGGTAGGTCTTCGCTCTGTATGTCAGCATGGTACAGAATCCCATTAATCACTCCTGGATGTTTATTTTATTAATGAGTAAACAACTGTTGTATAAGTGCTCCGGCATCTGTGTCTGTTTTATATGTTTAGGCTTTTAAGACCTGATCAAATGTTCATCTCCTGTAAAGTAAGGAGGATGCCACTTTATGTCATTCTCCTTGCATAGTTTCCAGTCATCACAGGCCATACTTAATAATCTGCACAATGCTTTGCATGGCTTTAGTGTAAAATCATTGTTTTGTTCATCTTTTCATTTCTGCAACTGTCTTTTGAGAAATCATCTGCTTCGAATTTGCACAAGTTGCATGATATTGTCCCTGGTGTTTGTTAGAAACACTGTCGCTATGTAATATTGCATATTTCAGAGAGCTAATAACTGCTTATGTGAGTTCATAGTAAACCCTGAAAGTGTTTGTTTTTGCATTGCCAGCTATGTAAGAGATACTCTGGCACAGTAAAACACAAAAACATTAAAAAAGATCTCATCTCCTGACGGCTGTTAAACATGCAAGATGTTGTCAACTTCTTCATCAAATTTATACGCAGTATGTGCCTCAGTGCACCTTGGTCTATACAGGGAGCATTAGCTTGACTGTAGTTTTCTGTATATTGTAGCATACATGAGCCAAGGTTGGCTAGTTAATCTTTTGTTTGTCTATGTATGAATGCGAGTAACCAGCCATTGTCAAGAGTGCAACCCATTTTAGTTCCAAAATAGCTGGGATAAGCTTTAGTTGGAATAAAGTGGGATAAAGTTTTGGAATTTTACATTTTGGTGTGACGTTTTGGAAAAGTTTGGGAAATTTAAACGGTGATCTGGCGACACATTAGCACAGTCCAGCTCGTAATAATGCCAATAACATCTTTATATCAACTTTGTTTAAAGCATTGCCTAAAGCACAGACTTCTGTCTCTGCACTGATGAGGGACCTTCATTTTTGTATTTGTCAAACTCAAAGTGAGCTGCCAGAGAAAGAAAACTAGAAACACTGTCTTCTTGGCCATGTTCTCACTGCGGGAAAAAGTGACCTATATCTAATTTTTGTCCGAATATTTGAACTAAATAACTTTTGGTTTTAATAATGCTTTAAATCAGGATAGATTATTACTTTATATCTGTTTACTTTTTAAAAAATATATTCTGAACCAACTTACCAAGCATAATTATCTTTTAGGTGTTGGCTTTAAGTTATTCAAATTAGTGGAGAGTAACATATTTTTGGGAGAAGAATCCCAACTCCTTTTGAGTCTTCAAGTACTTTTTCAATTTTAATAAATTAAATTGCAGCATGTTTCTAATGTACCATGTTGTTTTGTATAAGCACTATTTATAAATGTGTAAGTAATTTTTCGTGTCTTGGAAATTTTGTCAAAAGTTTTGGAAAAGTTATGGAAAAGTCATGGATAATTCATGGTAAAAAAGTGTATGAACCCTGTGTATAGGCTCCTGGACAAGCTACACTTACATTACATTACATGACATTTGCCCCCCTGACCTGTGCACTTGGCTGTACTGGGTCTTGTACAATGCTGTCCTGTGCCCGAAAGTGCTGAGTGCTGGTGAAAGCAGTGCTAATCCACATGGCTCTGGTCTCGACATCTCTCCCACTCACTTCTGTGTTTATTCCACAAAACATATGTGTTCAGTAAATCCTTGGCCCTCACTGTGGACCGCCAGTTATCTCCCCACTCTTGATGTGGTGCTCTGCGGGTGCTGGAGTGGCGCTGTTGAGGTAATACCACCAGGGACAGGGCCTCACCACAACAGCCACATAAAACTAGAGGGTGTGTGTGAATACGAGCCAGTAGTGTCTGACTACTGCTGCATACACTCTCGCTTTCTCTTGCACAACGTCGCCGCATTGTAACCGAGTTTGTATTTTCATGCTGACTTGCAAATACATCACTCTAGCCATGTGTTTGTGATTTTTGCATCTACATTCAAGGTTATTGCACACCACAGAAGCATCAACTTACACTGTATAAAACATTATCGTCACACTTCTGTCCTCACCTTAGCTTGACTGAAGGCTGTCAGGCTAAGGTGGGAAATAGGAGACAGCAAGTGAATGTTTTGTCCTTCATGTTAACATGCTAGAAGAATGAAAAATAGGAAAGTGTAAAAAGCGAGTTTGTCAAGGGCCAAACTGTGATGGTTAGACCAGTAATTACCAACCTTTTTGGTTTTATGTACACCCACGATTTAGTCCTGGTTTAGTCTTGGTTTAGTCCTGGTTTAGACCCAGCTGAGTCCTGGTTCAGTCTTAGTTTAGTCCTGGTTTTAGGCATGGTTTAGTCTTGGTGTGACCTGGTTTAGACTTGGTTTAGGCCTAGTTTTGTTCCGGTTTAGACCTGGTTTGTTGCTGGTTTAGTCCTGGTTTGGACCCGGCTTAGTTTAGTGCTGGTTTATTCTTAGTTCAGGCATGGGTTGACCTGGTTTATTCCTAGTTTAGTTCTTGTTTTAGCCCTCATTTAGACCTAGTTTAGTCTTAGTTTTATCCTGTTTTATTATTAGTTTAGTCCTGGTTTAGTCTCTGTTTTGTCCTTCTTTAGCGTTGCATCCCTTTCTATAGTCCTGGGTTAGTCCTGATTCTATTCTATTGATACTATAAATGATCACATAACTCCATGTACCCTCTGCAATGTGCTGGATGGTTGTTCATAAGCATCTTTATTTAGGCATAATAACTGGGCTTTTACATTCATCTACAGATATGAAAATCTGCCAAATTAGAACGACTATGCAATACACATTTAAAGTTCAAGGTCGCTTCATTGTAACTTGCACATATACTATCCATATGTTTGTGATTTATTTACATTCAAGGCTACTGCACACCAGAGAAGCGTCCCCTTTCACTGGATAATGGCTAAAAGCTCAACATTATCTTCACACTTCTGTCCTCACCTTCCACCTGCTTTGGCGAGAGAAAGCACATTTTTCAACAAATGATTGATTGCTAATTGTTCCTGATGCACGTTTGCATTCTGCATGCACAAACAGACACTCTCACAATGTGTTTATGCCAAAAGGTTTCATCCAGGAATTCACTCTGCCTTTTGGCTTGGTTTGTGCTAATTGCCGCCAAGTGTAGCTGATGTTTTTTTTTTTTTTTTACTGCTTATATTCTTTGTGGTCTGTATCTTTCTGTGTGAGGCACGTGGGTGAGATCACTTAAGGCTTTTGCCATAAATGTGGTTCCATTATGGTCAAATAAGAGGGCAATAAAAGCGAATAGATTTGTTATGGGTCCAAAACTATGAATCTCGTGGCCAAACAATAATGTCTTACAAGATCTTGTTCTTGTTTAGGGGAATCTCCCACCCATATTCTTTGGATTTATAATAAGTGCTACTTAAAACTGAGATGTGTCAAGGACAAGATGTTTTTCTCGACTTGAAATAAATTGCGGCAGTATATGTAACTTTAACAACTTGTAAATTATTCCAGTGTACGCTTCTGTGTTTGTAGCTATGCGGGTCTGGTCTCCAGAGTAAGCAACAACCTGAGTTAAAGCAGTAATTATCTGCTGTTGAAAGATGCCTGCCACCCATGCACTGCTCAGTTCAGACCACAGCCAATGGCCAAGGTGCAGCCCAGAGCCAGTACTACAGTAGTCTTTGATGTGGGGTCTAATGGTTGTTTGTGGTAATGGTAAAGCAGCAGTTGAACAAACATGCAGTTCTCTCATAAGGATTACTACTGTCCTGCTATGTTTTCTACGTAGCTACCTTTTAGGGCTGCTTGATTATAGAAAAATTCATAATCACGATTATTTGAATCATGATTAAAGACCAAGAGAAGTGCGCGTATAGCTTTGACAGCACTGTAAAGTCCATCTTTCACAACACAAGGGCATGGATTCACTTTTAACATTCATTTTACCCCTAAACAGCAGGGTAGTGTTAGCTCCAGAAGTGTTTAAGTAAACAAACATACTCTCACCAAGTAGCCTTGCTGCAGGTTTTGGGAAGGCA
The DNA here is from genome assembly GCA_020698575.1 of Bostrychus sinensis. Taxonomy (NCBI): domain Eukaryota; kingdom Metazoa; phylum Chordata; class Actinopteri; order Gobiiformes; family Eleotridae; genus Bostrychus; species Bostrychus sinensis. Next base: position 18,980,246 of record CM036252.1, read on the forward strand.
GAGCGAGGGTGTTATTCAGAGTCCAATTTAATTAATTGTTTTTTCTCGATTATATAGATTTTGTAATCGTTGGGAGCCAAAATAGTAATCATGATTAAAATTCGATTAATTGCACAGCCCTAATACCTTGTCTAATTCAATTTGCATAATGGACCGACATGTAAGAAGTACTCATGTTACAGTACTGTTACCTCAAAATACTATTAAGTAGAAGTAACAATAGTCATCTAAATGATTTTTTCTAGTAAAGCCATAGATATAAAAAACAGCCTCTTGTTCTACTACATTTTTCTCTTTTGTCTTTAAGCTTAACAAAAGCTTGGCCCCTAAAGTGTTTTTAAATCGACGTTTAGCAAGGTATGACACATGGAGCTTCTCTGTCTTTAAGCTGTGTTCCCAGGACACAATTGAAAATCCCTACTGGCCAATGCCTAACTCTTTGCTTGAGAGTGTATTGAAAGAAGGTTATGGTGAGCCCAAAGCATGAGAAAGTCAAGACTATATAGGTGCAAGTGTTGGACCTACAGCAGGGCCAATAATGCGCCATCCTGCTCATGTTCACTGTGAGTTTTTGCTTCGCTGAACCCCGGGGAGAGAATGTAATATGTCCACAAACCGCAAAATTGAAAAATGATTTTGGCACCTGTCCAGGCTCCGGAGTGAAATGCAACACAAGAAGCCGTACTTAAACCAATTCTTTCTTACAGCGTGAGGTGAGGCCTTTGAGTCGAAATTAGCATAATTGGAGGATCTCTTTTGGTTTGGAGCTGCAGATTTGTTTCAGTCTCTGCCTCTTACTCGTAATATTCTTCACTGTATAAAGCAGTAGCATGGCCTCTCTGTTCACAGTAGTTCAGCTTGTCATTTTAAATGTATTATATTTAAATTATTAAATCTGTCATGCTTTGAAAGGTACAACAGGTGCAGTGGAGTCATTTTGATGATCCCCTGCTTTGTGAAATTGTAGTACTGTACCTGCAAATCATTATAAATTGTATGAAGTTTTTGTAGCTACTGGTGGTTATCAGTGTCCCTAAAGAGTGTTGCTTGTAATGCCACGTAAAAAAAAAAGCTTGAGACAACTACAACTTGTATTAAAAAACCAAGCAGGCTTAAATTTGAGCCTGAGATGGGGTACACGCTGGACAATGGCCAGTTAGTTAGCCTTATTACAATGTATCCTTCCACATCCTTCTAAACAAGGAACAAATTCTTATCTATTATTATCTATGAATTGCTATGAAAGTGATCTTCTACAAGTCATCTATAAAAACTTTTCACCTTACACATTTCTAATCCTGGATACTTTCGTTCAGTGAACTGTACTTCTGATACCTTATCAAATCCAAGACCAAAAAACTGCTTTTCTCGGTTATTAATTTTGTTGCTGTTGCTGGTGTCAGGAAATGTAAACAGCAATCCTGGCCTGGAGCACAGGCACCTGAAAAATTGAACCATAAAAAACTAAAGATTAAATAAAAAATAAATAAAAGTTGCATACACTACGCATACACATTAATTCACTTTGGTCAGTATGGACTGAATTCACCTAACACATGAATGTCTTTGGACTTTGGGGAAGCTGGAGTAAATGAAGAGAACCCACAGTAATGCTATAAAGAGATTTTGTGTCACCCAACCCAAGGATTGAACCCATGATCCTCTTATTAAGCATAAACTACCCTACAACCCAATTTTATGTCAACCTTACATTATTCCAAAGCAAACTGTCTTGTCTTATTTCTTTCCAAAAAATCAAGGAAATTCATTTGGACACTTTTTCTTTTAACATTGACCTTCTCCCTTGCCCTAACTATTCAGCAGCTACTGATGATCTTGTTTTTTTTTTTTTATAATGACAATCATAATAATCTTTTGGACATGTTTGCTCCTGTGAAAACCCGCTCCGTCTCCTTCACTAATTCTGCTTCCTGGTTCACTCCTGTCCTACGCCAGGTTAAAGCTAAGGGCCACCAACTGGAGCGCCTTTACAAAAAAAACAAAAAAAAAACAGGACATGTTTTGCACATAGAAATGTATGAGTCACACATTCTCATGTAGGGAGACGGACACGATCTCCACTGCCAAATCCTCCTATTACTCTGGTTTAATTAGCACCAGTGTTGGAAATACCCTCTTCTCCCTCAACAATAACATGGTACACCCTCCCAATCAGCTGGCTCCTCACCTGTCTTCAAATGACATTTTGTAATACCCTGATTTTATTATTTTCAAAGTGGATAACATTTACCAACAACTTACCCCCGCTTCTCAAATCCAGCCAACCCATCCCGCTCGCTAACCCACTTTCATGCTTCAGTCTCCCATCAGTTGTTGATTTATCTGAAATTATTCGTAAATCTAAGCCCTCTACCTGTCAAATAGACCCAATTTCTACAGTTTTAGTTAAAGCCTGCTTACCCTCTCTTGCTCCCCTAATAACACACATCATTCATTCCTCCCTTAGTTCTGGCCATGTTCCGGTATCCCTTAAATCAGCTATCTTTACTCCAAATCTTAAAAAAGCCAGGCACAGATCCCACTAAGTTTAATAACCTCTGACCAATTTCTAATCTACCCTCTGATGTTCCTCAAGGTTCTGTCCTCGGTCCACTTCTCTTTATCATCTACCTTCTCTCCCTTGGCCATAATTTCTGTAAATTTAACATTGGTTTTCATTGCTATGCGGATGACACCCAGCTCTGCCTCTCCACCAAACCCACCACCGCCCTACCCCACCCCCCTCTCCCTCAATGACTGTATACAGCAAATTAAATCCTGGTTCTCTTTCAACTTCCTAAAACTTCACAGTAAAAAAAACTGAGGCTCTTCTTGTCGGCACAAAATCCAACCATCAGTATTGACAATTCCATATTCCCCCCTTCCCCTCAGGTTAAGTGTTTTGGTGTCATCCTTGACAGCACACTATCCTTCCAAGCGCACATCAGTAATGTCACCCACTCTGCATATTTCCATCTACCCAACATCAACTGCCTCCGTCCCTCCCTCACTCCCAGTAGCACTGCCATCCACAGTCTCATTACATCCTGCCTAGATTACTGTAACTCTCTTCTTTTTGGTCCACCCCAGAAAACACTCCACAGACTCCATCTTGTCCAAAACTCTGCAGCCTGGATAATCATCAGAACCCCCTCCATCCACATCACCCCAGTCCTCCAGCCACTCCACTGGCTCCCTGTTAAACACCGCCATGACTATAAATTCTTTTCCTTACTTTTAAAGCCCTCTACAACCCGGCTCCTCCATCCCTCTCCCAGCTCCTCCATGTCTCCACACCCTCCCGCACCTTCAGGTCCTCCTCCTCAAATGTTTTTCTGGGTTTTGTAGACAGCACACAAGTCAACTAGATAATCATCTGCCTCCTACTGTGCATTGATTTGCATATTATTTTAGCATAGGTTTTACACTGGATGCCTTTTTTGATGCAGTCACTTCCATTTGTCTGGCATGTGACCTCTTGTGGGTAGATAATTGGTTTATTTTACACTTAAAGGCCAGTGGATCTACAGTACATCGATGCCACTATAGATGAATAATGATGTCATATGCTTACACAAGAGTATTTTTATTGGCTGCTCATCGGTAATGGCAGACTCCGGCAGATGTTGTTGCAGATGTCATGGTCTTGTGGTCAGGCAGACTGAGGCAGTTGCCCTGTTACAATTCAGATGCGGTTGTGGCTTAATTGCGTTTGCCTTTTCAGAGTCTATTGTACGATTGCTCCTGGGCCTGTATCTCTGATTTAGATTTAGATTTAACTTGACTAAAGAAACCATTCCTATTCTTGTCTCTCTTGTTAATAATTCCTCCCAGATGCATGTTTCGGGCTCATATGTTAAAACACAGTAAAAGTAGTCGAAGGCCCAATGTATTTGCCAATACCATTAAGATTTAAGTGTCTTTTTTTTTTCAGTAAGTATTTTTCATTATCTCAAGTCTTTGTTGAGATACATTTACTGCCTTGTACTTTTCAAAGCAAATGGTCGAAAAATCCTTCCAGATGTGTGAGGAAGACAGAATGACATGATGACATGTTCGGCCTTTGGAGGATTTTCATTCGAGTACAACTTGCGTGCAAACTTCGAACACTTTTCACCAGTTTTTTACTTTTTTATGTGATCAAAAGGTGACCCAGAGGAACGTTGTAACTTCCAGATTTATGGCGCTGTAGCCCTTATTGAAGGACCGAAAGATGAAAAGATTGTGCAAGTCTTGGGCCAGAAGCCAGGGTGTTGGCTGACTAAAGACCTCTCAGACCGGTCTTACACTGTCCCCAATATAAGCTCTTCTATCTGTTGTCTTATCCCTCATGTCTGCTAAGATTTATGATATTAATTTGTGTCCTGCTATAGAGCCATAGGTGAATGTCTGTGCTAACAATACAGAGCTATCAATCATTTGATCACTGTACAACCTATTAATATTCCAAAAGAAAACACCAGCAGCTCCTTTAAACTGAAACAAATCAGAAAGAAAAGTGATTTAGTGTTAGCTTTTGTCAGTTGATCCATGCTACTAAATTTTATGCGTTGAAGATTTGCCAGATCTGAAAACTGGTCTCCTTTTTTAAAAGTTGTGTGAACCGCCATGCCATTATAAATGCCAGTAAACAATAAACACGGTATAGTGAGCATTATACAATCCAGCCTCAAGGGCCACAAGTCAGTGTACTCTTTGTACTGGTCCCAAGCCTGGACAAATGGAGAGAATTGCATAAGGAGGGGCATCCAAACTTGTGCCAAATCAATATGCCAATAACTGCACACTAGGAAGTAGATGCTTTACTGTGGCGACCCTGAATGTGAAGATCAGAAGGAAAAGAAGATAATTAATATAATATACTGCTGACTATATCATAACAAATGCCCAGCCTGTCCAGCCATCCTAATTCATTTTTATTCTATACAAAGTAGATACCTGTTGATTTGAGTTCCCAGGGGGCGGACAGGATAAAATTATGCATATTAAGTATAATTAGATAGATATTAACCAATCCAAAAACAGAAGGCAGTATCCAATTTTCAACCACGGAGATAAACAAAACATCGCATGAAGACAAATATGATTAGTTGGTAGATACAAGTCACTGCAGAAGACTGAAGTTTCAATGATTTCAGACCCTCGACCTTTTACTAAAAAGTGAGTTGGGCTGGCCATGACACAAAATTTGAGGATATAGTGAAAGATTAGTTAAATATACCTATATACGGTACATATACGTTATCCTACTCAGCAGTTAAATGATATAAAAGATAACAATGAATCATGGAGGCATTACTCTAGGCATTTGGCCCAGTTTGTTTTGGGCCAAGTTCTTACATTAGTAAATACTGTAGCAGGCTATTTGAAAAAGAGACATAAGCCACTAGACGATTTACTGTGATTATTAAAAAAATAGACAAACCCTGAACAAGTGTCATGGAAAGATCAGAGTGAACTGGCTTTTCAAGGGCATTTTTCTGTGTGAAGTTCTCCCACAATCACTTTTCTTAAGTCTGTATGACCTCAGTGGGATAATGACGGGGCCGGGGCGCTGTAAACAAGCGTCTCTTTGATTTGATATCCTCCAGATTTGATGGAGTAATGGAGGAGGGGAGTTACAGAGGTTTTAGGGCTGATTGCACAGAAGAAAAGCCCAATTAGAGTAAGGCGAAGAGTGAATCCACCATAGACCAACCCAGCCTGCGACTCCTGTCTGGATCAACCATTATAGAAAAGTTATGATGTGGTGTTTACTCATTGTATAGATGAGTCTATGTGTACAGAAGCAGACAGGATTTAGTTAAATACCCCCTTTTATATAGCGTCTGATGCCAGGAGCTAAACTGTGCCATACTGAAAATGCTTTAGACTACCTCAAACAGCAAAACAAGTCTTGTCAGGCCACTTGCTTGTTCTAATGTTGGGCAAAATGACAGCATATAGCATGTAATTTAAATACTGTTGGTAAACATGTGAAAATACCAAGCCAAATGTTGTGTGTGTAGAAAATTATATATTATTACGTTCAATTTAATACTATTGATCAGTGGCTCTGTGGTTAATCTGAATTTATTCTGGCTCCCTTTGTACAGTTATTTTATGAGGGCCTTTATCTGTTTCATTTGATGTACTTAAAATAATATTAGGCTTTGCAACTAACCTCCCATGGCCCTACGGCTGTGCAGTTAATCCAGTTTTAATTTCAATTATTACACCCCACAATTACAAAAATTATAATAAAGAAGAATAATAAAAAACAATTAATTACACTAACTTTAAAGTGTGTTTTGAAGGCACACGCTTGCTTTGCTCCTCACCTCTCAAAGCATGTGTTCTGATAAGCTTCATGAGGAGAGTTGTTAGCAGAAACATGGCAGAAAGAGAGCAGGAGAAACACTTGGTTAGCAGAAAAGGCAAAACAAATTCTGTTGTTTGGGAGCACTTTGGGTTTGAAGAGGAAGACGTCGAGCAAACAACTAAACCGTTTATGATGAGACTAAAACTCAACTTGTAAAACTAACTTAGTTTATTTTATATTTTGCAGTTTTTATTTGTGTGCTAAGAATTTATTTTACATCGTTTGGTAAAAAACAAAGTTAATGAATAATTGTTGAATAATTGTGATTTCAATTATGACTAAAAAAATCAAGATTATTTTTTCCATAATCGAGTAGCCAAAGTTGTTTTTAGCAACTGCACACCAAAATCTAAAGTATAATAATATAATAATATAATCTAAAATAGTACTACTAGTGCTACTATTACTATTACTGCTTCTATTTCTGATGGCTCACCCCCAAGGTCAAAAATACTTTTACTAAGAGTATAAAAATATACTGGAGTAAAGTATCTAGTTACTTTCCACCACTGGACTTGTAATGTACTTTAGCTTTTCAACACAAGATGCCGCTGTTGAGCTGCAATACTAGTAAAGAAATTATTTACAAACCCTTTTTCTGATTTTTAAGTGCTTTAGTTGGCTACACTGGCCCTCTATTTATTCTAAGAGTGGGACACTCTGACTCACAAACTTTTCTGTGCATTCGTGCGTTGACTTTAAACTTCCATGATGTTTAAACATAAGCCAAGAATTAGTTTCCTGGAAAACAGTTTGTAATTAAGGGCTTAAACTGCAGCCTCCCCGCCTCTCCTCTCCTCATTTGTCATCATTTTCAGCACCTGTAACAGCCCAAACACTTCAGGGAGTTCACTACAGTAGCATATTTAGACAGCTGTAAGCCCCACAGGCTCATGGGAAATCTGGGCACTGGGCAGTTTTGTAAATTCAGAGACAGATGAGGAAGAATTGATCCATTGCTACTCTTTTCTTGTGTATTTTCACTTCAGTTTTATCCAAATGTTTCTCTTGCCTCTTCATCACCTGCAAGGAGCTTTAGGACACACAAAAACTGATGGAAAGTAGTACCTTTACACAAAATACTTACAAGTAATTAAGTGCTTTTTTGAAAATGGTGTACTTTTGGGAACATTTTTTAACACATGACATACAATATAAAGTATAAAATGTACATTTACTTAAGTAACCCTTTAGAATCTCTGCATAAATTAAATTATTTCTGGACCTCAGTGGCAAGTAGTAAAGTAACAGTGGTGGTAGTATTAGTAGAAGTTGTAGAATGTATAGTAGTAAAAGTAGTAGTGTTAATATTAGTTGTAGCAGTAGGCATAAAAGTAATAGCACCAGTAGTAGGGGTAGTATTAGTTAGCAGCAGTAGCACTAATAGTTGTAAAAGTAGTAGGAGTAGAATTTGTGGCAGTACTAGTAGTTGTAGAAGTAGTAGTAGCGGTAGTAGTAGTAGTAGTAGAATTTGTATCAGTTGTAGAAGTAGTAGAAGAATTTGTATTTGAAGTAGTAGTAGCAGTAGTAGTAATAGTAGTAGAATTTGTTGCAGTTTTAGTAGTAGTAGTAGTAGTAGTAACAGTTGTAGTAGTAGTAGTAGTAGAGGCAGTTGTAGTAGTAGTAGAATTTGTTGCAGTTGTAGTAGTACTAGCCAGTAGTTGTGAAAGTACTAGTACCAATAGTGGTGGTAGTATTGGTGGCAGTTGTAGAAGTATTAGTAGTAATCCCCTGAAAAGTAGTAATAAAAGCAATAGTGTTCCAACAAGTAGTACTAGTAGTGATAGTAGAAGTAAATTCTTTCTATTTTTACTTAGAAACTATATTTTCAATACTTTAAAAATAACTTACTCAAGTATTAATTTTGTTGAGTATCAATAATTTTACTTACTGTACAGATTTGGAGTTCTTCTTCACATAAAGGCCATGCGAGGTTTCACAAGTTTGCTTTGTGGAATTGTGTTTATTTAAACTGTGGACATAATCTGGATTAAATTTCAGCCCATAAACAATACTTCAATACTTCACTACATAGCCCAAAAAGCAAAGAGTGGCATTTCTCAAAGAGCATTCAAGTTTATGATGTATTACTTGGCACAGGGAAGGTCCACAGTGCTGAGATTGTGAGCACTTGCACACACTTTTTCCATTACTTTTCCCTTTTCTAAGCCACAAGACTCTCAAAGACACTGATATGGACTTCCATGGCCAGCAGCAGCAGCAGCAGCCTATTATCATTGCAGAAATCCTGTAACTTCAGATGATACATAATTTAACGTTTCCCCATTTATTCACTGCCCACGGACTTCAAGATGTGGAAAGGATGACTGTCACACACTACATTGTCTCAGTCAGCTGCTTAAGAGGATATTTCACAATGGAAATGACGGGACTTCACCGTATATAGTTTTGTTTTGCATTTTATTAATTTAGCCCAATTTAAATATTAATTTCTTTAAAACATAAACCACCAATGAAAGAGGTGGAAAGTCAATAACTTGAACTATACCTTTCATGTCTGTGTCTTTCTCTTTCAGACAGGAAGCTTAGGGAAATTTGAATAAAACCACTAACATTTTGAAGTAATATGCATCCTAAGGCTTTGAGAGAGCCTATAAAATGCACCTTATATGCAGAGTAATGAAGTAAATCTACTGTGCTCAAGTACAGTTTTTGAGAATCTGTACTTAACTTCAGCAATTATTTTCCAAGGATACTCTTTACCTTTACTATATTTGAAAGATAAATATAATACTTTTTACTCCACTACATTGCTATAAAGGGAGAAGTAACTACTGCAGAGAAATGGTTTTAAAACTGAAAGACAACTGACCGTGTTCATGTAGTTTCTTTTTGCGTGTGGTTTGCCACTCCCTAAAGATAATCACTACTAATTTGTCCTAAACCTGGTTCAGTACTGGTTTACTGTCTCAGGTTTTTTGTGTGGATAGTCCTGGTTTTAACATGGATTCAGCTCAGTTCAGACTTGGGTTAAACCTACTTTAGTCCTGTTTTAGACCTGGTTTAGACGTTAGTCCCTATGTCTTCCATTAAAGGATTTAAACTAAATAATGTTGTACACTGTTTCCTATTTACTGACTCTGTAGAAACATGTTTCTATTTAATCTAATTCTGAGGTGGAGACTGATTACACTAAAATGAGTTTGATGTCTCATAAACAGAGGGTATGATTAAGAAGCTGTGAACATATATTTTCTTAATATTTTGATGCTGAAAATCTATGGAAGTTAATGTAGCAGAAATTTTACCCCAAATTCCTGTCTGCACTCCTTTGAAATGTATTGTGATACTTAGGTATTTTTGAAAGCACATACCTCAGTAGGCTACTTTAACTCAAGTAATGATTTGACTGAGCGACTTTTACTTGTATTGGACTAATATTTGACTAAGAGGATTTGTACTTTTACTAAAGTAATGAAGTTAAGTACACCACTGCTTATATGTTATTTTTTCTTGTTGACTTTCTCTTTGCTCTATGACTGATACTGTGGAGGTTTAGGAAAGTATAGCTTTAGCTTTCTTTTCCATAGAGACCACTCATGTTGTCAGTGACTTGAATAGACAGCATAGGAACCCTATCCAGTGGGTTTCAGACAATGGAAAGAGGAAGAGAGGATTAAAACACAGTGTTATTCACTTTCACATTTGTTAGTTCTGGTTCCTTTACCAAAACCTTGCTGTTATGTCCCATGTGCCACTCTGTAGGTGAATTCAGAAGCACATACTAATCATTTATAAATGTATTAGATGTACCTCAACCAAGAAAGTTATGTTGGTTTGTTAGTCTGTTATCTGCATTATAAAAAATCAGATACTTGTCTGATTTAGGACCATGTATGAAAGTGTCCTGGGTCGCATTTGACAAAACACTGTCATGAAAAAAATCAGATACAGGTCACATATGGGCAAAAAAGTCAGATTTGGGCCACTTTTGCCTGCATTGTGAATGTAGCCTATGTCAACCGTGCAACTAACTGTACTCAGCCTGTGGGCCATAGTACTGGGATAGGCTCAGCAATCCCCAATGAGAATAAGCACAAGTAGATGACAATTATATACATGCATAAAAGTGGAATTTACCATTGAATGAGACGATCCCTTGATCAAATTCAGGCCTGTGTGCCTTATCTCTACCATTGTGAAATAGGGCTCATGCCTTTCTAATGTTTTTTTTTCTTTGTGTGCTCCTATTTTTTTCATTTTCACTCACTCTTTTTGATTATGACCAACCAATTTTCTTATCAAAGTGAGATTTCAAAAGTAGCTAAAGTAAAGAAAGTGAAGCCACAGACAGCTCTCATGTGGGGAAGAGAAATTGCTTGCGGCCCTAATTGCCTGACAATACAAGATCCAGTGAATTTCTCCTCTTCTCAAGGGGGAATTGAAACAATGTGCTGGAGGTGTCGTCCATGTGTACTTAATAACTTCCATATTGGGTCAGGTAAAGGTCATCACAAGACACTGCAGTCCACACGTCCTCACAAACTTCTCATTATTGCGTCATTATTTAACCAAGTGTCAGATTTAAGAGGACACTATTAGGGTCGTAGCCTGCTTTTTGACCACCTTTATCTTAGTACTATCACTTTTGCTGGAGCCAAAGACAACACGTTATATATTTTCTTCAAATCAAAAACATATGTTACAGTTGTACCTCAATTTTGGGGGTTAAAAGGGAAACCTTAGCATCAGAAAAAACTTGGGTGTAAATAGTGACCACTCGCACATGATGAATAATAAGCCGCTGATGCAAACCAGGACTTTCTGTATTTGGACTTCCTGCTCGGTGTCTCAGCATGAAATATTGCCGTTGAACTTATATTGTAATTATGAGCGAGGTTAACTAGACTCTGTTTCATGTCTGCACTTCAATGCTTTGTAGGTTTGACCAGTGTTTTACCCTGTGTCTCTTGGCAAAAAGCAACCAAAATTAGCAGTTTCCTTGAATTACATCCATGTTTTTTGGTTTTATATTCTCGCTCCTGTTACATACATTTGTGCATGACTGGAGATGTCATATTTGATGGAGGGTGTTGCGGCCAAAGATCTCTAGTTTCACAGTGTTGATTAGCACAAATTGCTGGAATAAATTGTCTTTATAACACAAGATTTCCCAGACACCCTTCAAAAATGTGTCCAATTTTTCCAAGTGTTTATTAAGTGAGAGACTGAGATCCTATATTCTACAAAACCATGTATGAAAAAGTTGGGAAAAATGCAGTGGTTTGTAAATCGCATTAAACTATATATTTTATTTTTTTCATCCAGGTTGTCACAATCAAAACAAGATTGAAACAAACTAATCTGGATGTTTGTATACTTAAAGATGTATTGAACTGACAGAGTTTCGTGAATGAGAGACACACATTTGTAACACTACAAACCATGTTCAGAAGATTTATTTTTAACCTTGTTTTGATTTTTTATTTGGCAATATTTCAGGTTAGCAGCTGCAATTTGCATTTGTGCAAATTGTGTTCACACACAGTGACCCCTCCTGTGACTTCTGGAAGTGTTTCCAATGCGTGCAGTGATTTCCATTACAGAAAGTTTTTTGCAGTGTCTCTTGAGGACCTGAAGATCATGAGCACTGCATACACCCAATACTAATATACAGACTCTGCCTTCTAAAATGCAAATTGAATGCCCAGTTATCTTATTGAAATGTTGAACATTAACCTAGTGTTGTTTTTGTTGCTGCCTTGTGCTAACGCGCTGCTTTTTTATAACATGGTAAATTATCTCAGTTTACTAATGTATTGTTTAAAATCTCTTGTGAAAAGAAGTTTAGAAGATTTGCAAACCATTGCTTTCTCTTCATTTTACACATCATAACAGTCTTTTCAGAATTGGGTTTGTACATATACTAAATGCCACCCATCCTCCAAAAATGCAGAAGTGTCGTGCTAACTAATGAAGAGAGACTTGGCCACAGCTCAGGCTCATTCAACTGGTGCCAAATCAAGATCTACTAACTGTTGCTGCCTCTTTTGTGTGGTTTTGATGCAGTTGTTGTTTATTGAAGCGACTAATAAAAGGCGTCAAAGCTCACACTGATAAAACAGAGCAAATTGTCCATCTCACTTCCACATGTTGGCTGATTACTGTGAATACAACTACCATATGCTACACCGTGCCTTTGACTTGAAGCATTATGTCATCATGACTGCTATCAGAAGTCACTAAAACAAGACAAAGGCAATGAAGAACTGTGTAAATGAATGAGGGAAAAAACAAAAAGTCAGACAGACAGGAAGAAGTTAGGGGCGCAAGGGATGACAGCACAGGAAGTGTGTTAACTGTGAATGGGCCCGCAAGGACCGTCCATGTCTTCTGTTCAGTTTCACTGGACTGAGCAGGAAGAAGATGTGATGGTTAATATCACCCCACAAGAGCTGCTGTTTTGATGAGATGCTCTGACCCAGTTGTCTAACTCATCACAATTTGATCTTTGTCAAAATCATTATGCTTGCCCATTTTTCCTGATTTTAACAAATTAACGTTGAGGACAAAATGTTCACTTGCTGCCTAATATATCCATCAACAAGTGCCACGATGAAGAGATAATCTGTGTTCTTCACCTCACTTTTGTTTAAGAAAGACATGCTAAAATTGACACCATTAACGCTGATATATACTTCCGCGTCAAAGTGACGGCGTTGCCCCGCGGACTCCTTTGCGAGCCCTCTGAAAACCTACGCCGTAGCCCTGATGTGCACCTGGTCAAAAATGTAACTATGCGCCAAGGCGACGCAGACTGCAAGCACTGTGATTGGTTGCTTGGTCTCGCGGTGAACTGGCACTGCATGAACCAACGCAGAGGAGCAATGCAGAAGTATGAAGGGTTTTCAACGCCGTCGAGCCAATGGCTGTAGTTTGGCTTCACGAAGACGCAGAAGTATAAATCAGCCTTTAGGCATAACACAAGTAAACACCAAATGTTTTTACTGGGCGGGAGTCATATGATGAAACTATCAAATGTCACATGTTCATTGTTGACTCATATTACAACAAAGCATGAAAAACAAACAGAAGTTCCCTTTTATGTGGTTGGGAGCTGGTCAGAGCAGTTTTGACTTTCACAAATCAAGATATTTTTAAATCGCACGTCTGTTGTCAGTGTGAAGTTCACTTAACAAGAAACAATTTTCAATGTGCACTCAAATGTCACTACTTCCACTATGGTTTTGGGAACAAGAAACATTTAACCATCCAGTATGAATGCAGTTTTTCTGTACAGTCTTCTGCTAAGTTTTTTTTTTACCAGGTTGTATAGCTATTATTAGATGCTGGCATTTTCCATAGTGCAGTGTTGTTATCTTTTTCTTTGCTTTTGTGTTTTCCCTATCAGGGTAATAACAGCAAATTAGTGGTTGGCTTATTGATTGGTTTATACACCAGACGGTCTGCCTGGCTGAACTTCTCTATTTATTCGGGAGACTGCCACAAAGATAACACTGGTTTGTGGCCTTTCACACTGTTAAAAATAAAAGACTGAATCAACTTAAAAAAGTAAAGCAACTGCTGCTGCAAAGCATTTTTGAGATGATTCAACTTACAAGGTTTATGTTCTGCCAAGTCATATATGAAAGTTAATTCAATTTACAGATTAATTTTATGTCTACTTTTATCAGTAAATACAACTAACTACGAACTGTAAATGAATAGAACTGAGAATAAGGAGATTGCTGGACTAAGAATAAGGAGTTTAGTGAAATAAGAATAAGTTTTATAACAATAAAGAGTTGAGTCAAGGGCCAGATTGACTTAAAAAAAAGTTGGCACAATTACCTACTTGCTCAACTTGATTAAACTCAATAAAGCTTTGCAGCCAGTTGCTCTAAGTTTTAAAGTTGATTCAGTGTTTTAAATCTTGCATCCACATTGATGACTGGATTTGACCCCTTTCGGGCGATTGATCCCAAGTGTTGTTATTTTATTTATTCTCAGCAAAATCTAGCAACAGGTACATTTACATTTATTCAAGCCTTCATAAATGGAGGGGGTAACCCCCAATTTCCACTGCATGTGACACCGCTCCGCTGCACTGCGCCACGCACTCCACAGAAAATACGCAGCCGTTCTAGTGAATGAGAGCGTACCTCCGCAGCTCAGATAGCCCAAACAGGAAACTGGACGTGCACAACATCCGGATTTGAAAGTAATGTAACTCCGTTTTTGATTTGAATATTTACATTTAATCATTATTTCTCATATTATCTTTTAGATAGTCCATCTTAGTAGGCTGTTTACTTACTACAGAAACAATGTCATACATGATTTAATATTTAGTTAGAGAGGAAACCCCCGTGAAATAAAAGTGGAGTGAACTCCAAAGCGATCTCATATTAAACTGTTGTTTTTTGTCCTTCTGCTTCTGAATAAATTGTAGTTTTGGACTTTATTAATGGCTTTTTTGGCACAAACTTGTACCTTTCGTGCATGCTCTTCCCGAGCTGCTCAGAGCTCCACAGCCTGGCGCAGCAGAGTGGAGACGTATCCAGTAGGCGAGGGTCTGCTGCCGTCGTTCGGCGGTGGCCCACAGTGCAGCGGATACGCTTGCAGTGGAAATCCAGCGTAAGGCCAGGAAGGGCATCCAGCGTAAAACCTATGCTAAATCAATATGCAAATTATTGTATGCTAAAAGGCAGATGATTTGCTGTGGCAAACCCAGGAAGATATTTTTTGCAGTTGTTGCACAATAACACTCAATGACTCAACTGCACGCCTGTAATGTCAGCTTATTGTATCAATTTGGTTTGCATTTTCAGGAAATCGAGTTAAGTTTCAGACAAGTCGTGTAAACCCTTCTGACCGCTTATAATATCCAGATGATATGGCAATGTGGTCTGAATTTGAAAGAGCGAGGGCATCAATCAGCGCTTGATGCTTGGTACAAGTCCATAAATAATCCTCTGCTCTTAGCGTCTGCCCAGAGCCTAGAGGTGGGTCCCACGCTCCCCTGTTCCCTCTGGCCCACCCTGGTGCACCGGTTTGGGCCACTCCAGCGGCTTTACATGGCTAATTTATGCCCATACCCTCCTGTCATACCCTCTTTAAAACGCTGCATTGGCCCAGCTGGGTTAAAGAGGAGGCTGTACTGGAAGGGGGGCTCGTGGTGTAAAGGGACCAGACCAGAAAGCTGCTAAAACATATGAGCTTTCCTGGATGTAGTAATGGGAAAAAGGTTGGTACTTCAGGAAGTAGTAAATGTCACCAATGAATCCTAATTTCTTGCCCTGTTCTTCCTCCTTGCTGTGGGCTGCAAGCGGCTCCTTATACTTGATCTAGTTTTGGGAGTTTTTCTCACATCCAGACAGAAGTTATGTTGTATTATATGCCAGTCGGGATTGCTCCATACTGGCCCAATTCATGTTTCTTAAGCATGATACAGTATCCTTACAAGGTGTGTTTATGGCCATGTAAATCTGTCATCTTCAGATTACCACAAAATGAAAAAACACACATAATGCAATCACTCAAAGTTATCAATCCAACTTCCTGACCAACAATAACAAATCAGGACAAATCATAATAAACCATAAGAATAGACTTGATGATTGGTTGTCACTTTGCAGGTCTCCCATCTGGACTGAGTTGGTTTAAGTGATTGTTGGGGAATTACATCTTTGTTTTAATCCCGGTTTAAGGGTCAATGTATGGTTGGTTTTCAGCTGCAGCTCGTAAAATCCCTGTCCTGCTAAAACATTTTATACCATGGCCCAGAAAGCTTTTAAACACTGGCATTTGTGTAAATCATGAGGGGACGCACACATGTCCGTTTGTGGGGGGCTGATGGGAGGTTAACTATGGGAGTCTCCAGTGTGGGCTCAGGAGTGGCACCTAATGTCAGCCATAGACCAATGTACTTTCTAACATTTGTAAACCAGTGGTGGTAAGCTTTATAACTTACATTTTATCTATTATGTTGCTACTTTTATTAAGCAGGATTTTAATGCTACAAAAAGCTGAATAATGACCTTTGACAAGAAATATATATTTGACAAGACGATACTTTTTGTGACAGTTGCTTTCAGTTTGACAATAACATGATGATATAAACAGTAGCTTTGATGACAAACTAAAATAGTCGTGTAATGTTCACTAAACACTAGCACCCTTACTTTGTGGCTCTTGTGGTTTAACTGAATATGTGTTCGCCCTAGGCATCCTTATACTTTGTCTATTCCATAAAAAGAAATACACATCCAGGGGTTGGAACATGCATACATTAAATATACTTGTATGGACATTTGACCAATCAAAAGACGGGGGCTGTACGATTATGGGGGAATAAGGCACAACTAATCAAAGAAACAAAGTATGAGTCACTTTCTAGATGAATAGCTATGATAGGTTGGCATGAACAAGATCGGGTGGAAGATGGTTTGAATACAAAATTATTAGAACCACTTTATCAATAAAGTGAGTGGGCCTGGTTCTCACGCAACAAAACTGTTCAGGTTTTTCACATACTAATGAAATGTTGGCTACATCACTGCAAAGACTGATGACACTGTATGTCTCAAAATGCATGTTGCCGTAAACAATGAACTAAAATTTGCTATGTTTTTGGGAGATCTGTCATCATTGTTACATAGTGAAAGATCTGGTCACATTGGTGAGGAATGATAAAGAGGAATGATTCTTCCTTTTTTCTGAAAAGGGGGCCAATATTTTAAAGGGGCTATATGAAGGGGCTATAATGCAAAATCGATTTTTTCTGAGCGTTCTATTGTATTTTAATGTTGCTTCCTCATCAAAAACACACCTAGAGTTTCTGAGGCCTCAAAACGCTCGGTTCCACTAGCCTCCACCTTTCCCATGAATCTCCGCCCACAATGCACTGACGAATCAAGCCCTCTACATCCAGTCTGCAATGGCATCATACACAAAGTTTAAGGAAGTGAAGTGCTATTTTTCTTTGATTATGCTCAAAAGCCTGCAACACTGCCCTCTGCTGGCCTTTAATAATTCCTAAATTTATGTAGTTAGTGGCAAAAGTTACATTGTTGTTTAAAATGATAAGTTAAATTTAGAATTGACTATGGCCAGTAAATTCCCTGGATCTTCTCTGCCTCCTGCCTGCTTCCCCTATGGAGCTCAATATCTAAGCAGATGGTGTGTGAAATAACAATGCAGTGTATCATTCCTTCTCACCTCATCAGCTTCATAGATTATTATTTGAGCTGACAGAAGACACCTCCAGCCATGTTGTGGTTCAAGTCAACGTCAGTCATACACATTCATTTCCTCCTCGGCTGTTTGGTTTTGAACTCGCTGATGCCACGGTTTATTTTCTGTAGTGGAACATTTGTGAATGCGAGAAGGATTTCTTGTGAAAGCAAATAAGCCAGAGGTTGTGGATTATAAGGGTTTGTGGGGGTATAATTTTTATGTAGGCTTGTGAAAGCGTGCACTTCCACATCACTGGCACCACAAAATACACTGGTGTTAAGTGGATAGTTGAGTTTGTTTGGGGCTTATAGTGCTGTGCAAAAGTAGTGGTGTGTGTGAAAAATTACCAGAAGTGCTTTAATAAATACAGAATTTTGTTTTTTGTTTTTGTTTCAGGAAAGGTCAGTAATGGACCAAGGATAAAATGAAGGATTTTGGTGTGGATCCAGCCATTGAGATACTATATAAGGTTTTTTTTTTTGTTTAAGTGGAAAGAGCATTTACCCCTGAACTAAAAGATCTTTACCATTGCAGCATAGTACCACTACCTTGGAGGAGGTCTACGCTTTCTGAGTGGGTCTAGTTTTTCTTCTTTTTTCATATTTATGTATTTTTGTCCATTGATGCACCTTTCTTTGTATGTAGCATTTCTTAAAAACCACAGTACAGTATTTTTGGAAATTCACAAAATATTCAAACATTTTACCAAAACAAACACGGCAAACCCCGTTCTGTCGTGGATCAGGATGCACTTTTCAAATGTGTGTCTAGTGTTGGTACCGCTGTCCGCTCCACTGTTGTGATTAGGACTCCTGACTGTTTGCTCTGGAGTGCAGCACATTCCTCTCAGCCTTAATTGATAGCAATTATGTGGTTTTTGATTTGGTGTTTGATTGGGGGCGGTTTTGAAGTCTTGATTTGAAGGGCACAGAGATTTTATTGTCTTTGGAAAGCCGGGGTTAAATGCCTGAATGATAGCCTGCTACCTTGTAAGTCACATTAAGGGGCACCAGTGGGGTGGCATAAGTGCACACTGCACTATTTTACTGTTCTGCTCTATTTTACTGTTTGTTGTTTTGGATCTAGGCGGCATTAAAGACACCCTATGTAGTATTTGAATCTTAAAGTAAAGTTCTGAAAATTATTTTATGGTAGATCAACTCTTAATCCACCCCCTGAGTGCTTATTATAATCGTTCTCTCTCACTATAGGGAAAAGGGTAGATTACTCTATGAGCTGCTAGTAAGTAAGTAAGTAGTAGTAAGTAAGAACTGACCGGAAAGTAGCTAACAAATAAAACAGCTCTGGAAAAGTTCAGACTTATACATTGTGCTCTCTGATCCATATACGAACAATATGGCTACATAATAGTCAGAAATACACTATGTTTCCAAAAGTATTTGCTCACCTGCCTTTACACGTGTATGAACTTTATTCTTAATCCATAGGGTTTAATATGACATTGGGCCCACCCTTTGCATCTACAACAGCTTCAACTCTTCTGGGAAGGCTTTCTCCAAGGTTTTGGAGTGTTTATGGGAATTTTTGACCATTCTTCCAGAAGCACATTTATGAGGTCAGACACTGATGTTGGACGAGAAGGCTTGGCTCACAGTCTTCGCTCTAATTCATCCCAAAGGTGTTCCATTGGGTTGAGGTCAGGGACTCTGTGCAGTCAAGTTCTTCCACACCAAACTCACTCATCCATGTCTTTATGGACAGTGCTTTGTGCACTGGTGCACAGTCATGTTGGAACAGGAAGTGGCTATCCCCAAACTTTTCCACAAAGTTTACCACAAAGCTGCAGCCTAGGTGCTTGTTTTTATACACCTGTGGCCATGGAAGTGATTGGAACACCTGAATTCAGATTATTTAGGTGGGTGAGCGAATACTTTTGGCAATATACAGTATTTGCAAACAATGTTCAATAGCATATACAAACTGAAAATGCTACAGCTAATGCTAACTAAAACATTGTCATTCTTTTGTCATTTTTTTTAGTTGATTTCAGAAAACTACAAACTGTAACATGAACTACCTTCTCTGTTGATATGGTGGTTGTCAAAATTAGGCTTCTGGAGTCTTACCAACCAGAGAGGTAGCAAAACTTACATTGTCTTGGTTTAAAACAGAAAGTTTGAATGTAAAGCACAGTATGACCTTCCTGTGCCAAGAGCTGTCCATCTCACCAGTTGTTTCCCTCTATAACCAGAAGAGTTGTCCCTCCCGGGGACACCTGGCTCGCTCCCCACCTCCACAGTGCAAATGTTCACTTGGCTTAAACTGCCAGATGTTATGAAAGGCTCTATTGAAGCTCCTTTTAGAGCCCTTTTCTCATAAAGCAATTGGAGTGAGCCACCGTGGCTGAAAACGTCTACCCTGATAGCTTTGTTGACCTGGCTATGTCATCTGATTTACATGGTGTGCTCACATGTAACCTCTTATAAAACCAAAACACAAGAGAGTCCAACGTGAGATCATGTGCTCCCTTCTCTGTCTCGTCTTGTTTGTATGTGTAACACTGCTGATGTTACATGTACAGAACTAGAAATATGTCATTTTATGTTAATAAAATGAATACTTGTTGACATCTCCAAAAAGATGGTTGGCAGTCGACAAAGTACAACTGTCCAGGGTTTACGTAAAGAAAGCTTATAAAAGAAAAACATGGGTACGAATGAGGATTGTATGAAAAGAAGGCTTATGAAAGGCAGAAATGTGAGATATTTAAAAGAAGGAAAATTGTTGTACACTTGACTGTTTGCCATTATTTCCTCCCTGTATCTGTCTAAAGCACATGTGAAGCTGTGAAGTGGCAGCTGGCTCCGTGCTTCGTTTGAACTAGCACGCTCCACTGAAGCACATTTATTGATTGGCCAGTGTGCCAGACCTGGGGCTCGGAGATTACTCCCCCCACGATCAAGCATCTCACACAAAAACACACACACACACACACACATAGACCAAGTCCTCCCAGTCCCCCTCCTTCACCCTCCCCGTTCACGAGTTAGTCCTGAAGAAGAGAGTGAGGGAAACCCAGAGAGGAGAAGGCAGCAGCAGACGGGACACAGCCCATAGAGGAGCATCACGTCCCGGTGCCACTGACGTTGGACAGGCATGGAGCACGACATTTTACCCTACCAGCTCCTAGTGACAGCTCTTCTTATCCTGGTAAAGTCATCTATTGTAGATTTATCCTCAGTGCTTAATTTTGGAGTCATTTAACTTGTTTTCTTTACAGTCTATTTTATTTTGAATTCAGTTTTGCAGTATTTGTTATTTAAGTCATTTTAAATTGGCACAGCACATAAAAGGCTGCACACTTTGTCATGTAATGGTACAGTAATACATGCTTCATTTTTCACTCTTGTGTTTTTACAAAGTAGTTTATGATCAGGTCATTTTAGTATTTGATTTTTAAGTCAACGTTGAAGTGCAGTCAAATGGGGCCACGAGCCAGCATACTCTTTGTGCCAGTCCGAAGCCTGGTTAAATGGAGAGGGTAGTGTCATGAGAGGGCATCCGGTGTTAAACCTTTGTCAAATCAACACACAAATCACTACACTTTAGGAGGCAAATGATTACCTGTGGTGTCGTCAGAAGGAATATTAGATGCCTGATACGGCCACCACCCGTTTATCTGGGCTTGGGCCCGGCAAAATAGTTGGCATGTGAGCGCTGATTTTTGAGTTAACTTTGCAACCAGACTGAAATTTGCAAATATATATATATGTTACCTCTTCAGTCGACATTGTGTAAAAGCCAGCATGATGTTTTGTGTGATTGTCATGGATGCCCTGGATGTCCTTCCTGACACAACCATCTCTGTTTATCTGGGCTTTGGACTGTCACAAGCAGTTCACTGCCTTGATGCGTGCAGTGATTTGCATATTGATTTGTTGTACGTTTTATGTTGGATGCCCTAGTCTGACGCAACCCTTCCCATTTATGCCGGTTTGAGACTGGCACAAAAAGAAAGCTGGCTTGTGACTTTTTGTCGCTGGATTGTCGTTTATTATCAAGATTTCTTTGTATTTGGTTCACATTGCAACAAGAGTGAGACAACACTGTACCTTTGCAAATAATTGTGTTCTTCGGTCATCATGTAGAACGGTCAGCATGCTATTTTGTGTGATAGTCACGGCCCCTCATTGGAACTGCTGTCTCTATGGCTTGTGTGATGGTGAGCATAGGACGTCCCGCACGACAAGGGATTGAGCAGATGTGCAAAGATCAGATGTCCTGCCAACTGAAAAGGCCATCCACATTTCGTATATTGACACAGTCTGCAAAAGAAGGCACCAAGAGTCAGATTTCTCTTCAAGGAGTTTTCCATCTTCAAGGAAAATGTCCCTAGTCTCCACCACTGACAGGTGACTCAACTCGGATCTGTCCGTCAGGATAACATATAATACTCAGATCAGTGGCTCTTTTATCATCTCCTCATTTCCTCTTTTCCACTTGATGTGATGGGTAACGGCCAAGGGAGCTTTGGAAGCCATATGTGCTTCTTTTTCACAGTTTAAAATCATATATCCAGCCCAAAATCTTATAGGGTTAGAGTTTGCTGGGGTAATCTCTGAACTATAGGGCAACTGTGGATATGAGTTAGAGTAAGAGAAAGGGAAGTGGCTTGAGTTAGGTAGATGTTATTTGAATTTTATAAATGTTTGGCAAATATTTTCATGGTTTTGGGATAATGTTGTGGCACAGATAGATGCAACAATTTGGCTTGGTTGTCCTTATGTTATTCCACTTTTTTGTTCTTTCATTTTGGCTTCTTTTTTCTTTTTCCCAGTGTGCATTATACAAATTTTCATATTGCATTTTGCATACATTTTTTTTTACACCAGATGTCTTTCCTGATACAACCCTCTTCTTTTATGGTTGGTTGTACTGTTCATACATGTGTCACTTTGGGTTTTGCATCCTCTACAAAAATACACTAAGGCAAAAAAGGAAGAAAAAGCAATACTAGAAGCATTTAGAGAGCATAGACCTCTGCCAGGGCACTGTCTTGGTAAAGATAAAGTGCCCAGACCTGGACTCAAACACAAAGATATATTAATTCAGGGGTAAATGTGCTTGCCATTAAGCCACAAAACCCTTATAGCTCACAATGATAAAAAAAAAAAAACTGCTGCCATTGTCGACCTTTCCTGAAAATGTCATAACAAGAATAAAATTCAGTATTTATTGAAGCACTATTGGTTACCAGCATTTTTCACACCTCACTAAAACTTTTGTGCAGTTCTGTGTCTCGATTCGAAGGCCGGCTTGCTTCCTTGCGTGATCCTGGCCAGTTCAAATAAAACCCTGGAGGGATCAGAGCAGCCGAGGTGGGACTTGTATCGATGGAGCCTGAAAAATCATCCAAGCGGATATCTGATCCACACAAGATCATTGAATCCAAATCCCAGCAGGACGGCTATCGGGACGAGTGGAGCCGTGTGTCCGACCTCCTCTGTTGAGAACAATAGCGTTACAGTCGGCCAAACAACCTATTACTCCTCATCTACATCTCCTTCATCTGCTTCTCTCAGCTCGTCTGGCTTCCCAACAGAGCCCCTGGTTGTAATTGAGTGCAAAATTCACTGATTGCCTTTCAAAGGAAGGTGGTGTGCTTAACAGCTGCCCAGATTTCAGTTTGTGTTTATTTACTGAGGATCCAAACTTTGAAATAGTTGGCTCCAGGAAGAAAGTGGAGGCAGTGTATTTGGCGGCACATGTCAGTGGATCTGTTTAGTTGTTGCTGAATCCTCTGCTGGTAGTGCAGTACTTTAATTATTTTTTTAAGTATTTTCTTTATTGTACTTTCTGGATACATTTTTAAACATATAAAACATAAGCAGTAGTAGTAGTAGGGGCGGTAGTAGCTCACCACCACCAAGTGTGAGTGAGGAGCGAATGAATAATGAACCAAATTGTAAAGTGCTTGAGAGGTCTGTAAAGTGCAATATAAATCCAATCCATTTTATTCTTAATAGTAATAGTAGTAGTAGTTGTTGTAGTAGTGGAAGTTATAGTAATAGTTGTAGTAGCAATGGTAGAAGCAGTGGTCATAGCCATAATGGTAGTAGTAGAAGTTACAGTAGTATATGTAGTAGTACTAGTAGGGGTAGCCATAGTAGTGATAAGTAGTGATCGTAGTGATAGTTGTAATAATAGTGGTAGTAACTTAACTAGTACATATTTTGAGTACTTCTTGAGTACTGAAAGCCGTTTGAATCCATCCACCGTGAACTCTTGGCTTCTATATCCATGACCCCCCCCAACACTACCACCCTCAAAAAAACAAAAAACAATCAGAACAATATTATGGCCTCCACAGTCCATTTATCTTCCAAGACAAGGTTCGCACAATGCCACGCTGTTGGGAAAAAGGTCAACAAAGGTCAAAGCAACTTCCTTACCCATTCCTGCGGACGTTTACTGTAAAGGGCTTGTCAGTTCCGTGGGCATAAATCTTTCTAAGAGCAGGTGTTACACATAAACTTGACACACTAGACTTCCTTATTTAATGTGTCTAATGTAAGTAAGGGTGACCTGAGAACTGCATTTGATAGAAGAAGTACTCCAAATCTCTGAAGTCAACTGTATTCAACCAGGCTTGCTTTGGCTAAATCAAAACAATGATCTTTAGGTTGCCAGTCACAGTGAGCTCTTTTCCCTACTGGTTTTGTAGCGCTGCTGTTAGCTGTGTCCAGCTGCCTGTACATATTGGCCTGTGTGGCAACCAGAGCATGTAGCTCTTTACGCGTTTCTGATTGGTCTACTGGTGATGCAAGGGTTTTAGAATCAAAACAAAACTGTAAACATAAACAACTTGGCCATTATGTAAAATATTACACCCCCAGTGTAATATGAATGGTTCCTTGATGTAAAGCGCTTTGAGTGCCCATGAAGGTAGAAAAGTGCAATAATGTGATCATTTTATTTACTACTACCACTGCTACGATTACAGATCTTACTATTGCTATTACTACTACCAACTTTGCCTTTAGATCAAAAATATATATTCCTCAAAAGTCCTCAAAAGTCTTAGTCTTCAGTAAAAATATCTGTTTACTTTCCACCTCTGATGGTTTGCTGTTGTTATTTTTTAAGTTCCCATCAAAACCCAATGCCAGTATCATGTGGAGTTAAAATGCCATTGCCGAAAGTTCACAATAGATGAATAGACGAAAATGGAGCAATTTTCGCAGATGTACAATGCACAGTCATGGTTGCCCTGAAATCAAAAGGACTTGTATTGTTAAAGAGAGCTATTCCATTTTTAGAGATTTGGCTTTTCTAGAAGAATGCCATTGTACCACAAAGTATTTAGGCACATTCTTGTTGCCATAGAAGGTGAATCATTTGTGCCAATGTTAGTTCCACTACTCTGATTTGCTTTTGTAGATTTTTTGTTCATTAAACAGCAGGGCCTTAAAGCACTTTTTACCTTTGTCCTTGGAACTGCTGTCAGCTTTTGAGTCGCACAGCCTTCTCTTCTCTCTTGTTTTTCAGAAAGCAAACGCAATCTATTTTCATTCTCACTTTTTCCAAGCCTTTACACAATGCTGCTTTCAAACTATATTCAGTCAGCGCTGCAAAAGAGGATCCAAGAGAAGCCTAGAGTGCTAACATTATAAATAAACACATTTTAAAGCCTGAATTATCTTGCCCATAAAAATCTTTGAAAAATATGAAAGGCCTTGAGTGGTACGGAGAGTGAGAGAAAGGTGTGGGTAGGATCTGAGGTGCAAATTGTCCTTGGGGCCACAAAATTCATCTTCTGGTAATATTGATTTTGGATCCTAGCACATTACAGGTCATCTCTGCTGCCAAATACAGCACAATGCAATTAAGAGCCACATGAGAAAAAGCCTTATAACTGGGGCTCTAACTTTTTATTATAGAAAAGATGAGTCAGGGGTTTGCAAAGACTTCTTTCGGGTTAGAATACTAGTTGGAGCTGATGAAACATGTTATAGATAAGGCTTTACTTAATAAATTACTGTTTTGCATAATTTCTCATGACCTCTTTTTCCTTTTGTAGAGTTCCAGGACGGCCCGATCAGAAGAGGATAGGGACACACTGTGGGACGCCTGGGGCTCGTGGAGTGAATGCTCTCGTACCTGTGGAGGGGGGGCGTCCTACTCCCTCAGGAGATGCCTCAGCTCCAAGTAAGGATGCCCTTGTGCAAGTTGTCTAATGTGTAAAATAACAGGATTTACGTATTTTGTTATTACTTGAGAGACCCCTAATGGAAGACATTGCATAGATACTGCATATGTCAGCTTTTTGTAACAGGGGATACATAGGCCTGTTACCTAAGGGTGGAAATACTTAAGTAAGAGTACTGTTACTTCAAAATATCATGTGGTAGTAAAAGTACTCAACAAAAGGTTAAAACAAAGTATTAAGTGTAACTCTACTAAAGTATAAAGTAGTCATTGCTATTGCCATCACTAGTGCAACTGCTATTATTACTACCAGTACTAATACTACTGCTACTATTACTACTACAATTACTGTTTCTAAAGCTACTAGTACCAACCACAATCACTATTATTACTATTATTATTATTACTGCTTCCTTAAAATACAAAAAATGTGTGTCTTTGTTACTTTTACTAAAAAATACTTGAATAAAAGTATTTGTTTTCCTCACAAAGTTACTTAAGTAAAAGTATGTTGTTTGGTTATAACCTCATTAGGCTCCTGATAAATGGAAACATCTCTCGGACAATTTGTAAAAGCATGTTCAAACACTATTTGAAGTAATCCTCCTGTTTAAAATAGTACTGAGCCTGGACTGTTTTCTATTAGGGCACCATATGTTAGCTTTGTGCATCCAGAGCAGCTAGGAGAGGAGATCTTCTACTTTTGGCTGTCAAATAAAACCAGCAGAGTCCCTAATAGTGGAAGTAAATCTCATCAATCGTCCGAATCCCATGAGGTTGTTATAAGAGCACTCAGAATCCACGTTAAATAGCCCATAGGGGTCAACCAATACCACTTACCTATCCACCTTGCAAACTTGGACCAGAGTCTTGAAATCATCTGGAACAATCTGCTTCTCGGTAATGGCACAGACACAACACATCACCATCACTGTCTCTCTCCAGAGAAGTGCTTGTCATTTTGAATAACTTTTATGGTACAAACTTTGAACCCACAATGCTTGGATTCCTTTCTCATCATCTGGGCTTAAGGCTCAGGATCTCCGGACCTTTTATTCTTGTGCCAAAGTTGCCCATTTGGTTTAAGGCTTCAAACTTAGCCTCTAGCTCCAAGATGAAAGTTGGATACTAGAATAGTGGGCAAAGTGGACAATTACAACTGGATTTGAAGTACAAGAGGAAAAAAAAAAAAGGGCCGGGATGTTTTCCATAGAAATGTTGTCACTTTTATGGACTGGGAAATAGCTAGAGGGTGACTTCACTGCATTCCTCCATTTTACTGTTCCCAGAATGTACTGTTCACTCGCTGCGAAAGGTAGCCAGCGAGCCACTGCCGCTCAAGTCACCTCCGTTAGAGCACTAGCAGTGACAGGATCAACTAGTGAGCTCATAAAACAAGTGAGGTTGCAATGGACGTGGTGCTGTAATGTCCTCTCTGCATGCTGCATCGATGTATTTGTCCATTCTGTGAGTTTTCTGTAATTTTTATTATAACTTTTATAATTTCTGTATAATATTTATAATGTTTAAAAATACAAACAAAAATGTGTAGACTGATTAAATAAAAAATACACTTAAGAAAGCAAACAAACATAAAACAACAGTGCAAAAAACAAAAAAACAAAACAAAACAGCAGCCAGGCATTAGTAAGATGATCCAGTAGAGGCTGCCATACCCTGCCTAAAAGACTCCATAGGTAAGATGCAAAAATCAATACATTTAAATCATAAATAAAAGCTAAATAAATAAAGCTCAATGTGAAAATGTTTTAATGTGTGCAAACCTCAAAGCTCCTAAGTGCCAAATTTCCCCCCAGTGCCACACTGTAAACATTAAGGTCAGTGGCTGTTCTCAGGAGCTTACTTCTCTCCCCCTGGCCAGGAATGTTTTGGTCAGGAGTAACCTCAGAATGCTACTGACTGTAAAAAAGCAATTGACGTCCTTAAAAGGTGTTAAGGGCTTTTTTGCTCTCTGTGTGGGGCATTAGACTGTAGCCATTAGAGAACTCGATCAGGCTGACGTACAGGGTTTGTTGAGCAAACTAACACGTTTGTCATACGTTTTTGCTTGGGAAAGGTGGGAGGGGTTAGCAGCATAGCCCCTGGTGGCAGATCAAACAAGTGTCATTAAAAAGCTAAGTACAAGGCCCCTTATGTGCGTGTGTGTGTGTGTGTGTGTGTGTGTGTGTGTGTGTGTGTGTGTGTGTGTGTGTGTGTGTGTGTGTGTGTGTGACTATTTGGAAAGCGAGACTGGAGAGTGGCCCGCAACACCCGCCCAACCAATATCACTCCAACTCCATGACCTTTACCCACGCACCCACTGCTACTGCAAAAAGTCACTAAGCAAAGATTGCCTGGCTTTCATTATACCAGCTCATAAGACACACTTTACCTGATCAAACATGGATTATTAACAACAGGCAGTACTCATTTGAAGTAGCATTGGCATATGAATTGGGTGTTATGGCACAAAAAGGCAATAGTCACTGATTTATGAGGCTCACAACTGGCAAACGATTGAAGATCTGGAGTTTTTTTCTGTTTCCAAACATAAACCAGTCTGCTCGACTTGAATGATGATTAGAAAGAAAAGTCCAGCTCGTAATGTACATTGACAACGCTTCTGGAAATAGTTCCTCATGCAGGCCTTGAAATAACTTTGTAATTACTGATAAGGATGTTTTTACTATGCATTGGGTCAGTGATTACAGAAGTAGCAGGCAGTGAGGCTAAATGACTCTGGTGTTTTGGGATTTCTCCAGTGGCATGCCGCCGTGTTTAAAGGCAATTTAGCAGCAGTTGTCATTAAGAGTAAGAATTTTCTTTCCATCGCAATGGCACCAGAGCCTGGCACTGTGATTACATTACTGTACAGTGTAGGGACCACCCTCTGTGTAGCAATGTAGAAAACACTTTTCTCCAGTAGTAAATCTAACAAAAGCCATGCATCCTTCAGAAATATGAAACTTGAGAGAGCTCATTACGAAAGACAGCGGCTATGGCCAAGTGAACTACAGTGAACTATTCTTGTACACAGTTCATACATAATGCTATGAAGTCAAATGTAATGTAATAACTCATCTAAGTAGAAGCACTTGGAGAGCACAGACTGCCACCAAGACATTGACCCTATCATGCAACAGTGGACCTGGACTTGAAATGGATCTTCTATTTCAGGAAAAAATATTTTATCCTTTGCGCGACGAAGCACTGATATTTTATGGTGGTTTTCCCCTCTAAGGTTGCCACAGCAGATCGCTGGCCTCCTAGTGTGCAGTGAGTTGCACTTTTATTTGGGATAGGTTTTACACCGAATGACCTTACTGACGCAACTTCCTCCGCATATCCTGCTGACGGCACTTAATGAATAAGTAATAAGTAAGTTGTGATCTCCTGTTGCTGGATTAAAGGCAAGGAATACAGTAAAACTAATAATGTCTTCCTGACAGACCCCTTATGGCTGGAATTATTTTTTATCGCGCAATTATAAAGAATCTTTAAAACATTCTTGGATCCATATGGTGTTCTGGATCCACAAAAACATAGTAATTCCTCCCATGACCCATTACTAACCTTTCTGGAAAAGTGTAATCAAAATCCCAAAATCGGACTATTATTTTTCGAGTTACGTTGCTAACAGACTAACAAATCAAGAAACCAAGGTGAGTGAAAACATAACCTCCTTGGCGAATATAATTAATTCATGTTGATTGCTTGTTTTGGATCATTGTGGCCTTTTTTCTTCCTATTTTAGCAGTGCTTACAGCAGGAACACATTTGTGGCACCACTAAATCTGCCAACTCCACACTTTGTTCATATTGATCAAAATTATGACAAAGGTCACAGAGCCCGCTATACAATTGCTTTCAATTTACTTGGATAGGTTGATGACATTTAATACATAAACATTATGAGCCAGATGAATCAGACTGCATATTTGATATCCTTAGATGTTATCATAATAAAGTTCAGCATATGCTAGCTTTACAGTAGGGTGCTTTGAAGTGCTTGAGTGCACTTTTGTGTATTTTTGGCACCAAAAGGTCAAAGTCTGTGAGTTATTTGCTACAGGAATCCTGATATTCCAGCCATTTCATTTTTCCTAACCTGAGATGACGCCATGATGGATCCCAAGTCTGACTCCTAGTCCTGCTTAGCTTCCACTTTGCAGCTTTCCAAAGTCAAGAGGAAATGAAAATGGAATTCGTTTTTATTTGTTAGCCCCTTTTAAGTCTCCATTATATATTGGTCGTCCCGATGTGATTTTCCACATTGATTCCGATCTTTGCTACCTGTCTCTCAACTCGCAGCCTCAGCCTCTGTGACCCGCTGTTTAACTTGGCTGAGGTGACCGTCTGTATCCATCTAATGTTCTTGCCATGCCACACGCTCCACACATTCACTCACTGGGATAATATTATAAAATCTTCCAAGCTTTCTTTTTGTCTGGGAAGTCCAAACTCTCCGATGCTGCCTCCAATCATGATTCCAGATTAGCTAAGGGCCGATGACACTGGAATTCCTCTTATGTCCCTCATTTGGGAAGAATATCCTTTGATTAGTTTCCAACAGGATCTGGGATAATTGTCCTATCACGGGCAGCATCAATGGGGTATCATCACTTAGCATCAAAGCCCAAAGGAATTTAAATTTTCAATACGCGGTTAGCTTATAATTTGGGCAGGGACACTGTGATCCAAACTGCTCCAATGTGTTCAGCAGACGGAGGACCCTAGAGTGTCTGTATGCACTTCTGCTGCTTTATGAAGCTAGCCACTGTTTACATTACACTGGATTTCCCTTTTCTCCATTTCCCCTCTGTCTGTCCTCCAATAGAAGGCTCTACATCTTCATTTGGGACTATTACTTTTACAAATGTGATGCTTGCACGGATAGTTGTCCTCAAAGACCTTAAAGCAGCAAGAACATAACAAACCAGAAACCACAACAAAAACTAAAACTTTTAATACTGGTCTTATTGTGAGACCCAATTTTATCCCTGATAATTCTATTGTGACACACTTTTTTCTAAGTGTTTTAAATACTGTCTTTACTCCAGCCAAAGATAGTCACAGGCCAGTGTACTCTTGTGCCTGAATAACCAGAGATGTTACCATCAGGAAGGGCATCCAGCATAAAACCTATGGAAAGAAAACTTTATGGCACAAGTATTGTAAAAATCTGCTTGTCCATTTTGTGTAATTAAAACAATATTTAGGCTTCAAATAAGACGACTATTGAAACTCATCTTTCCTGAGAGCGTCTTTTGGGTCTTGACCCACCAGTTGAGAATCTCTGATAGGTATTTGGAACCGCACCAGTGTTTTACAACTTGCCACGTCAACCCAGCAGGCTCCCTCTTACTGCGCAGCAATTCAAAAATGATAGGAGTCTGTTGTTGAAATACCATTTGCTTCAGGCCCTGAATACTCTCATGTATTATGGTTTGTTTTATTTTCACCCCAAGAGTATTTTTAGTCGCATTTTTCATTTTGTCTTCTTTTTGCAGAACCTGTGAGGGGCAGAATATCAAATATCGGACATGCAGTAATGTGGTAAGTTCAGCACGCTCATCTTTATGTAACGGGCGCCAATAGATCCCTGGAGCAGTTTACTTTTGAAATAAACTCAAGTGTCAAGCTGAGATAGAAAATCTGAGGTGGTGAAAGGGTAAAAATATGACAAGAGGTTTAGGCTGATGTTGAGTTAATCCAGCCACATACATGTGTCAGTCCAAAGTCTAGATAAACAGAGGGCATCAAGCATAAAACCTATTCCAATTAATCTAAAGGGAAAAGCCTAAAGGAGAAAAAAAGTTGATGTGGAGTTTGCATTTTGATTTGTTTAGAGCTTGACAATGAAAATGTCTCTTAAGGCAAAGCACTACAGGTCGTTTTTGCATGCAATGGTCAATTTTGAGACTTTGGCCAGTTTGCTTCCTGTACATAGCACGTTCAGCGTGCACACTAACATAAAGAAAAATCTTTACATTAAGGTGTTTATGTCATTACATTACAAATTTCCACCTGGAATAAAAACTTCAAAAGCAGTCACTCTGAATTAGCTCTCTCCACTTCAGAACCACATTTTCCAGTCTCACATCAAACTTTATATGTATTTTGATTTTTTTTTTTACATAGACATCTGCTGATATAACATTTCTGGCATGATTTATTACAGATTTTACTCCTAAAATATCAAACACATTTTTTAAGGATATTGCCAGTATTCTCCAATTTACTTAAACTCAAAGTAACATATCTTTAAATCCTTCCATAATTAGTGCATATTTAAGTAAATAATTTCACAAAACTTGCAGAAATAATATTTAGTTAAATGTGTTTGTCAAAAATGTTACCAGATTCACTTGTATTTCACCTTCAGGATTGCCCTCCAGAAACTGGGGATTTTCGGGCCCAGCAGTGTTCAGCCCACGCGGACGTCCGGTACCATGGCCAATACCACGAGTGGCTGCCTGTCTACAACGACCCCGAAAACCCCTGCGCTCTCAAGTGCAAATCCAAGGCGTCTGGTCTCATAGTGGAGCTAGCCCCCAAAGTCCTGGACGGGACACGCTGCTATACCGAATCCTTGGACATGTGCATCAGTGGAGCTTGTCAGGTACACCGTCTGCTTTAGAAATGAATAATCAATGAGTGTAATGGATTTTTGACTGACAGTACAGGAAATATTTACCATGTATTTTAACCCGCTTGTATAGAATTACATCCCAAGGCATGGTGTCATTACAATCTTTTGTGTGTTTTCTTACCATACTTTGAATGACTGTGGTTTGAGTTTTGTCTTACCAACGCAAAACTCCATCAATCAGATATGGATCAGTGCATGTAATGCTAAATAGAAAACACAGAGGAGCATTTTTGTGAAACCCTAAGAACAGCTTAGAGCCATGTTATTATGTAAATTGGAATAATAGATGTAAAACAATGGGGATGGTAAAAGAGCAAAATAAACAGTATTTGAATCAACATTATTATGCACAATAAATACATCGAGTGCAATTTTCCAGTGTGGTTTATTCTTGCAGATTGTAGGTTGTGATCACGAGTTGGGAAGCACAGCGAAGGAAGACAACTGTGGAGTGTGCAATGGAGATGGCTCGTCCTGCAGGCTGGTGCGCGGACACTACAAATCCCAGCATGCATCAGGAAAAAGTACAGAAGCTTTATTAACTGTTTGTGAGTGTTTTAAATACTCATTATTCATTTTGTTTTATTTTTCTGTCCCAAAGCTGAGGACACAGTGGTTTCCATTCCCTATAAGAGTCGTCATGTTCGGCTGGTGCTGAAAGGCCCGGATCACTTGTGTAAGTCCTGGTAGGTCCAGGGTGCCCTTCCATCAAAATAAGATCATATTATTATTATATTTTAGGAATATTTTTAGGGCAATACTGCACATTGTGAGCTGGTCAACTTAACTACAAATTATAAATAGAAGCCTGGTAAAATAGTACCTAGACCTGAACTTGGGATCTTTAAGTTCTGGGGTAAATGCTCCATTCATTGAGCCACAAAACTGTTATATTTCACAATGGTTAAAAGAATCCACCAAAACTATTATTTATTCCTTTACTGACCTCTTGTGGCTGGAGTTAGTATCTTTGACCCTATCTTGCAATGGTATTGAATCGTTTAAACAGTTCCTGGATCCAGACGGTGAACTGGATCCATGCACAAACCTCAAACCATTACTTTTAAGTTATCTTTCTCCCAAAACAACCAATGCAGGCGAAGAAATATCCTTGAGATGACAGTGTTTTGCTTTTTTTAATATTCATATTTAGTTAATACACTTTTCTACTCACTTATTTACTTATTCATATTAAGTTACCATTAATCAAATGCAATGGCACAAGCAGAAGTTTCCTTTCTTTTGGTATTGTCAAGACAATGCAATCCGGCAGATATTACTGATGTCAAAATAATGGCATCACATTCCCCACAAGATTTTAAATTGATCACAAATGTTGCATCTCATCACAGTTAGCCACTCCAAAACCAAAAAACACACTTCTTTTTGGTGAATAGACAGATGTTTCATTAAATATTTCCCTCCCTCTCTTGTAGCTGAGGGCACCTAAATTGTAACCATGTGTCGCCGGCGGTTACTGCTTGTTTCCGTGTTTTTCATAGTTTTTGTTTAAATGTCCGCGCCGGATTCACACGGGACCCTGTGAGGTCAGGGTTTAACTGAGGTCAAACAGCTCACTGCAGGCCCAGCCCATGTGCAGACCTACATGTGCTGGCGGGTTGTGCCAAAGTGGGTCTCACATTCTCCCAAACACTGTAAGCCAGACTATGTTTTCTATAAACCTGAAGTTAGTAGGACTTAGCTGAATGAAGATGGATTAATGTGAGCTTTAACCTGCGTAAACTCTACTGACAGACAAAATATAAAAGTACATAAAACATCCCACATGTCATCATTTGAAAGAAAGTCAAACTAGACACAATTGGAAAGTGCAGACCTCTAACAATTGACCGTATCTTGCAACGGTTAAGACATAGTTCAGAGACCTGGACTCAAACCTCGGATCTTCTAGTTTCATTGGTTTATAAAACCCTTACAATGATAAAGATTGGACTAAAAATTAATGTATATGGTGATTAAGAGCCACACTAAAATGTAATAATTTGGTTCCTTTACTGTCCCCTTGTGGCTGGAGTTAGTATTGTTGTGGCTGCTGGCACTATCTTGCATCAGATCCTTTTAAAAATAACTAAAAAATGAATAGGGAAAGTCAGCAATAGGCCAACTTTCCCTCTTCATAACGTTTTGCTTTTCTATTGATTTATCTTTTTTTTAAAACAAATCTTTTCTCATTTTAGATGTGGAGAGTAAGACTTTACAAGGGGTCAAAAGTGAACTAGTCTTAGATAAATCTGCGCAATACCACCTGGAAAACACCACACTGGACTACCAGAAGCTGTCAGACAAGGAAGTTCTGAGGATTACTGGGCCACTAGGAGCAGACTTCACCATCAAAGTAAGGTTACCTTTGGCCAGTGGTTTTCAGTTTTATCCCTGACTCACCTTTTACAAAACCAAAGTTATGTATTTTTCTAAAATATTTAATTGTTTTTAAGAACTTTGTGGCAGATGCTTCAAGTATCTATTTATTTATTTTACAATTTCATGTCTGGACTTTTGGGACCAGTTGAAAATCACTTTACAACATTAATGGGCTATACATCATTCCCTCTCTGACCAATTAAAACTTTTATTTCTATATCAAAAAGCCATAAGTGACTTTTATTTTATTTAAAGTATTTTATTTTTATATGGGCAGTGCATGTGTTATGCACTGCCCATGTCAATAATGTCAATAAATACATTAGTACAATGTCAAAATGCTATCGTAGAATAATTTTGAACTCTTGTTTGTGTTTACCTAAATAATGAGTAATAGTCTGGCAATGATGATACATAAAATACTTTATAACTCTCTGGCACAATAGGTGTGAAATTTCTCGTGGTTTCCTGTGTTAAAATTATACAAGCCACAAAGAGGGAAACGCTTGTGAAAACTTCCCTCCTCATAAACAGTTAAAGTCAGCAATGCACAATAAATGGGAAGTGAGCAGACAGAAATCTGACCTGCTATAAGTGTGTAATTTTCTAATCTATTCAGGGCCAGGTCAGACTGTCATGAATGGAAACTGTATTATAAGCTGCCAGGATGTCTTTCCACAATAAACACTTGAATGTGAATAAGCAGGAGCAAAGTTTGATTTATTCTAAGCAAATGTACTATCATGATATTTTGTAAGTATTGTTAAAGCAAAATATTGGATAAGAAGTGTTTTCTCTCATAACCTCTTATGTTAAAATAAAATATATAACTACTTTGATGTCAAAAGTAGTAAATAAAAAGCAGAATTCAGTAACTTTTTTACTTTAAATAAACTGTTTCTGAGTCTGTGTGATGGATAAATGAATTGCTGTGGAGTGAATTAAGTGCCCAGCATCTCACCCTCCTGCCTCAGGGCCAAAAACAACACATTTTTAGAGTAGTATGTGTAGTGTGAGTGCCACCAACCTGGTGTCATGGAAGGCTTGAGTCTCGCGACAAAGTGGCACATTGCGGTTACATAAGCTACGATGGCTTTGTTTTTCAATTTTCATCAAAAAAGAAAAACTTTACACAGTTATGCAGAGGGGAAAACGAAAGCAATGCCAAGCGAGGGATCATATAGGAGTCAGTTAGACTTGTGAGTATTTAAGATAGTGCTTTACTCGGAAATGTAGGTGGAAAATTGAGGCAAAAAATTAAGAAATTACAAAAGTTACTGAGTTTTGCTTTAACAGTGCTAATTAGTGTTAAGGGACAAACAATGTGTGTGCATTCACAGTGTTTTCTTAAAAATCTAGTTGTTTATCAAAAAACAATTGCACATTTTTTAAGTTGACATATCACTGTAAAAAATGTCTGTAATATTTATGGTAAAATTTTCACAAATTTACTGTTTCCTGAATTTTACCATAAAATATACAGTGACAATATAAAGCTTTTACAGTTAATTCCTTCATTACTACGGTACAATAGCATAAAAACAACAAAATGTCCACATCATGTCAACATGGCGGAAATAGGGATCCAGTGTGTATTTTTTTTTAATACTGAAGGTATTTCACACAGATTTTTGAGCCTTTGTAAATGTGATTAAAAGGCAAAATAAAGGCAATTGTTTCCCAAAGATCAACTAATTAATTAGTTAACTAATTAGACTTTACTGTGAAGGCAACTGTATCTAAAATAGTCTAAAAAGCTAGCACTGTCTTCATAGGTGCAGTTTGCCAGTGGTGCTGACAGCGTGGTGCAGTACATCTATTACCAGCCAATCATTCACCGCTGGAGAGAGACAGACTTCTTCCCCTGCTCTGTCACATGTGGTGGAGGTTAGTTAATAAAAAAATTTCCAACACACTAAATTACATGCTACATTAGAAATATTTTCAATTCGTCATGGTTGTTGTTTGTTTTTCCATTTCTGCAGGCTACCAGCTCACATCAGCAGAGTGCTTTGACCTGCGCACCGGACGAGTGGTGGTGGACCAGTACTGCCATTATTACCCAGAAAATGTTAAACCTAAACCCAAACTGCAGGAGTGCAACATGGAGCCCTGTTTGGCTAGGTTAGACTTGTATCAAGATTTGACAAATGTGGACAATTTGTGGTTAGCTTTTTAGCAAGGAGACTGTGGGGAGACATTAAAATCCAGGCATTTCAGTCCTGCTAAATCAGCGAGATGTCGCTGTGGAAACCCTGGTGCTTGTCCGTGAATCATGTAGCATTTGTGCTTATTTTGACAAATAATGTTTTTTTTTGTTAAACTGGTTAAGGCTAGGGTTAGGGAAAGGATTAGGGTTAAGGTTAGGGTCAGGAAAAGGGTTAGGATTAGTTTATTTTATGTTATTAGTACAAGTATGTGGCAGTAAAATATTATTTGCCACGTTTTTCCCTCTAGTTCTGTGCGGACAACACAGCAGTAAACCAACCCTAGTCTCATCACTTAATCTGTCACCAAAGAAACTCTTTATCTATTGTTTATTTCATGTTTATTCAAGAGAAGTCGACTTTGGCAGTCACCAACCAAGCATGTGATGTAAACCCCACCCGCGGGTGAAATGCCTGGTTTTTAGTTAGTCCCTTCCCTGTGTTAGTTCACTACGAACTCTCTGAGTACAGTCTGCATGCCCTCTCCATGTTACACTTGGTTCTCTTTAGCTTGGGAATAAGTGTAAAAATATAGATGCCTAATATGAGTTCAATATGTTTCTTTTAGTGATGGCTACAAGCAAATTATGCCCTATGACCTCTACCACCCATTGCCCAGGTATATGAACTTACTACAAAACTACTAAAAGTGCTATAATACTGAAGCACCAAAAACGTAATCTACCTTGTATTATTGGTCAGGTGGGAGAGCAGTCCATGGACCTCCTGCTCTACTTCCTGTGGCGGCGGTATCCAAAGTCGCTCTGTAACATGTGTAGAAGAAGACATGCAGGGCAACATCACCCCCACCGATGAATGGAAATGTCTGTACTCGCCCAAGACGGCCATCCTTCAGCCCTGCAACACCTTCGACTGTCCCACCTGGCACGCTCAAGAGTGGTCTCCAGTAAGTGACTTTGTAAAACACACTGTAGCCCTTACCATCTGCTAGTACTCAATATTGGTACTCAAATGGAAGTCTTTTTTTTACAGGTACAGTAAAATCTAATACAAATACTTCTACCACTACTACTGCTCACTGCAGTCAAAAAATATTTTTACTCATTTATAAAAACAACAACTTTACTAGTTATATTGAAAGTCAAAAACAGAGCACTGCCAGAGAGGTTGCAAAAAATATGTACAGAGTGAAACAATTTAAACAATATTTGCTTAGAACTCATTTGGATGTTTGGGTGTAGTAGTTTTGTGTATATTTTTGTGTATTTTGTGGTATGGTTGATTGCTGATGGTAGCAACAGCAAAAAGGCAATGGGTAAAACCATCTAAGATTTTCTTTCTTTTGAGATTAAGCAAAAGGGCAGAAAAAAAAAAAAAAAAGAATTATATCCTTCCCACTGCTCCTTTCCAATCATAAAAATGTATTGCTGATGAAATTGTGTCAAATATACTGCGTATTGTGCATTTTCTTAAAAGGAACAAAAAATAAAATAAAATGAAAAAACAACAATTTAAAGTAAAATAATAGAGTAAGTCGTATTACTTTAGTAGTAGTAGTAGTAGTAGCGCCAATAAAACTATTAGTAGTGGCACTAGCAGCAGCAGCAGCAGTAGTAGTAGATTTTACTATGGTGCTAAAAATCTTTGATATTTAGTACTTATCTAAAGTTTTCATTCAATGCTTTTGTTCAAGTCATATTTTTGTTGAGCACTTTTACATCTACAAGTAATATTATTTTGAAGTAAAAGAACTGATTTTGAGTTTTTCCTTCACTTCATATTTGTATTACACAGCCAAACTTAAATCCTACTTACAGTAATGGTGACGCTGCTGTTACATTGATCATAAACGTCCCATTGAACTTCTCAATAAACCTCTTTGGGGATTTTTCACTTTTATCAGTTACTGGCTGCTAAAACCTAGAAGCATATTTGTGGCCTCACTCTGAAAACCTTGGCTGGCTGTTTACCTAGCACATTCTTCCTTGTGAACTCGACTTTAAATGCTTGTTTTGGCAGAAGACGCTCCAGGTTCACCCCTGAGCTCGGAGCAGTGGGGAGCTTGGAAGCCTCACACTGGCTGTATACCTCCCTCGAGTTGAACTTAAGCAAAGAGATGTAATCGCTGGAGAAAAAATGTAAATGTTAGCCTTATCGCTATGTTAAAATGTATGACTGAGGAGGTTTGTGTTCTTTCAACAGTGTACAGTGACATGTGGTCAGGGCCTGCGCTATCGTGTGGTGTTATGCATCGACCATAGGGGGCTTCACGCTGGAGGTTGCAACCCCACGACCAAACCACACATCAAGGAGGAGTGTCTGGTGACCGTGCCCTGCTTCAGATCCATAGGTGGGTTGACTTTTGAGTGAACTATCTTGTCAACATAACCCAATCCCAAACCAAATCTTCTTCACAACACACAATTTCATAATAAATTATAGCTTAATTACAATTTGATGGCAGCAACACATCTCAAAGAAGTTAGGACAGGGCCAACAAGAGTCCCAAAAAGTAAGTCGTCTTTACAGCCAGAAGAGCATGTTGCAACTAAGTAGGATCACTGGCAACATTGTACTATTTCCTAAAAAAATAATGAATTATTATTCATTATTATATTCATTATTTTGAATTTGATGGCAGCAACACATCTCAAAAAGTGTTGACAAATAAGAAACGGCAAGGAGAGCATCTTGCAAGTAATTTGGGTCATTGGCAACATTTAACCATTTAATTGTAAAAGTTAATATCAAAAAAGTTTGAATGGGGCAAAAAAAGCTTGAAAAGTTATCTTGCTTAGGATAATTGGCAACAGATCAATAATAAAATATTGTAAATAAAATTAGGTTTTATGACCTTTGTAAATCATTTTTTGGATTTGGATTTTTAGTAACTTTATGTATTTGCTTTAGATACACTGCCTGTTGAAGCCAAAGAACCGTGGCAAAAGCAGGCCATTGAACTGGAGGAAGAAACAACTGTGACAGAGGAGCCAACGTGAGTGCAAAGACAAAAAAATGATGAACACAAATCCTTTATGTATGCTAATTTGCTAATTCTTTGTGACTGCAATTTACCTTGAATCATGCAAATTCTGCTGGAGCTATGATAAGTTAGAATAAATTACAACTGGAAGAAGAAATTACTGTGATCCAGAATCCAACGTGAGTACTTTACATATGTATGCTAAGTTGCTAGTCGCTAATACATTATTATGTGATGGCAGTTTACCTTCAGTAGCACATATATGTTGCGAAAGCTATCATACATTACCTGGGACCCAGAAGAAAAAAAGTTTTAATATTTTGATTTCTTTTACATAATTTAAGTATAAGGGTTGCAAGAAACATGTTACTGCAACTTTTTTATGAAACATACTAGTTATTTATTTTTTAGCAAATGTCCTTTGTAGAGGACATCGGGTCTTAATAGACATTATAGTGTAATTATAGAAAAAACGTAATTATATGTATTTGTAAAAAAGTTGTGCAAATCAATCAATATTAAATCAAAAACAGGTTTTGAGGATTAGATAAAGTTTAGTTAGGGTTCAGGTTGTGGTTATCCACAGGATTAGACCAAAATAATTATGATTATGTTTAGGATAAGGCTCCATAAAATGAATGTAATCTCTGGAAATAATGTAACCTCCCAAAATACATGTGTAAGAACATGTGTGTGAGGGTTGTGTGATTGTGGGGCATGGGGTGGTGGTGGAGGAGGTCTGTTTGTCAGAGACATACATACAGCTCAAACACTAAAGGACCCAAAATAACAGAAGTTCTTTATCCATAAGGGACAAACAGTTCTTTTACGCTGACTCTGCACTGTTGCGTGCTGAGCTGACACATCCTCCTCTGAGCTGCCGCTGTTCTGTTTCTAATACAGGCCCTCCACCTCTTAGAAAGCTCATGATGTCCTCTTTACAGGACAATAGGATGTATAAAGAATGCATGCATGATGTTTAACTTACATGTCTAAGATCCATGTCCCCCACAGAGGAAAAAAAATGAATTAGCGGGTCTCAGGTGGATACGCAGCAGTTGAAGCCATACACAAAGGTGCATAACCCGGAAAATAGACAGGAAAACTTATAGTGTTCAATTACAGAATTACTGTCACTCCACATAGGTATAAGTCATGCATACACTGATTCCAGACCTGTTACGCTGTGCAAAGTGCAAGTCAAGATTTACCTTGAGGTGAAATTGATTTGGACAGGGCTCAGTGCTCCTTTGAAACCTTCACAGTATCACGGTTGTGCTCACGTCAGCGGCCATTTGCGTCAACTTTTCGAGTCAAAATGTGCAGCTGGAGCCCCTATTTTTTATTTTTTTTTACACGCTTGTCATAATACTCTTGCATGTATCTCAACACACCTGCGCTTGCCAAAGGTTTGTCTGAAAATGACGCTAGATTAGATTTGTTAGGACAAGCGCTGGGAGTGTTTTAACCTGTCTTGACTTTTTACAATGTTTTAGAGGATGGCTGAACAGCCAAATACGTGTAAAATCATTTTTCCGTGTTTTGTATATGAGGTAATTTAAGGTTAAAAGTGAAGCTACCAGCATTACCTCAGCGAGCCCCGAGATGTTCCCATATCACTCGTATAATAAACACTCTTCTGAAGATGGACAGTGTTTGGATACGAAGCTTGCATGACTTGTTTTAGCGACCATGCTAGCCAGTTCAAAACACATGTTACTGTGACTTATTTTGGAGCAAGAGAGCAAAAAATACAGTACATGCTAAAATATATGACTTTGCTCCCTTGCATAAAAAGCATAACTTGCAATAGGACATAAATATCTGCGTATAATATGGCGTCATTCACTCGCCAACAACAATATATTCACCATATGGGAGAAAAGATGTGCGAGGATCGAGGAAATGCCTGTGTTAGACTTATTTCACCTCTATCGCCAGCCACTGTTGTGAAAATCCTTTAAATATCAACTTTGTGGCAGTGTATTAACCATTGTAAGTAAATAAATCACTTCCCCTGATGTGAATGTAATTGATATCATTAAGTAGAGATTTTGGCATGATGCGTTGTTTGAATGAAATCAGGATTGCTCTCCAAACGACAGATGTAAGTTAACCATGCGTGAAGATAAACACTGTTGTTTTAAGTGCAATGTCTGACTGAACTGCTTCATTTGTTTGTTTAAAACACAATGAGCCCTAGAGCAGCCACAAAGGAGCCAAGTTTGCAGTAATTAGTTGTGTGAGTGAGTGTTTTATTGAGACGTCTTGTAAAACTCCAGGATGCTCCCGCACTGTGGTGGGACAGATTAACCAAGGAGAAATCTAGCATTTTGCTAAGCTGTTAGTTTAGAGTCTTTTATATTCAGGGTTTAAAAAGTCTAAAAAAGTCTTATATTTTAAATTTCTGAATTTAAGGCCTTAAAAAGTCTTAAATTTGAAGGAACTAGCTACATTCACAGCTTATTCTAAAATGTCCACTTAAAGACTCTAAGACGTATTACGTATTACTGTATTACTACCAATGTCAGAGCTTTTCTTCCCAAGACCAAAATGCTTTGCAGCACTCACTGTTGCAAATATCCAAATTAATTGGCATAACTGTTTTCAACTCAACCTTTTAGACACTGCTTGCTTACAAAACAGGTCTTAATTTTCCCGAACAATGGTCTTAAAAGGTCTAAAAAAAAGTCTTAAATTGAACTTGTTGAACCCTGCAGAAACCTCGTCTATACTGTACAAGTAGACTGAAGACAACTTTAGTACATTTTAAACTGACGCGATACCGATATAGATACTTTTTGATGTCATGCATACAAATGGTGCTACAGTGATGCACTGCTTTCACAGTGAAATGTGAGCCAAAAGTGGTCAAAAATTCTGCCAGGACTGTAGAGGGCAGCACTGCACTTCTAAGCACTTGGTCTGACAAATACTCAAAATATTTCTTAATACTTAAATGTGCTATGAGCAGTATATAATTTTCATATTTCACAAAAATGACCCACGTGTCCACAAATATGAGGCAAACATGTTTAAAGTAAATATTAGTTTTACTGATAACAATGGCACGGTTGAGTTATTAACAGTTAAAAATGTGTTTTACAATACTGCCAAGTGTTTTGGTTAACATTTTTTGTTTTGGTTCTAAAACTGTATCGCCGACCGTCTAATCAGAAAAGAGACCATTGTTTTGATTTAGACTACAGTACCATTTTAAACCAGTACGAGTACATGCTGCTTATAGTACCTTTAATAAACAAATATTGGACTGACTGATGGTTGATGTATTACTTTTGGAAACAGGACTTGGGGTTTATTGTTTATTTAAGTGCATAAATTAGAAATGTGCGAGTACTGAGTATTGATACTTGTAGGTTATCTTGTGCAATATATTGATAATTGTAATATCACCATATCATGAAATTATTAGTATTAGTATATAGCAAAGTACTATGATTCCCAGCCCTATTTTGAACCCATTGAGTGCACTGACTAGATTTGACTTTATAAATTAGGATTAGAAAACAATATTAAAACCATAAGATTGGGACAGAGTATACTAGGAAATCAGGGAGAGAGTGGGTGAGACGTTCGGCAAAATGCGATCCAGACTCGAATACATGACATCGAGGCAGGCTGTAGTTGCCCTGCATATGCACCACAGCTCTACCACTGAGCTATACGGTGGCGCCCATCTTTTTAAATCGTAACATTAGATGACATAAGTAAAATAAATCCAGCCACAGGTGGTCACAAGCCAGTGAACTCTTTGTTCTGGTCCCAAACCCAGATAAATGCAGAACATTGTGCTGTAAAAACCTAAGCCAAATATTCAAATCACTGCATGTTAGGAGGTGGTGACCCTGGAGGGGAAAACCCAAAAAAGGGAAGGAATAAGATGATGACATGAATACAATACTATGCTCATCATCCAAGAGAAGCCAAGTAATGTGGAATAATGGGGAAATTAGTGACGTGACATGTAGACATTGCAGTTTACAGATTTATCTCTGTCACGCTTTTTTTGGAGCTCTACAGTTGCATCACCATTTTAAGGCCTGTAATCTGTTTGGACATCAATAGACCATGTCACATAAATTATAACATCTGCTGCGTATATAAACTCTACTATGATGACTTACTTGTATGATGGCCCCACTGAACCCCACTACATGCAGTAGAAAAAATTATATTGCAAATAATGCAAAACCAGGACTTGAGTTTCTTAAGTTCATCTGGAATCAGTACAATTTTTCAGGAAAATCCCTTTTGAGTACTTTTATACTTTTACTTAAGTAGAAATTTTAAGGTGATAATTTTACTTTTACGTGAGTAAAT
Source organism: Bostrychus sinensis (assembly GCA_020698575.1). Taxonomy (NCBI): domain Eukaryota; kingdom Metazoa; phylum Chordata; class Actinopteri; order Gobiiformes; family Eleotridae; genus Bostrychus; species Bostrychus sinensis. Next base: position 19,024,501 of record CM036252.1, read on the forward strand.
TTTTGCTCCATTATCTGTACATTTACGAGTAAATAAATTGAGTGCTTCTTCCACCACTGCCTGCAAACCCTGATGGCTCATAACATATTTTCTATTTTATGTTTACTACAATAAAACATTGCATTGCATTGTCAGTCTGTTCCAGTTTTATGAAGTTTTTACTCACTAACCTTCCAAAATGTATTATCTTCTTATGCAAGTACATCTATGACAGAACACTAAACACTAAATCCAGGACCCTACCAACAAACCAACGCTGGTCAGAACATAAGCTTTTTGGCAGAAGTATATTTGGCTAAAATATATATTTTTTTGGTACTCTTTAGGTTTATCCCTGGACCTTGGGAGCCGTGCAGCAAAACTTGTGGTGCTGGTACACAACATCGAAACGTCAAATGCCAAGTTCTCCTCTCCTTCTCCCAAACGGTGGCCGACCTCCCAGACGACGAATGTGAGGGGGTCAAACCGGCCGAGACTCAGTCCTGCTACAGGACCCCTTGTTCGGGGGTGGTGGACACTGAGGAGGACAACAGCAAGAAGACTTTTGAGAAGGAAGAGCTGCACGACTGGGAGTATGAAGGCTTCACAGAGTGCTCAGAAAGTTGTGGGCGAGGTGTGTTTATCAATACTTCAGTGTACTTTAAAGTAGAGGTGAAGTACTCAAAATCTGTACGTAGGTAAAAGTATTATTTTAAATATATATTACTTTCGAAGAAGTAAAAGTACTTTAATAAAAGTAAGTAAGTACTGAATGCGAAGTTTATTAATGCTATTACTGCTACTGCTAATATAATTACTGATACTGCAGCTACTACTACCACTGCAACTGACTTTTATTAATAATACTACTGCTATTACTACTGCTAATAATACTACTACTCCTTCTGCTATTACTGCTACTACTACTTCTACAAGTACTACTACAATGTCTGAACCAATGTGCTGATACCACTACTGGTACTTATAATAGTACTGCTGCTACTACTGTTGCTACTACCACTGCTGCCAGAACTACTACTACTACGTCAAATGCTGCTATTACTACTACTTCTACTACTGAGTTGTGGTACCCTTTATGCTGCAGAGGTCAAGTAAGTTCTTTTTCTTTTATTAATGACTTAAAAAAAGTAATTTCCACCACTTCTTTAAAAACAACTTTAGGTGATGTTTTATTGAGATGAAAGAGGCATCATGTTCTCTAACCCATACAAGTACGCAGTAAAGTTGAATATTAATTAGGTGGTAATGGTCGTGCTTTGTTGTAAATGCAGTGCCAGGCCGGGACAGTCAGTCTAAACACTATGCCATCTTTATTTAAGGCCCACTTTGATCTCCCTGGGGCTGTATGGCCTGCTTTGTGTGTCCCTAACTAACGTGTAACTTAATTTCTTTGCACGGGCACGGGCTTGTGTCAGTGTCTGCGTATCACCCAAACTCAACAAACTCTTAAATTGCGGGATGATTACAGAGAGGTATCAGATGTTGGGCTGTAGCTCCTGTAGACCATCACATAACTGGTGTTTGAATGGCCTGCGTCATTGTTATTGTCCCCAACATTGGGACCGGACGCACTGAGTCATGTTATGCTGCTTTTAACATGGTCTGACATCACATCCTTAAAAAGTCTGTGTAGTCCTCTTACAATAGCTGCTGTCTTCTGTGTAAAAGTCCAATACTCATGTTCCTCTGAAAATAATGAGTTATAGCTTGAATGATATATGCATTATTGATATTAGCAGCTTTCAATGCCTTTTACTTTGTTTGAGCCACTGCAACGCTTACCTGATTTCTCTGAGTAGCCCTTCATGTGGCAGTATTAATAGTAATATAATAATAGTAACAGTAGTAATACTAGCACCAGTTGTGGTAGCAGTAGTAGTAGTTGTAACTCTAGTAGCAGTCGTGGCCTAGTAGTCCTATTGCAAAACCTACATGACATGGTTTACTAAGCTCCCCTGTGTGAAGTAGTAAGTAGTGTGAAGCGAGAGATCAGAGGTTTAATTCCTGTGGACGTGGAGCCAAAATCTCTACTTTGTACATTTACATATTGCATTAGGAAAGACACAGTTAGCAGCTGTATAAATAACCTTTTTTAGTTATTGTGGCTGTTTGATGCTTTGTCCACACAGGTGTACAAGAGGCCATTGTGATCTGCCTGAACAAGCAGACTAGAGAAGCAGCCGAGCAGGGTCTGTGTGTGAGCTCCAGAAGACCTCCTCAGCTCCTCCAGGACTGCAACGCTCAGCCCTGCCCACCCAGGTAGGACACATTATATTGCCATTAAATAGCCATTACTTGAATATGTGAATGCAGAAAATAATTAGCTGAAGGAAAAAATTAGAAGGAAATGTTTTTGGAAATAAGGTTTGGCTGCATTTGAAGAAAATTTTAATTAAAATGAGAGTTTGTGATTGGGTTCTCTGTTAGAAGGCCAACAGTATATGCACATTATATGTATCTTAATATAATTCAGGTCACACCTGGAACAACTTCTTAATAACATAATACAAGTTGAAACAATTCATCTTGTCTAATTATTGGTTGTATTTGAGAGAGATTGAAATCCCACTTATCCACTACATTTCCTTTTCATTTCAAACCTCGAGCCAATGAAATCATCATTATAGTCATCTGAATCCTAGTGATACTGAAGCACAATGACAGAGATGGATGGCTGTATAACTGTGAGGAGGAAATGAGCTGGACAGTGTGTGGAACCTGGTCAGAGTCAGGCACAATAGGATCAGGTGTCAGGGGAGCTGGTTCTGCTAGACTCATGTGTCCTACTGTCCTAAGAAGAACTTGGTTGTCTCAATGCAGATATGTTCTACAGAGTACAATGGAGTCATTCAGCCTGTAGTTGGAGGAAAAAAATACTTTTATTTGAGAGAAAATTTTACTTAACCAAAGTAAATTTTACAAGTGGGTACTCTTGAAGCTTGGCGGGTGACTTGCAGATCACATACTGTGACTGGAGTAGGCAGTGCGGGTGAAGTGTCTTGCCCAGGTACACAGCGAGTGCTTAACAGTATTCGACGTAGTAATGGGAATAAAAGAGTGAGTATTATTGTTACAGTACTTCTTCCGCCTCTGCATTCAACAAAGGTAGAATAAGCAGTATGAAGGTATGAAGTATGAAGGTACTGAGGGCAGACTAACTAGTAATAAGTCTTACAATATTTTAAATTAGTGCTTTTTAACAAGAAGGCCAGTTTAAGGTGTACAATTGTAAATGATTGAAAACATATTTGACCACATCTATAACATTGCACTGACATCTAGATAGACTTTTCATATGAGCAATAATGCATTTTAAGAGAGAGGTCAGAATTCCTCCTCAGGGAGCAGTGAATTCAATAAAACTAATGCCATATGTTTAATGGGAACAACTCACAGAGAGATATAGTGCTCATGTAGATATTGGTCCCATGGTGGTGTGGTGGAGTAATGCATTAGGAATCTCCCTTTGGGCACTATATTTTTATTTTCAGCCTGAAGACTGATTATATAAAAAGCATTTGTATATTAGTGATATAAATTTCATACAGTGCAAATGTGATTTACTGTTAGAAAACTAGTTGAAAAATTTGAACACAGGTGGAAAAAATTCTCAAAAGTCTGTAGTCAAGTAAAAGTATTAAATCTAATTATTATATATATATATTTTGGCGGTATAGTAAAATCTACTACTATTACTACCACTACTACTGCCTGTAATAATATGTTGTACCTGGCTCAAACCCAGCACAGTAAAATCTACTTCTACTGGTTCTAGGCCTACTATTACTACTACTACTATTTTTACTACTATCTCGCTCAACCCCACAAGCCTCCTTCTTTACCACCATGATCAGAAAGTACTTTTACTCATTTAGGCAAAGTACTGAAGCTAATGTATCTAGTTTCTTTCCACCTATGAATTTAAACATAAAGAGCATAAACTATTTTCTTCAATTGCCTGAATAATTAAAGAGCATAATGACGTGTGCCTGATCCGTACCTCATTGGTGAGTGATTTTGCGGTAGGCCACACGTTTCAAGTTAACACCGTGTGCTGTTGTCAGTGCCGCCGCTCACACTCTGTCAGAAAACCCAGAGGCCTGCAGCTCGCTCTTGGCTGTTTTTTCAAGCTTTCAATCTTGTTTTCAGGCACAACAAACGCTGTACTGGACGTGTTTCCTTTGGCCCTGAGCTCCCTCCCAGAGGCCTCCTCACCCTCCCATATTAAGCTGCACTGCTTGGATACTGTTCCCCCCGAAAGGGAAACAGCCATATGATTTGGCTTTGAGTCGTAACGGTCCAGAAACAAGCCCCATTCCCAATTCTCCTCAGTCCTGGACCCTAGAGTAAATACAGATAGTTCTAAAATATTACCTAATCTGTCAAGCCCAAAGTAAAGTTCCTGCTAGCGTGGCCACAGCTGAAGTTAGATGCCTTGAGCTAAAGTTGTACATAAGCCATATTCGTTTCAGGATGGAATAAAAAACACTGATGCTTATTAATCCCTGTGTGAAAGCAGCTTGGACAACAGTATGGATAGTTGGCCACACAGGTCAGTGGAAAAAAGCATTAGGTTAAAAAGCTCTGCCACAGGGATTTCTCCAATATCACAGTCTTCAGTGGGAGACTGGAAGTTACGTTGCCAGAACTTGGCCTCATGAATCACTCCCTCACAAAATTTGTTTTTTATGAATTTACACATTCAAGAGTGTGCTCTCTTGGGGTTATTGAAAAAACACAAACCGCTCCTGACTACATTTCTTTATGGTGTGGATAACAAGCCTGAAATAAATGTACACAAACTAGAAGTGCTGTGACTAATCAGAGCGAGAGGAGGATAGGAGTTGAATCAAGGCTTTGATGCATATCACACAAAACTAAACCATGTGTGCAGTGCTGACATTTTAATAAGCAGGGAATGCTTATCATATATATTGTCCATGATATAGTTTGGCAGTAAACAATGTGTTCACAGGTGGGACACTGGGGAATGGAGTTCATGCTCTGCTACATGTGGAGTAGGTCTAATGACCCGCGCTGTGGCCTGCACTCGCCAGCCTTTTCGGGGCAGTAACCACACTGAGGTTTTGAGGGGTGAGGACTGTCAAAGCCCCAAGCCAAGCCCCATCCAAGCATGCAACCGCTTTGACTGCCCTCCAACATGGGACACACGTGACTGGGGAAAGGTGAGGCCAATAAACATCAGATTATAAGTGATGCATTTAAGAGAGATTGTTGATTTAAATCCAGGTGATGCCTCTCTAAAAAGAAATGGCACCTCTATATTTGTGTTGCTGCAGTGCTCCCGGAGCTGTGGTGGTGGAGTTCAGAGGAGGCAGGTCCTGTGCAAACAGCGTTTGGCAGATGGCAGTACATTGGAGCTGCCAGACACTTTCTGCCCTTCAAAGAGCCCTGTGACCCAACAGACCTGTGCCAGGCAGGACTGTCCTGCTATGTGGGTCACCACTGAGTGGTCCCAGGTAGGGAATGTGAATTATGATGCAGAGCTGTAGACTAGATTTAGTAAATGTACAGATTTGGTACATTGTGTAACCTTTTGCAGTTTAAATACTGTATTCTGAATGTTATCACCATGCACCAGAAATATTTTTGATTCAAATATATTTATGGTTCAAACAAACTGTTCTCCAATATCTCCAGTGTTCAGTGACCTGTGGGACTGGCGTACAACGGTTACAGGCTGTGTGCAGGAAACAGGAGGAAGATGGGCGATATCGCACCTTACACCCAAAGAACTGTTCACAGATCGCCCATCCCAACAGCATCAGGCCGTGTACCCTCAGTCACTGTGAAAGTAGGCTTGGTTACTTTGTTTTCTGTTAGAAACAATTGAACAACAGATATAAAATTATATTGGTTACTACAGTTTTTTATTATTATTATTTTTTTACAGATTCTATCAAACCCGATGCCACCAACCAACCCCCGAAGGTGTATATTCAGTGGAGAAAGGGCAAAAAGTTACAGTTGGTGGTGGGTGGCTATGCTTACCTTCTTCCTTGGACTCCTGTGGTCCTTCGCTGCCCGGCACGCCGCTTCCGCAAAGGCCATATCCAGTGGTTAAAGGATGGGAAGCCCTTGTTTAGCCTCACTCACCTCTCCATGGGATATGTTAAGATTTATCATTTACTTCCTTCTGATGCAGGGGTTTACACATGCCTGGATGGCCAAACACAGGAACATTTAGTCTTAAAGATAATTGGAAGCAAGCAGAAACTGTCATTGTCTGAAACAGCAGCCTCAAGGCTATTCACAGATGGACAACAAAAGCCTGGTCTGCCAGATGTTCAAGAGCTACCTATTTCCCTAAACCACTATGACAACATTGTTGGACGCATTCTTGAGCTCAAAGAATCTTTCCAGGACATAAAAGATGTTGATAAACTACTAAGTGAAAAGAACGGGTCGACCCTGGAAGATGAAAGAGCCGGTTCAGACCACTCTGGCCCAATTGTGCTCATTGTCGATAGCCACAAGCTGGATGAGATCATGCACAACCTCTCCAGAGAAGAACAGATAGCTCACCTGCTTAATGAGCTCACAAAGATACACAGCGAAAGCAATGAGTCTACCCTACATCCTCCGGAAACGTCCACACAGAAACCTCTTCTTTACAACATCAAAGTCCACACGCCAAGGCCAAGGCGACCTGTGATCATACAGCAGCCCCGAAGGATGGGAGCTGTGCCATCGTTTTCTGAAAAAATAGTGCACGTGGGAGTGCCGGTATTATTGCAAAAACCAGTTGCAAGTTTGGAGCTGAAATGTGAGACACTGGGGAATCCACAGCCAATCATAACATGGACCAAGAACAGAAAAGTATTACAAAACAATAGCAGGTAAGCTTCTTTGTGCAGAAGACATTTACATAACAGCATATTTCTCTCTATAAATAGTTGGGTTTGTTTTGTTTCAATAGAGTAGTCGCTTTGTCTACTGGTTCACTAAAAATCAATTTACCAAGCAAACAAGATGAGGGGCTTTACACCTGCACCGCAAGAAACCGTCTTGGGACTGCTTCTCTTTCATCTTGGCTGCAGGTTAATGGTAAGGAACACATAAGACAAAATATTCCAAAGAAATCATGAAACAAAAAGGGTAAGATATAGCTAAATGTCACTTTAAGTTTGTACGTCCATCCTTGCAGTAATTTGTGTTGCTCTTTTGTGGTTCTGGATAAGTGATTCTGGGAAAGGATTGTCTTCAACTGGAAAACACACGTGCAACCACACAAAGCTATAACCACAGATAGTCTATGATTTTTTTGTCAGTGGCAGTGAGTCAGTGTTGGAGAATGTCCGGAGCGCAGCATAACTCGGGTCACCTCTACACTGTCTACCATCAAGGCACAACTATTCTGATTATTCAATGCTCCTGCACATCCTCTTCACATATGACAACAATTATAGGGCCTTGGCTAAGCTTCAAAATAAGATAGCATAGCGTGAAGACACTGGAGTGTGTACTCTTTCATTTTAAATGCTGGTCCACCACGTACAGATAAATGGAGAGAGGTGCATCGGCGTACGACCTATGCCAAATTGATATGCAAATTACAGGCAGATGATTTGCTGTGGGACCCCCAAAAGGGAAAGCCAAAGGGAATTTTATTTAACCAAACTAAATCTAATAAGCAATCATAGAATATTTATGCTCTTTTTTGTCTTTTCTTTAATGTTTTGCAGTTGGAAAGGGAAGAAATTGTGCCCAAGGAAACAATATGGAAGGCCATATATGTGAGGAGAGGAATAATACCAGCCAAATGGTGCCACTGTGCACTGGTCAAGCCTGTTCCTTCCGGTATTTCATTACTAATACTACTTTTTCCTAGTTATTTACCTATAGTATCAAATTACCATTAGAATAAAATGAATTCAGATTTTTTATTTATTTATGTATACATAATTAATTCTATTATTTGCCTAGGAGGGTGCCTCATTGGTAGTGTGGTTAGAGTTCCTGCCTCTCCAAATTGCCCCCAGTGAATGAATATGAGAGAGTCTGTCAGTGTATGTCTCTGTGTTGGTTCTGCAACTACCTGGCCATTGTCCAAGCTGTGCCCTGCCTAAGGCCCATAGTTATTGGCATAAGTCCCAGCCTCCCACAATCCCTAGCAGGAATAATTGTAATACATTGTGTGTTATGTAACATCCTACAGTAACTGGTAACTTAATGCTGGTGTTGCAGGTGGCAGGTTGAACCCTGGTTTCAGTGCTCGGCTGCTTGTGGCGGTGGATCTCAGCGCCGAAGGGTGCGCTGTGTGATGGGTCCAGAAGACGGGGCCAAAGAAGTGGGCAGCCATCACTGTGCTGGACGGAGACCCTCACAAACACGGCTATGCAATATGCTGCCCTGTGTGAGATGGGCTACTACTCCATGGGGCCAGGTAAATAAATAAGCATAGAGTTACATAACATAGCTATCCTAACCAAATGTATTAATAGATTAACACACTGTACTAAATGTTTTTTTTTAACCTTTTTATTATTTTTACAAAAACAAAACAATAAAAAAAACAATACAGCACAATCTAGCATATTTAAAAACAAAATGTAAATAAACCTGGCAGGTAATCAACTAGATATATCACTAAATTCCACAAAAGTTTCAAAAGTCAGCTGCCCAGTGGAAGTGGGCACTGTATTACTGTACTAAATGTTTAATATATTTTGTGTTGCAGTGCCATGGCCAGTGTATAGGTTTGAGTTTGGCTACACAGCACCGTCATGTTTACTGCCAAGAAACAAATGGGACCAAAGTCTCTTATAGGATGTGCAGCGGACTTCAAAGGTAAAAATATATAAGCAAATATATACACTTCGTGGCCACTTTATTACATACACCTGTTGAACTGCTTGTTAACACAAATAGCGAATCAGACAATCACACAGCAACAATTCATTGCAACAAAAACACATTTAGTCCTGAGACAAGTTCCAAGGTCTGTAGAAGTACAAGGTGTATCTAATAAAGTGGCCAGTGAGTGTATGTGTAATAATCATTTGCATTTTTAAAAGAACATCACAGGTGTACATTTTGTGTTTTGCTCTAAAGGCCTATCTCTGTGAAGAACTGCTCCACTGACGCCTGTGCCCTTCAGTGGAGGATAGGGCCATGGACACAGTGCACTGCCACATGTGGGCGCCATGGCTTCCAGTCCCGTCTGGTCACATGTGTGCACCGGCGAACAGGAAAGGCCACGCGAGAGCATCACTGCATGTGGAGGCCACGCCCCTCTAGCTGGCAGAGGTGTAATATATTGTCCTGTGGAAGAGGTACGAATAGAACAAGAATAGCTAATGTAACAAGACCAAAAGACATACTTGATGTATTAGTACATCCTTGTTATTAGTATGTTGTACTGTGTTGTACAGTCTTTATTTATAAGACTTTATATTGGCAATTTGTATCTTTTAAATACATTACATACATTTTCTCATTCCAGCAGGTGAGTGCCGAGACAGCACCAGGTACTGTGAGAAGGTCCGACAGCTCGAGCTCTGCCCACTGCCCCAGTTCAAGAGCCGCTGCTGCCACTCCTGCAGAAACACCTGAGGCTTGGGACGACTATTGTCAACAAACTGGACCAGGGAACAGAGACTGAAATCCTCTCTAGAGTCACCACAAGAATGTGATGTGGGCTGGGACGGCTGCATGAGGAGGAATACTTGTTCATACCAACGTTCCACAAAATGGACTTAGATAGGTTACAAGTATTGTTCCAAGAGGTGCTGTTAATGAAGGCTTCAGTTTTACTTCTTCATATCAACTTTTTGTGCCAATAACTAAAACCCATTTCAATTATGTGAAATAGAAACTCACGAAACTGTCTGTTTTTTGCCAAAGGGAAACTAAAAGAACATTATTTGCATCAGTTTTCCAAAAGGTGAAGAAAAGTTGTTGATTTTTATAGCAGCACTTTACCTTCATTGTATGGTGTTATAATATACCATATGTACAACATACAGCAAAATATATTGAAATTGATGGGAGACCCCTATGTTAATCACTGGATATTTGCTTTTATTGCAATGGATCCAATTTTAATGCTAACTGTTTTATTAATACAGTATATTGGAGGGAAAGAAAATGCGCTAAGTAGTAAATGAGAATTAATGGTCACCTGGAAAATGGATCATGGCTCATTATGGGTCGTACAGCAGGTGACTGGTCAGACAAAGAGTAGGTTTGAATTAAATTGCTTTTGCATGGGTTGCACTAATCTAATAGAGTAGTATACCTGAAGCAAATAGATTTCTTCTACATTTTGAGGAAAAAGAGTGAGACTTTTGCACTCAGAACTCCTTTAGGCCTTTTGTTGAAAACAGGGCTTGAGGATTTGTTTTTAAAACTTTGGTTTGTAAGTAATTTTGAGTGTTGATATTTTTATTTTTGTAAGATACGTCTTAGAAAAGCATTTTAAGAAGTGTTCCTTTAAAAACCACTTAGTGACTTAGTGACATAATAGTCTTTTGCTAACAGTTACACATTCTTGGTTCATTCTAAAAATATGTTGCTAACATGGTAAAAATAACAAAGAGGGAGTGGGGAATAATTCATAAAACATATCCCACACAGACTAAGTTTGCACTTTTGACATTGGCATTAAATGGCATTAGCAGAAGACTACTTGTCCTTTCATTGAGTAATTACTTTTATGTGAAAAACAGCATTGTTCTAAATTATGTAGATATTGTTTTGTTCTTGACTATTTATTTCAATGTGCGTGTTTTCCTGTATATATGTGTATATATGAAATGTCTAAGTATCCATATCCCTCCAGCTTGTATTGGCACAAATGTTATGGGGACCCCTGCTGGTGACATGATGCATTGCTCTCTGTTATTATCTGGAAAAGCATTAAATAAAATGAGACACATTCCTTATATAGTCTTTAACAGTCTTGTTTCCCCTTTTTCTATAATACCAAAGTACACAACATTAATGATTGCTTTGTGTTCAAAGTTGTGTTCAAAGTTCAAATACGTCAGAGTTTAAGGCTTGAAAACATTACAGCAGGACAGGAAAAACAAGAAAAACTACATGTCATTTGATTACATAATCATGACATTTGTCATGTCAGTCAGTGGTTTATAGATTTATGAACTTCCTCTTTTTCTGTCTGTATTTTGCCTTTGCCGCTCTGCTTCTCTATTTGTAGGCTGAAATTTTGCTGTATTCATTAATACTATTAGGATGTAGAACGGGACCACATCATGTTGGAAGTGGAAGGCTATAATTCTTGTTTAAAAGCATTACAAGTTTTACGGGTTTCTCTTGTGGATGAACTTGAAGGACGCATTGACTGGCTTTTGGAGAATCTTGTGAACCACAGGGTGTTCAGTCGAGATGACCGCGAGGATGTACTATGTCACCTGGGACCCAGGGCCAGAGTCAGAAAGGTTTTGGATATTGTACAGTGCAAAGGAGAGGAAGCTGCAAAAGTCCTTATCTCTCTCAACAGCTGTTTTCATCACGTAGAAGAAGAGCCGCAGTCAAGAGCGGACAAAGGACACTCTGCAGGTAAACTTTGATTTTCTAATCACATACATACACAGATCAGGTATAACATTATGAGTACATTATGACTGGTGGTCATAATGTTAAGTCTTATCACCACCTGTGTATTCTGGTACCTTTCTATCAGAACCAGCTTAAATGTAAGCAACAGTAGCTCATCTGTTGGATTGGACCACATGGAGATGCTAAGCATCACAATTTGGCAACTCTTTACACTTGCCAATTTCTCCTGCTTCTAAATAACACAACTTTGAGAACAAAATGTGCATGATGTGTCAGAATACACAATGCATTGCAGTTTGTTCTGTATGGAGCTGCATATTAGGCAGGAGGTGATAAAACACAACATTTTGTGCACCAATGATGCAGGTGGTCATAATGTTATGTCTGATTGATGTATTTGCTCAACCAGTCAGCAATGTAACACACATTATTCTAATTTGCAGAGTACAACAAACTCATACAGAAGCACAAAGATGTCCTCAAGCGCAGAAGTGAAAGCATGCTCTTCTACAATACCAGACATGGAGAGAAAATCTTATTCTCTGAACATTACGTCAATCTCCTTTTAGTGGATGGACATCAGGGCTTAGAGATAAAACGACATGAGGTGCTAACATTTGGGCAAAAACGTCTGTCTTTGCAGCCCAAGTCTGCGTTTCATAGAAAAATTGCCCCAAATGAACTCTTTAGGTCCACTGGGAACCGTCCAGTAAAGAAGGTTTTGGTGACTGGGGTGGCTGGCATCGGAAAGACCATCCTGGTTCAAAAAATGCTGTACGATTTTGGGAGGGGGAAAGGGCATCTGGAGTTTGACTTCATCGTTCATATGACCTTCAGGGACCTAAACTTGATCGAGAAACCCACAAACCTTCAGGATTTAATTTTGCGTAAAAACAGGCATCTGGCCAAAGAACTGGATAACATTTTAGCTAATGACAACAAATTGCTCATTGTCTTAGATGGGTTTGATGAATTCAAACAGTATCGAAAATGCAACGTGGATTATTATGTGACTGAACCAGATGAAGAAGCTGGGGTAGTGGAGATCATTGGCAGCTTGCTGCAAGGGGAGCTACTACCTAATGCATCGGTCCTGCTAACAAGTCGACCTACTGCCATTAACTACATCCCAGTCGGTTTTATCGACCGATTCATAATCATTTCTGGTTTCTCATTGACTGAAGTCCAAGAATACTTTTTCCGCTACTTTCAAGACAAAACACTTGCTGACCAAATGTTTACACTTGTAGCAGCTAACAAGCTCATGCTAACTCTATGCTACATACCTGCATTTTGCTACATCGTGTGCTGCATCCTCAAAGACAGCAAAGACATGTGTGGAGCAGGCCCAAAGACAATGACGGACATTTATGTACAATACCTGGTAGCCATGCTTCGGTCTCACACACAAGCAAGAGCTGAAACCTTTAAAGAAGCTAACAGTGTGCAACCACTGTCTGACATGGTGCTAAAGCTAGGTCAACTTGCTTTTCACAAACTTATGGAGCATCAAACACTTTTTTACAGCAATGACCATGATGTCAAGGCCTTAGAAGGATGCACATTAGTTGGTGCCTTCCTTGACAAGATGATGTCCCAAGAAGCAGGGTGCGTTGAAGAGGTGTACTCTTTTGCACACCTCACTGTTCAGGAATTTTTTGCAGCTATATATTGTGCTGTTACAGATGAACCATTTCCAGAGGCACTACTAAATAATGCAAGTCCAGGGGAGGGGGCTAATGGTGGACACTTGGACCTTTTCAACCGTTTCCTTTCTGGGGTCCTCTCTGAACGTAACGCTAGCCTTTTGTCAAGACAAGTGGGTTTGTGTTGCAACAAAGACAAAGTGGATTCCTATCGTGCAATGCTGATTAGTAATATTTCTATGTTGTGTGAGAATGGGGCCAATATCTTAAACTATTTACACTGTCTTGTTGAGCAGCAAGATCCCAATTTGGGCCTTAATGTACAACCAAAGACTTTACGGGTTAATGTTAGTGATGAAACACTATCTGAAATGGATTACAATGCCATTAAGTACTTTCTGAACCTTACAAATGGGACAATAACTGAGCTGGACCTGACTGGAACTGGACTTGGGTCTAATGGGCTGAGAAGTATCTATCCATTCTTAATAAGGTGTGAAAATCTTTGGTAAGTTCTAGGTAATAGTTTGTTTTTTAGTCAATGGTTTGTTTGTTTTTTGTGACAATTTTGATAAAATTAAACTACAATTTTGTCTTTAAGGCTTGGTGAAAACAACCTTGATATGGACACAATTTGGATCGTTGCTGATGTGCTAAGAAACTCAGACAAAATAACAGACCTAGGGTAAGAACTCAGTGGATATAAGGCAATACTATGCTGTGCAAAAGTTTTAGGGTAGTGGAAAAAAATATTAACTAAGCCTACTAACTTCACTTGCCAAAAAAAGAAAAACAAATGATTTGTTTTAGTAGATGCTTTACCAGGTTTGGGACTCAATAGAAAGAGCATTTACCCCTGAACATGATCTTCGGGTTTGAGTCCAGGTCTGAGCACTATATGTTTACCATTGTGAGATAGGACCAGCTTCATGGCAGAGTATTATGTTCTCCGAGTGCGTTTGTCTATTTGTGTACACTGATATGTCTTTCTTTGTTCATATCCTTTCTTAAAAAACTATCTAAGACAATAGCACAAGTATATTAGACAGTATATTAAAAATGAAAGTAATCTCAAAGCATTATATTTTTACATTACAGAATTGGCTGGTCAAACATTGGTGATGAGGAACTAGTCATTCTTTCCAGTGCAATTCGTGACAATAAACAGCTGAAGGAGTTGTGGTAAGAATTTTGCCAAATAATAGGCTAATGTATAACACATGATGAAGTTTGAGGAATTGAAAGTGTGTTGGAAGAGAAAAACAGTGAAAATGGCATAAGAGAAGAATTTACCTAAATTTCCCATGCTTATTTGATGTAACAGGATGGAAGGAAACAAAGTGAGCAAGAAGGGCCTCCAGTCCCTCGCTGACTTAACGCCACATCCTCTTAAAAGAATTGTGTAAGTATGTTAACATCATTCAATTGCAATTCTCTACATGTACACATTTCTATTTCTAATCGGTTTTCCAACTAATAACAGAGCCATCTGGAACAACACGGACGACACAAACTCCTTGGATTCAGCCTCTATGCAAAAAAGCCTCACCACTAACTTCACCGATGACGATATGTGGGAAGGATGGGCAATGTGGGTCTTCAGGAGATGTGAGGCCAGCAGCAATGAGAAACTCGTTATGGTGCTACACAAAGTGTGCAATATATCAGTCCACTGCATAGAGGGCCAGTGGGCAAAGACCTTCTACAAGAACCTGTACAAACTCATCGAGAGCAGAATTGAAAGCTGCACTGAAGATGATACCTGCAAAAAGCTAAAGAAGTTTCAAACCATTTTGTCGTTTTAAGCTAATTGGGGTTAATGTTGTAGGTAGTGTACTACAAATAAAGAAAAAGCGAAGTGGCCCGTACGGGGATCGAACCCGCGACCTTGGCGTTATTAGCACCACGCTCTAACCAACTGAGCTAACCGGCCCTAGAGCACCATATCTGGTAATGCGATATAAATAGTGAGTCAATGCAGACAGAAAAAATGTTTATATGTCACAAAAAAGCTAGAATTTGTTTTTGCCTTTTTATACGTTTTATATTAACGAATTTAAGTGATAATCAAATAACTAAGTGCCTTATTCAAATAAACACTATAATAACACTATAGTAAACGGTATACATAAATTTCTACATTTAGTATTAAATAACTATTGTGCATTTTATTAATAAAATATTTAAAACTAAAGCCTTTTGTATTTTATTATGAAGCACAAATGCGTGTCGCTTACCCTCGCCTCCAGTGACGACTTTATCCTGCGACGTCTCACACTGAACGAGCTAATGTCGTTCATATAAAGTTAGCCTACAAAGCTCTTTTGGTTTTGTTGTATTTTGTTTATTTTATTCATCATTAAACTGGAAACCAAGGTGAGTTTTGTAGTTTTAAAGCTTGGTCAGAGTATGCGTTTAGAAAAGCTACCTGGACAGGCTACTCTGCTCGCACAAAGCACTGCTACTATAGCTAACATAAGACTTGCTAGCCCAACTAAATGCTATAACTTAAAATAAGTGTTCTTGTTTTGTTATGCATACGTATTCGGTTAGCAGAGTCATTTTTTTTAGTGTAAGCTTGTTGCATTGTCTACTTGTGTACCCTACTTTAATGATGCAGCTTAGCTTAATATACTTCAAATAAGTTTGTATACAATAAATGATTTGTCATTGAGAGTAAAAGATTTAAAACAACAATGGGGGAAATCTGACTCTATAGTGTTAGTCCGTTAAAATGCTCGAATACCAATACTGTCGGTAGGTACTTACAACAATAATATTGAAATAAGGGAACCTGATTTTGCAAAGTCTGCTAAACCTACAGAAATGTGAACACTCTTGGTATATTGATAGGAATAAATCCTGTATGTGTCTAATAACAGGGTAGCCCCAGAGTTTGAAAGGTATTAAAAGGTACTAAATTTGATGTGGTCAAAATCAAGGCCTTAAAATATTAAATCTTATGGGCAGGTATTAAAGTCTGTTCGTCTTAGTCTTAAATTTAAAAATGGTCTT